>OX383281.1:6196592-7418184 GCA_947522985.1 Lithophane socia | reverse complement strand
GTATGAGGAACAGGGTGTAAACTTCACTCATCCACCGTATTATAAAAGGGAGGATCCTCCGACCAGACGGGTGTTGTGTCTGTCCGCCACAAAGCAGTGGATTAGCAATATTCTTCAAAGTGATGCAAAAAACAGCTGTTTCTTACATTTTGACGAGGTATGCGAACATAAATCCAGGGGGCCAAGTCTACTAATTTACAAACGTGTCTCACAATGATGAGTTTTTGACAGGATTTTTATGGCACATCTGTCAAAAACTGATCATTGTGAGACCACTGACACGTTTGTAAATTAGTAGACTTGGTCCCCAGTTTGTATTACATGGGTCGCGGGCGGCAGTCGTTTAACGGGTGCCAAGTCAAGTCATAACTTATGACATAATTATGTATACAGGGTGTTAGGGTAAACACTCTTGTCATTCAAACCAGTGGTTTGGTTTCATTTATAGAACGTAAAATCAATGGAAAATTACAACTTTTAAAAAAAAATTTTTAGATCAAAATTTTACCCCAAGAGACGCAAGTTCGTTGCCCTATGCTCTAGGGCAACGAACTTGCGTCTCAACACGGGCGGGGGGTACGGGATGTGACCTGACCGGCAGCGAGCGCGATCCCTCCCTTAGTCAGTCAGCTGTTTCGCTAGCAAGCACGATGTCAGATAGAAACTTTTTAAAATCTTTTAATGAAAATAAGGTTTTTTTTTGTTGTGTTCGGTCATTTATTTATATATTTAAGTCAACTACCCATGGTTTGAATCACAAGAGTGTTTACCCTTACATCCTGTATTAGATAGAATAGATAGAATACTCTTTATTATATACACCATAAAAAAATACAGATACAAATGTAGAAATTTAACATAGGGTGACACAATGGGCGGTCTTATCGCTAAGAGCGATCTTTTACAGACAACCTATATTTGCTAATTGATAATTAAATTGGGGTTATTTTGGTACTATAATATAATGTGCATTTTAAATAGCTTAACGTGAATTTTAATACTTTTTTATTTTCAGAAACGGCCACTGATCAACCTTTTCAGGAACCAGAGATTTTGATTGGACCTAATGAAGATGATATGACTGAATCTCAGAAAAAAGAATATGCGGAGAAGGCGGAGAGGAGTGAGTATGATTTTGTATTTATATTAAGTGAAAACTTCTTTAGGCGCGTTGAGCTATTTTTGGTTTATAAAGAGTTATAGATTCGGTAGTGCTTGAAATTAAAATATAGATGGCGCTAATACCAATTAAGTTTTTGAATAGTTTTGGTTGTTTTTGCGGAGATACTGGGCACCAGAATGATGATGATGACGATGGTGATGGAGCGCATCATTTCATACGTTTAATAAATAATTTATTCCCGTTCGTCCCACTGAGTTTGTCAGTGGGACGAAACGAGGCGGTTTACACACGACACAGCGCACCGCGCCGCGGTCTAGAAAAATTCGACCGCGCGGTCGGGTGGTGTACGTGTGTTAGGCATCAGTGGATTTCATAGAGGCCAATCATGCCACATGAAACCGCGGCGGTGCGCAGTGCCGTGTGTTAGTCGCCTAAGTGATTTTTTTGCAAGTCGTTTTTTTTTTTAAGTTTTTATGTATTGTCAAGGGGTCGGTCAGTCAGAAAGATATTATGAAGCTAGTTGCCCATTCCAAAGAGTAGTAGAACCTGTAGAGAAGAATGGGCAAGAAACTCCACGGGCACTCTTTTAAATCAAAATGTTGTAACAAAATATTGGTTACATCATTCATATTGAAATTATACATGTGAGAACAATGTAGAAAAACATGCATGTTGAAAGCGTCTGTAAAAAAAGATAATAACAAAAACAATTGAGAAATTACAATAAGCAGTAGCAGCTAAGAGATGACCAGTCCCTATTGACAATTTTGAAGGGAACTGTTCCATCCATGACACACACGCCACCTCTAGCCAGCGATCTTTCTAACATTCCTTCAATTCCTCTGTTCCAGTGTGTGACTACTACAAGTCCTTCGCAGAGAAGATGGCCTTATCTCGGATAGTGTCGCCAAAACCCCGAGAGGCGTCTGTTTGTGCACCTATCAACGTGCCTCTGGTCATCGGTGGATCAGTTACCAGCATCCGAGAGTTCCCACACATGGCTCTCGTGGGTTGGTTGAAAGAGGTAAGTTTTAATACCCGGCGAACCAGACTATTTTTTTTTCTTTCGTGAGCACTCTGATGACTAGCAAAACCAAATAATGAAAACGTAGTCACACCGTGTACAGAAGAGCTGATCAGCATCGTTGTATGTCGATAGCAAGGTTTTGAGCGTTTTTTGCGTATTTGACGCTTCTTGTTGATTGGTCTTCAAGACGATTTGTTTCAAAGCATTCAGTTGCTTTTCTATATATCTAAAATATAATTTGACCGGACCGTCATGAAGTCGCAAAATTTATAACGTCAATAAAGGGTCTTTCAAAAAGGGCGGGTCGATGTTGACAATTTGTAGCGGCCAAGTTGTTTTGGTGGCATCTGTCAAATGCGTTGTTATTTCTTCAGTTAATGATGCCAAATCACCATGGCAAGTTACACGATTGAGCAGCACGTCCAAATAATTAAACTTGATTTATTATCAAAATGAGTGTTCGTGAGTGCAAACGTTGCGCGCCTTACGTCCACTTTACGGCAGACGCGGTGGCCCTTCAAAGTCGACTCTCCAACGTTTGGTGACCAAATTCGAGACGACTGGTTCGATAAACAACCAACCAACACCCTGACGTCAAAGGAACGCCAGATCGGCCGAGAACATCGCTGCTGTCCGTCATTGGCCGTACTTCTTCGAAAACGATGATGGCGAGGCCATTACTGTCAACGGCGAGCGCTACAGATCAATGATTTACAATTTATTTTGGCCTGAATTGAACGATATGGACGTGGACAACATGTGGTTCCAAAAAGACGGCGCTACCTGCCACAGCGAGCGACACAACGGACATTCTGCATGAACGGTTCGAGGGTAGGGTTATCTCTCGCTGAGTTAACGTGAATTGGCTATCAAGATCGTGCGTTTTGACCCCGCTAGCTTTTTTTTTTGGGGTTTTCTCAAGTCATAGGTCTATGCCAATAATCCGCAATCAACCGATGCCCTGAAAGTCTAACATAAAGCAGGCCATCGCTCAGATACTGCCGAATCTATGCAGTAGAGTAATTGAAAATTAGACTTCTTGGATCCGAGCCACCGTTCGAAGCCGCGGTGGACATTTAAACGATGTCATAATTCATAAATAATGGCATAAATGGGCCTTTCAAATAGAAAAATAATTTCTTTAATATCCCACATACAGCTTGTTTTATTTAATTTCAACATCGACCCGTCCTTGTTGAAAGACCCTTTATTAAGTTCTTCTGCGAGATGACATGTAGAAAGACCTCCTAGGCTGACATCTCTCAGGTTAAAACAATGGAGAAACACAGGCTCCGGTAAGAGTACTCTCTCCCAATTTATTAATGCAGCATGTCTGTACTTCCTTACATCTCTATCAATCGTTATTACAGTAGTCACCTTGTTTCTAGCTCGTTTTTATTTAATTTTATGTGCATATGTATGTACGACTATGTTACCAGCATCCGAGAGTTCCCACACATGGCTCTCGTGGGTTGGAAGAAATTTATGGTAAGTTTTAATACTCAGCGAACCAGACTAATATACTTTTCTTTCGTGAGCACTCTGATGACTCATCACCATCATCATCATCAGCCTATAGCAGTCCACTGCTGGACATAGGCCTCTCCAATTGCACGCTATTCAGCTCGATTCTCGGCAACCCTCATCTAGCTGCTACCAGCCACCCAGCGAAGATCGTCGCTCCACCTAGCCTGAGGGCGTCCTACCTTACGTTTGCCGATTCGCGGTTTCCACTCAAGAACACGTCTACCACAACAGTCATCGGTTCTACGGCTAATATGGCCGGCCCATTGCCGCTTCAGCTTGCTTATTCTGTGAGCTATGTCGACTACTTTGGTTCTCTGCCGGATCACCTCGTTCTGGATTCGATCTCTCAGGGATACTCCAAGCATAGCTCGTTTCATAGCTCGCTCAGCGAGCTTGAATTTATGGACCAGCCGTACCGTGAGTGTCCACTCGGATGACTAGCAAACCCAAATTTGGTTTGTGCCAGTTAAGCCCTCAGCATATAAATCGTTACATGTTTCCCGCGCCTTAGGTATAGTGTGCAGCGAGGGGTCAGGGCAGGCCGCTTCGATTCGTCAACCCTCACGGCGTTCCGCCACTCATTCGTCAACGCTCACGGCAGGCGTTCCGCCACTCATTCGTCAACGATCACGGTGGGCGTTCCGCCGCTCATTCGTCAACGCTCACAGCGGGCGTTCCGCCGCTCATTCGTCAACGGTCTCGGCGTTCCGCCGCCTATTCGTCAACACAGATCCCGGGCCCGCCGCGCAGGCGCGGTACAGCGGTCTCAGTCAAACTATACTCACAAATGAGTTTGTTTGTATGTTTAATATAATCTCTGGAAATGCTGATAGCATTAAAATTTTAAAATCAAAAAATCTTTCTCTGATAAAAAGGGAGACAAATCAAAATCAAATCAAAAGTCATTTGTTCAAACTAGGCTGAGAATCAGCACTTTTCGAATGTCAAATTTACATAAGACAGTCTCTCAAAACGCCCACCCTTCACCACTTCCTAGTGCTTTAGCTGGGAAGAAGAGGTGGCGCAACAAACTCCCCAGCAACGCAGCTGTCTGTTCAGTTAGAAAAAAAATATTCTATACAAAAGTATGCAAAATCATTTACATCACGCAACATAAAACATGAATCTAATTAGTAGCCATATGTCAGCTAGCACACGCCAATATATCAACCAAAAAAATAATAATAATAAAACGAGAACTATTATGTACTCAAACAGAAATAAAAAGTAAATGTAAACATAAATTAATTAAATAAAGCAAATTATTTAAAAAACAAAGAACCCGCCGTAATGACCTGAAATTTTTGTTTGTTCCCCGCCTGTAATACGTAAATTTCCACAGATCATAATGCTACCCGACTACGGCGAAGAAAAAAGGAGGGTTATGATTTTGACCGGTATGTATGTATGTATGTATGTATGTAAAAATATGGTTTAATCGTACCATGTTGGGTATCAAATGAAAGGGCTTAATGAGCACATTTCAAAAAAATATATATTATAACACCAAAAGAATTAAAAAAAAAAAACAAGTAATAAAAACTAAAACCCAACTACGACTTAAAAGGTATAAACAAGACACCACAGACAGACAAATTAAAAATCCGGAGTAACACGTAATCTGTTCGATTTATGCCCTAACACGTGTGACTCCGGATTTTTAATTTGTCTGTCTGTGGTGTCTTGTTTATACCTTTTAAGTCGTAGTTGGGTTTTAGTTTTTATTACTTGATTTATTTTTCTCTTTTAATTATGCGTTTTTGCAGGCGGGTTTTTTGTTTGGTTAAATAATTTGTTTTATTTCTTATTTATCCCATGACGTGGGGTATATGGAAAACCATTTTTGGATTCAGCGTTTGCGAAATATTTGTTCGAGTCAAGTGCCCCCCTTATTTTCTTTTTTTTTTTGAAGGTAGGAAATCATCCAATGACTTCTCCCGCTCTGGGCGGAGCGGAAGGGCGTGTCAGTATTTTACTGACTAAAACCCACCCGTGTTCCTTCAGTTGCCAAGGTCCCTTTCGGACTAACCCGCAACCCTGGCAGGCATCGGTCCTAGCGGACCCCGCCAATTGTGCTGCCATCTCTTTGAGGCGCGCGTGGAACACGACGCGCCATCGACCCGGGCCTGGTCCTTATCGGACGGCGAGCTACCCATTGCTTGCCGTCCGCCTGTAGTGGCCGGGAATCCGCCTGGGTTCCCGATGCCCAGGGCGTCTCCAACGGCGGCGGTTAGGGGCGTGAGGGCGCAAACTTTGCCCTTCCCTCACGCGTTCCACCTCCTCCTTCGCGAGCATTACTGCTTCGCAGAAGGAGGTGACTGCTTCCCATGCCCTCTTGCTCCGTACCAGACCAGGACCTGGACCAGAGCCGGACGCGAGAGGTCACCGCCGCCAATCGCCTCCAAGAGGACACGGCGGGGCTCCGCCCAAGCAGGGCAGACCTCCACCGTATGCTCCACCGTGTCCTCCGGGCGATCCACCCAGTGGTGATACCCGGGCGTTTCCTCCCGCCTTATCCGAAACAGGAACCTCCCGAAGCAACCGTGTCCGGTGAGGACCTGCGTCAGGCGGAAGGTGAGGATGCCATGGCGCCTCTCTAGCCACTCCTCAAAGAGGGGACTTATCGCTGCAATTGTGGCGTGCCCAGCACCGGCTGGGACGCGGGCTGGCCGCAGCCTAAGGGAACACGCCCACAGCGGTGCCCCGTAAAGGGCCATGGACTGCACGAACCCCGCGAAGAGCCTCCGGCAGGAGGCGTTTGGACCCCCCAGATTGGGCAGGAGCCGCCCCAAGGCAGCTCTAGCCAGGTCCAGCCTGGGAGCCAAACGTCGGAAATGCTTCACGAAGTTCCACCGGCTGTCGAGGACGAGTCCTAGGTACTTTATCGTCGACTCGACGCCGATGTGAACCCGGTTTCATGGTCCTCGGACTTGTGCAAGGCCACCTCGAGTCCCAGTTGCCGGATTCTATCGACGATTGTCGCAACCCCGCGTGTCGCTAGTTCGGCCGCCGCCTGGTGCGACCTCCCCTGCGCCAGTACCAGCGTGTCGTCAGTGTAGCAAACTACACTGACGCCACTGGGGAGGTCGGCAAGTGCCCCCCCTGCCAGCTAAATGTTTGGTTTTGGATATGTGAAAAAATTCACGACATATGTACCTAATTATTAGGAAAACTATCACAGCTAAGTAGGCACTGTTAATTTTTTACTTGAACCCTTTATTGTGCGTGGTTCAACTCGCACTCAGCCGGGTTTTGAATTAATTTTATGTGCATAAGTATGTATGACGATGTTTCCAGGACGCTGGCTACTCCTGGAAGTGTGGGGGCTCTCTGATCAGCGACCGCTACGTCCTGACTGCGGGGCAATGCACCTATGAAGCCATTGATGTCAATACTGTCGAGTATGTCACTGTTGCTATTTCTTCCCAGCGTTAATCTTGGCTATTATTGAGTACAAGTTAGACTGGAACGATGGGCACATTGCCAGCTTGTAACTTTGAGGAATGTATACCTGGTTACTGGTTACTTTCACAATTTATCACCCCACTGTGGACCAAAGGCCGCGCAGTCGCTTCATATAAAAAATGGTTGTATTTCTATGATAAACAAACTTTACAAAAACAGAAGAAAAAAAAACATCTAGTATCTATTAAGAAAATGCTAAAATTTAATGTAGAAATACATAATCCGTTTTAATTGGAATACAATTTTTTTGGATTTTATTATAAGGGAAATACGCTCCTTTTGTACAAGTTTTTAGGCTCATTCGATGGAATCTTACGCCAAGGGTTAAAAAAAAAAAGTTGGAAAGTGAAATACGACTTGATGATTTTGAACAGACGCTCCTCACTGCTATTCAGCTCCGAATCACCAATCCATTATACCTCATATTAATTCATCTATTTTACCAGTAACGAACTTTACAGTGGACCGCCTCGAGCTGTACAACTCGGTTCCTCATACCGGGACGATCGTGAAGCCCTCGTCGTGAAGATATCCGCCATCATACGCCACCCGAAGTATATGGAGAGAAGGGGATACCATGATGTAGCGCTCATCAAGATGGTTTCAAAAGTCAAGTGAGTAAAATTTAAACATAGGTATAACATTACGTCTGATCCCATGAACATTTCGCCATGTTTAATATTAATCGGGCTCAAGGTACAACGCTGATAGACAGCATCGACGACGCGGACAGAAGCATCGAGGGATGCAGCATCAAACTCTATATCAACGTTATTTAGCTTTTATATTTAACACCAGTGTAGACCAAGGAGTCTTTCCGGATCTCATGAAACACAGTAAAGTAGTTCCTTTGTTCAAATCCGTTGATAGTAAGGAACCCAACAATTATAGGCCTGTGTCAATTCTGCCAGTTCTCAGTAAGGTGTTTGAAAAGTTGATGCTCAATCAAATGTTACGTCACTTTAATAATAATTCCATCTTTCACGAACAACAGTACGGTTTCACCAAAGGGCATTGTACCACCGACACCGGTGTCACCCTAATAAAGAACATTTTTAGCGCCTGGGAAGAAGCACAAGATGCCATTGGAATCTTTTGCGACCTCTCGAAAGCGTTCGATTGCATCGACCATGAGACACTTCTGCTGAAACTAGAGCACTATGGGATTAGAAATACAGCTCTTGATTTACTAAGATCATATCTGAAAGATAGAAAAGTTCAAGTAAACGGCGTCAAACTCTTTGGGGTCTGAAATGGCAACGGGCGTTCCTCAAGGTTCGATATTGGGTCCATTCCTCTTTTTAGTTTACATTAATGATTTACCCCAATTACTTCTAAATCAACCGAAGATGGTGTTATTTGCAGATGACACATCATTGATTTTTTAAATAAACCGACGGTCACAAAACCTTGACGACGTGAATAACTCTATTCTTCAGGTCCAAGATTGGTAAACAGTAAATAATTTGGTCCTAAATTAAAAAAAAACCAAATGCATTCGATTTAAATTACAATTAACATTAGGTTAGAACTAGCGAATCTGACATCATATTATGGAGAAAAACTGGAATTTATTAATCAAACAGTTTTCCTGGGAATCACGCTAGACGAGATTACAATGGAGACCTCATATAACATCTCTTGCGGGGAGGCTAAGCTCGGCCGCTTATGCTGTTAGAAAGATAAGACAGTTAACAGATGTAGAAACCGCGCGTTTGGTCTATTTCAGTTACTTCCATAGCATTATGTCGTATGGCATTTTACTGTGGGGTCGGGCTGATGACATTGAATCCATATTTATTTTGCAAAAGAGAGCTGTCAGAGCCATTTATAATCTATGTCGCCGCGAATCTCTCAGGGAATTATTTAAAAGGATTAATATTATGACGGTCCCTTGCCGATTCATATATGAAAATATTATGTATGTAAGAAAAATCTAAATCTTTTTAATAAAATAAGTGATAGACATAATTTTAATACTAGAAATAAAGATAAAATAGATCAACCATTTTTCAGATTAGCTAAAGTACAAACATCTTTTATGGGGTACTGCGTTAAATGCTATAACAAAATACCTTGTGATATATTACTTAAATGAAAGAAAATTTAAAACTCATATTAAAAGTACACTTTGTAGACAAGCTTATTACAAATTAGAGGATTATATCCAAGATAAGAATGCTTGGAAACATACTGGTCTTGTTCCATAGGACAAATTTAGAGTCTGGACAAAATCAAACTGGTTGCTAATTAAGTTGTATAATTTATTACTTGTATGTCATAGATTTTTACACTCTGTGATTACTTGAACTCACACACTTACTTGTTAGTATTACTCGTAAAAATGTTAGAAATATTGTGATATCGTTTAGTTTTACAATGTTTGTAAATATGTGAGCACCAAGTATCTATCAATTAATTTATTTGTCATTGCTCCATTTTTTAATTCTTTATACCTATTGTGGTACAATAATCTTATTCTGGGTGCATCGTCTTCACATATAGGTATTATGTAATTGATGTAAGTATACAAAATATTTTTAAACATTAATTAAAAGAGTAACGGTGGAGTTTCTTGCCCATTCTTCTCCATACGAAAACTACCTTTTGGAAGGGGCAACTAGAATCAGTTCTATTTCTTTGTTTTTTTTGACGTTCAAAAGTGCGTTGTATGTGCCTAATTCCAGGTTCTCGGAGGTGATTCGTCCAGCGTGTTTGGGAGTACCACCACCAACGGACAGGACCATCACCGCCACTGGATGGGGGAACACCGAATTTAGTGAGTTTAATTTGTTTAATTATGATTTAAAATAACCTTGATATGACGTCGCGTCAAATCTCGGTGTGAACTGACCCTATAAGTACGACGCCATGTCAAAAATTAACAAATGAATGCTCATTTTTTAGGGTTCTGTAATGTCCGTCTGTCTGTTTGTGTGTCCGTCCGTCCGTCAGTCTGTCCGCGGCTCAGTTCAGAGACTGTTGGTACTAGAAAGCTGTAATATGGTATAATATAAATCACGCCACAAAGTGCTAGCGCAATAGTATAGCGTCCATACATGATATTTTTTTACCCTACTACGGCGAAAAAAAAAGGAGGGTTATGATTTTGAATGGTATGTATGTATGTATGTATGGATGTTCATATGTTCCCTCCTATCTTCTAAATCACTCATCACAATTTGACAAATGAGATATCGTTGGAAGCGTCTTGATCGTCCGCTGGTTTATAGGCTATGAGACGTCACATTAAAAATGGCGCCCTCTAGAGGACATAAAGTAAGGAACTAAAAAAAAACGAACTAAACCATGTTGGGTATCTAATAAAAGGGCTTAATGAGCACATTTCAAAAATATATTTATTATAACCCCAAAATAATTAAAAAAAAATTAAATTAATAAGAACTAAAACTCAACTACGACTAAAAAGGTATAAACAAGACACCACAGACAGACAAATTAAAAATCCGGAGTCTCACGTGTTAGGGCATAAATCGAACAGATTACGTGTGACTCCGGATTTTTATTTTTTCTGTCTTGTTTATACCTTTTTAGTCGTAGTTGGGTTTTAGTTTTTATTACTTTAATAAAGTAGTGAAATATTCACAAAACTATTGAATTAATACGTAAAAGAAACACTCTGTACACGCACACTTGTATTTCAACGTAGAAAGACAAAGTGTGACAAGTGTGCGTGTACAGTGTTTCTTTTCTATAAATTTTTATTTTTATTTTTTTTATTGTAATATTTTTTTTTTAGCATGTATAGACGCTATATTGGAAGTTAACGGGAACGCCCTTCGGTAGATGACATACTGAAAACCGGTCGATTGCACGTTACGCTAGGTCCGTCTCGCATTCGTGCTAGGATTTCATACAGTATATTCTTCGTATGAAGAGATGATATGTAGTGGTCATTTCTTCATATTTTAATATTTTAATTGTTTTCGTTTGGAATTACTAACGGCGTTATCAGTAATAACGCCGTTAGTAATTCCAAACAAAAGTTTTACAATGGCAATTATAGTGCCCATGCAAAAAGATGGTAACTGCCTGTTTAGAGCGATAGCCCACCAAATTTAACACTAGAACCGAACAAGGGCAGCTCATAAAACCCCGATTCCAGAACAGCCCCCAATTAGCTAGCTCATTAACACAGTGTGTACTAGTACCAACAACATTACGTACACCGACATCAAGGGAAGTCGCAGACGACACTGGATACACAATACTCAGAAACCCGCCTTCTTCCGTAAGTAGACACACTTGCCCTGAACTACGTACCATTGCAACTTGGAACGTCCGCGGGGCCTCAAAACCGACCAAAATAGATGCGGAACTTTCAAATAGGGGGGGTATCCACATAGGCTGCCTTCAAAAAACAGGGATGAACTTAGGAACATACAACTCCACCCACTACAGATGACATCTATCTGGAACCGCAGGTAAAGCACATAGGGGTCTTGCAATTGTAATCAGAAAGGATTACCTAATTGAAATACTGAACATTAAGAAGGATACAGACGCGATGGCAATCACTCTTAAACTTGGTAGGGAAAGCGACAAATCTGCTCCTGTGTATATAATTAACTCGCACATCAACAGCTGTACCTTTATATCAACAAGATCATTCACAGGTCTACTAAATTTGATTAGACAAAAACCAAGGAAATGTACTCTAATAATCCTAGGCGACTTCAACGCCCACATTGGTAGACTAGATACACTAAGTTTCCAACGCAAAGGGCTGATTGACCAAAATTGATTTTTAGGCTATGATGAATATTCTAACTACAACGGGGAAATGTTAACGGATATAGTCAATAGGGAAAATCTGCAAGTAGAAACAACAAAAACGAGGACATCATGCAGGATCACATTGTCAAAAGGCACGCAGAAATCTCAATTGGACCACATTATTACACCGCAGGCAACAGGAAAATTCTTTAATTTCATTAAAGCCGATTGGTCCGGTAGGCATACCTCGGACCATAAAATAATCTGGGGACGGCTACAAACAAGTCGTATTTTAAATAAAGCGGAAAACACCAAACACAATACATAAAAGAAACAGACAACAATTGAGACCAACGATTTCAACCACAAACAATGCCACTATGCCGCTCTCAACATCAAATCCACCAAAGAGAAATACCAAGCGTGCATAACAAAAAAACATAGGCATCAAGTCAACGGATAAAGGCAGCGACATACCATGGAGCACCATAACGATAGTATTAAAAGAGGCAGCCCAGGAAACTTTGACTTTTCAGCCGAGTCACTCTAGGGAGCATCGTATAGCGCTTGCTAACCTCCAAAAGGCTAAATTCTTACAAAGTAGACAACCTGATAACCCGAATAGACACAATCGCGTTAAAAAATGCCAGGAAACACTTCAAAAGGTTAACCATCATGAGGAAAAAAAAGAATGCAGTGCCTTCTTTGCTGGACTAGGGAAGAAACACCCTAAAAAATACAATAGACGCTGATATATTTAGTAACCTATTCCGCTTGACTATTCTTCAAGAATCCTGTAAGAAATCGACACGTGTTTCACCTCTCACGTGTTTCGTGTTTCAGCGTCTATTGTATTTTATAATGGATTTCCGCAAAGTCACGCCTGAATCAATTAACTATAAGAAACACCCTTCAAAACGCATGCAGGTACTTTATTTATTTTACAGGAGAAACAAGTAAGAAACAAAACGCCGGAAGAGAAACGCGTACATACCAATGTCCAAATGGGAGCAGATTCTAAAAAACTCCAAAGGCCTACCTATACCGACTGTTAACATAACAAAACCGTTAACCGACACACAAAATGAAAGACCCACTGTGGATGACGTCATGGGAATCATTAACGGCATGCGTAACGGGACAGTCCCAGGAACAGACCAAGTGGTAATCGAGCTATACATAGCGATGCCACATATATTACAGGAAGCCGTCACCAATCATATGAACAAAGCCTGGACACGGAACGAAGCACCCGACACGTGGCTAGAAACAATGCAGGTACCACTTCCGAAAAAAAACTTACCCTAAAGATACAAACGATTATAGCCGAATATCAATTTGCAATACGGGTTACAGAATTTACGCCTCCTACGTACAAAAAAAAATACGAAATAATAAAATAATTAGGCAATTATCAAGCAGCCTTTTTAAACAATAGACCTACAGACGAACACATATTTACGATGAGAAGGGTACTGGACGAAGATTAGTCACGCTAGGAAAAAACCAAGACCAAAGAAAATGCATGAAATCTTAGACGGAAACACAGTAACCAAACGCATCAAGAATCACAGGATGTGCTATCTCGCACATGTTCACAGACGCAGCAAACCACACCTATTACATGCAGCAATAAAGTACAGGGCCAAATCCAAGAAAGTAGGCCGACCGATTTACACATGGAACGACCACCTAACACAGGACATGGCGCGCTTCGACAAGGAAATCGACTTCTGGATGGACGCGGCGGAAGACTGAAACAATATCAGGAAAGCAGCTAGCGAGATATACAAGAAACCTGAAACGGACAGCAGCGAGAGCACAGACGAAGATACAGAAAACAGCAAATTGTAGCATAGTACAGCAAGGTGTTAGAAAAGAGCCAAGAACGAAGCATAATATCTCCGCCAATGGATTCAACGGTGAAGATTGAACGAAGTCAACTGGCGGCGACGTCGTAAAAAGATGCCCATCCCTAGATAAATATTACCCGTCTCTCCACTAGTCCATTGCTTACTCAAGGATGCATATCCGGTAGGCTCGCAAATCCCTCCTTATCCCTAAGGGCACATTCTATCCCTACCATTACCCGCGCCCCTTGGTCTACTCTTTGATATGCAATGGCTTCTGTAGCTCCATGAACCATGAGGCTTCAGGGGCTAGTGCAAATCCTGGGGTTCATTCGATTTATCGAGTCTGGTTAAGGCACGCTGGGGTCGGTGCATTTCATTCATTCATTCATTCATTCCCTGCGTTATTCAAATCTAACCATCGTCTCGTCATTAATTCCAGGAGGTGACCTATCCGTACAGCTTCGCAGCATCTCCCTCAGGGTGTGGGACATGCATGACTGTCAGGACATATTCGGAAAATCAGGAAAGCTCCCCAATGGGGTTCTCCCCGATAGCCACATGTGTGCCGGTGACAGGGGTGGGTGGCATGACACTTGTCAGGTAAGAAGTGAGACTGATTGGGCCATAATCCAGCACGCGGAAACAGTACGGGTTGGTAGATGTCACGAATTTTTGATTCTACGACATACCGGTTTCCTCACGATGTTTCCCTTCACCGTTGTGAAAAGGAATTAAATAAATCACGCAAAGTAAAATGCCTGCCTGGGTTTGGACCCATGACCGTAAGTCGGGGTACCCAAGACAAGATCTTGAATCTCGAGTTAAGTTGAATGGTGCTGATCGTGAATTGGCACCGGCAGTTGAGACTGGTCATCTCTAACTGGGCTTAAGGACCATTTGGACGGGGCCAATCCCCGAGACAATAAAAGAAGCCGCTCCATTAATTTGCTTCATCAATGGCTTGAGGACAATCCAATGCAGTGGACTGTTATTATTTACACGATGCGATTGTAGAGGTATGAGGAACAGGGTGGAAAGTTCACTCTTCCTCTATTGAAAAGGGAGGATCCTCTTTTTGATGCGTAGTTCGCAGGTGTGGCGATGTAGATACCGCCTCACTATTATTGGATTGGCTTAGTGGATTGTCTCGGGGATTGGCCCCGTGTAAATGGTCCATTATCTTTAATTGTTCTTTTGAATTGTTTTATATTGTTTACTAGCTTCTGCCCGCGGCTTCACCCGCGTGGTATGTCAATAAAGAGTAGCCTATGTCCGTCACCGGGATGCTATCTATCTCTCCTTGCCAAATATCGAAATCCATTCAGTAGTGGTTAAGGCGTGAAAAGGTAACATACAGACAGACAGAATTACTTTCGAATTTATTAGTATGGAAGTATGGATTTTTACATTGTTCATAAAGACGCAACTACAATAATTAACCCAGGATTTTTGGAATTTCTTGGTGTTCTTTGGAATGGGCAATTAGCTTCAATTTTATGACTAACTGACCGACTTCTTGACAAATCAAAAGTGCCTGTAAATGGTTGAACTGAAATAAATTGAGTTTCATTAATAAATGTTTTTCACAGGGTGATGGCGGTGGTCCAGTACAAATTCAAGATGGCTGCTTGTGGCGTGTGGTCGCTGTGACTTTAATAGGGAAATCTTGCGGAGGTAATGATATCCCTGCGGTGTACGCTGTCATACCACATGCGTTTGTAGCCGCCCAGGTATTTGATGAGGTATCATTACAATAAAATAAAGACATAAAGAAATTAGTGCATTTTGATTTAAAAAAATTGCCTATCATCCTCCATTATGGCCCACAGTGTACTGTTATGGCGCAACGATGGGAAAACCAAAAAAGCGATGGATGAATATGAATAGATATAATATTAAAGGAATGAGGAATGGACTGTGTGAAAGATGACATGGGTAGAGAGGAGGTGACTACTGAGATGACGACTGATAGAGATGTATGGAAGCAGACATGCTGCGCCGACTATTAATAAATTTGGCTTAGGACAGAAGAATGACAAAGCATTAGAAAAGCAGATCATTTATTTGTCCGAAACATGAGTGTAATGCACACACAAAGCATGCAAGTTGTTAACTATAACTCTAAAGGTGTAGGTTCTTGAAAAAAGGTAAACAAATCGTAAAAAGGGTTTTTTATTATTTATTTATTTATTTATTTATTTAGCAACTCATCATCACTATCATTACAGGATTGTCCTAATTCAATAGTGTGGCTACAATTACAGTTTTATTATTTATCATATTCATAACATATTCTGAACATAGTGATTTTCGTGAACTCACCCAGAGAACAAGTAAAAAGATCTATGCTGTCTGCTACGTCATTAAGTATACGCAAGGTACGCGTTATAGGGGCTTTACTCAGTAGATTGGTCCTACTACTGGGAACCGCCAATAGACGAGGCCGTCGCCTTCGCAATACATAATTGTCGGGTACACACAGGTTTATTTCTTTTAATATACCCGGGTTTGAAGTCTTACCACGCAATAATTTAAAAATATAGGTAGCAAGAGCTATGTCCCTCCTTGTTTCCAATTTATTGTATCCCACCATGCCTATAACAAACAAGGTTGGATACATCAATGGATAAAATGGATATACACCATATAACCTTAAATACAGAAACCTAGTAAATTTATTTTGTATACGCTCCAGCATGAGACTGTATTTAGCTTCATGCGGAGCCCATATGATTGCGTTACATTCGAGCTGACTTCTTACCAATGCATTATACAAAGAAGTTAGCGCAGCGATGCTTGTAAAACCCTCAGCTCTTCTTAGGACGAACCCTAGGCTCCTGTAGGCTTTTTTACAAACATTTACGATGTGATTACGAAATGCCAGGTCCGAGTCAAGGCGTACTCCTAAATCACGCACCGTTTCTGTTCTTTTCAATAACGTGTTGTCCACTCTATAATCATATTTCTTGGGCATTTTCATCCTACTAAAAGTTATTGCCGAACACTTTGACGTATTAAACACCAACTTATTCTTCTTTCCCCATTCCACAACCCTGTCTATGTCTTCCTGTAAGCGCACAAAGTCCTTTTGTTCTTTCACAGAGAGTAGCAATTTTAAATCGTCAGCAAACAACAGGCACTTGGCATTCTTGACGACCTCGGGCAAGTCATTCACCATCACTATAAATTGGAATGGTCCCAAATTACTGCCCTGACTTACGCCTGACCTCGTAAAATAGGGCTCAGATCTGTACCCAGCATATTCTACATACTGCTTTCTGTTACTCATATGATCAGCGAAGAATTTCAGCAATTTAGGAGTGCATCCGACTGCCGCAAGCTTTGTCAATAAAATGTCATTATCAACTAAATCAAAGGCTTTTTTAAAATCAAAGTATGCAGCATCGACCTGCACTCCCAAATCAACGCTAGGAACCACATATGCCATAAAATTCAGCAGATTTGTAGTCGTGCTACGACCCGGCCATGCTGTGAGTCAGACAACGCGACTGAAACCTGGTTCAAGACACCATGATGGATAACGGACTCAAACACCTTTGCTGGTACCGACAACACCGCCACCGGCCTATATCCACTAACTTCACTCCCTGCTTCGCCCTTAGGTACTGGTATTACTCGCGTAGTTTTCCAGCGTTCCGGAAAGTATGACTGCTCAAAACATACATCATATACGTATACCAGCGGTTGTGTTAAATAATCCCTGCAGTCTCTAAAAATAAATGGTGGGATGCCATCTGGTCCCGCTGAACGCTTAGGTTTAAGTTTAGTTAGCGCCTCCCTTACCTGGGTGCTATCAATACTCTCTATATGTATTCGGGAACTACTTGTGTTACTCTCGGCCACGGCGACTTGTACGTCTAGTTTTGCTTTCAGGGGACAGTACACGGACTTGAAAAAATTTGCAAATTCGTGTACACATTCGGTATCCGATAATATTTGACCATTTTTTGTGATATTTTTACGGTTCACCATACCCTTTTTGCTCCTTACATAATTCCAGAAGGATTTAGGATCCTTTGCGAGATTGTATTGCACATTCTCAAGGTGTTTGTCGTGTGCCAATTCTATTAACATTTTAACCTTAGCTCTATACTGAGAAAACATTTCGTAATCACTCGTTAATCCACTAATTTTGTACTTCTTATGAAAAAGTGCTTTTAATTTTATGTCGCGAATAATATCTGCCGTGTACCACTCAGGGTAATGGTACCTTGAACTAACACGGCTACGTCGCATTTTCCTGGGAACGCAATCATCAATAATACCATTCATAATATCATAGAAATAACTCACACACTCCTCTGGCTCGCTTATGTTATACATAGGCGACCAGTCCTGATACATTATCATATTATACAACTTACTGTAATCCGCTTTATAAAAATTCCACTGTGGCCAAGAATCGTTTTCTTGCATATTTACAGGTATGTCTTTAAAAGTACAACCACTAACAGCTGAGCGTTTGCTTATACGCGGTACCGTAATGTCTAGCGGCGGGTGGTACGTATCTATTGGCACTATCGCTTCATCTGCCTCCCTGACACACACACTCTCACCCATACTCAACGAACACAGCACTAAATCTAACTGCCTATTATTACAATTTGGTACCTTATTTTTCTGCGTAAGTTCACAAAAAGATATAAAATATTCGTAATAATTATTTATGTTTACATCACAAGAGTATAAGTTGAAATCACCTATTATAACAACCTCTTTATATTGGACACATAATTGTTCTAATAGCCTCAACAATAACATATATTCATTCTCATTACTATTTGGAGGTATGTAAAGAACACAACATAAAAACAAATACTTGTTACCTTTATGTACGGTTGCACAAACCATTTCGAAGGTACATCTATCGATTACGACATTATTCTCAGGTAGCGTAACTCGGCGCAGCTCGAGCCAGTGTGCGGCCACGAGAAGCGCGCCGCCTTGCTTACGCCCATCCGCCCGGTCACATCGCAGAATACTATAGTTTTGTGGCACCAACTCCGCGTTATGTATAGAATCATTGCAACCCGTTTCGGTAATTGCAAATAAATCTGCTCCTATCGCTTCTATGTTTTTACAGAAAATATTTACTTTTGTACGCAGTCCTCTTGCATTTTGATAGTAAATATTAATCGTTTTATTTTCCATTGTCTCTCTTATTTGTGTATCTCCGAAACCAAATCCATTCGGCAAACTCCGCGTTCACGGGCCATACTTCCGGTTTACACAATTCTTCATACACTCCCTCTGCTACTCCGATAATAAAAGATGAATAATGTCTTTCGGTTTTATGCTTGATTTTTTCGACTTTTACATTTTGATCCCTGCCGCAGATGCTCGTTACATGCGCTGTTAACCTTTCGATGGTAGTCTCTGGATGCAACCTCCATACATGAAGATGTCTTTTTCGCTCCATAGCTTGCAGATCAAGGATACTCGATATAGATTTTATAGTTGACACTTGTTTAAAAATACGTTATAACAAAATTAAATTTATTTTCGATCGCAGGATAGTTTCCTCTTTTTAACCGACTTCTTCAAAAAGGAGCAGGTTCTCAATTCGTTTTTTTTTTGGATGTATTTTACGCGATTACTCCGCCAATTATGAATCGATTTTGATGTTTTTTTTTTTTTTTTGGTAGGTCATGCTTCACAGGTGGTCCCATATAAATTTTATTAATTTTGCTTGCGTAGTTTTTGAGTTAGCTTCAATAATTACGTATTTTTCCCTCTTTGCTATGTAGACGATATAATTATTTCACTCCGTCACTGTTATTTACATAGCAGATAACGGTATACGAATTTGTGTGAGGTAGGTACCACAACTAAAAAGTGAAAAATAAAAACTTTTTACAAAAAAAAAACAACCGACTTCAAAAAACAAACACAAAAAAATTGAAAAATAACTTTAATTTCGGAAGTCGATGGCATAAAACGTAAATTGAAAGCAGACACCGACTTCCGAAATTAAAGTTATTTTTCAATTTTTTTTGTGTTTGTTTTTTGTATTATAGTATGTTAAACTTTATAATTTTATTTATTCATAAACTATTCTTCGTAGATGTTACTGTGTGAGCACATTTTTTTTGTTAGATTTAATAAAAATGTTATAATATTTTGTAATCTGTCTATTGTAAAGAACCCAAAAAGACAGGTTCCCCAAACCTTTTAGAAAATACAACGAATTAGATAACTTCGCTAAATTGAAGAGTACAACTGTGACGTAGTTTGGCAACTGAAGTCGCAGGTATTACGTTTATTTGGTTAACCAGACGCCTTAGTTGACAGCGCTAAAAGAAGAACAGAAAATGTTTAAATTAGACAAAATAATTGATGATACCACTGAACGCTTTATGTGACGCATAGTTCATCAGATTCAGATTCAGAATAGAGCCTTTTGATATGTGACTCTATACAGGATGTAAGGGTAAACACTCTTGTCATTCAAACCATGGGTAGTTGACTTAAATTTAAAAATAAATAACCGAACACAATAAAAAAAAAACGTTATTTTCATTAAAAGATTTTAAAAAGTTTCTATCTGACACCGTGCTTGCTAGCGAAACAGCTGACTGACTAAGGGAGGGATTGCGCTCGCTGCCGGTCAGGTCTCATCCCGTACCCCCCGCCCGTGTTGAGACGCAAGTTCGTTGCCCTAGCGCATAGGGCAACGAACTTGCGTGTCTTGTGGTAAAATTTAGATCTAAAAAAAATTAAAAAAAAGTTGTAATTTTCCATTCATTTTACGTTCTATAAATGACACCAAACCACTGGTTACAAGGATAACGGTGTTTACCCTAACACCCTGTATAATATGATTTTAACATTTGAAATAAAAGCTTTAGAATCTATGAGTCACATGGTTTTTTTTGTTTACCCTTTTTTAACTACCTAAACCTATTGAGTGTACATTGCAGAAAGGATCACGGTCATGTTTTACCAAAATAATTATTATGTCATTACTAGCTGATGCCCACGCAGAGCTCGTGGCTACGTAATAGTAGCCGCACGAAATAAAATGAAATTGTTTATTCTGTAAATAGGATATCGGAATCATATTAAAAAAAAAAGCTAGATGAGGTCGGCGTTTCCTATCTGACTACTCTGAGAAGAAAGGCCGAAACAAACTCAGAGGTCGCAGTCTCTTTTTAAGCCCAGACATAATCTTGGTCAGGTCATATGAGGACCATGTAGATTAATGTCTGAAATGGTCTTTTGAGGAAAGAACCAGTCAGTGCAAGCATTTGTCAGTAACCGAGGAGGTCAACTCAGAGCTTAAGGAGCTCAACGACTCGACGAACAATACCAAAGAAAGGACATTTGGGTAGGCCGCGTAAAGTACTCAAACTGCCAGACCATCATTAAAACTGAGAAAGAAGAGCAAAAACTGAGAAAGACGAGCAAAAAATAAAAATGATCCACAAATATGTGGATCATTTTTATTTTTCACATTCACAATAATCAAAATAAAATAATACTTTACAAAGTAATACTGTCATTTTGTATAATAAATAATCAACAATGTCAATTTGTAGATATATAAAACTGGTATAATTTAATGATTTTAGTTAATAATTAAAATTAAAATGTCAAATTCTAGGGTTTTTTCAAGGCTTAGCAGAGCTAAACGGGACGATCCATCAGATTAAAGTTATTTTTCACTTTTTTTAGTGTTATTTTTTTGGAGTCGGTTGTTTTTTTTTTGTAAAAAGTTTTTTTTTTCACTTTTTAGTTGTAGTACCTACCCCACACAAATTCGAATACCACTACCTGCTATGTGAATAACAGTGAAAGAGTGAAATAATTATATCATCTACATACGCAAAGTGGGAAAAATACGTAATTATTGAAGCTAACTCAAAAACTACGCAAGCAAAATCAATAAAATTTATATGGGACCACCTCTGAAGCATGACCTACTAAACAAAAAAGAATCATCAAAATCGATTCATAATTGGCGGAGTAATCGCGTAACATAATATACAAAAAAAAAAAAAACATACAGACGAATTGAGAACCTCCCCTCCTTTTTGAAGAAGTCGGTTAATAAAATAAAGAAATTCTTCGCAACGAGTCAGAACAAAAAACCTGTTTAAGCCGTTGCCAGACTTCCACAGTCCAACACATAGTCATAATAGGTAGGAAATCGGGTTTGAACCCATGACCGTAAGTCGAGGCACCCAAGACAAAATCTTAAATCTCAACATTGTGGCGTTCAAGAAACTATACAAGACATTTGGTGCCGATTCTCTTGTCACAAATTCTCTAAACTAAAAATCACTAAAATTTAGTTTATTCCTGTCAAACGACGATTTCCCATTCTGAAAATAGACTAAAGTGACACAACTTAACTATAATATAGTTTGACAGCACTAAGATGGCACTGAGTTTTATTTTAGTGAAAATGCTATTCTGAATTTGACATTTTAACCAAAATTTTTGTTCTATATCTAAAATCCTCTAAATAACTCTGATTATTTTTAATCACGATTAAAAATGTGTCGAATAAAATAAGATGTCATGAAATACAATAGACGCTGATATATTTAGTAACCTATATTCCGCTTGACTATTCTTCAAGAGTCATTAAAACCCTGATGTCATGAACTAAAATTCAAACCAACACTTCGAATTCAGTTGTTTTGCAACTGAATTCGAAGTGTTGGTTTGAATTTACTACGTTTGAATTTACGGTACTGTATCTCGAAAATGGTGTGTCCTATCGCAAAAATAATGAAAATTTTGACCCACATTAGAAACCCCAAACCCGTAATACTCATCACGTTGGTAAATTTTTTTTTTTGTTTTCTTCCAAAAAGTGAAAAATTCCATATAAAATTACGTCGAGACGGCCCAATTTGCGCGCCGCTCCGGTTAAAAAAAAATCAGGTGGTAGGCAAACAAGTAGGTACCAAGTGGAGTCGCGATTGTCAAATACGATTTTAGTTGTGTCAAAATAATTTTTAAATTTAGAGTTTTTTTGGCAGAATAGCTCTAAGATTCTCATAGTAAAAAGTAAGGAATTTTAGTGATAGTTTAGTTAGTTTAGTTCGGTGACTCGGTGTACAAGAGAATCGGAACCATTAACCAGTTTAGTTCTAATTAATGTTCTTTTTACCCGACCACGGCGAAGAAAAAAGGAGGGTTATGATTTTGACCGGTATGTATGTATGTATGTATGTTCATCTGTCCCCTCCTATCTTCCAAACCACTTATCACAATTAGACAAATGAGGTATCGTTAGAAGCGTCGTGATTGTCCGCTGGTTATAGGCTATGTGAAGTCACATTAAATTACAAATGGCGCCCTCTAGAGGACATAAAGTGAAGAACTTAAAAAAAAATATATGTAAGATATAATAACATGTTAATCAATCGCAAGATATTTAAAAACAAATTGAAGTGGTGTCAACGTAATGAGGAATCAATTAGAATGGATGTATAGCGTATAATGGCAGCTTGATGAATCTTCGTTGAATGTGTGTTCGGCGCCGACGCATTTGTAACTTAAATTAGTTTATGAGCTTAGTAACACTAAAAGTACCTTTGTAGTCATATTTTAACTATGTTGTATCTATTTTTACCCGACTACGGCGAAGAAAAAAGGAGGGTTATGATTTTGACCGGTATGTATGTGTATGTATGTATGTATGTATGTATGTTCATCTGTTCCTTCCTATCTTCTAAACCACTTATCACAATTTGACAAATGAGGTATCGTTGGAAGCGTCTTGATCGTCCGCTGGATAGGCTATGTGACGTCACATTAAATTAAAAATGGCGCCCTTTAGAGGACATAAAGTCAGGAACTAAAAAAAATATATTGTTTAATCGTACCATGTTGGGTATCAAATGAAAGGGCTTAATGAGCACATTTCAAAAATATATATATTATAACCCCAAAAGAATTTAAAAAAAAATCAAGTAATAAAAACTAAAACCCAACTACGACTTAAAAGGTATAAACAAGACACCACAGACAGACAAATTAAAAATCCGGAGTCACACGTAATCTGTTCGATTTATGCCCTAACACGTGTGACTCCGGATTTTTAATTTGTCTGTCTGTGGTGTCTTGTTTATACCTTTTAAGTCGTAGTTGGGTTTTAGTTTTTATTACTAGATTTTTTTTTAACCAAAGCAAAGTGTTACTGCTTTTTCTTTTAGGAACTTCTGAGTAGCAGCCCGGGGTCTCGGTCTGTGCCCGGTTGATGGCAATAGACTCGCCTCCTATTACATGGGACTTTAACATAACTGACGAAATGTGGAAGTTGTGCACACGCCTACCTACCTCTTCGAATATGCTGGCGTGATGTTATGTTACGACATTCGCTTGAGTTGAATGGTGCTGATAGTGAATTGGCACCGGCAGTTGAGACTGGTCATCTTTAACTGCTAGGGCCTATGGACCATTTAGACGGGGCCAACCGTCTCTATTTACACGATGCTAATAATGGATTGGCTTAATGGATTGTCTCGGGGATCGGCCCCGTCTAAATGGTTCATTATCTTTAATCTGTTATTTTGAATTGTTTTATATTGTTTTCTTGATTTCATTTTTTATACATATAAATTATATTTTTAAATATATAAAACATTTAAAAATATAAAAAATAGTAGCCCACCGGTATCGGGAACAGGGTCCAAGCTACTAAGCTAGGTCAGGGCTCCAGACAGAGGAACCTCCTAACAATGCGAGCCGTGTCCAGGAGTACAGCTTTCTGAATCAATTATATTGTTTATTTTTACATTGTTCTCTTGACACACAAGACACAAGGCTCCTTTTGTTAATGTGTAATATCGGTTTTACAATGATTGAATGTATTTTTTACAATTTATAGTTTAACGGTTAGAATTCGCGTGAATTCGGTAGTGTCATAGTGTGTCACCAAGACAGTGAACATCCGCAGCGCGTCGCTAGTGTCGCGCCATTGTGTTGGTCCTTCCCCGCGTACCACCTCCGTCCCATCGGTCGGGGTTATTTGACGCCAGTAGATGGCGTTGTGGTCGTGAAAGAATAATATACCCAGGAATTTATATCTTGATTTAGAAGTGTCCTTGGAGTTTATTACTGTTCTTTGGTATGGGCTTACTATCTTCAACTTTCTAACTGACCGACTCCTTGACAAATCAAAAAACAACCAACTTTAAAAAAAAACACTAAAAAGAGAAAAATAACTTTAAAAGTCGGTGGCAAAAAAGTGAAAATTCAAAACCAAAAACACTTTTATTTTTCACTTTTTTGTTGTGGTACGTACCCCACACAATTTCGAATAGGTACCACTACCTGCAATGTGACGGGAACCTAAAACAGCATCCGTAAAGGCTAAATAGGAAATATACGTATTATTGAAGCTAACTCAAAAATTACGCAAGCAAAAAAAATAAAGTAATAAAAACTAAAACCCAATTACGACTAAAAGTAAAAAGGTATAAACAAGACACCAATAAACAAGACACCACAGACAGACAAATTTAAAATCCGGAGTCACACGTGTTAGGTTATTAGATTTTTAATTTGTCTGTCTGTGGTGTCTTATTTATACCTTTTTAGTCGTAGTTGGGTTTTAGTTTTTATTACTTTAATTTTTTTTTAATTATTTTGGGGTTATAATAATATATATACATTTTTGAAATGTGCTCATTAAGCCCTTTCATTTGATACCCAAAATGGTACGATTAAACAATATTTTTTTTTTTAGTTCCTGACTTTATGTCCTCTAAAGGGCGCCATTTTTAATTTAATGTGACGTCACATAGCCTATCCAGCGGACGATCAAGACGCTTCCAACGATACAACATTTGTCAAATTGTGATAAGTGGTTTAGAAGATAGGAGGGAACAGATGAACATACATACATACATACATACCGGTCAAAATCATAACCCTCCTTTTTTCTTCGCCGTAGTCGGGTAAAAATAGATACGACATAGTTAAAATATGACTACAAAGGTACTTTTAGTGTTACTAAGCTCATAAACTAATTTAAGTTACAAATGAGTCGGCGCCGAACACACATTCAACGAAGATTCATCAAGCTGCCATTATACGCTATACATCCATTCTAATTGATTCCTCATTACGTTGACACCACTTCAATTTGTTTTTAAATATCTGGCGATTGATTAACATGTTATTATATCTTACACCCATAGACGGTCTACCAGCTGTCACCCACCAATTATAATAAAATGTTTGCTGTGTTATGGCATTCTTGCACATGAAAGTTCCAGCCCGTAACTGGTTTACGTGGTTTAGTCAGTTCAGTTGTCGTGTCAGTTCAGCCCGTGACCGACGCGACGCTGCGCGCACTTTTTAACAATTATCGAACTTATTTTCCGCCATAAAAGGTAATGTGACGTCACATAATTTAATGTGACATCACATAGCCTATAACTAGCGGACGATCAAGACGCTTCCAACGATACCGCATTTGTCAAATTGTGATGAGTGGTTTAGAGGATAGGAGGGAACAGATGAACATACATACATACTACTTACATACATACCGGTGAAAATCATAACCCTCCTTTTTTCTTCGCCGTAGTCGGGTAAAACTGGTCACCCATCCACGAACCCCACCCCGGCAAGCGTAGCTTAACCTGATTAATAAGCACATTTAAATATATACAACGTGTAACAGAATAAGCGCAAGACCTGAAAGTAGTTTGCTCAGAATCGGCTTCTGAGTCGATTTCCATCATTATTTATATGTGTTAATTTTTCATGAAAAAAATCTTTTCTTTAACTGAAATTAGAACCACCGCGTCTTACCACGGTAATAAGATATTTTATTTAAGGAAATTTAAGCCTTATCTCAAAGGAATAAAGCCTATTCAAATGCATAAACAAATTTGTAATACGCTCATAGCTATCCTATGTTGGGTCAGAGCCCATTCGTCCCCTAAAATTCGTCCCCCAGCATAAAAGTTGTAGATTCGGCCCCTATATAGGTGCCCATTGGTCTCCTGGTAGGGGACCAATTAATATTTTAATAAAAAATATTATTTTTAAGGTACCCATTCGTCCCCTCTAATAAATATACAATATAAGTTAAAGATTCGGCACCTATACAGGTGCCTATTGGTCCCCTGAGATAAAATTAGCTATATTTTACATAAGAAACGGTTAACATAGTACACTTGTGAACAGTTTATTAACGGAATTAATTTAATAAATCATAACAGATCATTGAAAAATGAGCTATGATGAATGATAATCCGTCATGATAATAATATAACCTGTCGATAGGCTTACGATGCAAAATTGTCTCACTACGAATGGCTTGTTAAAAAAACGGGTTACAAATAATAGATAAGGTGTTTAAAATTGGTAAGTACTCTCCAGATGTGCGCGGGGTGTGGAATGCCGAAGCGGGAGGGGTAATCTTAGCCAGAGTATCTGCGCGCGAGCAAATAACAAAGGCGTAGCCCAAAACAATAGACGCTCGATGAAAGGACTTGCACCTGATTGGCTAACACCAGTACTAGACAACTTCGGCGTATTTATTCCAGGAATGTGTTACTACATTTAGTTTACTTATAGTTGCAAATCCAAGCGTACTGATTTTTATACTGTCTCGAGTGAAAGTTTACTCATTAGCGTATCCTGTAGGATTACTTATTAAATTTAATTATTTGATTTTTGTAAAAGAGTTGTATTTTGTTAGTTTCTAGGACATTGTGATTTTGTATGTGTTAATCTTATTTGAAATAAAGATGATATCTACCGAATTACTATATTTTTTATTTAAGCCTTTTCTGCGCGACTGTACCAGGACTACCAAGCTGCAGTATACACATATACATGTACTTATATTAGAAGAATGAATAAAAATAAATATTCTTCAGGGGACGAATGGGCCCCTCAAAAGTTCCAGGGGACGAGTGGGCACAGGGTGCGAATCTTAGGGGACGAATGGGCTCTGACCCCATGTTTCATGTTTAGTCAGGAAGTCTATTTTGTAAAAAAAAACTAGGTGTCGTTTAATTAAATTAAATTACAGATATTATTTTAGTCTTATAATTTAATATTCTAATTGGGGTGTATGAGCTCTTGCGTTTATTCCGTTACAGGTTGTATATATAATATAACACAAAAATAATAAAAAAAAAAAAGTTTTAAAAACTAAAACTCAACTACGACTAAAAAGGTATAAACAAGACACCACAGACAGACAAATTAAAAATCCGGAGTCACACGTAAGTAATCTGTTCGATTTATGTAAATGTAAAATTTTTATTTAGTACTTTAATTTTTACATACCGGGACTCCTCCGTGACTCGGAGCGCACTTTAAGCTGTTGGTCTCGGCTGTCATTTGTGAATCTTTGACAGTCGTTACGGGTCGTCAGAAGCCTGAAAGCAGTAGTCTTACCAAACTCGTGTAAAATACTGGTATTCAGCTGCATCCGGCTAGACTGGAAGCTGACCCCAACATAGTTGGGAAAAGGCTAGGCGGATGAGTGATGAATTATATCAACTAATGTTATCTTGGCTGTTGTATAATTTATAAAAGTTCCTTTACAAAAAAAAAACATTGTGAGTTTACAAAATTGACTTTTTGGTGTACTTAAACATGGCTACTCGGCTTAAATACAAAACAAACAATTAATACAGAAATTAAACAACGACATTCCTTGTATTATGAAAGGAATTGACAAACAGACAATAAATTAAGTACCTACCTTTATTAATATAAAAGTTAACACATTTTTTCTTTAAAGCACGTCTAGTGTAAAATCGTCTGTAGTGTTAATTGCTGGTACCGACTTTATCCATACTAATATTATATTATTGTCAATTCTATCCATCTAACGCTTCTTTGGTTTTCCCATCGTTGTGCCATAACAGTACACTGTGGGCCATGATGGAGGATAATTGCCCAATCACAAAAAAAACACGCATTTCCTTAAATATCTTTATTTTATTCTAATGATACCTCATCAAATACCTGAGCGGCTACAAACGCATGCGGTATGACAGCGTACAACGAAGGGACATCAAGATGTCCACAACCTAGACCGACTGACGTCACAGCGACCACACGCCACAAGCAGCCATCTTGAATCTGCACTGGACCACCGGAATCACCCTGTGAAAAAATTATTTATGATTCTCAAACAATATTTCAATTCAACCATTGATTTGTCAAGGAGTCGGTCAGTTTGTCACAAAATTGAAGCTAGTTGCCCATTCCAAAGAACACCAAGAAACTCCACTCTTTTAAATCAAGATATTACATAATCCTGGGTACATTATTCTTGTTGCTTCTATGTGAGAACAATGTAAAAATAAACAATATATAAACACTTCAGAAGAATAGATCATGGAACATTTAGACGGCGCCAATCCCCGAGAAGATCCACTAAGCCAATCCAATAATAGCATCGTGTATTATTAAAGACAGTCCACTGCATTGGATTGTCCTCAAGCCATTGATGAAGCAAATTAATTAATTGTCTCGGTGATTGGCCCCGTCTAAATGGTCCTTAAGCCCTGACAGTTAGAGATGACCAGTACTCTCAACCATTTAACCAAATCGACAAAAACTTAAATCTCAAAATCTCATAAGGTTAAGTACAGATTTTGAGATTTTAGATTATGTGTTGGGTGCCCCGACACGGTCATGTGTTCAAACCCAGGTAGGCATTTTACTTTGCGTGATTTAGTATTTAATCCCTACTCAAAACGGTGAAGGGAAACATCGTGAGGAAACCGGTATTTCGTAGAACCAAAAATTCGTGAAATCTACCAACCCGCACTGTTTCCGCGTGCTGGATTATGGCCCAATCACTCTCACTTCTTACCTGACAAGTGTCATGCCACCCACCCTTGTCACCGGCACACAAGTGGCTATCGGGAAGAACCCCATCAGGGAGCCTTCGTAATTTTCCGTATATTTTCTGACAGTCCTGCATGTCCCACACGCGGAGGGAGATGCTGCGGAGCTGTATGTTGTAGTCACCTCCTGGAATTAATAACGAAACGATGGTTAGATTTGAATAAGGTAGAGAGACCTGCACGTGTAGCATGACCACTACTATCCCTTCTTATGAAGAAATACACGTATGAGATCCTAGCAAGAACATAATAGTAGATAGTCTATAGCACGAACGCGAGACGTAAGAGTTACGTGAAATCGAACGTCGGCACCGATTGGTCGAGGATGTGACGTCACGAGAGCTGTGATTGGCTGACAACTAACAGGAAATATACAACGCCTTCTCACAGATGCTGTGCATCGCCTCTGCTTAATAATACAAGTTTATTTTTATGTTAAACTTGCACTATTATGACCGCGACGATCTGCGCTCTGCGATCGCTTGGCGGGCGACCGCAGTAGCCGGCGCGGCGGGGGTTCTAGAAATCTGAAGCCATTTTTGCCAGTCTTGCAATCATCGCCCGCCATGTTTGCGGCCGATGATCTCAACCGCGACGGCTGCGTGACCGCGCAAATCACCGGTCTCGTGAGTTTAGAAATAAAACCGCAGTTCTACCACCGCGGCGGGCACGGGACAAAGCCGCTCCGTGAGTTTTACTTCGCGCGTTTATAGGCCCAATGATCTCTTTCTTTATCAAATAAAATTTAAGTAAAAATCTTTTTAAAAACAAGCTTTTAATATAACAATAGAACTTTAATATTTTCTTAAAAGCTTGAGGCTTATTTTCAAGTTTAGTGTATGAAGGACATTTACGCCTCAAGCTTTTAAGAAAATATTAAAGTTCTATTGTTTACGTAAGTTTTATTTAGTAGTTTTTAGTTCATTAAAAGCTTGTTTTTAAAAAGATTTATACTTAAATTTTGTTTTCTACTTTTTAGCATTAGGATTCGTTTAAATATCTTCTGTTCTATCACCCTCACAAATTCAATGAATTAGGTTTTCCCGTGGCCACCTTCCGGCTCCATCATCAGGCCCTGAACACCCCGTAGTGTCAAAGCACTTGTTAATACATAACCAATGAGTCCAAACACGATGGTGCTGTCTTGATTGATTGAGCAGTTCCCATGGCCACCTTCCGGCTCCATCATCAGGCCCTGAACACCACCTAGTGTCAAAGCACTTGTTAATACATGACCAATGAGTCCAAACACGATGGTGCTGTCTTGATTGATTGAGCAGATCCCATGGCCACCTTCCGGCTCAATCATCAGACAAACAACATGGCATATGTCTCGGTAGTTGTATAAGTATGCCAAGTTACAGCCTCATACCCCTAAACAACTTTGTCTTAACCGTTAGCAGATAAAAAAAAAACTTTTTGGTATTGTAGTTGCCTATTGGCGGCGGCAATTTCTTTCTTATTTCCATTAGATGGGTCGTCGCCCTTTTGAAATATGCTAAAGCGATAAGCTTGAAAAATGGATGACAATTGGTGTAACTAGAAACACATATGGCCACCTTCCGGCTTCATTATCAGAACTTCAACACCACCCAGTGTCAAAGCACTTGTTAATACGTAACCAATGAGTCCAAACACGATGGTGCTATCTTGTTTGATTGAGGAATTCCTATGCCTAACTTCTGACTCCATCATCAGACCAGCTCCATGATATCAATTTATCAAAATGTCTCGGTAGTTGTATAAGTATGCCAAGTTTCAGCTCAATCGAATGACAGGAAGTGCTTGAAAAATGGGGGACAATATTAGTAACCGGAAAGACATACGAACAGAGCAAGCTAATATAAAGCTTGTAAAAAAAACCGACTCCCAAAAAAACACAAAAAAAGTGAAAATATCTATTTTCGGAAGTCGGTGTCTTTACCTTTTAATTTTCATTTTTTGCCACCGACTTCCGAAATTAGTTATTTTTCACTTTTTAGTGTTTTTTTTGGAAGTCAGTTTTTTTTTGTAAAACGTTTTTATTTTTCACTTTTTAGTTGTGGTACCTACCCCACACAAAGTCGAATACCACTACCTGCTATGTAAATAACAGTGAAGGAGAAAATGAATATATCGTCTAGATAAACTAATCAAATCAAATCAAATCATTTATTTGTTTGCAAACATGGGTGATTAGTACATAGATGTTTTCTTTTTTATATAATAGTGCTCCATGCTCTACCGTCACATGGGCATGCAAAACATATTAATTTAAGTATATAAACTTAAAAGACATTTTAGATGTAAATAACAATTTATAATGATACAAAATTCAAAATTAATGTCGAATCGTTTGAATTACATGTCAAATCGTTTAAGTTACAATAATTGTCATATTAATAAAAAAAAAAAAAACGTCAAATGGTATCAAAGGTTGAAGAATTATAAAATAAAATAAAATGTCAAATGGAAATAGTAGCATGTCAATCAGTCAGTGCTTCATCATTAAGGAAGTCTAAGGAAATTAAGTGGGAAAAATACGTAATATTGAAGCTAACTCAAAAGCTACGCAAGATAAATAATAAAATTTATATGGGACCACCTCGAAAGCATGACCTACCTAACAAAAAAAGAATCATCAAAATCGATTCATATTATTGGCGGAGTAATCGCGAAACAAACATACAAAAAAAAAAAAACATACTGACGAATTGAGAACCTCCTCCTTTTTGAAAAAGTCGGTTAAAAATGAGCGATCATTTGTTAATTTTTGACATGGCGCCGTATTCTTTCTTCAATCTGTCATTATTTCTTTCGTTTCTTCCGTTGCTGAAACTAAAATGAGAGATGGTGTTGGTTCTATGGAACCATGTCGCCCATTATGGAGATGACACGGTGTGACAAGAGTATTTACTTTTAGAGAGCAGTAACCAATCAGCCATTTTATCAAGGTTATTTTAAATCATAATTTAACAAATGAAACTCACTAGACTCAGTCAGCCCCCATCCAGTGGCAGTGATGCTCCTGTCCGTTGGTGGTGGTACTCCCAAACACGCTGGACGAATCACCTCCGAGAACCTAAAATTATTATGATAATCGAGTTAGTTATTATCAATCATCTTGTGTCTGTTCCTTGCTGGCATTCTTCATTTACCACCTACTCTTAAACCAGCGAAGGAAAACATCATCAGGAAGCCAGCATGTTCTAGAACCAAAAATTTAGAGACATGTGACATCCAACAACAGAACAAAAAAAAAAAAATTCTAATAAAAACTAAAACCCAACTACGACAAGAAAGTCAATCAACTAAAAAGGTATAAAGAAGACACCACAGACAGACAAATTATAAATCCGACACCACAGACAGGCAAATTAAAAATCCAGAGTCACACGTGTTAGGGCATAAATCGAATAGATTACGTGTGACTCCGGATTTTTAATTTGTCTGTCTCTGGTGTCTTGTTTATACCTTTTTAGTCGTAGTTGGGTTTTATTTATTTTATTTAACTATTTATGTACACACATAATAAACAGTAAAGAACAGAAAAAACGTACAAAGGTGATGCTTATTTCTAAAGAAATCTCTTCCAGCACACCTGCGATTGCGATTGTGATGATTTTAGTTTTTATTACTTTAAAAAAAAAAATATTTTATGGTTTATAATGTAATATATATTTTTGAAATGTGCTCATTAAGCCCTTTCATATGATACCCCACTTTGCATGTTTTTTTTTTTAGTTCATTACTTTATAATTATGTCCTCTAAAGGGCGCCATGTTTATTACACATTTACGTCACATAACCTATAACCAGCGGACAATCAAGACCCTTACAACGATACCTCATTTGTCAAATTGTGATGAGTCGTTTACAAGATAATTATGAGGGAACAGATGAACATACATACATACATACCGGTCAAAATCATAACCCTCATTTTTTCTTCGCCGTAGTCGAGCAATAAAAGAGGTTAGAAGAGCCTTGTGGGAAAAACGGGTAACATTTTCCATTTCCATAACAAATCGGGAACTATTAAAGTAAAGTAAAGTAACACATTTATTTGCATAGATTGCAGGTACAGTAAATAATATGTGAACAATTATGGGTGATCCTTGTACAATCTACCTTATATTAAGCATGCAACATTATTATAACGTGAATTAAAATAAAATGAAAAGCAAAGATGAAATTATAGATTTATTAGATTTTATTATACAAGGTGTAAGGGTAAACAGTCTTGTCATTCAAACCATGGGTAGTTGACTTAAATATAAAAATAAATGACCCAGTAACAACAAAAAAAAACCTTATTTTCATTAAAAGATTTTAAAAAGTAAATATCCGTCACTGTCCCGATACTCATGGATACGCGTTCGAGAGAGTTGCGAAACAGCTGACGGCCGGTCATGTAACGTCCCGCGAGCCCCGCCCGCCCCCGCCAACCGCCGGCCGCCGTGTTGAGACGCAAGTTCGTTGCCCTTGCGTGTAGGGTGAAATATTCTTGTGGAAAAATGTAGATTTTCTTTAAAAAAAAAAAGTTGTATTTTTCCAATGATTTTACGTTCTATAAATGAAACCAAACCACTGGTTTCAAGGATAACGGTGTTTACACTAACACCCTGTATTTACTTCCTAATCTCTTTTATCTGCTCTGTGCATCCCTGTCTTGTAAAACTCAGTTGGTATTTTTAAACTCTCTTCGTTTTAGTGGACGCAAGCGCTACTGCTGCCGGTCCTGACTTCAATTCCCAGAGGCCCAAACAAAGTGACATCCTATCAGCGATAAAGATAATGGAAAAGGCAAAAATGTATAGAACTGACATAAGCTATCGAAAAGCTTATGTCAATCCTGTTGTATGTCGTTGTAGAAATACGAAACGCTTTCGAAGCGATTGTCACTTGTCTAGGCACTCGGGTCGGGCAGTGTTATTGGATTATTTGAATTTCTCAGTAGCAACCCGAAGTCTGGATTTGTGCCCGATTGATGACAATAGGCGTTCATTACAACAATATCGTTCCCTGCAGGCGTAGCATGGCGCTTTCTATCTCTACGAAGAATAGACATAGCTTTTTCTATACAAAGTGACAGTTCGTTTCTTCATTTTTGACATTCACCGTAGAAATCTTTCTACAATCTGTCATTTTGTCTTTCATTTCTAACGATCTTTGTCTACGTCTTTTTATATGTAGACTATTTCGGGAGAAAGTTTTCTATCCTTACTGTCAAAATCACAGTGACAACCGATAAATCCCATGACAAAACAAAGAATTCTAAGTCAAATTATGTAAAAGAGTGAATTTCGTAAAACGTTCAGTTGACTCTTTCTACTTTGTTGCCGTCTCGTACTGTCTACAGGAAACGTCATTTTTTACCGACTTCAAAAAAGGAGGAGGTACTACGTTCGGATGATTGTTTTTTTTTTTTTTTTTTGTATGTTCACCGATTACTTCGCCGTTTGTGAACCGATTTTAAAAATTATTTCGAAAGGGTATACTCCCGAGATGGTCCCATATAAATTTTATTAAGGCGAGCTTTTTTCACGCTCCGAAGGTATCAAAGCAGTACCTCAGTCCCTGCCAAATGCATAACCATCGTAACATATAACGAAAACGCTGGCGATGTGCGCGTCTAACACACGCGCACCGCTCCTGAGTCAGATCGCAACACATAAATCAGAACGTACTACACAATCAATAATAAACCTAATCCCACAAAACACAGCGTGCATTTACCATGCGCCGTACATACTCACACTTAAACATAGATACGGCACACTAGATGCATTTTCCGCGCCCACAAAAACATTTGATGCTACGTAATGCACACATGCTCAAAAGGGGCGGGCATTAGAAAGTATAGGTACAGCGACTGAACACTTGTGTGTGTTCAGTCACTGTATCTATACTTTCTAATGCCCGCCCGTTTTGAGCATGTGTGTAACTCTAGGGAAGAGGGGTTGATATATTTATAAATATTTGATCGATAAAAATATCGATGAAAACTGGATACCTATGATGAAAACCGACTGCAAAAAAGTGAAATATTTTTGGGGCGTATTTTGCCATCATTAAAACCAAATTTAAGTAAAATATAATTCAAAAGTCATTTATTAATAAAACTGAAATAAAATGCATAAGTATAAACTCTAAAAAAACTAGATCTATAACTATTATAATAGTAACGGCTGAAATAACTAGATAGAAGTGTACGTACCTACTATGTTTTTTCAAAAAAAATTATCCGTGTTATTTAGAAGTGTTCACACTTCTATAAATTTCACTCCACATAAAATTTCCATACCGGGGGCCATATGAAAATCGATTCTTGAGTAAACTAAACTCCAATAACATTATTTTATATTAATCAAATGTAAAAAAAAAAACCGTAATAACAAGTAACGATTACCTACCGATATCCATATCTCAGCGCGGTGGACAAATTGCAGAATAAACTTTCATCTTAATATATATAAATCTCGTGTCACAATGTTTGTCCTCAATGGACTCCTAAACCACTTAACCGATTATAATAAAATTCGCACACCATGTGCAGTTCGATCCAACTTGAGAGATAGGATAGTTTAAATCTCAAATTATAGTCGCAATTTTAGGGTAGGTAGGGTAGGTAGGGTAGGTAGGGTAGGTAGGGTAGGTAGGGTAGGTAGGGTAGGTAGGGTAGGTAGGGTAGGTAGGGTAGGTAGGGTAGGTAGGGTAGGTAGGGTAGGTAGGGTAGGTAGGGTAGGTAGGGTAGGTAGGGTAGGTAGGGTAGGTAGGGTAGGTAGGGTAGGTAGGGTAGGTAGGGTAGGTAGGGTAGGTAGGGTAGGTAGGGTAGGTAGGGTAGGTAGGGTAGGTAGGGTAGGTAGGGTAGGTAGGGTAGGTAGGGTAGGTAGGGTAGGTAGGGTAGGTAGGGTAGGTAGGGTAGGTAGGGTAGGTAGGGTAGGTAGGGTAGGTAGGGTAGGTAGGGTAGGTAGGGTAGGTAGGGTAGGTAGGGTAGGTAGGGTAGGTAGGGTAGGTAGGGTAGGTAGGGTAGGTAGGGTAGGTAGGGTAGGTAGGGTAGGTAGGGTAGGTAGGGTAGGTAGGGTAGGTAGGGTAGGTAGGGTAGGTACTTAGTGCTACCCGTGCGAAGCCGGAGCGGGGCAGCTAGTAGTCATATAAATTCATACGACAATCGACATTATTATCGATAGCCTACGTTAGAAAGTCTCACCAGGACATCACTACCTTACCCCAAGCGGCGCGCCGCACAATGGTCTGAAAATCAAGCTCAAAAAACTACTACAATAAAGTATTTAATCAATATCGTTTTTAATTATTCTCATCTAAATAGTAATTAGCAGGCTATAAACTAACGATAGTATAAGTAAATCGATCGGCAACTTCATTTAATCACATCAAAGATTTGAAAAATCACATACAGAAACTTCAAAATTTCAAAAATTTGCTACGCGCAAATCGGCAACTGACTGCGCATGAATTGGCTGTCATCCTGATCGCCGTGTACAGTGCAATAGCTCGTGTGAGTACCAGCTCTTCAGTTCCATTCTATTCTATTCAAAAAATCTACTTTAAGTGTTTTCTCCCATACAAAAAAACACAAAACTTTTTTTCTCACGCGTGAATCTACTAATACCATCCATATTTTAATATCACGTAAAGTAACCCCTTTACGTGATATTAAAATATGGATGGTACCAGAGACATTACAATTTTTTTTTAATTTCGTGGGCTAAAGTTTCTATGAGTACGGAGCTCCATTTTCAGACCACTGTGCGCCGCCGCAGGGCGTCCTGTACTATGCGAGCTCACGCTTACGTAAAGTATCGTTTTGTGAGTTTTACATTGCTGGTTCAGTCCCTTAGCGAAACATTTAGGTAGTAGTTAAGAAGCAATGTATTTTCTGCAAAAATAATACAGTCGCTGTGATATTTGAAAACGAAATTAATGTAGTAAAGTATTGTTTTGTGATTGTTACATTGCTTGTCCAGTCACTTAGTGACACACTTAGGTAGTAGTTAAGAAGCAATGTATATACTGCATAAATAGTACAGTCGCTGTGATATTTGAAATGAAAAATAACGTAATAGAGGCAAGAACTCAACCGGCGGGGGTGGCGGGCTCGCAAAAATTGGCATACGTCCGACCTCCAACACGTTCCGCTCGGGACTAAAGGACGCGTGAAACCAATGAAACCACTTAGTTTTGAAATTAGTGGTATAAATATTTTAATATTTCACATTATGTCAGCGCATATTTAACACATTTTTTACGACCTTTATTATGGTATAAGTTTTATTATTCAAAGCCTAATAAAACTCAAATAAAATAAGAAATTAAACCGAAATTAGACTTGTCTTTGCGATTTAATTGGATGCAGTAAAGTGCAAGTAATCGTGTATCGCATAGCCGGAATCTAAAGATCGAAGTATGAATTATGTAATATGTTTTTTTCAAAATTTAAATCCGTGCTATCTACGAATAAATCACAATAGAAAACGACGGTTTTTAGGGTAACATCGCCTTAAGTTTGCTTGCGTAGTTCTTGCGCTAGCTTCAATATTACGTATTTTTCCCACAGTCGATGTAGACGATATCATTATTAGACTCCTTCACTGTTATTTACATAGCAGGTAGTAACTTGTATGGGGTAGGTACCACCACTAAAAAGTGAAAAATAAAAACTTTTTCCAAAAAATACAACCGACTTCAAAAAAAAACACTAAAAAAGTGAAAAATAACGGAAGTCGGTGGCAAAAAACGAAAATTAAAAAGCAAAGACACCGACTTCCGAAATTAAAGTTATTTTTCATTTTTTTAGTGCTTTTTTTTGAAGTCGGTTGTTTTTTTTGGAAAAAGTTTTTATGTCTACTCTTCCGTCGACAAAACGGTGATCATGCTACGGCTGCTGTTACACAGCGCTTAAACATGACTGAAAATGTGGATGTATTATAGGTGCGCCTCTGTCTTACTTGGGGATTACAGGCGTGATGTTATATGTTTAAATTTTACTCACTTGACTTTTGAAACCATCTTGATGAGCGCTACATCATGGTATTTAATTGCCTGCTTATACTTCGGATGGCGTATGATGGCGGATATATTCACGACGAGGGCTTCACGATCGTCCCGGTATGAGGAACCGAGTTGTACAGCTTGAGGGAATGCACTGTAAAGTTCGTTACTTTATACACAAAAAAAAAAATCAAGTAATAAAAAACTAAAACCCAACTACGATTTAAAAGGTATAAACAAGACACCACAGACAGACAAATTAAAAATCCGGAGTCACACGTGTTAGGCATAAATCGAACACATTACGTGTGACTCCGGATTTTTAATTTGCCTGTCTGTGGTGTCTTGATTATACCTTTTAAGTCGTAGTTGGGTTTTAGTTTTTATTACTTGATTTTTTTTTTAAATTCTTTTTGGGTTATAATATATATATTTTTGTAATGTGCTCATTAAGCCCTTTCATTTGATACCCAACATGGTACGATTAAACCATTTTTTTTTTTAAGTTCCTCACTTTATATCCTATAAAGGGCGCCATTTTTAATTTAATGTGACTTCACATAGCCTATAACACAGCGGACAATCACGACGCTTCTAACGATACCTCATTTGTCAAATTGTGATAAGTGGTTTGGAAGATAGGAGGGAACAGATGAACATACATACATACATACATACATACATACAGACATACATACATACATACCGGTCAAAATCATAACCCTCCTTTTTTCTTCGCCGTAGTCGGGTAAAAACAGTGATATCCACAATGTTAACACCAGGAATAAGGACAAACTACGAGTTCCTTTTCATCGGCTTCTTATGGCTCAAAACTCATTTATAGGGCTTGGTATAACATTTTATAACAAGCTACCCTCTTCTTTGCTAGAGTTGCCTTATAATGCGTTTAAAGCTAAAGTAAAATGCAACCTTTGTTCAAAGGCGTATTACTCTATTAACGACTACTTAAATGATAAGAATAGTTGGTCGCTGTGATTAACTCAAGACAATGTTTATGTTCTTTCTCCAGCATTAGCTTACCCACTGACAGGTTATATGAGTTAATTATATTTTTGTGTAATTTTTTTTATTTGACTGTATAATCAATTAATTTTAATATTATTTCTAATGTATATTATTGTTGACATAATCTACTTATTACAATGTTTACTATGCTTTATGCTTTATGTGGATAGCTAGCGACCTTGACAATTATTAATAGTAATTCATTTTTTTTTATTTTTTTATCTGATGTAGTTTGTGTGCCTCTAAGTCTGTGCTGAATGAATGTATTTTCTTTCATTCTTTTCGTTTCTAGTTTATCATTATAACTCCAGTTCCAGATATAAATTGCTATATGTAAGCGGGCACGCCCTTTGTGCCTGGAGGCTTTTATTTAGTTAATTTAGGTTAACATTTACTTTTTATTTCTGCTTGAGTATAAGTAGCTCTCGTCTTTTTTTTTTGGTTGGTATATTGGCGTGTGCTAGCTGACATATTATGGCTAATAATTAGATTTATGTTTTATGTTGCGTAATGTAAATGATTTTGCAAACTTTTGTATAGAATCAATGTTTTCTAACTGAACAGACAGCTGTGCTGCTGGGGAGTTTGTTGCGCCACTTCTTCTTCCCAGCTAAAGCACTAGGAAGTGGTGAAGGGGGCGTTTTTGGGGACTGTCTTATGTAATTTTGACGTTCGAAAAGTGCTGATTCTCAGCCTAGTTTAAATAAATTACTTTTTGATTTTGAATCTGACTGGTAAAATAAATTAGGATAGGAATAGGATTGGTGATTCGGAGCTGAATACCAGTCGAAGTGGAACAGTGCTTGCTGCGGTCAATCCATGGATGGGTTGGTTCATAATCTGACACTACTGTCATGCCTAGCCTTCGCCATTGTATGAATTATTTTTGTAGATAACTGTTCTGCTTGAGCTACAAACCTATTACCTACATATAACATCAAATTTATGTTTTTTTAGACAATGAGCGTATTATATCTTATTTTAATACATATAAAAAGGTACCTAATTATTGATTTTAGGAATTCATGCGAAGAAGCATTTGCCTAGAAAAATTAAAATGCCTAGCCTTTTCCCAACTATGTCGTGGTCGGCTTGCAGTCAAACTGGATGCAGCTGAATACCAGTATTTTATATGAAGCGACTGCGCGGTTTTTGGTCCACAGTGGGGTGATAAATGGTGACAGTAACCAGTAACCAGGTATGATTTGCTAAAAGTTACAAGTTGGACAATATTCCATTGATCAAGACTAACTTGTACTCAATAATAGCTAAGACTAACGCTGGGCAGTAATAGCAAAATTGACATACTAGACAACATTACGGTCAATGGTATCATAAGTGCAGTGCGCCGCAGTCAGGACGTAGCGGTCGCTGATCAGAGAGCCCCCACATTTCCAGGAGTAGCCGGCGTCCTGGAAACAGCGTCATACACACATATGAAACAAAAAGGAGCTAAAAACAAGGTGAGTACTAAGATGACGACTGATAGAGATGTATGGAAGTAGCAGACATCCTGCATTAATAAATTGGGAGAGAGTACTCTTACCGGAGTCCGTGTTTCTCCATTGTTTTAACCTGAGTGATGTCAGCCTAGGAGGTCTTCCATGACATCTCGCAGAAGAACTTACAGCAAGTTCATCTCCTTCCTTAGCCATAAAAATATAGACTTTATACATTATGCGACTTCACAATAGGGCCACCCCCTGTGAGGTATCCCGTGGTATATACCACAGGAATTTATTTATTTATTTATTGATATGGCACCTCAACGACTTACTCACTAAGACATACACAAAAAATATTACATATAATTAGGTATCGTGAATTCGTCACTTACAGAAGTGCACAGCACTATATTAAGAGAACTTAATGATTATAGGGCGTTTTACGTAGGAATCATGCATTTTTCGGGATAAAAGAATCTGTCTCTCTTTTTATCAGTGAAAGATAAGTTGCCATCAGTATTTCCAGCGATTAACACATAATATAAACAAACTCATTTGTAACGATCGTCCGAACGAGACCGCTGTACCGCCCCTTAGAATTGCGCGGCGGGCCAGGGGGCAGCGTTGACGAATGAGCCGCGGAACGCCGTGAGGGTTGACGAATGAGCGGCTAAACGCCGTGAGCGTTGACAAATGAGCGGTGGAAAGCCGTGAGTGTTGACCAATGAGCTGCGGAACACCGTGAGCCTTGAAGAACGAGCGGCCTGCACTGCCCCCTCGTCTCGCTGCACACATACCTAAGGCGTGGTACAGCGGTCCGGTCAAACTATAGTTTAGATAATTGTAGAAAAGTAACTGAATGCTTTGAAAGAAATAGACATCAAGCGCCAAATACGCAACAGTTGCCCAGAACAAAACTTTTCTACACCTACACAACAACGATGCTTATCAGCTCTTCTGTACACGGTATGAACGGGTTTTCGGTTTTGCTAGTCATCAGAGTTCTCACGAAAGAAAATAAAATTAGTCCGGTTCGCTGAGTATTAAAACTTACCATAAGTTTCTTCCAACCCACGAGAGCCATGTGTGGGAACTCTCGGATGCTGGTAACTGATCCCCCGATGACCAGAGGCACGTTAATAGGTACACAGCCAGACACCTTGGTTTCTACGGGGTATCGCGACGGTATCCGAGTTAAGGCCATCTTCTCTGCGAAGGACTTGTAGTAGTCACACACTGGAACAGAGGAATTGAAGGATAGGTAGAAAGATCGCTGGTGGTGGCGTGTGTGTTGGATCAAGAAGAATTATCAAAATCAATTCATATTTGGCGGAGTAATCGTGTAAAAACACACAAGAGAAAAAAAACAGTCGATTTGAGAACCTCCACCTTTTTGAAGTCGGTTTAAAATAGGCAGTCATGGGTACTATCGACAGAAGTGAAAACACTAAATTGGTATTTGCTTCATCACCATCATCATTCTGTTGCCCAGTATCTCCACAAAAAGAAACAATACTATTAAAAAACTTAAAACTGGTACTAACGCCATCTATATTTTAATGTAAAGCACTACCGCATCCATAACTTTACCCCCTACCAAAAATCGCTCAACGCGCCTAAAGAAGTTTTCACTTAATATAAATACAAAATCATACTCACTTTTCTCCGCCTTCTCCGCATACTCTTTTTTCTGAGATTCAGTCATATCATCTTCATCAGGTCCTGTCAAAGTCTCTGGTTCCTCATCAGGTTGATCAGTGAACGTTCCTGAACTTGGTTCTGAAGGTCTCTTGAAGTCCCCAAATTTATTATTAATTGATGCTGGTCTGTTGGTGATTGGTGGTAAACCGACGTCTACTGGGGATAGTTGTACCTCGGGTTGGTTGATCATGGGAGTGTCTGAGTAGTTTAAGCCACCGAAGGTGTTACCTTGGTTGAGATTGTTGGAATTGTTGGTTGAATTGTTGTTGGAATTGTTGGTGGAATTGTTGTTGGAAGTGTTGGTATTGTTGTTAGAATTTCCTCTGGTATTATTATTATTTGTAGTCCCTGTATTATTGAAACTGACTCCTGTATTACCAAAGTCATTAAAACCTGGGTTATTGTCAGCTGCAGTTGTTTGGTTATTAGCAGCAAATGTCTCTTTGTGATTGTCATTCTCAGTAACTGGTTTGCCCACATTAGAGTTGTTACTGAAAACATTTTGCGTCGTGTCTCTGTTCCCATCATAGTTGAAGTAGCTAGCTTCAGTTGTTGTTGTAGTTTTAACTCTATTAGCTTTAGTTGTTATTTCATAAGGATATTCTCCAAAATATATGTTGCTTTGTTCATTCATGTTGTTAAAAGTACTAGAGCTATTGTTTTGACTTGGAATCGATTTTGTTGTTTTTTGACTCGGTTTTTCCGTCGTAGCGAAGACGTAATCGTATTGGTACATGGGAGGAGTTTGCGTTGTTAGTCTTTCTTCAATCCGATGTCTGATGACAGTTTTCTTCATGCTTTCTTGTCTGTTCGTCTGTTTGTGTGGGGCTCTTGTGGCCCCATTGAATAGGTTTATGTTCTCATTGCCTTGGTATGGCAGGAATAGCTGTTTCAGTCCTTGGAGGAAGTCTGGGAAAAGGAAAGAGATGATCATTTAGAAATAGATAGGTGTATGTGTGTGATGTCTTCGACAATATAGTGTGAAGTATAGTGCAGGCAAAGCCTCTCCGGGTGATATAATATGTAAAAACATATTTGCGCGGGCTACCCTTGGGGACTAAGGAAGCAGAGTTCTTTATTTTATACAACATTAGTTTTTGTTTATGCTTAACCCGAAAAGGGGTCATCGTATCATCATTTTGAACAACATATTCTATGGAAATCGCGAAAATAATCAGCTGGTCCATACATTTTGTCGATTTAAGTGAACACAAATGTATGGAACAGTTAATTTTTTTTTCGCGATTTCAAGCTTGGTCCCATAGAAAATGTTATTCAAAATGATGATACGATGACCCCTTTTCGGGTTTAGCATAAACAAAAATGTTTTAGAGTGTCCCCTTTTCATTTTAAAATAAAAACACGTAGTTTTTGAGAGAGTTTTTTTTAACCAACTTCTTCAAAAAGGTTCTCAATTCGTCTGTACCTGTTTTTTTTTTTGTGTGTAAACGAGTATATCTATTACTCCGCCAATTATGAATCGATTTTGATGATTCTTTTTTTTGTTTGGTAGGTGTTAGATTCATCAGAGGTGAGGTAAATTATTTATTTTATTTTATTTTATTTTATTTTATTTTATTTTATTTTATTTTATTTTATTTTATTTTATTTTATTTTATTTTATTTTATTTTATTTTATTTTATTTTATTTTATTTTATTTTATTTTATTTTATTTTATTTTATTTTATTCTATTCTATTCTATTCTATTCTATTCTATTCTATTCTATTCTATTCTATTCTATTCTATTATATTTTATTTTATTTTATTAATAGGTTATTAAGTATAATAAACATGGGTGACAGCTGTGAAATTTCTAATTTGCTGTGAAAAAAATATCACACTAAATATAAAAAGTGCTCTCTTATTGAGACAATCTTTATTTACCAAAGTATTGTGTCTGTCCCCTGGTGACTGTTATCACGGTGAGCACCAGCAGGGACAGTGAGAGCACAGCTGGCCCCCATGACCGCATTATTGTCTGGAACAAACATTTAGTAGTTATACATTAGATACCTCAGAATGATTGCGCCTTTTTAACCGTCTTCCAAAAAGGAGGAGGATCTATGTTCGAAGTTATAAAAAAAAATATATATTATATATTATAACTATACAGCTCGAGGCTAAGTAATAACAGCTGCACGGGTCGATCCATCAGGTTAAGCTACGCTTGCCGGGGCCGGCCCGTGGATAGGTTCTATCTTTACATATCGAGACTCCTCCGTGCCTCGGAAAGCACGTTAAGCCGTTGGTCCCGGCTGTCATTCGTGGATCTTTGACAGTCGTTACGGGGTCGTCATAAACCAAGAAGTCTAACAACCAGTCCTTACCAAGGGGGTCTTACCAAGTGCTATTACCCAGTTACTGGGTTGTGGAGGTCAGATAGGCAGTCGCTCCATGTAAAATACTATTCAGCTGCATCCGGTTAGACTGGAAGCCGACCCCAATATAGTTATGGAAAGGCTAGGCAAATCACATTATATTATACAGGGCGTCCCACGGATATGCCACATGGAGGGAAAGTACCTTGAATATTGTGGATGGAACCTTTTACTGAAAGAAGACATTATTTGAATTTAAAAAACAATTTAAACTGCATTCTTAGATATTTAAATAATAACATGGTTGAACCGAGAATCGAACCCGTTATATGAGAAAAAATAATCATTCTGTAGCTTTATCTTACCGATCGAAAGGCTTCACTATACCATAAGGATTATTTTTTGCTAAATAACACAGTGTCACAAATAAAAGGAAGAAAGGTGTCAAATAAGTTTAATTCTGGAAGTCGGTGGCAAAAAACGAAAATTCAAAGCAGTCTTCCGAAATTAAAGTTATTTTGTAAACAGAATAATTATGTTATATTTTTGTAAAACGTTTTTTTTTATTTTAATCAACAACATCACGCCTGCATGTAATCGCGGGTGCACAGGTGCTCCTATAGTAGAACATTTCACCGTAAGTAAGAATTGATCTCAAATATCATGATTTCACGAAATAATCATCAAAAGGGTAAATGAAGTTAATTAATTGAAGTTAAAGAGTTATATTCATTATTATTTTTCTGTTAATACATAGATATAATAGATAGATAGAATACTCTTTATTATGTACACCATAAAAATTACAGACATAAATAAGAAATTTTACACAGGGTGACACAATGGGCGGTCTTATCGCTAAAAGCGATCTTTTACAGACAACCTTTGGATGGATTAAAGTAAGAAGGAGAGACAATACTGCAGGTAGTCAGTGGTGTACCGTTTACATATACAATAAATACACACATAATTCATTATCTTATGTAGGTATATAAATATATATATATATATAACAATAGGTACATAGTTAGATATAATTATGTATACATGAAACAAGAGCAAGAGCAACTATTTATGATGTACATATTTGTTTTTACAGTCGCGAATCATATTTAAATCAACATACATCACAATTTAGTTTTGAGATGGAAAATTATTAATTAAAAGAGTCATTCCCACAAGTACCTACCTTGCGTCACGCAAACTGATTGATAGACTATCACTTTAACTTTGTAAAAACAAAAAAAAATTACCACAACTTTTTGAGAATTATAAAAAAGAACATTTTGAAATGTCAAATTCAAAATTACAGTTCGATTCCTTTTGTAGATTTTCTCTTTGATGACACTTTTATAGTTTTTTATACGATTTTGTAAATATTTTTGTTTTAATCTAAATCATTGTTTCTTGATTAACGAAATTATGACTTAAATGTGAAACTACGTCTGAGCTAAACTTGTATGGTTGTTGTACTTGCACGCACACGGTCAGTCGGCGTTAGGGTTGGTGAGTAAGAGATTTGTTATAACTAGTCATCCTCAATATTTTTTCCTTCTATTGACCACTAAATAGTCACCTTCCACATAAAAGTTAGCAAACTTGGCAGCAGACGGCTTAGTGCTTGCTTTTTTTTAACCAACTTCTTCGAAAAGGAGGTTCTCAATTCGTCTGTATGTTTTTTTTTGGTATAATTGGCGGAGTAATCGGGTAACATACACTGTTACCCGATTACTCCGCCAAAATTATGAATCGATTTTGATGATTCTTTTTTTGTTTGGAAGGGCATGCTTCAGAAGTGGTCCCATATAAATTTTATTAATTTTGCTTGCGTAGTTTTTGAGTTAGCTTCAATAGTTACGTATTTTTCCCACTTTGCGTATGTTGATGACATGTTATTTGACTCCGTCACATAGCAGATAACGGTATACGAATTTGTGTGGGGTAGTTACCACAACTAAAAAGTGAAAAACACAAACATTTTACAAAAAAAAAAACAACTGCCTTCCAAAAAAAACCACAAAAAAACTGAAAAATAACTTTAATTTCGGAAGTCGGGAGCAAAAAACGAAAATTGAAAAGCAAAGACACCGACTTCAGAAATTAAAGTTATTTTTCAGTTTTTTTGTTGTTTTTTTTTGGAAGTCTAAATTTTCACTTGTTTTTTTTCATTTTTTTTTACAGGATTTCTTCCTTTAACCCCGTAATTCGTTACATCACACGTGGGTGCGCTGCCTTCAAAGAAAAAACGTAGATAATATCTCATGTAAATACACCGATTTTTGTTCAACATCTTTGAGATACTTACGTTATCCTTATAGACTAAATTATTCCTCCAATGAAAAGCCACATAAATCTCAAAAGTTGCTTTCCAATGGTTATAAGGATATATAAAAAAATACGAAAATCAAACTCAAACTCAAAGCATTTATATCGATTAAAATCATTTACAGGCACCTTTGAACTGTCAAAGAGTCTGTCAGTTAGTCAAAAAGTTGAAGCTAGTGGCCCATTCCAAATCGTAGATCTCTATGGAGAAGAACGGGCAAGAAACTCCAAGGACACTCTTCAATCATATAGGGAACTGCCAATCAATCGTTTTAAAACAGCATTATTCAAAGAAAGATCATTTTATTCTATGAATGAGTACCTAAACTCTAAAGAATACTGACATTTTACTAATATTTAATGATTACTGACATTTTACTTTTATAATTTGACAAATGATTGACATTCATAATTATTAACTATGATGTATAATATGTTCAAATTTTAAGCTTCATTAATTTATCCATACCTTGCAAACAGCAACGCTGTTTGCCATAGACAAGATCACGGAGACGCCTCGGCGGGGGCGAACTTCACCCGGAATCCTCAACCACGGAGGAAGTATCTAAAGTCTGTTCTCATAGACTAATTTAACATTTCAAGTGATTGTTGTTTGTTTTTAGGGTTCCGTACCCAAAGGGTAAAAACGGGACACTATTACTAAGACTCCGCTGTCTGTCTGTCTGTCCATCTGTCACCAGGCTGTATCTCCTGAACCGTGATAGTTGGACAGTTGATATTTTCACAGATGATGTTTTTCTGTTGCCACCATAACAACAAATATTTAAAAAATATTCAAATACCAAAAAACAGAAAAAAAAAATATTTAAAGGGGCTTCCATACAACAAACGTGATGTTCTTGCCATTTTTTTTATAGATAATGGTACGGACTCGCACTTGGCCAATTTTCAATTTGGAGTTTGACATTTGCATCTGTCAAATTAGTCTACGAAATTAAAAAACAGACTGTGAACAAAACTTCAAGAGCTTCAACCAATTTCTTAGGAAATTCACATTCACCAGAATGGCGAGCTAGGTGGGTCGATATGCCGCCGCTGGAGACGCCCTGGGCGTCGGGAATCCCAGGCGGATTCCCGGCCACCATAAGTATAAGTATAAGTATAAGTATAATTTATTTCATAAAAAAGTGGTACAGTCTGTTACAAAGTAGAATGACAACATAGGAATAGTTTACATCTGAGATGAGTAGGTAACAATACAATTTACGATCTGATGTCCTAGCTAGGTTACTTAGTAGCCTGTATTAAGGACAATCAGACTTCATTTCCCGAAAATAGGACAAGGGTTTTTCTTAGACTGTAACATAATTATTATTATCACATAAAATAATTTTTAACAAATAAAAGTACAGTACAAGAATATGTGAGTGCGTGCGCGTGAGGGTGTGTCTGTGTGCGTGTGTGTGTGGGTGTGGGAGTGTGTATACCATAGGCGCGGGCTTGCGGACGGCGAGCAATGGGTAGCTCGCCGTCCGATCAGGACCAGGCCCGGGTCGATGGCGCGTCGTGTTCCACGCGCGCCTCAAAGAGATGTCAGCACAATTGGCGGGGTCCGCTAGGACCGATGCCTGCCAGGGTTGCGGGTTAGTCCGAAAGGGATACCGGGACCTTGGCAACAGACAACTGAAGGAACACGGGTGGGTTTTAGTCAGTAAAAGTCTGACACGCCCTTCCGCTCCACCCAGAGCGGGAGAAGTCATTGGATGATTTCCCACCCTCAAAAAAAAAAAAAAAGGTGGGTCGATATGATGCAGACTGCAGCGCATTCATGTTTCTCCGTCTGATCTGCTGCAGGCTGATGTACTAAAATTCTTTGTTTGTAGGTACATCTGTAGCTACCTAACAACAAAATAACATCACGCCTATATTTGAAAGGTAAAGCAATGTGAACCTATACAGGCTGTAAGGGTAAACACTCTTGTCATTCAAACCATGGGTAGCTGACTCAAATATAAAAATAAATTACCGAACACAACAAAAAAAAAACGTTATTTTCATTAAAAGATTTTAAAAAGTTTTTATCCGACACCGTGCTCTCTAGCGAAACAGCTGTCTGACTGAGGGAGGGGTCGCGCTTGCGGCCGGTCAGGTCACATCCCGCACCCCCCGCCCGTGTTGAGACGCAAGTTCGTTGCCCTAGCGCATAGGGCAACGAACTTGCGTCTCTTGTGGTAAAATGTAGATTTGAAAAAAAGAAAAAAAAAGTTGTAATTTTCCATTGATTTTACGTTCTTTATATGAAACCAAACCACTGGTTGCAAGGATAACGGTGTTTACCCTAACAGCCTGTATAAAAGTACATCCACATTTATCTCCAGTTACGTACCCATCTACCCAAAATATTAAGTTATGAATAAATAACTTAGTTTTGCCAACCCTACAGAACTGGTTGTCGTTAATGACAAGTAAGCGGTTGCATGTGCATCTTGACTCAGATGCAACAAGCTTTGTACCTACCATTCGAAACTTAATAATAAACGGAAGATTCTTTTTCATGCAAATCATTTAAGTATGGTGGATCCGCAAAGGTAGCTCGCGATATTCAAATTTTCTTACGTTATTTGCAATTTGCAAGTCAGTGTCAGGTTTTATCTTGATCAAAATAATTATGATTTGCGACAATAACAAATAAGTAGGTAGGTATCAATCAATCAACTCAGCCTATCGCAGTCCATTGCTGGACATAGGCCTCTCTCAGGCTGCGCCACAACACCCTGTCCTCCGCCTTCCACATCCAGTCTGTCTTAGCCAACTTTTTAAGGTCGTCGGTCCATCTAGCTGGGGGGCGTCCCACACTACGCTTGCACGCGGTCTCCGCTCTAGGACTCGTCTGCTCCACCGGCCATCGGTCGTTCGACAAACATGGCGGTGACAATGTTAGTGTAAAACTTGGGTGTCCTAAGACAGTGGTGGCCGCCCTGTAACAGCCGTAATGACGGCCAGTGTTTGACTTTACGGTGGCAAAAAACTTTCTATTCCTAAGGATCTATAGCCGTCATTCGTGACCGTTATTTCACCTCAGCTGTCTGACCGTATGCCTGTCAGCGGGCTGTATCTTATAAACCGTAATTGTTAAAATATAAAACAGTTCTGTGTCCAAATGCAAATCATGTCTTCTTCCATACATTTATATCAGCCGTCATCTCAGTAGTTCATCTACAAGTCCCTATGTAATGTCCAGTAATTATACAATAAACTACCTGCACTATTAAAAAAAGAAGAGAAAATTAACATATTTTTTAAAAAACTTAGACAATTTTTGCTAAATAAAAGCTACTTCTCAGTAAGTTAATATCCAAATGATAAGACTTATAAATTCATAACTTAAGCACTCGAGACTTTAAATTCTATTAGACTTATTACTTATTTATAGCCTCTTTATTTCATTTTTCATACTTATAAATTATATTTTTAAATATTAGAATAAAAAATTATATAAAACATTTAAGATATAAAAAATAGTAGCCCACCGGTATCGGGAACAGGGTCCAAGCTACCGGCGGTCAGGGCTCCAGAGAGAGGAACCTCCTAACGATGCGAGCCGTGTCCAGGAGTACAGCTTTCTGAATCAAGCCCTTAATCCAGCTGCCCAACGAGAGCCTCCTTAGGTGTTGGTCGAGGCTCTTGGCAATTAAGCCATTGGCTGATACGACTATCGGCACAATGATCGCAGAGTCCACATCCCACATGTCGACAACCTCGTGAGCCAAGTCATTACTTATTTATTATTATTACATCTCTCAATGACCTCACCTCACCTCATCTCACCTGTTTATATTTTGTATTGAAGCGATTAGTCTTATCTCAAAAGACATCTACATCTTTATTATAATTAGTTTGATAAGTAATGTTATATAATTAACAAAAAATGCTTCCTCTCTCCAAACTCACTTATTTTGCTGTGCCCGACGGGTCGATATGATCTAATTATAAGTTTACCACCTAAGAATACCTACATGTGGAATGCAATAAAGTATTGAGTATTATTAGTTACCTCCTCTCTACCCATGTCATCTTTCACACAATCCATTTCTCATTCCTTTAATGTTTTCCTATTGTTAAAGCCAACACTTAGTCCATACTAATATTATATCTATTGTATCCATCCATCGCTTCTTTGGTTTTCCTATCGTTGCGCCATAACAGTACACTGTGGGCCATGATGGAGGATGATAGCACAATTTTATTTAAATAAAAATGCACCCGTTCCTTAAATAACTTTATTTTATTGTAATGATACCTCATCAAATACTTGAGCGGCTACAAACGCATGCGGTATGACAGCGTACAACGCAGGGAAATCGGGGAATCCGCAAATACGGCGACCTAATGACGTCACAGCGAACACACGCCACAAGCAGTCTTCTTGAATCTGTACTGGACCACCGGAATCACCCTGTGAAAAAAATATTTATGAAACTCAAACTCAAAGCATTTATTTCAAGTCAACCAGGCACTTTTAACGGACTCCAAAAAGAAGGAGGATTGCGATTGCATATCCTTTTTACCCGACTACGGCGAAGAAAAAAGGAGGGTTATGATTTTGACCGGTATGTATGTATGTATGTATGTTCATCTGTTCCCTCCTATCTTCCAAACCACTTATCACAATTTGACAAATGAGGTATTGTTAGAAGCGTCGTGATTGTCCGCTGGTTATAGGCTATGCGAAGTCACATTAAATTAAAAATGGCGCCCTCTAGAGGACATAAAGTGAGGAACTTAAAAAAAAATATGGTTTAATCGTACCATGGTGGGTATCAAATGAAAGGGCTTAATGAGAACATTTCAAAAATATATATATTATAACCCCAAAAGAATTAGCTTTTATTACTTGTTTTTTTTTTGTATGACTGTTACGCGATTACTCCGCCAATTATGAATTGATTTAGACGATTTTTTATTTTGTTTGGTAGGTCATGCTTCTGAGGTGGTCCCATATAAATTTTATTAAGTTTGCTTAAATTTCCTTATACGTATTTTTCCCAATTAGCCTGTATGGATGATTTTTTAAGTTCCCGTCACACAGCCCGTAGTGGTATTCGAATTTGTGTGGGGTAGATACCACAAAAAAAAAATTTTTATAAAAAAAAAAAACAGAATGAAAAATCAAGTAATAAAAACTAAAACCCAACTACGACTTAAAAGGTATAAACAAGACACCACAGACAGACAAATTAAAAATCCGGAGTCACACGTGTTAGGGCATAAATCGAACAGATTACGTGTGACTCCGGATTTTTAATTTGTCTGTCTGTGGTGTCTTGTTTATACCTTTTAAGTCGTAGTTGGGTTTTAGTTTTTATTACTTGATTTTTTTTAAATTCTTTTGGGGTTATAATATATATATTTTTGAAATGTGCTCATTAAGCCCTTTCATTTGATACCCAACATGATACGAATAAACCATTTTTTTTTTTAAGTTCCTCACTTTATGTCCTCTAGAGGGCGCCATTTTTAATTTAATGTGACTTCACATAGCCTATAACCAGCGGACAATCACGACGCTTCTAACGATACCTCATTTGTCAAATTGTGATAAGTGGTTTGGAAGATAGGAGGGAACAGATGAACATACATACATACATACATACATACATACATACATACCGATCAAAATCATAACCCTCCTTTTTTCTTCGCCGTAGTCGGGTAAAAATAACTTTAATTTCGGAAACTTTAAGTCGGGGCAAAAAACTAAAATTCAAAACCAAAGACACCGCCTTTTTGGAAGGCCGCTGTTTTTTTTTGTAAAAATATTTTTTATTTTTCAAGGAGTCCGTCAGTCAGAAAGTTCAAGATTTTCCAAGGACACTCTTTTATAAATCAAGATATTACAAAATCCTGGGTACTTAAATTTATTATTGGTGCTTTTTTACATAATCAGCCTATAATGTTCCCACTGCTGGGACACAGGCCTCCTCTCTATGAGAGGGAGTGGGCCGTAATCCACCACGCGGGCCCAGTGCGGGTTGGTAGGTGTCACATGTCTTCGAATTTTTGGTTCTAAGACATGCCGGTTTCCTCACGATGTTTTCCTTCACCGTTTTGAGAGCAGTGGTGATGAAATTATTTACACAAAGTAAAGCGCCTGTCGGGGTTCGAACCTACGACCTACAACTCGTAAGTCGCGGCCGTTACCACTGGGCCACCACTGCTCTCGATAGCTAGGTGCTTCTTTAATTGAGAACAATTCAAAATAACAGATTCATCTAACACTAAAATAATAATCATCATCTGCCTAGCCTTTTCCAAACTATGTTGGGGTCGGCTTCCAGTCTAACCGGATGCAGCTGAATACCAGTATTTTACATGGAGCGACTGCCTATCTGACCTCCACAACCCAGTAACTGGGTAATACGATACCCCTTGGTTAGACTAGTTGTCAGACTTTCAACTAAAATAATAATAATATGTACAATTATATAAAAAGAGGGGGGGGGGAATAATCACTAATAGTGTTTAGGGGTATGAGGAACAGGGTGTAAAGTTCACTCATCCACCATAGAAAAGGGAGGATCCTCCGACCAGACGGGTGTTGTGTCTGGCGGGCAACTGCCCTATGATTGATATTGGGTTTTTGTATATATGTTCACTGCACGGTAAACTCTAATTGCGCGATGCAGGATTTATGTGACGTCAGGTCTTCGATGCGTAGTTCGCATGTGGCGATGTAGATACCGCCACAAGTGCATTAAAAAATTCGCCCGCATCGTTGTCAGCAAGACAAGTGCCCAAAGGCATTGGATTGTCCTCAAGCCATTGATGAAGCAAATTAATGGACCTCGTCTAAATGGTCGATAAGTCCTGGCAGTTAAAGATGACCAGTCTCAACTGCCGGTGACAATTCACGATCAGCACCATTCAACTCAAGCGAATGTCGTAACATTAACATCACGCCTGCATTTCCGAACCGGTAGGTAGGCGTGTGCACAGCATCCACATTTCGCAAGTTATGTTAAAGCCCCATGCTGTAATAGGAGGCAACCCTATTGCCATTAACCTGGCACTAATCGAGACTCCAGGCTGCTACTGAGAAAGAATAAGCAGGAGCGCATTACTTTAGTTATAAACCACACCTAAACTAACTCCGAGGTCATTTGGGTTCTAAGTAAAGATCATTCATTAGAACTAAACTGGTTTATTGTCTTATAAATGGTCTCTTGAACCATAAGTACAGATTTCCGACTTACGTGTCTTGGGTGCTCGGAGGCCCTAGACAAAGTGACATTCTATCAGCGATAAAGATGATGGAAAAGGCAAAAATGTATAGGACTGACATAAGCTATCGAAAAGCTTATGTCAATCCTGTTGAAAGTCGTTGTAGAAATACGAAACGCTTTCGAAGCGATTGTCACTTGTCTAGGCCCTCTGACCTTCCCCTTTGACCTGTCTTGGGTTTAAAACCAGGCAGGCATTTTACTTTGCGTGATTTATACCCCCCCCCCCCCTACTCAAAAAACGGTGAAGGGAAACATCGTGAGGAAACCGGTATGTCGTAGAACCAAAAATTCGTGACATCTATCTACCAGCCCGCACTGTTTCCGCGTGCTAGATTAAGGCCCAATCAGTCTAACTTCTTACCTGACATGTGTCATGCCACCCACCCTTGTCACCGGCACACAAGTGGCTATCGGGGAGAACGCCATCGGGGATCTGTCGTGGTTTTCCCCATATACCCTGACAGTCCTGCATGTCCCACACGCTGAGGGAGACGCTGCGAAGCTGTACGCTCGGGTCACCTCCTGGAATTAATAACGAGACGATGGTTAGATATGAACAAGGTAGATGGACCTGCACGTGTCGCATGATCACCAACCACTGTTTTTAACCGACTTCTTCAAAAAGAAGGAGGTTCTGAATTCGTCTGTATGTTTTTTCTTTTTTGTGTTTTTTACACGATATCTCCACCAAATATGAATCGATTTTGATGATTTTTTTTTGTTTAGTAGGTCATGCATCAGAGGTGGTCCCAAATTTTATTAACTTTGCTTGCGTAGTTTTTGAGTAAAAGGAGGGTTATGATTTTGACCGGTATGTATGTATGTATGTATGTATGTTCATCTGTTCCCTCCTATCTTCCAAACCACTTATCACAATTTGACAAATGAGGTATCGTTAGAAGCGTCATGATTGTCCGCTGGTTATAGGCTATGTGAAGTCACATTAAATTAAAAATGGCGCCCTCTAGAGGACATAAAGTGAGGAACTTTAAAAAAAAAATGGTTTAATCGTACCATGTTGGGTATCAAATGAAAGGGCTTAATGAGCACATTTCAAAAATATATATATTATAACCCCAAAAGAAGTAAAAAGAAATCAAGTAATAAAAACTAAAACCCAACTACTACTTAAAAGGTATAAACAAGACACCACAGACAGACAAATTAAAAATCCGGAGTCACACGTAATCTGTTCGATTTATTCCCTAACACGTGTGACTCCGGATTTTTAATTTGTCTGTCTGTGGTGTCTTGTTTATACCTTTTAAGTCGTAGTTGGGTTTTAGTTTTTACCCGACTACGGCGAAGAAAAAAGGAGGGTTATGATTTTGACCGGTATGTATGTATGTATGTATGTATGTATGTATGTATGTATGTATGTATGTATGTATGTTCATCTGTTCCCTCCTATCTTCCAAACCACTTATCACAATTTGACAAATGAGGTATCGTTAGAAGCGTCGTGATTGTCCGCTGGTTATAGGCTATGTGAAGTCACATTAAATTAAAAATGGCGCCTTTTAGAGGACATAAAGTGAGGAACTTAAAAAAAAAAATGGTTTAATCGTACCATGTTGGGTATCAAATGAAAGGGCTTAATGAGCACATTTCAAAAATATATATATTATAACCCCAAAAGAATTAAAAAAAAATCAAGTAATAAAAACTAAAACCCAACTACGACTTAAAAGGTATAAACAAGACACCACAGACAGACAAATTAACAATCCGGAGTCACACGTACTCTGTTCGATTTATGCCCTAACACGTGTGACTCCGGATTTTTAATTTGTCTGTCTGTGGTGTCTTGTTTATACCTTTTAAGTCGTAGTTGGGTTTTAGTTTTTATTACTTGATTTTTTTATTACTTGATTTTTTTCCCCACTTTAGATAGACGGGAAGTCGGTGTCTTTACTTTTCAATTTTCGTTTTTTGCCACCGAATTCCGAAATTAAAGTTATTTTATCCAATTTTTTCTTGGAAATCGTTTGTTTTTTCTTTCATTTTTTTTTACATGTGCTTGTTATCCTGTCTGTATCCTTTTATGAATCTGTTAATTGAATTATGCAATAAAAAAAGAAAGCCCCAATGTTCGTTAGGGCACTATTCGTAGGATACGACGCTATATCGGTTCCTTGTTGTCTACAGAACCCTAAAAACCAGAAAAGTTATGAGTAAGAATTTGTGGCCAGCTAGAAAAAAATACAAATAGGAAATAAATAGTGAGCGAATTACTGCATTTTGAGAAGCTAAAGAATCATGCCAAAGATCCTCATCAGATTTAAACCAATTGTTTGGACAACGTTAACTCCGTTTTGTGTTTTGTTAAACTATTTAAAGATAACGTTATTGATAAGGAAGTGTATAATCCTTTTATAGTATAACTAGCTGCGCTGCGCCCCGCGGTTTCACCCGCGTAAGTCTCGATTCCGTGGGAATATCGGGATAAAAAGTATCCTATGTGTTAATCCAGGTTATAAACTATCTATTTGCCAAATTTCATCCAAATCCATTTAGTAGTTTTTACGTGAAAGAGTAACAAACATCCGTCCATCCATCCATCCATACTTACAAATATTTGGCATTTATAATATAAGTAAGGAAAGGATTAGTAAGGATATAATATTAGTAAGGATAAATTCGAAAGTAACTCTGTCTGTCTGAAAGTTACTACTTTTAAACCAAGGCGGAGATATCCAGTAGCACCTCTTTGCCCCATTTTGTAGGAAGTAGGTACCCCTTCTATCAAAAATTGAAGGTGGTTTTCTGAATAAAGCTCGGATTGGTGAATCATTAACTAGTTTATTAGAAATATAACCGTTACAATGAAAAAGATTGTTCGCACAAGATTAGACGCCATTGTAAAAAGGACAGATGCGCCATCAGACGGCAGAATGTAGAACTACAGCTATTGCGTTCCATTACCAACATCCACCTCAGAACGCAATCCTATCTTAGTTACACAATACATATGTTTATCTACTGTTGTCCCTTTAGTTAAAATATCAGAAATATTCTCACAACCCTTAACATAACAAAACTTTAACTCTTCACTGACAACATGATCCTTCAGAAAATGATATCTAATGTCTATGTGTTTCGATCTGGGTAAGTAGCAGTCGTTAGCAGACAGCTTGATAGCACTCTGGTTGTCACTGTATATGAGCAGTGTGCCAAAGCCGCGTCCGAGTTCGCCCTGCAGCTGCCGCAGCCAAAGCGCCTCCTGCGCCGCGCTCCCCATAGCCATGTACTCGGCCTCGGCAGTTGACAGAGCAATGGTCTGTTGTTTGCGGGAACACCATGATATTGCGCCTTCCTGAAACATAAAAACATAACCCGTGCACGATTTCCGGTCACGGATGTCACTCGCCCAGTCTGCGTCACAATAACCTGTGATTTCTCTATTACCATTCTTGGTATATACAAGTTTGTAATTTTTCGTGCCTTGTAAGTACCTCATTACTCTTTTCACTGCAGCCCAATGCTCAGATCTCGGTTCTTTGTTGAATCTACTTAGAGCATTCACAACAAATGAAATGTCTGGTCTGGTTCCTTGAGCAACATATAAAAGACTTCCAATAGCTTGTTGGTATGGGCAATCAAATGCTTCGAGCTCTGTATTTTCACAAAACTTCAGTCCAACTTCCACTGGTGTCTTGACAGTTTTGCATTCTGACATTTCATATCTAGATAGTATCTCTTTAATATACTTTTCTTGATCCAGCATAACTGAATTTCTTGTTCTGGTTATATTTAGACCCAGACATTGGCTTACCTTTCCTAGGTCTTTCATATTTAGCTTCTGTTGTAGTTTTTCTTTTATGTCATTTATTATCTTTCTCTGAGAAGCAAATAATATAATATCATCAACCCAGATGGCAATGTAAATTCCCATGCCAGTATTAAAATAAACACATGGGTCAGTTTTTGATTGCTGAATACCTATTTCCTTTAAAACTGTACTCAATTTAATGTTCCATAATCGACTGGCTTGTTTGAGGCCATAAATCGATTTATTTAAATGACATACTTTATCTCCACTTTTATACATTTCAGGCTGAATCATATAAATATCTGTGTCTATTGATCCTTGTAGAAAGGCTGAAACGGCATCCATTTGATCAATATGAAGGTCTTGCTGTGCCGCTAAAGCAAATAAATATCGAATGGAGGTCCATCTAACAACCGGAGAATATACTTCTTGGAAGTCCACACCCCTTTTTTGCGCATACCCTTTTATTACAAGTCTTGCTTTATATTGTATGACCTTTCCTTGTTGATTGGTTTTCCTTTTAAACACCCATTTGCTTGGTAGTGCTTTTTTTTCAAAGGGGAGGTCCACCAGATTCCAAGTCTCATTTTTCATTAAAGAATTTATCTCTTCATCCATTGCTTGTTTCCATTCATTAGCATCTGTAGATGATAGCGCCTCTTCTACTGTCTGAGGATCAGATAGGTATGTATAAAAACACAGCATACCCTTTTTGTCATTTCCAGCTCTATTACGTGGTCTCAGTGTGATGTTACTAGTTTCTATGTCCGAAACAGACTGTTTGTTGGGAGGATAGTATGTATCGTCAAGGTCGTCAGCTGTGTCAGTCTCATACTCACTGCTAGTTTCTTTTTCTGCTTCTTCCAAACAAGGCTTACTTGTTGACTGAGAAGTAATGTCTGACTCCTTCTGTTGCTCACCTTCCTTTGTACTACAGTCTTTTGATGTTTCTGTTATTTTCAACATCTCCTCAGCAGTTGGTAGGACTGAAATAAGAAATTCTTCACATAAACCAGGTTTCTCAAAAAATATGACATCTCTACTCTTTACTATCTGATGTGTTATAGGATGCATAACACGGTATCCCTTTGTACTTTCACAATAATCTACGAAGATCATTTTATTGGAAAGAGGTCCGTGGATCGGAACCACGCTCTGCTACCATGAAGGTGGTTTTCTGAATAAAGCACGGATTGGTGAATCATTAACTAGTTTATTAGAAATATAACCGTTACAATGAAAAAGATTGGTCGCACAAGATTAGACGCCATTGTAAAAAGGACAGATGCGCCATCAGACGGCAGAATGTAGAACTACAGCTATTGCGTTCCATTACCAACAAAAATCACCGACGACGAAAAATTTAAAAAAAAATCGTAAAACCTGTACACCCGTCCAGGAGGCCAAGTCTTCTAATTTACAAACGTGTCAGTGGTCTCACAATGATCAGTATTTGACAGATATGCCATACAAAATCTGTCAAAAACTCATCATTGCGAGACCACTGACACGTTTGTAAATTAGTAGACTTGGCCCCCTCATCGGTTGTAAAATACGACCTGTTGAGGAGTACATACAAACTGACACGAAAGAAAATTTTGTCAGACTTGAAGCGTAGACGCATCGCTCGCTCGGTCAAGTCAAAGTCAAAGTCAAATAATTTATTTCAAATAGGCACATATATATGGCACTTTTGAACGTCAAACAAAGAAATAGAATTGATTCTAGTTGCCCCTTCCAAAAGGTAGTTTTCGTATGGAGAAGAATGGGCAAGAAACTCCACCGTTACTCTTTTAAAAATGTTTTACAATATTTTGTATACATTAATTATTTATAATTATATGTGAAGACGATGCACCTACAATAAGATTACTGTACCACAAAAGGTAAAAAGAATTATAAATGGAGCAATAATGAATAAATTCATTACCAGATACATGGTGCTCACATATTTACAAGATTGTAAAAGTATACGATATTACAATAGTCCTAACATTGTTACAAGTAGTACTAATAAGTCAGTGCGTGAGTTTAAGTAATGACAGAGTGTAAAAGTTTATGACATACAAATAATAAATAAAAAATAAAAAACTAAATTATATCAGTTTGATTTTGTCCAGTCAAAATAGTATATTATGCAATAAGTCAATAAAGCACGGATTTAAAGCGAGGACCATCAATGAATCACGAGCATGTGAAGGATTCTAACAGTGATTCATTAGCGAGTCATTCAAGTGTTAGAATCCTGAGCGACGCGAGTGATTCATGCCAAAAAAATCATATCTGTTGTATGGGAGCTCCCCTTAAATAATTGTATTTTTTTTTTTTTTTTAAGTGAATATATAACTAAATATTTTGTGAATGTTTCAAGCGTCTACCTGTTGCCGTGATCAATATCGAGCAAAAAATCACGTTTGTTGTATGGACGCCCCCATAAACATTTATTTTATTCTGTTTTTTTAATATTTTTTGTTATAGCGGCAACAGAAATACATCATCTGTGAAAATTTCAACTGTCTAACTATTTATTTATTTAAACTTTTCGCACAAAAAAAAGGTACAAAGGCGGACTTAATGCCTGAGGCATTCTCTACCAGTCAACCAAGGGTGGTGAAGAGATTAGATGGCAGGTGCTCTAATTGAGAGGAACAAAGAGAAAAAATATATAATATATCGTATTGCAATAAAGATAAAACAGGTTTACAGTACATAAATAAGCTATGAACTTATGATACATATACTTATATACATATTTACTATGTATAATAAATACTCTATATGAAACATACAAATTCAAGGGAGAGAGGTGATGACATGACTCTACTCTATTTATTTTGAAAAAAAACTCCTCAGTTTCCGCTTAAATGCATAACGACTGGTGGCCGTCCTGATATCAAGAGGAAGCGCATTCCAAAGAAGAATGGACTGAATATGAAAAGAAGAATGAACAAAGTCAGAAGTATGAGAAGGACAGAGTAGGAGAAGATTGTTAGAAGAACGCAGAGACTTAGTGTGTGAAGAACACAGATATTGGAAGTGAGACACAAGATAAGAAGGAGGAGTGGGAGAGTTGAGAACGGAGTAAAGCGTGGTCAAAGCACGCAAACTTCTTCTTTGGCGAATGGACATCCATTTGAGCTCAGACCTATAGCTCGACACATGGTCATATTTCCTAAGGTTGAATATGAACCGGATACAGTTGTTGAGTAGTCTGTCAAGCTTGTCCAGCAAAACTGCATTCAAGTCAAAGTAGCACACGTCACCATAGTCGATGACGGGGAAAATTAAAGTCTGCACAAGCATAGTTTTCGTCTTAGCGGGCAAAAAGTTCCTCAGACGATACAGGGATCGCAGAGTACCGCTGACCCTTTGACTAACACTAGAGACCTGGCGTTGCCAGCTAAGCGTTGAGTCCAGATGCAAACCGAGATCCTTCACGGTAGAGGTAATGGGGATGACAGTGCCATTGAAGATTAGAGGAGGAAGAGAGCTGAGCGTCACCCTACTCATCATGCGTGAGCTCCCAATTACAATGGCCTGACACTTTGAGGGGTTTACTGACACCCCAAAACTATCAGACCACTTTTTGATGGCATCTAAATCTCGGTTTACATCTGCTATAGCGCATGACAAACCTTCAACCCGCTCAGCTGTATATAATTGAAGATCATCGGCATAACTATCACGGTTCATGAGATACAGCTTGGTGACAAACGGACAGACAGACAGCGGAGCCTTGGTAATAGCACAGATATTATAATACTACGTACAGATACCCAATCCCATACAAAGAAATGACACCACCCTAAGTCTGGCTATTGAGCTGGCTATTTTTCTTCCCCATTTTTTTAACAGATGGTAGCATCATCGACTCACTAATTGCCAGAGACCGTAGTTTTAAAACGCCATCTAGGAGTCTTGCCTAGGTACAAGGCAAGACTCCTAGATTTTTTGTTCCTTTTTTTACGTTTTTTTCGTACGTAAAGTACTAGATTAAAAAAAAATGTTGTTTGATTTTCCTCAATGAAACGATTAAACGTTTCAAGTTTAAAGTGACCTGTCATCACTTTAGTGAAACGCCATCTATTGCAAAGAGCTCTCAACCAAATGATTAACAGATAGCTACTTTATCATTCTAAGGATTCGAATTGAAGTAAAAGGCTTAATTTAAGTTTTTTGTTGAAAATACGAGATTTATGAGTGTAAATACATAAATCAGCATTAAACAAAGATGTTTTGATTTTTACTAATATTACTATAGCCAAAATTTGCCGTATAACGCTTTTTAGTGATTGTTAATTAATTTCATAATTGTTACATTATGCTGCCATCTATGATTTTTTTTTCAAGACTAATTATAATTTGTTCGAGTTGGGACCCCATGGTAATAGGGTCCCGTTTTACCCTTTGGGTACGGAACCCTAAAAAATAAACTCACGAGTCTCAGTCTTCCCCCAACCAGTGGCGTAAATGCCAGTGTCCGTTGGTGGTGGTACACCCAAACATGCTGGACGAATCACCTCCGAGAACCTGGAATAATTATGATAATCGGGTGAACTTCAACATGTCGTGAATTTTCCTCATTTCGAATACAATAAACTGAGATATATTTAGTAACCGCAAAATTTCTAGTATTAGTTTACCGGCATTCATATCCTCGGTCCACGGTACTGAGAAATTAATCAGGAAAATCCTAGCCTCCACACTGATTAATTTTGACGTGCCGTGCTTCACCGAGGCTATGGATGCCTGGAGACTCGCTTGCCCGAATACAGATCCGCCCGACTATCCATCTTCCCAGAGACGGTGGGATGAGCCGCTCTGCAGAGTAGTACAGAACAATTTACTTGACACGTCTGCTACTACTGCGGAGCGCGCGCGCCTGCTGGCTGTGGGTAAGTGGGAGTCGGGTCTGTGGCTTCGCGCACTACCGTCATCGAACCTGGGAACTTTGTTCGACGACACTACGTTCCGCATCGCTGCTTCCCTGCGACTAGGAGCTCCATGTTGTTCTCCTCATCGCTGTCACTGTGGCGAAGTTGTCAACAGCCTCGGACACCACGGCCTGTCTTGCAGCCGAAGTGCAGGTCGCTTAGCACGTCACGCTAACATTAATGACATCATCCGATGAGCTCTTGTCACCGTCGGCGTTCCAGCTGTATTAGAACCCAATGGCTTGGCACGCGACGATGGCAAAAGACCGAACGGCATGTCCTTATTTCCATGGAAGATGGGTAGGCCTTTAGTGTGGGACGCAACGTGTGTCGATACTCTTGCGCCATCTCATCTTCCTGGCTCGGCGTGCTGTGCTGGCGCCGCCGCTGCGGCTGCGGAAAACCTCAAGCGGCGAAAGTATAATAGCCTTATAGGCAATTATATTTTCGAGCCGTTTGGGGTTGAAACCCTAGGGCCGTGGGGTCCAAGTGCTCATAGTTTATTTAATGAAATCTCGAAACGGCTGTTTGACACTTCCCGCGACCCAAGGGCTGGCTTTTACCTTGGTCAGAGGCTAAGCATTGCCATTCAACGTGGCAATGCCGCCAGTCTCTTGGGTACACTACCAGCCGACAGCGATGCGGAGGAGTTTTTCGACGCCATATTTTAGATATTAGTTGTTTATTTGTACGGTTAGTTTTATTTAATTTTATCTAATATTAGTTAGAAAATTGTTTAGGTTTAGTAACCTATTCCGCTTAACTATTCTTCAAGAGTCATAAAAATCCCTGTAAGAAATCGACACGTGTTTCACCTCTCAACGAGGCATCCTCAGGAGACGATTAACCAGTTTGCAAACCAGAACACGACGTGTTGCCACACCGAGCGCTGGACGCAGAGTGAATCAAATTCAAATCGTTCTTTTTTTTTTCAGCTGTGTTATCTCGCAGTTGATTTCTGAAATCTTGACTACACTCGCGACAATCTAAGTCCGTTTTGACGTTTCGTTCTCGTACTTGTAATAAAAGTTTATGCCGTAAGAATCAGTTAGATAAGTCGTCGATTACAAACTCTCTAACTATGTTTACTCGATATGTCTCGAGAATCAGTACCATTTTTTTTTCTTCATCGCTACTCAATGGATTTTGTAGCTGTCAAAACGGACTTCTTAGATTGTCGGGAGTCTAGGTACTTAAATTTTACTCACTTGACTTTTGAAACCATCTTGATGAGCCCTACATCATGGTATGCCACTTTGAGATCAAACTTCGGGTGGCGTATGGTAGCGGATATCTTCACGACGAGGGCTTCACGATCGTCCCGGTATGAGGAACCGAGTTGTACAGCCCGAGGCAGTCCACTGTAAAGTTCGTTACTGGTAAAATAGATGAATTAATATGAGGTATAATGGATTGGTGATTGATGAGGAGCTCGTGGCTAAGTAATAACAGCCGCACGGGTCGATCCGTCAGGTTAAGCTACGCTTGCCGGGGCTGGTCCGTGGATGGGTGACCATCCTTACATATCGAGACTCCTCCGTGCCTCGGAAAGCACGTTAAGCCGTTGGTCCCGGCTGTCATTCGTTGATCTTTTGACAGTCGTTACGTGTCGTCAGAAACCCGAAAGTCTGACAACCAGTCTTACCAAGGGGGCTACCCCTTGGTAAGACTGGTTGTCAGACTTTCGGGTACCGTATCACCCAGTTACTGGTTTGTGGAGGTCAGATAGGCAGTCGCTCCATGTAAAATACTGGTATTCAGCTGCATCCGGTTAGACTGGAAGCCGACCCCAATATAGTTGGGAAAAAAGGCTAGGCAGATTGATTGAATGGATTGGTGAATCGGAGCTGAATAACAGTGGAAGTGGCGCGGTGCTTGCTGCGGTCCATCCATGGATGGATTTGTTCATAATGTGACACTACTATTAATTTCATGCCCAGTCTTCGCCATTGTATGAATTATTTTTGTGGACACCGGCTTGAGCTACAAACCTTTTATCTACACACTTAATATAACATCGAATTTATGTTTTTTTGTGTTCCGTACCCAAAGGGTGGGGGAGCAGTGGTGGCCCAGTGGTAACGGCCACGACTTACGAGTTGTAGGTCGTAGGTTCGAACCCTGACAGGTACTTTACTTTGTGTAAATTATTTCATCGCCACTGCTCTCAAAACGGTGAAGGAAAACATCGTGAGGAAACCGGCATGTCCTAGAACCATAAAATCGGAGACATGTGACATCTACCAACCCGCACTGGGCCCGCGTGGTGGATTACGGCCCGCTCCCTCTCACAGAGAGGTGGCCTGTGTCCCAGCAGCAGCAGTGGGAACATTATAGGCTGATTATGACCCAAAGGGTAAAACGGCGTCCCATTTTACCCTTTGGGTCTGGCTGTATCTCATGAACCGTGATAGTTAGGCAGTTGACATTTTTTCTAGCTGGGAGGCATCCCACACTATGCTTGCCGAGACGCGGTCTCCACTCTAGGACTCATCTGCTCCACCGACCATCTGTCGTTCGACAAACATGGCGGTGACAATGTTAGTGTAAAACTTGGGTATCTTAAGACAGTGGTGGCCGCCATGTAACAGCCGTAATGACGGCCAGTGTTTTATTTTACGGTGTCAAAAACTTTCTATTCCTAAGGACCTATAGCCGTCATTCGTGACCATTATTTCACCTCAGCTGTCTGTCCATCTGCCTGTCAGCAGGCTGTATCTTATAAACCGTAATTGTTTAGGTACCTAGGTATTTAACCAACATAATTATAAAACAGTTCCGTGTCCAAATGCAAAGCATGTCTTCTTCCATACATCTCTATCAGTCATCATCTCAGTAGTCACCTCCTCTCTACCCATGTCATCTTTCACACAATGCATTCCTCATTCCTTTAATGTTTTCCTATTGTTATAGCCAAAACTTAGTCCATACTAATATTATATCTATTCATATTCATCCATCCATCCATCGCTTCTTTGGTTTTCCCATCGTTGCGCCATAACAGTACACTGGTGGGCCATGATGGAGGATGATAGTACAATTGTATTTAAATAAAAATGCACACTGTTGCTTAAATGTCTTTATTTTATTGTAATGATACTTCATCAAATACCTGAGCGGCTACAAACGCATGCGGTATGACAGCGTACACCGCAGGGATATCAGGGAGACCGCAAGATCGACCGAATGACGTCAAAGCGACCACACGCCACAAGCAGCCATCTCGGATCTGTACTGGACCACCGGCATCACCCTGTGGAAGAAATATGAATGAAACTCAAACCATTTATTTCAATTCAACCATTTACAGGCGCTTTTGATTTGTCAAGAAGTCGGTCAGTTAGTCACAAAATTGAAGCTATTTGCCGATTCTAAAGAACACCAAGAAACTCCACTCTTTTAAAAATAAAAATATTACAAAATCCAGTGTAAATTATTCTTGTTGCTTCATATTTTCAGCATCCTGAAAACTGTAGCCGCACAAACTGCTGAACAATCGGCGAGCCTAAGGGCTCGCCGATTGTTCAGCAGTTTGTGCGGAGGTTGATTAATACTAACACTAGACAATAACATATTTTTTTTTATGTTACTAACACTATATGAATATTCGTGTCCGAAATAAATTGATTTGATTTGATAAGTGAGAACACTATAATAAAGTGTGGCGGCATTCACACATGCGAACTACGCATAAAAAATACCAGACGTTACACAAAATTCGTGCGTGCAGCCTCATCTCCCCACAGGGGTATCACCGCAATCACCACAACCACCGCAGACAGTTCCGACTCACTGGAACCTCAACTGGCACCGTGAAGCATCGCAAGACATCACCCAGCCCACTATCGAACTCCGGTCTCCGGAGGGGAGTAATCTGGAGGCATCTACATCGCTACATGCAAACTTCGCATCAAAAAGACCAGTCGTCACACTCTGCCGTCACATAAAAATCCTGCATCGCGCATTCTGCCCAACCAATTTTTTCACGCCAGCATTTCCAAAGAGAGATAAATAGGTGTGTGCATTATACATAAGTATGCGTGGCATATACATTTAGCCAAGTCCCATGTAATAGGAGGCGAGCCTATTGCCATCAACCGTGCACTAACCGAGACTCCGGGCTGCTACTCAGAAATTCCTAAAAGAAAAAGTAGGAACACTTTGCTTTGGTAAAAAAACCACACCGAAACTAGCTCAGAGGTCATTTGGGTTCTTAGTAAAGATCGTTCATTGGAACTAAACTGGTTAATGTCTTAAAATGGTCTCTTCAACCATGTACAGATTTTGAGGTTTAAGAACCCAGCCAGGTATTTTACTTAGCGTGATTTATTTAATCCCTACTCAAAACGGTGAACAGAAACCGGTATGTCGTAGAACCGAAAATTCGTGGCATCTATCAACACCCAATCAGTCTCACTTCTTACCTTACAAGTGTCATGCCACCCACCCCTGTCACCGGCACACATGTGGCTATCGGGGAGAACCCCATCAGGGAGATTTCTTGGTTTTCCGAATATTTTCTTACAATCCTGTATGTCCCACACTCTGAGGGAGATGCTGCGAAGCTGTACGGACAGGTGATTATCCCCTGGAATTAATAACGAGACGATGGTTAGATTTAAATAAGGTATGCATCCATTTCATCCAAGTTATTTTAAATCATAATTTAACAAATGAAACTCACTAGCCTCATTCCTCCCCCATCCAGTGGCAGTGATGCTCCTGTCCGTTGGTGGTGGTACTCCCAAACACGCTGGAAGAATCACCTCCGAGAACCTGGAATCATTATGATAATCGAGTTAGTTATTATCAGTCATCTCGTGTCTGTTCCTTGCTAGCATTCTTCATTTTGATCCACTATCACCACCTACTCTCAAACCAGTGAAGGAAAACATCGTCAGGAAGCCAGCATGTCCTAAAACCGAAAATTGAAAGACATGACTGTAACATGACCCCTTTTTTTTTTGAGGATGGGAATTCTTCACATTGAGGAGCTCGTGGCTAAGTAATAACAGCCGCTCGGGTCGATCCATCAGGTTAAGCTACGCTTGCCGGGGTTGGTCCGTGGATGGGTGACCATTTTCACATATCGAGACTCCTCCGTGCCTCGGAAAGCACGTTAAGCCGTTGGTCCCGGCTGTCATTTGTGGATCTTTGACAGTCGTTACGAATCGTCAGAAGCACGAAAGTCTGACAACCAGTCTAACCAAGGGGTATCGTATTACCCAGTTACTGGGTTGTGGAGGTCAGATAGGCAGTCGCTCCATGTAAAATACTGGTATTTAGCTGCATCCGGTTAGACTGGAAGCCGACCCCAACATAGTTGGGAAAAGGCTAGGCTGATTGAGATTTTTTTAATTCTTCACATTACTTCTCCGCCCTGGGCGGAGCGGGAGGGCTAGACTTTTACTGACTAAAACCCACCCATGTTCCTTCAGTTGCCTATTGCCAAGGTCCCAGTATCCCTTTCGACATCCACCCCTGTCTTGACTCTAACACTTAAACTTATACCATCACGTCTGTACTCCCCGAAGGGATGTTATACGTTTAAATTTTACTCACTTGACTTTTGAAACCATCTTGATGAGCGCTACATCATGGTATACACTTGGCGGCTTATACTTCGGGTGGCGTATGACGGCGGATATCTTCACGACGAGGGCTTCACGATCGTCCCGGTATGAGGAACCGAGTTGTACAACTTGAGGGGGTCCACTGTAAAGTTCGTTAATGGTAAAATAGATTTGGATAGGAATAGGATTGGTGATTCGGAGCGGTATAGCAGTTGAAGTGGAGCGGTGCTTGCTACGGTCAATCCATTGATGGGTTGGTTCACAATGTGAACTACTATTAATTTCATGCCTAGTCTTCGCCATTGTATGAATTATTTTTGTGGACAACTTCTTTAGCTACAAACCTTTTATATACACATGTGGCGGTATCTATATCGCCACATACGAATGACGCATCAAAGATCTAACGTCACACAAAAATCCTGCATCGTGCAATTAGAGTTTACCGTGCAGTGGACATATACCTACAAAAACTCAATATCAATCATTGGGCAGTTGCCCGCCAGACACAACACCCGTCTGGTAGGAGGATCCTCCCCTCTCTATAGTGGATGAGTGAACTTTACACCCTGTTCCTCATACCCCTAAACACATAATAACATCGAATTAATGTGACCATGAACAAACTATTCTACTAAGTATGTCATATTTTAATTTTGTCTAATTATTGCTTTAAGGAAGTCATGGGGAGAGGCATTTGATCAACTATTAATATGCCTAGCTTTTTCCCAACTATGTCGGTTTCCAGTCTAACTGGATGCAGCTGAATACCAGTATTTTACATGATGCGACTGCGCAGCCTTAGTGCCTCACAATGGGACGCTGTGGGACACTGTAAATTTACAACTGGACAATGTGCCCATTGATCCAGACTAACTTGTACTCAATAATAGCTAAGATTAACGCTGGGAAGAAATAGCAACATTGACATACTAGACAACATTACGGTTAGTGGTGTAGGTGCAGTGCGCCGCAGTCAGGATGTAGCGGTCGCTGATCAGAGAGCCCCCACACCGCCAGGAGTAGCCGGCGTCCTGGAAACATCGTCATACATACTTATGCACATAATCCATACTAGTATTATAAATTCGAAAGTAACTCTGTCTGTCTGTCTGTCTGTCTGTTACCTTTTCACGCCTAAACCACTGAACGGATTTCGATAAAATTTGGCAGAGAGATAGATGGCATCCCTGGGAAGGACATAGGCTACTTTTTATCGACATACCACGCGGGCGAAGCCGCGGGCGGAAGCTAGTATGAAATAAAAAGGAGCTACAAACAAGGTGACTACTGAAATGACGACTGATAGAGATGTATGGAAGTAGCAGACATACTGCATTCATAAATTGGGAGAGAGTACTCTTACCGGAGTCCGTGTTTCTCCATTGTTTTAACCTGAGTGATGTCAGCCTAGGAGGTTTCCATGACATCTCGCAGAAGAACTTACAGCAAGTTCATCTCCTTCCTTAGCCGTAAAAATAAACTTTATAAATTATGCAACTTCACAATAGGGCCACCCCCTGTGAGGTATCCCGTGGTATATACTATAGGAATGGTGCACTTTTCGGGATAAAAGAATCTGTCTCTCTTTTTATCAGTGAAAGATTGTTGCCATCAGTATTTCCAGAGATTAACACATAATATAAACAAACTCATTTGTAACGATCGTCCGAACGAGACCGCTGTACCGCGCCTTAGAATTGCGCGGCGGGCCAGGGGGCAGCGTTGACTAATGAGCGGCGGAACGCCGTGAGGGTGGGCTAATGAGGGGCTAAACGCCATGAGCGTTGACGAATTAGCAGCAGAACACCGTGAGCGTTGACGAATGAGCAGCAGAACGCCGTGAGCGTTGACAAATGAGCGGCGGAAAGCCGTAAGCGTTGACCAATGAGCGGCAGAACACCGTGAGCGTTGAAGAACGAGCGGCCTGCACTGCCCCCTCGCTTCGCTGCACACATACCTAAGGCGTGGTACAGCGGTCCGGTCAAACTATAGTTTAGATATGCAGAAAAGTAACTGAATGCTTTGAAAGAAATAGACATGAAGCGCCAAATACGCGACAGTCGCCCAGAACAAAACTTTTCTACACCTACACAACAACGATGCTTATCAGCTCTTCTGTACACGGTATGAACGGGTTTTCGGTTTTGCTAGTCATCAGAATACTCACGTAAGAAAATAAAATTAGTCCGGTTCGCTGAGTATTAAAACTTACCATAAGTTTCTTCCAACCCACGAGAGCCATGTGTGGGAACTCTCGGATGCTGGTAACTGATCCCCCGATGACCAGTGGCACGTTGATAGGTACACAGCCAACCTTGGTTTCTAAGGGGTATCGCGACGGTATCCGAGTTAAGGCCAACTTCTCTGCGAAGGACTTGTAGTAGTCACACACTGGAAAAGAGGAATTGAAGTATAGGTGGAAAGATCGCTGGTGGTGGCGTGTGTGTTGGATCAAGAAGAATTATCAAAAACAATTCATATTTGGCGGACCAATCGTGTAACAAGAAAAAAAACAGTCGATTTGAGAACCTCCACCTTTTTGAAGTCAGTTTAAAATAGGCATTCATGGGGACTGTCGACAGAAATGAAAACACTAAGCTGGTATTAGCACCATCATCATCATCATCACCATCATCATCATCATCATCATCACCATCATCATTCTGGTGCCCAGTATCTCCACAAAAAGAAACAATACTATTAAAAAACTTAAAACTGGTACTAACGCCATCTATATTTTAATGTAAAGCACTACCAAATCCATAACTTTACCCCCTACCAAAAATCGCTCAACGCGCCTAAAGAAGTTTTCACATAATATAAATACAAATCATACTCACTCCTCTCCGCCTTCTCCGCATACTCTTTTTTCTGAGATTCAGTCATATCATCTTCATCAGGTCCTGTCAAAGTCTCTGGTTCCTCATCAGGTTGATCAGTGAACGTTCCTGAACTTGGTTCTGAAGGTCTATTGAAGTCCCCAAAGTTATTATTAATTGATGCTGGTCTGTTGGTGATTGGTGGTAAACCGACGTCTACTGGGGATGGTTGTGTCTCGGGTTGGTTGATCATGGGAGTGTCTGAGTAGTTAAAGCCACCGAAGGTATTGCCTTGGTTGAGATTGTTGGTTGAATTGTTGGTTGAATTGTTGTTGGAATTGTTGGTTGAACCGTTCGCGTTGTTGGAAGTGTTGATATTGTTGTTAGAATTTCCTCTGGTATTATTATTATTTGTAGTCCCTGTATTATTGAAACTGACTCCAGTATTACCAAAGTCATTAAAACCTGGGTTACTGTTAGCTGCAGTTGTTTGGTTAATAACAGCAAATGTCTCTTTGTGATTGACATTCTCAGTAACTGGTTTGCCCACATTAGAGTTGTTACTGAAAACATTTTGCGTCGTTTCTCTGTTCCCATCATAGTTGAAGTAGCTAGCTTCAGTTGTTGTTGTAGTTTTAACTCTATTTGGTATTACATAAGGATATTCTCCAAAATATATGTTGCTTTGTTCATTCATGTTATTGAAAGTACTAGAGCTATTGTTTTGACTTGGAATCGATTTTGTTGTTTTTCCACTCGGTTTTTCCGTCGTAGCGAAGACGTAATCGTATTGGTACATGGGAGGAGGTTGCGTTGTTAGTCTTTCTTCAATCCGATGTCTGATGACAGTTTTCTTCATGCTTTTTTGTCTGTTTGTCTGTTTGTGTGGGGCTCTTGTGGCCCCATTGAATAGGTTTATGTTCTCATTGCCTTGGTACGGAGGATCTGGAACAAAGAGATGATCATTTAGAAATAGGTAGGTATATGTGTGTGATGCCTGCGACAATATAGTGTATAGTGCAGGCAAAGCCTCTCGGGGGGCTTATGTTAATATAAAAATAATGTAAAAACATATTTGTGCAACAAAAATTTGAATTTCGCGGGCTACCTTTGGGAACTAAGGAAGCGGAGTTCTTTATTATAATAGGATGCCTCAGTAAGAGTGCACTTTTTCATTTTTAAAATAAAAACACGTAGGTAGTTTTTGAGAGAGTTGTGATAACTTCTTCAAAAAGGAGGAGGTTCTCAATTCGTCTGTATGTTTTGTTTTTTGTATGTTACGCGATTACTCCGCCAATTATGAATCGATTTTGATGATTCTTCTTGATCCATTTTTTATCTGGTAGGTCATGCATCAGAGGTGGTCCCATATAAATTTTATTTATTTTGCTTGCGTAGTTTTTGAGTTTGTATTTTTCCCACTAGTCTGGACTGGACTGGAGTCAACTAAGATATCTTATATCTTAGTTGACTCCGTCACTGTTATTTACATAGCAGATGACGGTATACGAATTTGTGTGGGGTAGGTACCACAACTAAACAGTGAAAAATAAAAACATTTTATAAATAAAAAACAACCGACTAAAAAAAAACACTAAAAACGTGAAAAATTACTTTAATTTCGGAAGTCGGTGGCAAAAAACGAAAATTGAAAAGCAAAGACACCGACTTCCGGAATTAAAATTATTTTTAACTTTTTAAGGGCTGATTTTATCAAAGTCAGATATCTTTTATCCGTGGAATAACATTGTCGTCTAACAGTTTTTGTATGGAAAAACTGTCAAAAATTTAAAATTTATTCGCAGTATAAGATTTATACTCGGTATAAAAGTTTGGTGAAATTTGCCCTTAGTGTTTTTTTTTAAGTCGGTTGTTTTTTTTTCTCTTTTCATTAAATTTTCCATTATTTTCACAGAGATGTGGCTGTATCTCACCGATGACGCGTTGGATCTCGAATTTGAGCTCATGAATTGTTACTGATTTATTCGCATAAACGCGAGATTTCACAAAACCCCAAAGAAAATCTTGGTGGCCAGTTGAAAATCGTTGCTGCAATAAATCGATTGTTCCATGCGCGGTGTGGCAGTTGGCGCCGTCTTGCTGAAACCACATGTCGTCCAGATCTATGCCGTACAGTTGAGGCTACAAGAATTCCGATATCATGTTCCTGTAACGAATGCCGTTCACAGTCGAGCGGTCTCAGCATAACTTTCCTTTTTGTAAAAAGTTTTCACAATCATACAGATGATTTTTTATTTTATTTTATTTTATTTTATTTTATTTTATTTTATTTTATTTTATTTTATTTTATTTTATTTTATTTTATTTTATTTTATTTTATTTTATTTTATTTTATTTTATTTTATTTTATTTTATTTTATTTTATTTTATTTTATTTTATTTTATTTTATTTTATTTTATTTTATTTTATTTTATTTTATTTTATTTTATTTTATTTTATTTTATTTTATTTTATTTTATTCGATTATTAATTATAATAAGAGATTTGCCACTTACACGAGACAAATATGACACTAAAAAAAGTGCTCTCTTATTCAGACAATCTTTATTTACCAAAGTTTTGTGTCTGTCCCCTGGTGACTGTTATCACGGTGAGCACCAGCAGGGACAGTGAGAGCACAGCTGGCCCCCATGATCGCATTATTGTCTGGAACAAACAAACAAACATGAGAAATACAATCTCAGAGCGCCTTTTTAACCCACTTCCAAAAGGTTCTATGTTCGAAGTTTTATTTTATTTATTAGGGACAAAAAACAGTTACATGTTAAGGCGATGTTAAGGCGAACCCACACTGTTGTCCACGGATTGATCAAATAAGTGAGAAACGGGAGCTAATTACCCGACTACGGCGAAGAAAAAGGAGGGTTATGATTTTGACCGGTATGTATGTATGTATGTATGTATGTATGTATGTTCATCTGTTCCCTTGTATCTTCTAAACCACTCATCACAATTTGACAAATAAGGTATCGTTAGAAGCGTCTTGATGGTCCGCTGGTTATAGGCTATGTGACGTCACATTAAATTGAAAATGGCGCCCTCTAGAGGAAATAAAGTCAGGAACTAAAAAAAAAATATTGTTTAATCGTACTATGTTGGATATCAAATGAAAGGGCTTAATGAGCACATTTCAAAAATATATATATTATAACCCCAAAATAATAAAAAAAAAATTAAGTAATAAAAACTAAAACCCAACTACGACTGAAAAGGTAAAAAAACAAGACACCACAGACAGACAAATTAAAAATCCGGAGTCACACGTAATCTGTTCGATTTATGCCGCCCTAACACGTGTGACTCCGTATTTTTAATTTGTCTGTCTGTGGTGTCTTGTTTATTTACCTTTTTAGTCGTAGTTGGGTTTTAGTTTTTATTACTTAATTTTTTTTTAAAGAATACTGATACAAGTTGTTTGAATCAAGTGCCAATTTATAATTTTGAAGCAAGTGAAGTTATAGCGTGAGTTTTAAATTTTTTATTGGAAAAAAAGAAAATGTCTATGTCCATGAAGTGTGCGTTATAAGTTTCAACAGGCGTCGAAGAGGCACTCGTGCTCCGGTATTGGTCTTACATGAATTCACGTGGAATAGGCGGGGCACACGAGTGCCACGTCTGATGATGATGATGAAGTTAATTTAAAAAATATATATTCAGGATGTAAGGGTAAACACTCTTGTCATTCAAACCATGGGTAGTTGACTTAAATATAAAAATAAATGACCAAACACAGCAAAAAAAAAACGTTATTTTCATTAAAAGATTTTAAAAAGTTTCTATCTGACACCGTGCTTGCTAGCGAAACAGCTGACTGACTAAGGGAGGGATGGCGCTCGCTGCCGGTCAGGTCACATCCCGTACCCCCCGCCCGTGTTGAGACGCAAGTTCGTTACCCTAAGGGCATAGGGCAACGAACTTGCGTCTCTTGTGGTAAAATTTAGACCTAAAAAAATTACAAAAAAAAGTTGTAATTTTCCATTGATTTTATGTTCTACAAATGAAACCAAACCACTGGTTGCAAGGATAACGGTGTTTACCCTAACACCCTGTTTATATTATTATATTATACAGCTCGAGGCTAAGTAATAACAGCCGTACGGGTCGATCCATCAGGTTAAGCTACGTTTGCCGGGGTTGGTCCGTGGATGGGTTCTATCTTTACATACCGAGACTCCTCCGTGCCTCGGAAAGCACGTTAAGCCGTTGCTCCCGGCTGTCGTTCGTGTAACTTTGACAGTCGTTACGGGTCGTCAGAAGCCTACTGGTATTTAGAAAGACAGACGAAATACTGGTTAGACTGGAAGCCGACCCCAATAATATAAGTAGTTAGGAAAAAGCTAGGCAGATAATATTATATTATACATACTAGTTGATGCCCGCGGCTTCGCCCGCGTGGATGTCGGTTATTATAATTATTCTTAAACCTTACTCGAGAACCACTCTATCCATTGGTGAAAACAGCATGAAAATCGGTGCAATAGTTTTTGAGTTAATCGCGAACAGGACAACAGACAGACGCGGCGGAGGACTTTGTTTTATACATAAATTTATATTTTCGTCAATTGGACCGTGTTATGCAGAAAGCAGCCATATGGCACTTTTTCCAAAAAATGAGTTTTAAACACAGTCATACTAATTTCGACATACCAGATTTTTTGCAAAAACAGCCATGATATCTCTATTTATTACGGAGATATTAGCCATGTCTACAAATGTATATTGTAAAAAACAGTCAGCTTCATGTAAAATGCAGCCAATTTTGACAAAAATTAAAATACCTATTTTGCAGAAGTCAGCCAATTTGTAAAAAAACGGCCATATAGTTAATATGGCCGTCTTTTACAAATTTAAAAATGTTAGGAGGTATCGGTGTTCGAGTTACGTAAAAGGCAGCCACTCTATGATGGCTGTTTACGGTAAATTATTTATTTGTTGTTAATCGCAGTTCGGTTTTTTTATTTATTTGATTTTTTATAAGACCTAAAGAAAGTGTACCTAGTTAGAGACAGTAAAAAACAGTATGAATACATTATACAACAGTCGGATTATTTTAGTGAACTTAGTAAACATTCTAGTCAATAGCTGCTACACTTAATACTTTCTTGTCTGTTTTTTATTTTTTAAATATTCATATTCATACTCGTAATCATATTCATTTATTGCATTTCATGTTGTTACATTATGATAGTTCCAAACAATGAACCCTGCTAGGGCACAGCAATGTATAGGCGACAGGTTCATGCTATCATTATTGTTGTATATTAGAAAAGAGGTATGAACGCGGCAATTGTTATCGGTTGGTAGGAGACATCTGTCAGGACGACAGAAGCCTCGTATGTCTGCTTGGGGATTTTGCTGGATTAAAGCATCAGTGCGTAAACCACCTCTTGCGTATTAATTGTTTTCCTCCGACAAACATAACAGTGGCGACGAAGTACCCACGTTTTATCCATTGTGTAGGAAAAAAAGTTGCAAAAGTATGTCGTTATTCGGTGTGATAACCAGTTTCGATCATAATGTGCAAACGTGGCAGGAATACAAGGAACGATTGAAACAGTGGTTCATAGCCAACGAAATCAGCGCAACCAGTGACGCCACGGGTGTTAAAAGGCGCGCTATTTTGTTGAGCGCACTCAGCGAGCAAACTTACAAGCTTGCAACGGATCTCGCGCGGCCGAAAGTGTTGTCGTCGGTGCCGTTTGAAGACATTTTAACGCTTTTTGATAACCATTTCACGCCGAAAGTTTTCGGGTTCGGCGAGAGATACAAATTTTACTCCGCCGTTCAAAGCAATGGTGAAAGCTATCAAAACTGGGCGGCCCGACTGCGTGGTTTGACAGCAAACTGCGGGTTTTACAATATAGAGGAAGCTTTACGAGATCGTTTCATTATGGGAATGCAGCCAGGACCCGAGCGCGAAAAGTTATTCGCACAAGACCCTGCGACCTTTACGCTGGTTAAGGCCGTTGATTTAGCCGAGAGCGTGCGATGCGCGCGCAGCGGAGCGGCGGCGGCGCTGGCGGTTTCAGCCGCGGCGCGCGATGACCAACTTTTCAAAATGGAAAAGAAAAACGGAACCAGTGATAAAACGTCGTGTTCAGTGTGTGGATACAAAAACCACACATCAGTGCAGTGTCGTTTTGCAAATTATAAATGTAAAAGGTGTAACGAGAAGGGCCATTTGCGCCGTATGTGTAAAAAAGTCAATTTTATAGGAAACGAGGGTGTTACTGATAATGGCGATGACGGTGAGTGTTTCAACATTCGTACGTTTAACGGAGAACCTATGACTGAAACAATTAATGTCCGAGGTGTGCAAATGAAGTTTCATATTGATAGTGGGTCGGCTGTTACTGCGATTTCCGAAAAAACATTTGTAAAACATTTCAAAGATGCGTCACTGACCGAAACGAATAAACGTTTATTAACCTATACAGGTAATAACATTGAATGCTTAGGAATAGCACGATTACCTTTTACCTACGCGGGTAAAACACAATCATTAGATGTTTATGTTATTCGTGACGGCGGTCCACCACTTTTAGGCAGAGATTTTATATCTGTGTTTAAATTAGAAATGATGACAGTAAATTATTGCGAAAAATCGACAGATATTGCGCAATTTCAAAAACAATTTCCTAATGTTTTTTCTGATGAGCTTGGAACATTTAAGAAATATAAAATTAAATTAAATCTAAAGAAAGATGCCAAGCCAGTTTTTTTCAAGCCGCGGCCGATGGCTTTTGCTCTGCGAGATAAAATAGACAAGGAGTTAAATCGTTTAGTTCATGTAGGTATATTAAAACCAGTCGAGTACTCCGAATATGCATCGCCTATAGTTCCCGTTTTAAAGCGTGACGGTTCCATTCGTTTATGTGCGGATTATTCGGTTACAATCAACAAACAGCTGTTAGTGGACCAATATCCGTTACCTACGGCTCATGAATTGTTTACGAAGTTACACGGGGGGCAGCAGTTTAGTAAATTAGATTTGTCTCAAGCTTACGCTCAATGTGTTTTGGATGAAGAATCACAAAAAATAACTTGTATTAACACGCATAAAGGATTGTTCATGTATACGCGTTTAGTTTTTGGCTTAGCGTGTGCGCCAGCTATTTTTCAACGGGTAATGGAGAGTGTGTTATCAGGCATGGAAGGAGTGTTGTGTATGTTAGATGATGTGCTTATAACGGGGATTAACAGGGAAGTACATTTAAGTAGATTACACGAGGTACTGCGGCGCTTGCAGGATGCGGGCCTCACACTTCAAAAAGCAAAGTGTGACTTTTTTATGGATGAAGTTGAATACTTAGGATACGTAGTAGATAAGCATGGTTTAAAAAAGTCGCCTCAGAAAATGACCGCTATTTTAAAGGCTCCTATTCCAAAAGATGTCAGTAAATTACAATCTTTTTTGGGTCTTGTTAACTACTATCGAAATTTTGTACCCAACGCGTCATCAATACTTAGCCCACTATACAGTTTACTCCAAAAAAATACAAAATGGCAATGGGATTCCAAGCATAACGACGCATTCAATACCATAAAGAAGATACTTGTGTCGGATCAAGTTCTAGCACATTTTGATACAAATGCAAAGGTTATTTTGACAGTCGACGCATCACCCAGTGGGTTAGGTGCGATTTTAGCACAGGTTGACGCTTCTGGGGTGGAGCGTCCAGTATCGTACGCGTCGAGAACGTTAAACCCGGCCGAGCGTCGATATTCTCAAATACAGAAAGAAGCGACTGCAATTATATTCGGGGTACGCCGGTTTCACCAGTATCTTTATGGTAGGTCAATTCCTTTTATACTTAGAACTGATCATAAACCTTTAATCTCAATATTTGGTCCACATCGCGGCATACCAGAAGTTTCTGCAAATAGGTTGCAACGTTATGCTATGTTTTTGAGTGGTTATAACTTTAAGATTGAATACATTCGTAGTGCTAATAACTGTGCCGATTATCTATCTCGCGCGAGTTTAAGCGATGAAACAGAAGGCCATGAAGTGAATGGCACGGCTGAATTTATAGAGGATAGAGCCTCATATGTTAATTTTGTTGTAGATTCTAGCTTGCCTATTACACTTAGCTTATTACGGGAAGAAACTTTTAAAGATATTAAGTTGGCCAAAGTTATTGAGTATATTTTAAATGGTTGGCCAAAGAAAGTTTCAGATCAAAGTATTTTTCCATACTTTTTATGTAAAAGTCAACTCTCAGTAGAAAATAACATAGTAATGCGGGGTCACAAAATAGTTATACCGGAAACTTTGCAAAGTAAAATTTTATCTGAGCTACATAAGTCACATTTAGGAATTGTTAAATGTAAAGCTGAAGCCCGGAGTAGAATTTGGTTCCCTGGCATTGATAAGGCTATTGAAGTGATGATCGGTGGGTGTAAAATATGTGCACAGCTCCGACCATCTCCGGCTCGAGCACCGCTTGCTGTGTGGCCCCATCCTCCACACCCGTTCCAGAGAGTACATGTTGATTTCCTTGGACCAATTAATGGTCAGACTTATTTAGTAATAGTTGACGCGCATTCTAAATGGGTTGAAGTATATAAGACTAACAGCACTTCTACATCCGCAGTTATAGCAAAATTATATGATTTCATGTCAAGATTTGGTCTTATTCACACTTTGGTCAGTGACAATGCTACTTGTTTTGTTTCACGCGATTTTGTACAATTTTGCTCGTCCAATGGAATATCGCATGTGACGTCTCCCGCCTATCACCCTGCGAGTAACGGTCAGGCAGAGAGCTATGTAAAAGTTGTTAAGAAAGGCATTAAATCTTGTTTAATGATGTCGAATAATTTAAAACGAAACAGTGAAGATTTACTGAAATACCTGTTCGACTATAGGAATTCTTTACATGCTACAACTGGCTCTTCGCCTGCCGAATTGGTGTTTGGACGGAAGCTTCGTTCACGCTTAGATTTGTTGGTTTCGGACACGCCATCGCCGTCTTCACCTAACACCCTGGCTAAAGTTGTGGAACGTAATCAGTGTTCACAGGGTAAAGCTTATGGGGGCACAAACAAGCAATTTTTTAACCCCGGAGATAACATTATTTATAAGAAATATTACATAAATAAAAAATATTCTTGGCATAGAGGCATTGTAATAAAACGCATGGGTAAAATGACCTATTTAATCAAAGATTGTTTAACATTAGTTCAAATAAAAAAACATAAAAACCAACTTGTAGCTTACAAGGGACCGGACGACACCAATGATACGTTTTATGACAGCCCTATCGATCCCACTGATTTGACTTTGTACTCAGACCCTTATGTCAACGAGTCTCAGAATGAGGGGGAAAGTGGGCAAGGACAAATCACTGATTCAGTGCCACTTCATGACGAAGAAAAAGAGAGTGAACCGGGGACAGCAACTACTGCTGAACAGTCTTCAGTTTCTGCAGCAACGGATGATGAAGAATTCTTCGAGGCTTCAGACAGTGAAGTCAGGGCTGCATCAGATAGGGTGTTGCGTCCGGCTCGATACATTAATTACAAGCCTTTCTTTTGTACTAATTTAAAATAGTGTACAGCTACAATTGGGTGACATACTAAAAGGGGAGAATTGTTGTATATTAGAAAAGAGGTATGAACGCGGCAATTGTTATCGGTTGCTAGGAGACATCTGTCAGGACGACAGAAGCCTCGTATGTCTGCTTGGGGATTTTGCTGGATTAAAGCATCAGTGCGTAAACCACCTCTTGCGTATTAATTGTTTTCCTCCGACAAACATAACAATTATTCATTATTAATACAATTTGTTGATATAGATTAATTTAAAAATTATTAATTATTATTATACATTATGTCATTCTTACAAACTAAATAAATAAATTATCATTTTCTGACTGATGTCTTATAGAGTACCTTGTTATGTATGTGTAATGTGTTCGAGTCGACAGTGTGAAATAACTTTAATTTTGGAAGTCGGTGGCAAAAAACGAAAATTGAAAACCAAAGACACAGACTTCCGAAATTAAAGTTATTTTGTAAATAATTATGTTTTATTTTTTGTAAAACGTTTTTTTTTATTTTAATCAACAACACCACGCCGCGCCTGTAATCGCGGGTGCAGAGGTGCTCCTATAGTACAACGTTTCGCCGTAAGTAAGAATTGATCTCAAAATCATGACGTCATGAAATAGTCATTCAATAGAGTAAATGAAGTTAGAGAGTTATATTAATTACTAGCTGCGCCCCGCAGTTTCACCCGCGTAAGTCTCGATCCCGTGGGAAAATCGGTATAAAAGTATCCTATGTGTTAATCCAGGTTATAAACAATCTGTTTTCCATCCATTCAGCCGTTTTTGCGTGATTGAGTAACAAACATCCAAACACACAAACTTTCACATTTATAATATTATTAGTAGGATAATTTTTCTGTAAATACATATTTGTTTTTACAGTCGCGAATCAACATACATCACAATTTAGTTTTGAGTTCGAATATTATTAATTAAAAGAGTCATTCCCACAATTACCTACCTTATGTCACGCAAACTGATTGATAGACAATTAAATGTCTATGACTAGGTCCATATCACTTATCACTTTGTAAAAAACAAAAAAAAATGACCACAACTTTTTGAGAATTTATAAAAAAAGAACACTTTGAAATGTCAAATTCTAAATTACAGTTCCTTTTGTAGATTTTCTTTTTGATGACACTTTTATAGATTTTTATACGATTGTGTAAATATTTTTGTTTTAATCGAAATCATTGTTTCTTGATAAACGAGATGACGACTTATATGTGAAGCTAAACTTGTATTATGACGCACACGGTTAGTCGGCATTAGGGTTGGTGAGTAAGAGATTTGTTATAACCAGTTATCCTCAATATGTTTTCCTTCTATTGACCGCTAAATAGTCACCTACGACATAATAGTAAGCACGCTTGCCAGCAGGCGGCTTAGAGCTTGCTTTTTTTTTTCATTTTTAGAGTTCCGTACCCAAAGGGTAAAACGGGACCCTATTGCTAAGACTCCGCTGTCTGTCTTTCCGTCTGTCTGTCCGTCTGTCACCAGGCTATATCACATGAACCGTGATAGTTAGACAGTTGGAATGTTCACAGATGATGTATTTCTGTTGCTATAACAACAAATCCTAAAAAACAGAATAAAATAAATATTTAAGGGGGCTCCCATACAACAAACGTGAATTTTTTGCTCGTTTTTGCTGGATATTGATAACGGCAACAGGTATATAATGGCGCGGTAGGTATATTTGACAGGCTCTTGAAATATTCACAGAATATTTAGTTATCACTATGTTAACTAACAAAATGCGTTCCCGTTAATCTGGAATAGTATATCGTCTATACATGCTAAAAAAAATATTAGTACTCAAAAAAAAAAAAAAAAAAAAAATATTTATGTCGTCAAATGTTCACAAAACAATTAAATTTAAACGTAAAAGAAACACTCTGTACACGCACACTTGTATTTCAACGTAGAAAAACAAGTGTGACAAGTGGGCGTGTACAGAGTTTATTTTCCGTAACAATTTAATATTTTTTGTGAATATTTTACTATACAAAAACAAAAAAAAACATTTTTTTTTTAATGGTGCATTTTTTTTAGCATGTATAGACGCTATACTATTGCAGGTTAACGGGAACGCCCTTTGTTAGTTAACATACTGTATATTCACTTTAAAAATAAATAATTAAATTAAAATAATACAAATATTTAAGGGAGCTTCCATACAACAAACGTGTTTTTTTTTTGCCGTTTTTATAGATAATGGTACGGTACACTTCGTGCGCGAGTCCAACTTGCACTTGGCCGGTTTTTCAATTTGGAGTTTGACATTTGTATCTGTCAAATTAGTCTACAAGATTAAAAAAACAGACTGTATTAAGTAGTGAAGGTTGAACAAAACTTCAAGAGCCTCCACCAGTTTCTTAGGAAATTCGCATTGGCCAGAATGGCGAGCTAGATGGGTCGATATGATGCAGACTGCAGCGCATTCATGTTTCTCCGTCTGATCTGCTGCAGGCTCATCATCATCTGCCTAGCCTTTTCCCAACTATGTTGGGGTCGGCTTCCAGTCTAACCGGATGCAGCTTAATACCAGTATTTTACATAGAGCGACTGCATATCTGACCTCCACAACCCAGTGACTAGGTACTACGATTCGCCTTGGTAAGATTGGTTGTCAGACTTCTGACGACCCGTAACGACTCTCAAAGATCAACAAATGACAGCCGGGACCAACGCCTTAACGTGCTGTCCGAGGCACGGAGGATTCTCGATATGTAAAGATGGTCACCCATCCACGGACCAATCCCGGCAAGCGTAGCTTTACCTGATGGATCGACCCGTGCGGCTGTTATTACGTAGCTACAAACTGCTGCAGGCTGATGTACTAAAATTCTATTTTTGTCATCTGTAGCTACCTAACAACAACATAAATATCACGCCTATATTTGAAGAGTAAAGCAATTTGAACCTATATAAAATTACACCCACATTTATCGCCAGTTACCTACCTATCTACCCAAAATATTAAGTTATGAATAAATAACTTAGTTGTGCCAACCCTACACAACTGGTTGTCGTTAATGACAAGTAAGCGGTTGCATGTGCATCTTGACTCAGATGCAACAAGCTTTGTACCTACCATTCGAAACTTAGTAATAAACGGAAGATTTGCAAATCATTTAAGTATGGTGGATCCGCAAAGGTAGCCCGCGATATTCAAATGTTCTTACGTTTTTCGCAATTTGCAAGTGAGTCTCAGGTTGTATCGTGATCAAAATAATTATGATTTGCGACAATAACAAATAAGTAGGTAGGTATCAATCAATCAACTCAGCCTATCGCAGTCCATTGCTGGACATAGGCCTCTCTCAGGCTGCGCCACAACACCCTGTCCTCCGCCTTCCACATCCAGTCTGTCTTAGCCAACTTTTTAAGGTCGTCGGTCCATCTAGCTGGGGGGCGTCCCACACTACGCTTGCACGCGGTCTCCGCTCTAGGACTCGTCTGCTCCACCGGCCATCGGTCGTTCGACAAACATGGCGGTGACAATGTTAGTGTAAAACTTGGGTGTCCTAAGACAGTGGTGGCCGCCCTGTAACAGCCGTAATGACGGCCAGTGTTTGACTTTACGGTGGCAAAAAACTTTCTATTCCTAAGGATCTATAGCCGTCATTCGTGACCGTTATTTCACCTCAGCTGTCTGACCGTATGCCTGTCAGCGGGCTGTATCTTATAAACCGTAATTGTTAAAATATAAAACAGTTCTGTGTCCAAATGCAAATCATGTCTTCTTCCATACATTTATATCAGCCGTCATCTCAGTAGTTCATCTACAAGTCCCTATGTAATGTCCAGTAATTATACAATAAACTACCTGCACTATTAAAAAAAGAAGAGAAAATTAACATATTTTTTAAAAAACTTAGACAATTTTTGCTAAATAAAAGCTACTTCTCAGTAAGTTAATATCCAAATGATAAGACTTATAAATTCATAACTTAAGCACTCGAGACTTTAAATTCTATTAGACTTATTACTTATTTATAGCCTCTTTATTTCATTTTTCATACTTATAAATTATATTTTTAAATATTAGAATAAAAAATTATATAAAACATTTAAGATATAAAAAATAGTAGCCCACCGGTATCGGGAACAGGGTCCAAGCTACCGGCGGTCAGGGCTCCAGAGAGAGGAACCTCCTAACGATGCGAGCCGTGTCCAGGAGTACAGCTTTCTGAATCAAGCCCTTAATCCAGCTGCCCAACGAGAGCCTCCTTAGGTGTTGGTCGAGGCTCTTGGCAATTAAGCCATTGGCTGATACGACTATCGGCACAATGATCGCAGAGTCCACATCCCACATGTCGACAACCTCGTGAGCCAAGTCATTACTTATTTATTATTATTACATCTCTCAATGACCTCACCTCACCTCATCTCACCTGTTTATATTTTGTATTGAAGCGATTAGTCTTATCTCAAAAGACATCTACATCTTTATTATAATTAGTTTGATAAGTAATGTTATATAATTAACAAAAAATGCTTCCTCTCTCCAAACTCACTTATTTTGCTGTGCCCGACGGGTCGATATGATCTAATTATAAGTTTACCACCTAAGAATACCTACATGTGGAATGCAATAAAGTATTGAGTATTATTAGTTACCTCCTCTCTACCCATGTCATCTTTCACACAATCCATTTCTCATTCCTTTAATGTTTTCCTATTGTTAAAGCCAACACTTAGTCCATACTAATATTATATCTATTGTATCCATCCATCGCTTCTTTGGTTTTCCTATCGTTGCGCCATAACAGTACACTGTGGGCCATGATGGAGGATGATAGCACAATTTTATTTAAATAAAAATGCACCCGTTCCTTAAATAACTTTATTTTATTGTAATGATACCTCATCAAATACTTGAGCGGCTACAAACGCATGCGGTATGACAGCGTACAACGCAGGGAAATCGGGGAATCCGCAAATACGGCGACCTAATGACGTCACAGCGAACACACGCCACAAGCAGTCTTCTTGAATCTGTACTGGACCACCGGAATCACCCTGTGAAAAAAATATTTATGAAACTCAAACTCAAAGCATTTATTTCAAGTCAACCAGGCACTTTTAACGGACTCCAAAAAGAAGGAGGATTGCGATTGCATATCCTTTTTACCCGACTACGGCGAAGAAAAAAGGAGGGTTATGATTTTGACCGGTATGTATGTATGTATGTATGTTCATCTGTTCCCTCCTATCTTCCAAACCACTTATCACAATTTGACAAATGAGGTATTGTTAGAAGCGTCGTGATTGTCCGCTGGTTATAGGCTATGCGAAGTCACATTAAATTAAAAATGGCGCCCTCTAGAGGACATAAAGTGAGGAACTTAAAAAAAAATATGGTTTAATCGTACCATGGTGGGTATCAAATGAAAGGGCTTAATGAGAACATTTCAAAAATATATATATTATAACCCCAAAAGAATTAGCTTTTATTACTTGTTTTTTTTTTGTATGACTGTTACGCGATTACTCCGCCAATTATGAATTGATTTAGACGATTTTTTATTTTGTTTGGTAGGTCATGCTTCTGAGGTGGTCCCATATAAATTTTATTAAGTTTGCTTAAATTTCCTTATACGTATTTTTCCCAATTAGCCTGTATGGATGATTTTTTAAGTTCCCGTCACACAGCCCGTAGTGGTATTCGAATTTGTGTGGGGTAGATACCACAAAAAAAAAATTTTTATAAAAAAAAAAAACAGAATGAAAAATCAAGTAATAAAAACTAAAACCCAACTACGACTTAAAAGGTATAAACAAGACACCACAGACAGACAAATTAAAAATCCGGAGTCACACGTGTTAGGGCATAAATCGAACAGATTACGTGTGACTCCGGATTTTTAATTTGTCTGTCTGTGGTGTCTTGTTTATACCTTTTAAGTCGTAGTTGGGTTTTAGTTTTTATTACTTGATTTTTTTAAAATTCTTTTGGGGTTATAATATATATATTTTTGAAATGTGCTCATTAAGCCCTTTCATTTGATACCCAACATGATACGAATAAACCATTTTTTTTTTTAAGTTCCTCACTTTATGTCCTCTAGAGGGCGCCATTTTTAATTTAATGTGACTTCACATAGCCTATAACCAGCGGACAATCACGACGCTTCTAACGATACCTCATTTGTCAAATTGTGATAAGTGGTTTGGAAGATAGGAGGGAACAGATGAACATACATACATACATACATACATACATACATACATACCGATCAAAATCATAACCCTCCTTTTTTCTTCGCCGTAGTCGGGTAAAAATAACTTTAATTTCGGAAACTTTAAGTCGGGGCAAAAAACTAAAATTCAAAACCAAAGACACCGCCTTTTTGGAAGGCCGCTGTTTTTTTTTGTAAAAATATTTTTTATTTTTCAAGGAGTCCGTCAGTCAGAAAGTTCAAGATTTTCCAAGGACACTCTTTTATAAATCAAGATATTACAAAATCCTGGGTACTTAAATTTATTATTGGTGCTTTTTTACATAATCAGCCTATAATGTTCCCACTGCTGGGACACAGGCCTCCTCTCTATGAGAGGGAGTGGGCCGTAATCCACCACGCGGGCCCAGTGCGGGTTGGTAGGTGTCACATGTCTTCGAATTTTTGGTTCTAAGACATGCCGGTTTCCTCACGATGTTTTCCTTCACCGTTTTGAGAGCAGTGGTGATGAAATTATTTACACAAAGTAAAGCGCCTGTCGGGGTTCGAACCTACGACCTACAACTCGTAAGTCGCGGCCGTTACCACTGGGCCACCACTGCTCTCGATAGCTAGGTGCTTCTTTAATTGAGAACAATTCAAAATAACAGATTCATCTAACACTAAAATAATAATCATCATCTGCCTAGCCTTTTCCAAACTATGTTGGGGTCGGCTTCCAGTCTAACCGGATGCAGCTGAATACCAGTATTTTACATGGAGCGACTGCCTATCTGACCTCCACAACCCAGTAACTGGGTAATACGATACCCCTTGGTTAGACTAGTTGTCAGACTTTCAACTAAAATAATAATAATATGTACAATTATATAAAAAGAGGGGGGGGGGAATAATCACTAATAGTGTTTAGGGGTATGAGGAACAGGGTGTAAAGTTCACTCATCCACCATAGAAAAGGGAGGATCCTCCGACCAGACGGGTGTTGTGTCTGGCGGGCAACTGCCCTATGATTGATATTGGGTTTTTGTATATATGTTCACTGCACGGTAAACTCTAATTGCGCGATGCAGGATTTATGTGACGTCAGGTCTTCGATGCGTAGTTCGCATGTGGCGATGTAGATACCGCCACAAGTGCATTAAAAAATTCGCCCGCATCGTTGTCAGCAAGACAAGTGCCCAAAGGCATTGGATTGTCCTCAAGCCATTGATGAAGCAAATTAATGGACCTCGTCTAAATGGTCGATAAGTCCTGGCAGTTAAAGATGACCAGTCTCAACTGCCGGTGACAATTCACGATCAGCACCATTCAACTCAAGCGAATGTCGTAACATTAACATCACGCCTGCATTTCCGAACCGGTAGGTAGGCGTGTGCACAGCATCCACATTTCGCAAGTTATGTTAAAGCCCCATGCTGTAATAGGAGGCAACCCTATTGCCATTAACCTGGCACTAATCGAGACTCCAGGCTGCTACTGAGAAAGAATAAGCAGGAGCGCATTACTTTAGTTATAAACCACACCTAAACTAACTCCGAGGTCATTTGGGTTCTAAGTAAAGATCATTCATTAGAACTAAACTGGTTTATTGTCTTATAAATGGTCTCTTGAACCATAAGTACAGATTTCCGACTTACGTGTCTTGGGTGCTCGGAGGCCCTAGACAAAGTGACATTCTATCAGCGATAAAGATGATGGAAAAGGCAAAAATGTATAGGACTGACATAAGCTATCGAAAAGCTTATGTCAATCCTGTTGAAAGTCGTTGTAGAAATACGAAACGCTTTCGAAGCGATTGTCACTTGTCTAGGCCCTCTGACCTTCCCCTTTGACCTGTCTTGGGTTTAAAACCAGGCAGGCATTTTACTTTGCGTGATTTATACCCCCCCCCCCCCTACTCAAAAAACGGTGAAGGGAAACATCGTGAGGAAACCGGTATGTCGTAGAACCAAAAATTCGTGACATCTATCTACCAGCCCGCACTGTTTCCGCGTGCTAGATTAAGGCCCAATCAGTCTAACTTCTTACCTGACATGTGTCATGCCACCCACCCTTGTCACCGGCACACAAGTGGCTATCGGGGAGAACGCCATCGGGGATCTGTCGTGGTTTTCCCCATATACCCTGACAGTCCTGCATGTCCCACACGCTGAGGGAGACGCTGCGAAGCTGTACGCTCGGGTCACCTCCTGGAATTAATAACGAGACGATGGTTAGATATGAACAAGGTAGATGGACCTGCACGTGTCGCATGATCACCAACCACTGTTTTTAACCGACTTCTTCAAAAAGAAGGAGGTTCTGAATTCGTCTGTATGTTTTTTCTTTTTTGTGTTTTTTACACGATATCTCCACCAAATATGAATCGATTTTGATGATTTTTTTTTGTTTAGTAGGTCATGCATCAGAGGTGGTCCCAAATTTTATTAACTTTGCTTGCGTAGTTTTTGAGTAAAAGGAGGGTTATGATTTTGACCGGTATGTATGTATGTATGTATGTATGTTCATCTGTTCCCTCCTATCTTCCAAACCACTTATCACAATTTGACAAATGAGGTATCGTTAGAAGCGTCATGATTGTCCGCTGGTTATAGGCTATGTGAAGTCACATTAAATTAAAAATGGCGCCCTCTAGAGGACATAAAGTGAGGAACTTTAAAAAAAAAATGGTTTAATCGTACCATGTTGGGTATCAAATGAAAGGGCTTAATGAGCACATTTCAAAAATATATATATTATAACCCCAAAAGAAGTAAAAAGAAATCAAGTAATAAAAACTAAAACCCAACTACTACTTAAAAGGTATAAACAAGACACCACAGACAGACAAATTAAAAATCCGGAGTCACACGTAATCTGTTCGATTTATTCCCTAACACGTGTGACTCCGGATTTTTAATTTGTCTGTCTGTGGTGTCTTGTTTATACCTTTTAAGTCGTAGTTGGGTTTTAGTTTTTACCCGACTACGGCGAAGAAAAAAGGAGGGTTATGATTTTGACCGGTATGTATGTATGTATGTATGTATGTATGTATGTATGTATGTATGTATGTATGTATGTTCATCTGTTCCCTCCTATCTTCCAAACCACTTATCACAATTTGACAAATGAGGTATCGTTAGAAGCGTCGTGATTGTCCGCTGGTTATAGGCTATGTGAAGTCACATTAAATTAAAAATGGCGCCTTTTAGAGGACATAAAGTGAGGAACTTAAAAAAAAAAATGGTTTAATCGTACCATGTTGGGTATCAAATGAAAGGGCTTAATGAGCACATTTCAAAAATATATATATTATAACCCCAAAAGAATTAAAAAAAAATCAAGTAATAAAAACTAAAACCCAACTACGACTTAAAAGGTATAAACAAGACACCACAGACAGACAAATTAACAATCCGGAGTCACACGTACTCTGTTCGATTTATGCCCTAACACGTGTGACTCCGGATTTTTAATTTGTCTGTCTGTGGTGTCTTGTTTATACCTTTTAAGTCGTAGTTGGGTTTTAGTTTTTATTACTTGATTTTTTTATTACTTGATTTTTTTCCCCACTTTAGATAGACGGGAAGTCGGTGTCTTTACTTTTCAATTTTCGTTTTTTGCCACCGAATTCCGAAATTAAAGTTATTTTATCCAATTTTTTCTTGGAAATCGTTTGTTTTTTCTTTCATTTTTTTTTACATGTGCTTGTTATCCTGTCTGTATCCTTTTATGAATCTGTTAATTGAATTATGCAATAAAAAAAGAAAGCCCCAATGTTCGTTAGGGCACTATTCGTAGGATACGACGCTATATCGGTTCCTTGTTGTCTACAGAACCCTAAAAACCAGAAAAGTTATGAGTAAGAATTTGTGGCCAGCTAGAAAAAAATACAAATAGGAAATAAATAGTGAGCGAATTACTGCATTTTGAGAAGCTAAAGAATCATGCCAAAGATCCTCATCAGATTTAAACCAATTGTTTGGACAACGTTAACTCCGTTTTGTGTTTTGTTAAACTATTTAAAGATAACGTTATTGATAAGGAAGTGTATAATCCTTTTATAGTATAACTAGCTGCGCTGCGCCCCGCGGTTTCACCCGCGTAAGTCTCGATTCCGTGGGAATATCGGGATAAAAAGTATCCTATGTGTTAATCCAGGTTATAAACTATCTATTTGCCAAATTTCATCCAAATCCATTTAGTAGTTTTTACGTGAAAGAGTAACAAACATCCGTCCATCCATCCATCCATACTTACAAATATTTGGCATTTATAATATAAGTAAGGAAAGGATTAGTAAGGATATAATATTAGTAAGGATAAATTCGAAAGTAACTCTGTCTGTCTGAAAGTTACTACTTTTAAACCAAGGCGGAGATATCCAGTAGCACCTCTTTGCCCCATTTTGTAGGAAGTAGGTACCCCTTCTATCAAAAATTGAAGGTGGTTTTCTGAATAAAGCTCGGATTGGTGAATCATTAACTAGTTTATTAGAAATATAACCGTTACAATGAAAAAGATTGTTCGCACAAGATTAGACGCCATTGTAAAAAGGACAGATGCGCCATCAGACGGCAGAATGTAGAACTACAGCTATTGCGTTCCATTACCAACATCCACCTCAGAACGCAATCCTATCTTAGTTACACAATACATATGTTTATCTACTGTTGTCCCTTTAGTTAAAATATCAGAAATATTCTCACAACCCTTAACATAACAAAACTTTAACTCTTCACTGACAACATGATCCTTCAGAAAATGATATCTAATGTCTATGTGTTTCGATCTGGGTAAGTAGCAGTCGTTAGCAGACAGCTTGATAGCACTCTGGTTGTCACTGTATATGAGCAGTGTGCCAAAGCCGCGTCCGAGTTCGCCCTGCAGCTGCCGCAGCCAAAGCGCCTCCTGCGCCGCGCTCCCCATAGCCATGTACTCGGCCTCGGCAGTTGACAGAGCAATGGTCTGTTGTTTGCGGGAACACCATGATATTGCGCCTTCCTGAAACATAAAAACATAACCCGTGCACGATTTCCGGTCACGGATGTCACTCGCCCAGTCTGCGTCACAATAACCTGTGATTTCTCTATTACCATTCTTGGTATATACAAGTTTGTAATTTTTCGTGCCTTGTAAGTACCTCATTACTCTTTTCACTGCAGCCCAATGCTCAGATCTCGGTTCTTTGTTGAATCTACTTAGAGCATTCACAACAAATGAAATGTCTGGTCTGGTTCCTTGAGCAACATATAAAAGACTTCCAATAGCTTGTTGGTATGGGCAATCAAATGCTTCGAGCTCTGTATTTTCACAAAACTTCAGTCCAACTTCCACTGGTGTCTTGACAGTTTTGCATTCTGACATTTCATATCTAGATAGTATCTCTTTAATATACTTTTCTTGATCCAGCATAACTGAATTTCTTGTTCTGGTTATATTTAGACCCAGACATTGGCTTACCTTTCCTAGGTCTTTCATATTTAGCTTCTGTTGTAGTTTTTCTTTTATGTCATTTATTATCTTTCTCTGAGAAGCAAATAATATAATATCATCAACCCAGATGGCAATGTAAATTCCCATGCCAGTATTAAAATAAACACATGGGTCAGTTTTTGATTGCTGAATACCTATTTCCTTTAAAACTGTACTCAATTTAATGTTCCATAATCGACTGGCTTGTTTGAGGCCATAAATCGATTTATTTAAATGACATACTTTATCTCCACTTTTATACATTTCAGGCTGAATCATATAAATATCTGTGTCTATTGATCCTTGTAGAAAGGCTGAAACGGCATCCATTTGATCAATATGAAGGTCTTGCTGTGCCGCTAAAGCAAATAAATATCGAATGGAGGTCCATCTAACAACCGGAGAATATACTTCTTGGAAGTCCACACCCCTTTTTTGCGCATACCCTTTTATTACAAGTCTTGCTTTATATTGTATGACCTTTCCTTGTTGATTGGTTTTCCTTTTAAACACCCATTTGCTTGGTAGTGCTTTTTTTTCAAAGGGGAGGTCCACCAGATTCCAAGTCTCATTTTTCATTAAAGAATTTATCTCTTCATCCATTGCTTGTTTCCATTCATTAGCATCTGTAGATGATAGCGCCTCTTCTACTGTCTGAGGATCAGATAGGTATGTATAAAAACACAGCATACCCTTTTTGTCATTTCCAGCTCTATTACGTGGTCTCAGTGTGATGTTACTAGTTTCTATGTCCGAAACAGACTGTTTGTTGGGAGGATAGTATGTATCGTCAAGGTCGTCAGCTGTGTCAGTCTCATACTCACTGCTAGTTTCTTTTTCTGCTTCTTCCAAACAAGGCTTACTTGTTGACTGAGAAGTAATGTCTGACTCCTTCTGTTGCTCACCTTCCTTTGTACTACAGTCTTTTGATGTTTCTGTTATTTTCAACATCTCCTCAGCAGTTGGTAGGACTGAAATAAGAAATTCTTCACATAAACCAGGTTTCTCAAAAAATATGACATCTCTACTCTTTACTATCTGATGTGTTATAGGATGCATAACACGGTATCCCTTTGTACTTTCACAATAATCTACGAAGATCATTTTATTGGAAAGAGGTCCGTGGATCGGAACCACGCTCTGCTACCATGAAGGTGGTTTTCTGAATAAAGCACGGATTGGTGAATCATTAACTAGTTTATTAGAAATATAACCGTTACAATGAAAAAGATTGGTCGCACAAGATTAGACGCCATTGTAAAAAGGACAGATGCGCCATCAGACGGCAGAATGTAGAACTACAGCTATTGCGTTCCATTACCAACAAAAATCACCGACGACGAAAAATTTAAAAAAAAATCGTAAAACCTGTACACCCGTCCAGGAGGCCAAGTCTTCTAATTTACAAACGTGTCAGTGGTCTCACAATGATCAGTATTTGACAGATATGCCATACAAAATCTGTCAAAAACTCATCATTGCGAGACCACTGACACGTTTGTAAATTAGTAGACTTGGCCCCCTCATCGGTTGTAAAATACGACCTGTTGAGGAGTACATACAAACTGACACGAAAGAAAATTTTGTCAGACTTGAAGCGTAGACGCATCGCTCGCTCGGTCAAGTCAAAGTCAAAGTCAAATAATTTATTTCAAATAGGCACATATATATGGCACTTTTGAACGTCAAACAAAGAAATAGAATTGATTCTAGTTGCCCCTTCCAAAAGGTAGTTTTCGTATGGAGAAGAATGGGCAAGAAACTCCACCGTTACTCTTTTAAAAATGTTTTACAATATTTTGTATACATTAATTATTTATAATTATATGTGAAGACGATGCACCTACAATAAGATTACTGTACCACAAAAGGTAAAAAGAATTATAAATGGAGCAATAATGAATAAATTCATTACCAGATACATGGTGCTCACATATTTACAAGATTGTAAAAGTATACGATATTACAATAGTCCTAACATTGTTACAAGTAGTACTAATAAGTCAGTGCGTGAGTTTAAGTAATGACAGAGTGTAAAAGTTTATGACATACAAATAATAAATAAAAAATAAAAAACTAAATTATATCAGTTTGATTTTGTCCAGTCAAAATAGTATATTATGCAATAAGTCAATAAAGCACGGATTTAAAGCGAGGACCATCAATGAATCACGAGCATGTGAAGGATTCTAACAGTGATTCATTAGCGAGTCATTCAAGTGTTAGAATCCTGAGCGACGCGAGTGATTCATGCCAAAAAAATCATATCTGTTGTATGGGAGCTCCCCTTAAATAATTGTATTTTTTTTTTTTTTTTAAGTGAATATATAACTAAATATTTTGTGAATGTTTCAAGCGTCTACCTGTTGCCGTGATCAATATCGAGCAAAAAATCACGTTTGTTGTATGGACGCCCCCATAAACATTTATTTTATTCTGTTTTTTTAATATTTTTTGTTATAGCGGCAACAGAAATACATCATCTGTGAAAATTTCAACTGTCTAACTATTTATTTATTTAAACTTTTCGCACAAAAAAAAGGTACAAAGGCGGACTTAATGCCTGAGGCATTCTCTACCAGTCAACCAAGGGTGGTGAAGAGATTAGATGGCAGGTGCTCTAATTGAGAGGAACAAAGAGAAAAAATATATAATATATCGTATTGCAATAAAGATAAAACAGGTTTACAGTACATAAATAAGCTATGAACTTATGATACATATACTTATATACATATTTACTATGTATAATAAATACTCTATATGAAACATACAAATTCAAGGGAGAGAGGTGATGACATGACTCTACTCTATTTATTTTGAAAAAAAACTCCTCAGTTTCCGCTTAAATGCATAACGACTGGTGGCCGTCCTGATATCAAGAGGAAGCGCATTCCAAAGAAGAATGGACTGAATATGAAAAGAAGAATGAACAAAGTCAGAAGTATGAGAAGGACAGAGTAGGAGAAGATTGTTAGAAGAACGCAGAGACTTAGTGTGTGAAGAACACAGATATTGGAAGTGAGACACAAGATAAGAAGGAGGAGTGGGAGAGTTGAGAACGGAGTAAAGCGTGGTCAAAGCACGCAAACTTCTTCTTTGGCGAATGGACATCCATTTGAGCTCAGACCTATAGCTCGACACATGGTCATATTTCCTAAGGTTGAATATGAACCGGATACAGTTGTTGAGTAGTCTGTCAAGCTTGTCCAGCAAAACTGCATTCAAGTCAAAGTAGCACACGTCACCATAGTCGATGACGGGGAAAATTAAAGTCTGCACAAGCATAGTTTTCGTCTTAGCGGGCAAAAAGTTCCTCAGACGATACAGGGATCGCAGAGTACCGCTGACCCTTTGACTAACACTAGAGACCTGGCGTTGCCAGCTAAGCGTTGAGTCCAGATGCAAACCGAGATCCTTCACGGTAGAGGTAATGGGGATGACAGTGCCATTGAAGATTAGAGGAGGAAGAGAGCTGAGCGTCACCCTACTCATCATGCGTGAGCTCCCAATTACAATGGCCTGACACTTTGAGGGGTTTACTGACACCCCAAAACTATCAGACCACTTTTTGATGGCATCTAAATCTCGGTTTACATCTGCTATAGCGCATGACAAACCTTCAACCCGCTCAGCTGTATATAATTGAAGATCATCGGCATAACTATCACGGTTCATGAGATACAGCTTGGTGACAAACGGACAGACAGACAGCGGAGCCTTGGTAATAGCACAGATATTATAATACTACGTACAGATACCCAATCCCATACAAAGAAATGACACCACCCTAAGTCTGGCTATTGAGCTGGCTATTTTTCTTCCCCATTTTTTTAACAGATGGTAGCATCATCGACTCACTAATTGCCAGAGACCGTAGTTTTAAAACGCCATCTAGGAGTCTTGCCTAGGTACAAGGCAAGACTCCTAGATTTTTTGTTCCTTTTTTTACGTTTTTTTCGTACGTAAAGTACTAGATTAAAAAAAAATGTTGTTTGATTTTCCTCAATGAAACGATTAAACGTTTCAAGTTTAAAGTGACCTGTCATCACTTTAGTGAAACGCCATCTATTGCAAAGAGCTCTCAACCAAATGATTAACAGATAGCTACTTTATCATTCTAAGGATTCGAATTGAAGTAAAAGGCTTAATTTAAGTTTTTTGTTGAAAATACGAGATTTATGAGTGTAAATACATAAATCAGCATTAAACAAAGATGTTTTGATTTTTACTAATATTACTATAGCCAAAATTTGCCGTATAACGCTTTTTAGTGATTGTTAATTAATTTCATAATTGTTACATTATGCTGCCATCTATGATTTTTTTTTCAAGACTAATTATAATTTGTTCGAGTTGGGACCCCATGGTAATAGGGTCCCGTTTTACCCTTTGGGTACGGAACCCTAAAAAATAAACTCACGAGTCTCAGTCTTCCCCCAACCAGTGGCGTAAATGCCAGTGTCCGTTGGTGGTGGTACACCCAAACATGCTGGACGAATCACCTCCGAGAACCTGGAATAATTATGATAATCGGGTGAACTTCAACATGTCGTGAATTTTCCTCATTTCGAATACAATAAACTGAGATATATTTAGTAACCGCAAAATTTCTAGTATTAGTTTACCGGCATTCATATCCTCGGTCCACGGTACTGAGAAATTAATCAGGAAAATCCTAGCCTCCACACTGATTAATTTTGACGTGCCGTGCTTCACCGAGGCTATGGATGCCTGGAGACTCGCTTGCCCGAATACAGATCCGCCCGACTATCCATCTTCCCAGAGACGGTGGGATGAGCCGCTCTGCAGAGTAGTACAGAACAATTTACTTGACACGTCTGCTACTACTGCGGAGCGCGCGCGCCTGCTGGCTGTGGGTAAGTGGGAGTCGGGTCTGTGGCTTCGCGCACTACCGTCATCGAACCTGGGAACTTTGTTCGACGACACTACGTTCCGCATCGCTGCTTCCCTGCGACTAGGAGCTCCATGTTGTTCTCCTCATCGCTGTCACTGTGGCGAAGTTGTCAACAGCCTCGGACACCACGGCCTGTCTTGCAGCCGAAGTGCAGGTCGCTTAGCACGTCACGCTAACATTAATGACATCATCCGATGAGCTCTTGTCACCGTCGGCGTTCCAGCTGTATTAGAACCCAATGGCTTGGCACGCGACGATGGCAAAAGACCGAACGGCATGTCCTTATTTCCATGGAAGATGGGTAGGCCTTTAGTGTGGGACGCAACGTGTGTCGATACTCTTGCGCCATCTCATCTTCCTGGCTCGGCGTGCTGTGCTGGCGCCGCCGCTGCGGCTGCGGAAAACCTCAAGCGGCGAAAGTATAATAGCCTTATAGGCAATTATATTTTCGAGCCGTTTGGGGTTGAAACCCTAGGGCCGTGGGGTCCAAGTGCTCATAGTTTATTTAATGAAATCTCGAAACGGCTGTTTGACACTTCCCGCGACCCAAGGGCTGGCTTTTACCTTGGTCAGAGGCTAAGCATTGCCATTCAACGTGGCAATGCCGCCAGTCTCTTGGGTACACTACCAGCCGACAGCGATGCGGAGGAGTTTTTCGACGCCATATTTTAGATATTAGTTGTTTATTTGTACGGTTAGTTTTATTTAATTTTATCTAATATTAGTTAGAAAATTGTTTAGGTTTAGTAACCTATTCCGCTTAACTATTCTTCAAGAGTCATAAAAATCCCTGTAAGAAATCGACACGTGTTTCACCTCTCAACGAGGCATCCTCAGGAGACGATTAACCAGTTTGCAAACCAGAACACGACGTGTTGCCACACCGAGCGCTGGACGCAGAGTGAATCAAATTCAAATCGTTCTTTTTTTTTTCAGCTGTGTTATCTCGCAGTTGATTTCTGAAATCTTGACTACACTCGCGACAATCTAAGTCCGTTTTGACGTTTCGTTCTCGTACTTGTAATAAAAGTTTATGCCGTAAGAATCAGTTAGATAAGTCGTCGATTACAAACTCTCTAACTATGTTTACTCGATATGTCTCGAGAATCAGTACCATTTTTTTTTCTTCATCGCTACTCAATGGATTTTGTAGCTGTCAAAACGGACTTCTTAGATTGTCGGGAGTCTAGGTACTTAAATTTTACTCACTTGACTTTTGAAACCATCTTGATGAGCCCTACATCATGGTATGCCACTTTGAGATCAAACTTCGGGTGGCGTATGGTAGCGGATATCTTCACGACGAGGGCTTCACGATCGTCCCGGTATGAGGAACCGAGTTGTACAGCCCGAGGCAGTCCACTGTAAAGTTCGTTACTGGTAAAATAGATGAATTAATATGAGGTATAATGGATTGGTGATTGATGAGGAGCTCGTGGCTAAGTAATAACAGCCGCACGGGTCGATCCGTCAGGTTAAGCTACGCTTGCCGGGGCTGGTCCGTGGATGGGTGACCATCCTTACATATCGAGACTCCTCCGTGCCTCGGAAAGCACGTTAAGCCGTTGGTCCCGGCTGTCATTCGTTGATCTTTTGACAGTCGTTACGTGTCGTCAGAAACCCGAAAGTCTGACAACCAGTCTTACCAAGGGGGCTACCCCTTGGTAAGACTGGTTGTCAGACTTTCGGGTACCGTATCACCCAGTTACTGGTTTGTGGAGGTCAGATAGGCAGTCGCTCCATGTAAAATACTGGTATTCAGCTGCATCCGGTTAGACTGGAAGCCGACCCCAATATAGTTGGGAAAAAAGGCTAGGCAGATTGATTGAATGGATTGGTGAATCGGAGCTGAATAACAGTGGAAGTGGCGCGGTGCTTGCTGCGGTCCATCCATGGATGGATTTGTTCATAATGTGACACTACTATTAATTTCATGCCCAGTCTTCGCCATTGTATGAATTATTTTTGTGGACACCGGCTTGAGCTACAAACCTTTTATCTACACACTTAATATAACATCGAATTTATGTTTTTTTGTGTTCCGTACCCAAAGGGTGGGGGAGCAGTGGTGGCCCAGTGGTAACGGCCACGACTTACGAGTTGTAGGTCGTAGGTTCGAACCCTGACAGGTACTTTACTTTGTGTAAATTATTTCATCGCCACTGCTCTCAAAACGGTGAATGAAAACATCGTGAGGAAACCGGCATGTCCTAGAACCATAAAATCGGAGACATGTGACATCTACCAACCCGCACTGGGCCCGCGTGGTGGATTACGGCCCGCTCCCTCTCACAGAGAGGTGGCCTGTGTCCCAGCAGCAGCAGTGGGAACATTATAGGCTGATTATGACCCAAAGGGTAAAACGGCGTCCCATTTTACCCTTTGGGTCTGGCTGTATCTCATGAACCGTGATAGTTAGGCAGTTGACATTTTTTCTAGCTGGGAGGCATCCCACACTATGCTTGCCGAGACGCGGTCTCCACTCTAGGACTCATCTGCTCCACCGACCATCTGTCGTTCGACAAACATGGCGGTGACAATGTTAGTGTAAAACTTGGGTATCTTAAGACAGTGGTGGCCGCCATGTAACAGCCGTAATGACGGCCAGTGTTTTATTTTACGGTGTCAAAAACTTTCTATTCCTAAGGACCTATAGCCGTCATTCGTGACCATTATTTCACCTCAGCTGTCTGTCCATCTGCCTGTCAGCAGGCTGTATCTTATAAACCGTAATTGTTTAGGTACCTAGGTATTTAACCAACATAATTATAAAACAGTTCCGTGTCCAAATGCAAAGCATGTCTTCTTCCATACATCTCTATCAGTCATCATCTCAGTAGTCACCTCCTCTCTACCCATGTCATCTTTCACACAATGCATTCCTCATTCCTTTAATGTTTTCCTATTGTTATAGCCAAAACTTAGTCCATACTAATATTATATCTATTCATATTCATCCATCCATCCATCGCTTCTTTGGTTTTCCCATCGTTGCGCCATAACAGTACACTGGTGGGCCATGATGGAGGATGATAGTACAATTGTATTTAAATAAAAATGCACACTGTTGCTTAAATGTCTTTATTTTATTGTAATGATACTTCATCAAATACCTGAGCGGCTACAAACGCATGCGGTATGACAGCGTACACCGCAGGGATATCAGGGAGACCGCAAGATCGACCGAATGACGTCAAAGCGACCACACGCCACAAGCAGCCATCTCGGATCTGTACTGGACCACCGGCATCACCCTGTGGAAGAAATATGAATGAAACTCAAACCATTTATTTCAATTCAACCATTTACAGGCGCTTTTGATTTGTCAAGAAGTCGGTCAGTTAGTCACAAAATTGAAGCTATTTGCCGATTCTAAAGAACACCAAGAAACTCCACTCTTTTAAAAATAAAAATATTACAAAATCCAGTGTAAATTATTCTTGTTGCTTCATATTTTCAGCATCCTGAAAACTGTAGCCGCACAAACTGCTGAACAATCGGCGAGCCTAAGGGCTCGCCGATTGTTCAGCAGTTTGTGCGGAGGTTGATTAATACTAACACTAGACAATAACATATTTTTTTTTATGTTACTAACACTATATGAATATTCGTGTCCGAAATAAATTGATTTGATTTGATAAGTGAGAACACTATAATAAAGTGTGGCGGCATTCACACATGCGAACTACGCATAAAAAATACCAGACGTTACACAAAATTCGTGCGTGCAGCCTCATCTCCCCACAGGGGTATCACCGCAATCACCACAACCACCGCAGACAGTTCCGACTCACTGGAACCTCAACTGGCACCGTGAAGCATCGCAAGACATCACCCAGCCCACTATCGAACTCCGGTCTCCGGAGGGGAGTAATCTGGAGGCATCTACATCGCTACATGCAAACTTCGCATCAAAAAGACCAGTCGTCACACTCTGCCGTCACATAAAAATCCTGCATCGCGCATTCTGCCCAACCAATTTTTTCACGCCAGCATTTCCAAAGAGAGATAAATAGGTGTGTGCATTATACATAAGTATGCGTGGCATATACATTTAGCCAAGTCCCATGTAATAGGAGGCGAGCCTATTGCCATCAACCGTGCACTAACCGAGACTCCGGGCTGCTACTCAGAAATTCCTAAAAGAAAAAGTAGGAACACTTTGCTTTGGTAAAAAAACCACACCGAAACTAGCTCAGAGGTCATTTGGGTTCTTAGTAAAGATCGTTCATTGGAACTAAACTGGTTAATGTCTTAAAATGGTCTCTTCAACCATGTACAGATTTTGAGGTTTAAGAACCCAGCCAGGTATTTTACTTAGCGTGATTTATTTAATCCCTACTCAAAACGGTGAACAGAAACCGGTATGTCGTAGAACCGAAAATTCGTGGCATCTATCAACACCCAATCAGTCTCACTTCTTACCTTACAAGTGTCATGCCACCCACCCCTGTCACCGGCACACATGTGGCTATCGGGGAGAACCCCATCAGGGAGATTTCTTGGTTTTCCGAATATTTTCTTACAATCCTGTATGTCCCACACTCTGAGGGAGATGCTGCGAAGCTGTACGGACAGGTGATTATCCCCTGGAATTAATAACGAGACGATGGTTAGATTTAAATAAGGTATGCATCCATTTCATCCAAGTTATTTTAAATCATAATTTAACAAATGAAACTCACTAGCCTCATTCCTCCCCCATCCAGTGGCAGTGATGCTCCTGTCCGTTGGTGGTGGTACTCCCAAACACGCTGGAAGAATCACCTCCGAGAACCTGGAATCATTATGATAATCGAGTTAGTTATTATCAGTCATCTCGTGTCTGTTCCTTGCTAGCATTCTTCATTTTGACCCACTATCACCACCTACTCTCAAACCAGTGAAGGAAAACATCGTCAGGAAGCCAGCATGTCCTAAAACCGAAAATTGAAAGACATGACTGTAACATGACCCCTTTTTTTTTTGAGGATGGGAATTCTTCACATTGAGGAGCTCGTGGCTAAGTAATAACAGCCGCTCGGGTCGATCCATCAGGTTAAGCTACGCTTGCCGGGGTTGGTCCGTGGATGGGTGACCATTTTCACATATCGAGACTCCTCCGTGCCTCGGAAAGCACGTTAAGCCGTTGGTCCCGGCTGTCATTTGTGGATCTTTGACAGTCGTTACGAATCGTCAGAAGCACGAAAGTCTGACAACCAGTCTAACCAAGGGGTATCGTATTACCCAGTTACTGGGTTGTGGAGGTCAGATAGGCAGTCGCTCCATGTAAAATACTGGTATTTAGCTGCATCCGGTTAGACTGGAAGCCGACCCCAACATAGTTGGGAAAAGGCTAGGCTGATTGAGATTTTTTTAATTCTTCACATTACTTCTCCGCCCTGGGCGGAGCGGGAGGGCTAGACTTTTACTGACTAAAACCCACCCATGTTCCTTCAGTTGCCTATTGCCAAGGTCCCAGTATCCCTTTCGACATCCACCCCTGTCTTGACTCTAACACTTAAACTTATACCATCACGTCTGTACTCCCCGAAGGGATGTTATACGTTTAAATTTTACTCACTTGACTTTTGAAACCATCTTGATGAGCGCTACATCATGGTATACACTTGGCGGCTTATACTTCGGGTGGCGTATGACGGCGGATATCTTCACGACGAGGGCTTCACGATCGTCCCGGTATGAGGAACCGAGTTGTACAGCCCGAGGCGGTCCACTGTAAAGTTCGTTACTGGTAAAATAGATGAATTAATATGAGGTCTCTTATGGAGGAGAATCCATTATGGATTGGTGATTCGGAGCTGAGTAACAGTGAAAGTGGAGCGGTGCTTGCTGCGGTCCATCCAAGGATGGGTTGGTTCATAATGTGAGACTACTATTAATTTCATGGCCAGTCTTCACCATTGTATGAATTATTTTTGTGGACAACTGCATGAACGGCCTACTGCAGGTCCTAAATTGGTTCACTGCTAATAATTTTGTAAAATACGTTAAATATGAAACTTTTAACAAAAACAAAAAAAAAAAAAAAGTTTTTAGATTATTACGTTACTGAATCATTTTAGGAGACTTACGCCATAGATTGGTATGAATTATGCCATAAATAATACACCATACCATAAATAATCGGCTAATAATTGCCTTTTCGCAACTTTTGTCCAATCGGATGCAGCTGATTACCGGTATTTTACATGAACCTACTTCGCGGCTTTTGGTCCACAGTGGGATGATAAATGGTGACCGTAACCAGAAACACAAGTGACATACGTGACAATTTTGTTGTTATATGAAAGGGTGCAATGGCCCGTAGTCAGGACGTAGCGGTCGCTGATTAGAGAGCCCCCACAATACCAGGCGTAACCGGTGTGCTGGGAACATCGTAATACATACTTATGCACATAAAATTAAATAAAAAGGAGCTAGAAACAAGGTAACTACTGAGATTACGATTGATAGAGATTGAAAGTAGCAGACATGCTGCATTAATAAATTGGGAGAGAGTACTCTTACCTGTGTTTCCCCATTGTTTTAACCTGAGAGATGTCAGCCCAGGAGGTCTTTCTACATGTCATCTCGCAGAAGAACTTACATATTTTTACCTTATAAATTATGCGACTTTACGATAGGGCCACCCCCTGTGAGGTATCCTATGGTATACAGGATGTAAGGGTAGACACCGTTGTCACTCAAACCATGGGTAGTTGATTTAAATATAAACATAAATGACCGAGTAACAAAAAAAAACACGTTTTTCCTTTTTTCACTATTTCGTGTTTTATTTGGAAGTCGGTTGTTTTTTGTTTGTAATAAGTTTCTATATTTTTTCACTTTCTAGTTGTGTTACCTACCCACACAAATAACCTCCACCGCTACCTACCAGCTTTGTAAATAAAAGTAAAAGATTTTAAAAGGTCCGATACCGTCCGCAAATTCATGGATATGCGCCCGAGTGACGTAGAACTGTAATGGTCGCCGCCCGTCCTACACACACAATACATAAATAAATACACAATACACCTATCCTGTGATGCAACTTTCCCTTCATACTTTTCCTGGCTTAAGACAGGCAAACGTACCTTAGGTGTTGGGTGACGAGTCTACATGTAAAGATTTTCGTTTCGTTCTTGAAGATCAACTGGCAGTTGCTGGTTGCCACTACCCTGAGCGTGGGCCGGCACGGTGAATTGCCCGTAAGTAGGTACGCATTCTTTGTGTAGCCGCCAACACAGCACACGTTGTTCTGGGAATTATGCTACGTACATCCTTTGAGCCGCGTTCAGGTTATCACCCGCGATAGCGTAAAGCCGTACTATTTCGGTGCACTGTTAATTCGTGTAAGATATATAGATATGTAGTAATGTGACTAAAATATTTGTACGCCAATATATTATAAGGCTAAACATGATTGGACTATAATGTAACTGATGAACATCTTGCATGCTCTTGTGTGTGTATACCATGTTTATACAAATAAATAAATCTTATCTTATCTTATAATCACGTAACTACAATCATTATTTACGCACGAGAAATGAACAAAACCAAACCACTGAAGGATAACGGTGCTTACCCTAACACCCTGTATACCACAACAATCGTGCAGTTTTCAGGATAAAAGCATCTCTCGCCCTTTTTACAGTGAAAAATGTTTGCTATACATACAAACCAACTCATTTGTAACTAAAGTTTGACCGGGACCACGCCTTACAAATGCAACGGCGGGCCAGGGGGCAGGGTTGACGAATGAGTGGCGGAACGCCGTGAGGTTTGACGAATGAGTGGCGGAACGCCGTGAGCGTTGACAAATAAGTGGCGGACTGCCCCCCTGTGTCACTGCACAAATACCTAAAGCGCGGTATCGTGGTCCAGTCAAATTATATTTTAGATTTATGTAGAAAAGCAACTGAATGCTTTGAAACAAATCGTCTTGAAGACCAAGCATTAAGAAGCGTCAAATACGCAAAAGTCGCTCAAAACCTTCCTATCGACATACAACGATGCTGATCAGCTCTTCTGTACACGGTGTGACCAGGTTTTCATTATTTAGTTTGGCTAGTCATCAGAGTGCTCACGAAAGACAACAAAATTAATCTGGTGCGCTGAGTATTAAAATTCACCTTATTTTTCTTCGAACCCACGAGAGCCATGTGTGGATACTCTCGGATGCTGGTAACTGATCCCCCGATGACCAGAGGCACGTTGATAGGTACACAGCCAGACACATTGGTTTCTAAGGGGTATCGCGACGGTATCCGAGTTAAGGCCATCTTTTCTGCGAAGGACTTGTAGTAGTCACACACTGGAACAGAGGAATTGAAGGAATGTTAAAAAGATCGCTGCAGGTGGCGTGTTTGTCATGGATCATTAAAAGTTTCCTTCAAAATGGTCAGTAGGGACTGGTCATCTCTTAGCTGCTACGGCTTATTGTAATTTTTCAATTGTTTTTGTTTTTATCTTTTTTTTTACAGACGCTTTCAACATGCACGTTTTTCTACATTTTTCTCACATATATCATTTCAATATGAATGATGTAACCAATATTTTGTTACAATATTTTGATTTAAAAGAGTGCCCGTGGAGTTTCTTGCCCATTCTTCTCTATAAGTACTACTACTCCTTGGAATGGGCAACTAGCTTCATCTTTCTGACTAACCGACCCCTTGACATTACATAAAAAAAATTACAAAAAGAAAACCGACTTCCAAAAAAAACACTAACGCGATTAACACACGGCACCGCGCACCGCCGCGGTAGGCGGGCTCATGTTCCGTTGGCCTTTATGAAATCCGCTGATGCCTAACATACGTTGACACGTACACCGCCCGACCGCGCGGTCGAATTGTTCGAGACCGCGGCGGTGCGCGGTGCCGTTTCTAAGACGCCTTAAAAGTATAAAAATAACTTTAATTTCGGAAGTCGGTGTCTTTCTTTTCAAGTTTCTTTTTTGCCACCGATTTCCGAAATTAAAGTTATTTTTATACTTTTTAGTTTTTTTTGGAAGTGGGTTTTTTTTTGTCGGTTCGTCCCACTAACAAACTCAGTGGTACGAACGGGAATAAATTTTACATTATTTACTAAACGTGTGAATATTAATGATGGTGCTAATCGTGTATTCCCGTTGGTCCCACTGGTGGGACGAATGGGAATACACGATTAGCATCATCATCACCCATCATCATTCTGATGCCCAGTATCTCCACAAAAAGAAACAAAACTATTCAAAAACTTAATTGGTATTAGCGCCATCTATATTTTAATTTCAAGCACTACCGAATCTATAACTCTTTATAAACCAAAAATAGCTCAACGCGCCTAAAGAAGTTTTCACTTAATATAAATACAATATTATCATACTCACTCCTCTCCGCCTTTTCCGCATATTCTTTTTTCTGAGATTCAGTCATATCATCTTCATTAGGTCCAATCAAAATCTCTGGTTCCTGATCAGGTTGATCAGTGGCCGTTTCTGAAAAAAAAAAGTATTAAAATTCACGTTAAGCTATTTAAAATGCACTTTATATTTTAGTACCAAAATAACCCCAATTTAATGATAAATTAGCAAATATTCATAGGTCACTTGACTCGGCACCCGCTAAACATATTAAAAATCCGGAGTCACACGTCTGTTCGATTTATGCCTTAACACGTGTGACTCCGGATTTTTAATCTGTCTGTCTGTGGTGTCTTGTTTATAGGTATCTTTTTAGTCTTAGTTGGGTTTTAGTTTTTATTGCTTTCATTTTTTTTTATTACTTTTTTTTTTTTATGTGCTCATTAATCCCTTTAAGATACCCAACATGGTACGAATAAACAATATTTTTTTTTAGTTCCTGACTTTATGTCCTCTAGAGGGCGGCATTTTTAATTTATTGTGACGTCACACTGCCTATAACCAGCGAACGATCAAGACGCTTCCCTCATTTGTCAAATTGTGATGAGTGGTTTAGGCATACATACATACCGGTCAAAATCATTACCCTCCTTTTTTCTTCGCCGTAGTCGAGTAAAAAATTAAATCAAACTCAAACTCAAAGCATTTATTTCAAATAAACCAATTACAGGCACTTTTGAATTGTCAAGGAGTCGGTCAGTCAGAGAGATGAAGCTAGTTGCCCATTCCAAAGCGTAGTAGGTTCCTATGGAGAAGAACGGGCTAGAAACTCCACGAACACTCTTTTAAATCAGAATATTGCTTAAATCATTCATGTTGGAATTATACATGTGAGTACAATGTAGAAAAACGTGCAGGTTAAAAGCGTCCGTAAATAAAAGACAAAAAAGATACAAAACAATTCAAAAATGTAAATAAATTAAAATAAGCCGAGGCAGCTAAGAGATGACCAGTCCCTACTGATGGGGCCCGTTCACGAACATGACGCATGGATCAGCACCATTCAGCTCAACCATTTTGAAGATCACACGCCACCACCAGCGAGACATTAAAGTGAGCATGACATACTCTCAGCCGCCAGGGCACATTCAAGTTAATGAAAGACGTACCTAGTAAATGGTAGCTTTAAAGTACTTAGGTAAGTACATAGTGCTCACACACATGTGCTATGCAGTTATACAATACTAGGAGATAGAATTTATACAATGTAAATATAGTTTTTACAATCTTCAGCAGCTCCAACAATATTTTCGAATGCTAATCAACTAGTTTATGCGCCCTGTGGAGCTGGACCAGCGCAGAGCCAAGGATTTTTGTCAGTGATGTAATCCCCCTATTTATAATATGCTTGGGCCGCCAATGCAATAGTGTGTGTTTTATACAAGATTTAAATTTTGTTTCATTCAGTTGGAGTATTAATCAACTTGTAGTAAGAAATCACCTTGAACATTACAATGTCAATAGGATCATTAGATACTTGGATTTGTGATTGAATATAACCAGTTTATCGTGTTCTCTAGACTGGTATCATCTCGTCGCAAAAAGGCGAAATCATAATAAAGTTCTGTTTTTAGGGTTCCGTACCCAAAGGGTAAAACGGGACCCTATTACTAAGGCTCCGCTGTCTGTCTGTCTGTCCGTTTGTCACTAGGCTGTATCTCATGAATTTTCAACTATCATAATCACGAGCTAGATAGTTGAAATTTTCACAGATGTTGTATATCTGTTGCCGCTATAACAACAAATACTAAAAAACAGAATAAAATAAATATTTAAGGGGGCTCCCACACAAAAAACGTGATTTTTTTGCCGTTTTTATAGATAAGTTGCTCCGCGCCCGTCCGTCGCCCCGCGTTTTCACCCGCGTAAGTCTCGATTCCGTCGGAATATCGGGATATGAAGTATCCTATGTCCTATTCCAGGTCATGGTCTTCCCCTATGCCAAATTTCATCAAAATCCGTTCAGCCGTTTTAGCGTGAAAGCGTAACAAACAAACAGACTCACTTTCGCATTTAATATATTAGTAAGGATGGTACGGAACCCTTCGTGCGCGAGTCGACTCGCACTTGGCCGGTTTCTAATTGACAGGTGCAAATGCCAAAGTACATACAGCACCTATACATTATTTACCTCCTTACTTATAAACGTTGTATAGCGCCTGTATAGTTACACGACGCTTTGTCTTCTTCTTTCGAAAGTCAAATCACTAACGACAAACTCACATAAGACAGTCCCCCCAAAACGCCCGCCCTTCACCACTTCCTAGTGCTTTAGCTGGGAAGAAGAAGTGGCGCAATAAACTCCCCAGCAGCACAGCTGTCTGTTCATTTAAAAAAAAATTGATTCTATACAAAGTTTGAAAATCATTAACATTACGCAACATAAAACATAAATCTAATTATTAGCCATATGTCAGCTAGCACACGCCAATATACCAACCAAAAAAAAAAGAATAATAAAAAAAAAACGAGAACTATATGTACTCAAGTCAAAGTCAAATAATTTATTTCAAATAGGCACATATATGGTACTTTTGAACGTCAAAACAAAGAAATAGAATTGATTCTAGATGCCCCTTCCAAAAGGTAGTTTTCGTATGGAGAAGAATGGGCAAGAAACTCCACCGTTACTCTTTTAAAAATGGTTTACAATATTTTGTATACATCAATTATATAATTATATGTGAAGACGATGCACCTACAAAAAGATTACTGTACCACAAAAGGTAAAAAGAATTATAAACGGAGCAATAATTAATAAATTAATTACCAGATACATGGTGCTCACATATTTACAAAGATTGTAAAAGTATAAGATATTACAATAGTCCTAACATTGTTACAAGTAGTCACATTGTCAAGCAGAATAAATTAACTAAATAAAAGCCTCCAGGCACAAAGGGCGTGCCCGCCTACATATAGCTATTTATAGATGCAACTGGAAGTTATAAATTATTAACTAGGACCATCGAAGTAAAATAAATAAAAATGAATTACTAATAACATTAACAAAACCGAGATCAGTAAGACGACCAGTCACCACAAGCAGCACCCGTTCACGAGCATAACGCAAAGATCAGCCATTACCCCCCTCGCCATATTTGAGGGAAGGAGACAACCCGACCCCCGACGCTACCGCAAGCATCTAAGGGAGCATGACGAACCTGCTGCCGGTTGCTCAGGCAAAAATAATAATTATCCATTGTCGAGGTCGCTAGCTAATCACATATTGCAATACAACTCATATAGAAAATATTGTAATGAGTAGATTATGTCAACAATAAATTAAATTAAAAACAATATTAAAATAAAATTGTCTATAGGTACAGACCAAATAAAAATAATAAAAAAATTATATGAACTCATATAACCTGTCAGTGGGTAAGCTAATTCTGGAGAAAGAACATAAACATTGTCTTGAGTTAATCACAGCGACCAACTACTCTTATCATTTAAGTAGTCGTTAATTGAGTAGTAAGCCTTTGAACAAAGGTTGCATTTTACTTTAGCTTTAAACGCATTATAAGCCAAATCTAGCAAAGGAGAGGGTAGCTTGTTATAAAAGGTTATACCAAGCCCAACAAATGAGTTATGAACCTTATGAAGCCGGTGAAAGGGAACTCGTAGTTTGTCCTTATTCCTAGTGTTAACATTGTGAATATCACTGTTTTTAGTGTATAAGTATACACTTATACACTAAAAACAGTGATATTCAGTGGGATTTTGCCTAATATATAAGATGTTGGCGAAGATAAATTGTGATGCCACCGTGATAATACCAATATCTTTAAAAAATCTCTCAGAGAAACTCTGGCACCTAGCTGGGAAATTGCTCGAACAGCTCGTTTTTGTAGGACAAAATATATTTTGAATATCAGCAGCTGTACCCCACAGCAGAATACCGTAGGACATAACGCTATGAAAATAACTAAAATAGACTAGCCGAGCAGTATCAACGTCAGTGTATTGTCTTACTTTTCTGACGGCGTAAGCGGCTGAACTGAGCCTCCCCGCTACGCTCGATATATGTGGGCCCCACTGATGTTTGGCATCTACTGTTATCCCCAGAAAAACTGCCGAGTTTACAGTTTCAAGCACCTCTTTATCTAAGACGATGTTGGGTCCTAGATTTCTGACATTCGGTAAGGCAAACTTTACACATTTCGTTTTCTTGGCATTGAGAACTAGGTTATTTGTCGTAAACCAATCCGTTACCATTGAGAGTGCACTGCTTACATCGTCAAAATCTTGCCTATTCCTGTCTACTTTAAAAATAAGAGAGGTATCATCTGCAAACAGTACAACTTCACAGTAAGAAAAAAATAGAATGGTAAGTCATTGATATACACTAAGAACAAGAATGGACCCAGTATGGAGCCTTGATGTACACCTAACTGAACTGGTAGCCCAGAAGATTTCACACCATTAACATCTACACATTGGAACCTATTCTGTAAATAAGAATTTATAACGTTCAGAGCTTCGTTTTGCACACCGTAATGACGTAGTTTACGCAAAAGCGTGTCATGGTGCACGCAATCAAAGGCTTTGGAGAGATCACAGAAAACCCCAATAGCATTTTGCGAGTTCTCCCATGCATTAAATATGTTTTTCAGCAGAGAAACACCCGCATCTGTAGTCAAACGACCTTTAGTAAAGCCATATTGTTCATTATGAAGGAGGCTATTTAAATTAAAATGTCTTAGTAACTGCTTGAGAATTAACTTTTCAAATATTTTGCTAAATGCAGGTAGGATAGAAATAGGTCTGAAATTGCCAACGTCATTTTTACTACCTGACTTAAATAATGGTATGACTTTACCACTCTTCATGAGGTCAGGAAAAGTTCCTAGATCAACACATTTATTAAAAGTAACAGCAAGATAGGGGGCTGCAATGTCTATTATATTACTTAAAAGTTTAATGTAGATGCCCCAGTAATCACCAGTGTTTTTAGACTTGAGTGTGTTAAAAACATTAACTGCATCACGAGGCGTTACATATTCGAAGCTAAATAAGCGACTACTTTTAGACACACTACCGTGCAAAAGGTTTTCAGCTTTAGTCGGGGACGAATTTAAGGAGCGAGTCGTAGTTATGAAATGCCTCAGCTACGTCAGCTGCTTTACTAACTAATTTGTGGTCAACCATAATCTCAAGTTGTTTATCTTGTTTAACCGATTTACCCGTTTCATTGTTAATAATTTTCCAAGTGGTTTTTATTTTATTATTGGAATTTTTAATTGTATCGCTTTAAAATTTCGATTTAGCAAAAGCACTAACCTTTTTAAATAATTTTGAATATTTTTTGACATACTCTAGGAAAGGAGTATCAAACTTGTATTTTTTCAAACCATATAACTCGTATAGTCTCGCTCTACTCTTATAAATATATTATATGCTAAAAGATTAGCAATTTGTCTCCTACTACTAGCTGGCAAATACATTATACAGGCTGTTAGTGTAAACACCGTTATCCTTGAAACCAGTGGTTTGGTTTCATTTATAGAACGTAAAATCAATGGAAAAATACTTTTTTTTTTAAAGTAAATCTACATTTTCCCACATGAATATTTCATCCTACACGCAGGGGTAACGAACTTGCGTCTCAACACGGCGGCCGGCAGTTGGTGGGGGTGGACGGGGCGCGCGGGACGTTACATGACCGGCCGTCAGCTGTTTCGGAGCTCTTGCGAACGCGTATCCATGAGTATCGGGACAGTGACGGATATTTACTTTTTAAAATCTTTTAATGAAAATAAGGTTTTTTTTTGTTGTTACTAGGTCATTTATTTTTATATTTAAGTCAACTACCCATGGTTTGAGTGACAACGGTGTTTACCCTTGCATACTGTATAGTTTGTCAGTTTGTAATCAGTAATAAATTGATTACAATCAAAATATAAAATAGCGTCACTGTGACGACATGTCCATGGATAAATCTGATCTTCTATCTTCTATACATATAATAAAATCGTTAACATTCCGTGTCTGTACATTAGAGATTTTTGCAAAAAAAGTACTGGATGACGCGAGAAATAAGTAATAGAAAGTAAAAAAACATTTTTTGACATTTTTGTCTGTTTGTTTGTTCGTTTGTGGGCGCATCACGTAAAAGCCAGTCATTGGATTCAAAATCTAATTACTGAAAGATAAGAAGCTTTATTGTGAGTAACATTTAGCGTTTATTTCATCAAAATCGACCTACAAAATCAAAAGATATTACATTTTAAACATTTTGTTAGAAACCTCATAGCCCCACGTGACGCGTGCCCGGTGGGATTGTTGCGGGGCGGTGTGGCGTATCTATATGAATATAAGCGAGCAGCCTGTCCCTTGCTGTCCTTCCCCAACGACGGCCTTAGTCGAGGTCCGCACCCCACGGGGGGTGCGTGTAGACGTTTAGTTTATAAGTGGTATGCCCTGGATGGAGGCTTTAATTTATTGAAGCAGCCTCCGAAATGGGGTAACATACGAGATGCCAATCATAAAAAAAAACGACTGCGGGCAGACACATGGGGGCAAATGTCTAGAGAGTACAGCGGCAATAAATAGAATGCATAGGAACTAGCTGAATTATTGCAGAATGATCTCACTCGATACGGTGGAACAACGTGCAATATTCGAGCGAGTGCGTTAAAGCGTAGCTATTGATTTGAGGGAAATCCTGTTTTTAGATGCTCCCATTTTGGCCCAAATACGGAATCAATGCAAGGTTGCTCTGGCATAAATAGCAGCTACATTGTTACCTGGGGGGGAAACCCATATAATGTTTAAAATACTGGGCTTTCTGTATTGTCCAAGTCAACAGAAAGCCCCTTGCAAAATTTTTACGTGATTGCTGCTTAGTAATACGGGTTGGCTGCAGAATGGCAAACCGTAAAGCAGTTGAAGCGGTGCGGTGGACAGAATTTTGCGAGGTATTAGACAAGACGATCGGCCCATGAGTGGCGTCGCAATGCTCTTCCGGGGTGATTTTAGCCAGACATTTCCAGTAATATCTCGATTTTTTACAAAAAATTAGTGACGGAACATAAGAACACGGAAGTTATCTTACCTGAAAATCTACATAGGTAATACTGTTTCATCACTGTAGGACCACGTCATATGTGACGTGATATGGTGACCCAACATCATTGTCAAATCAACCAAATTCATGGCTATGCGAAAGCGCAATTCAGACACCACGCAACGATCAAGCCACAGCAATTAATGATACAATAATCGAGTGTCCCGGGGGAAAGCACTGAAGATCGCTCTATATCAAAGTAATGGAACAAGAAGACGCTACCAACTATCCTATAGAATTTTTCGAGTCTCTGAGTTGCCGTCACACAATATCAAATTAAAATTGTGATTCCTTTTAAGAAATTTAAGTCTTTCTAAATTATGTAATGTTACGGTACCAGATTGAAAGTCAAAATTTTACAACCAAACGTTAATGAAGCAGAGATTTTGACAGGTTGCGGCACAGGAGATAGCGTTTTCATAGCTCGAATGCCTCTAGCTCCTGATAATTCCCCATTTAATTTTAAACGCGTACGTGTATCTGCTTAGCCTTTTCCCAACTATGTTGTGGTCGGCTTCCAGTCTAACCGGATGCAGCTGAATACCAGTATTTTACATGGAGCGACTGCCTATCTGAACTAACCGAGTAACTGGGTAATACGATACCCCTTGATAATTCTGGTTGTCAGACTTTCGGGCTTCGGACGACCCGTAACGATCGTTATAGATCCACGAATAACAGCCAGCACCAACGGGTTAATTTACTTTTCGAGACACGGAGGAGTCTCGGTATGTAAAGAATGTCACCCATCCACGGACCAACCCCTACAAGTGTAGCTTAACCTGTTGGATCGACCAGTGCGGCTGTTATTCCTTAGCGACGGGCTTAACTTAACTTAGCAAAACTTAAAGAACATGTTGCAGTTTATAATAACAGGATAAAATAGATTTAAGTTCACGCGGACGGAGTGGCGGGCACAGCTAGTAATAAATAAGAACTATGTCTAAAAATAATCTTGACTCAGACTCAGGTGCTTGCCTGCCTAAAAACTCAGGTGAATACATACCTACCTAAAAGCTTTATAACAACCATTCGAAACTTAGTAATACACGGAAGATTTTTTTCCGTGTAAATGGTGGATCTATAATGGTAGTCCGCGATATTCAACTTTTCTTACGTCATTGGAATTTGCAAGTCAGTGTCAGGTTGCATCTTGATCCGACCTCCCCAGTGGCGTCAGTGTAGTTTGCTACGCTGACGACACGCTGGTCCTGGCACAGGGGAGGTCGCACCAGGCGGCGGCCGAACTAGCGACACGCGGGGTTGCGACAATCGTCGATAGAATCCGGCAGCTGGGACTCGAGGTGGCCTTGCACAAGTCCGAGGTCATGTGTTTTCATGGCCCTCAGAACGCGCCACCGTCGGGTTCCCAAATTACGGTAGGAGGGGTTCACATCGGCGTCGAGTCGACGATGAAGTACCTAGGACTCGTCCTCGACAGCCGGTGGAACTTCGTTGAGCATTTCCGACGTTTGGCTCCCAGGCTGGACCGGGCTGGAGCTGCCTTGGGGCGTCTCCTGCCCAATCTGGGGGGTCCAAACGCCTCCTGCCGGAGGCTCTACGCGGGGGTCGTGCGGTCCATGGCCCTTTACGGGGCACCGGTGTGGGCGCGTTCCCTTAGGCTGCGGCCAGCCCGCCGGTTGAACGCGTCCCAAAGGGTCATGGCCATTCGGCTGGCCCGGGGATACCGCACGGTCTCCCGCGAGGCGGCGAGCCTCCTGGCCGGATTACCACCATGGGATCTGGAGGCGAAGGTCCTCGCGCACATATGGGAGTGGCGCGAGGAGATGAAGCGCCGGGGCGTAACTCCGCTGCCGCGAGAAATCGCGGCTCAGCGGACAGAGCTCCGGCAGGATCTCATGGCGGCATGGAGAGTGCGATTGTCGCAACCCAGTGCTGGGCACGCCACAATTGCGGCGATAAGTCCCCTCTTTGAGGAGTGGCTAGAGAGGCGCCACGGCGTCCTCACCTTCCGCCTGACGCAGGTCCTCACCGGACACGGTTGCTTCGGGAGGTTCCTGTTTCGTATAAGGCGGGAGGAAACGCCCGGGTGTCACCACTGTATGGATCGCCCGGAGGACACGGTGGAGCATACGGTGGAGGTCTGCCCCGCTTGGGCGGAGCCCCGCCGTGTCCTCTTGGAGGCGATTGGCGGTGGTGACCTCTCGCGTCCGGCTCTGGTCCAGGCCATGGTACGGAGCGAGAGGGCATGGGAAGCAGTCACCTCCTTCTGCGAAGCAGTAATGCTCGCGAAGGAGGAGGCGGAACGCGTGAGGGAGAGGCAAAGTTTGCGCCCTCACGCCCCTAACCGCCGCCGCCGCTGGAGACGCCCTGGGCGTCGGGAATCCCAGGCGGATTCCCGGCCACCATAGGCGCGGGCTTGCGGACGGCGAGCAATGGGTAGCTCGCCGTCCGATCAGGACCAGGCCCGGGTCGATGGCGCGTCGTGTTCCACGCGCGCCTTAAAGAGATGTCAGCACAATTGGCGGGGTCCGCTAGGACCGATGCCTGCCAGGGTTGCGGGTTAGTCCGAAAGGGATACCGGGACCTTGGCAACAAGCAACTGAAGGTACACGGGTGGGTTTTAGTCAGTAGAAGTCTGACACGCCCTTCCGCTCCACCCAGAGCGGGAGAAGTCATTGGATGATTTCCCACCCACAAAAAAAAAAAAAAAAAGGTTGCATCTTGATCAAAGTAATTATGAATTGCGATAATAACAAATAAGTAAGTAGGTATCAATCAATCAACTCAGCCTTTCGCAGTCCACTGCTGGACATAGGTCTCCCCCAGGCTGCGCCACAACACCCTGTCCTCCGCCTTCAGTCTGTCCCAGAGTACTTTTAAGGTCGGCGGTCCATCTAGCTGGGGGGCGTCCCACACTACGCTTGCACGCGGTCTCCACTCTAGGACTCGTCTGCTCCACCGGCCATCGGTCCTTCGACCAACATGGCCAGCGCACTGCTACTTCAGCTTGCTTATTCTGCAGGCTATGTCGGTAAAACCGGTTCTTTTCCGGGTAATTTGTTCTCAAATGTCATGATTTCATGAAAAAGTCATTTAATGGAACGAATCTAACTTAGAGAGATGTATGCGACCATAAACATATGATTATTAGATTATAATATTGCAAAAAACTGAATAATTACTAAAGAAGCAGCTTTATTATATTTACCAGAGTATTGTGTCTGTCCCCTGGTGACTGTTATCACGGTGAGCACCAGCAGGGACAGTGAGAGCACAGCTGGCCCCCATGACCGCATTATTGTCTGGAACAAACATGAGTAATACAGTAGATGATTGCGCCTTTTTAACCGATTTCCAAAAAAGAGGAGGTTCATTGTCACTTTTAAAAAACACTAAGAAAATCAACCACAAAAAACAAACTAGAATTAAAAAAAAAAAACACTACATTTTGAGAATAAAAGAACACTTTGAAATGTCAAATTCAAAATTCGAGTTCAATTCCTTTCAGGGTTCATGTATTTGTAGATTTTGTTTTTGATGACACTTTTATAATTTTTCTTACGATTTTGTAGAAATGTTTTTGTTTTATCTAAAATGTTTCCTAATATACGAGATGACGACTTAAATGTGAAACTAGTTCTGAACTAAACTTGTATTATGATGCACACGGTCAGTCGGCGTCCAGGTTGATGAATAGGAAATTTATGAAATAAAGGTTGATCACGACCTATGATATAAAACTAATATCTTAGTACAATAGATCGTGACCTCAGACCAACAAAAAAAGGAAGACGGATCACGCCGTACATCAAAAGTGAAGCCATAAAACCATGCACCATGCTCCTGCAAGTAAACACACAGGCTCACGCACACACCTACACTAAAACCATGCTCATCGCTCCTAGTACATCACGAGTCGTCGTCCAGTTAACAGCAATAAAAAAAATAGAATTATGCCTTCCTGTGTAGTAAAAACTTGTAAAAACAATAGCAAATCACATAAAAAGTCTCACGGAATCACTTTTCACTTATATGTACAGTAACGGACTTTAATTGATGAGCCACCTTCAAACTTTTCAATTTTACAGTTTCATACATTCACGAGATTACACGATTAAACACGAACTCAAACCGCACGCTTGTAAACAGGGTAACAAATAAATTACTTATAATCGGAAATAGTCTTATCCATAGAGTTCTCAATGATAAAATTAAATAAAATGTTGCATTAAGTTTATCCAATCTATTTGATACTGACCTCCTTTGAATCAGAGCTCATTGACTCGATTATTCTGCAAACTTATCTGAAGACAGTGACAGTTGAAATGTCGATGTCAGAGACGTTAAATTCGAAGTAGTCAAAATGACTATTAATATTTCTCCGTAGGTACGCTAACGTTACTATCGCTACGCTTAAGCAATCGTTGCTAGGTTACTGTTGCTATACCTGCAATTGGTTGACTTTTGGTAGTCACTCTGCTGTCAAATTTGTAGTTCCGGCTCTCAGGTTAGCCAACCGGTAAAGATATGAAATATAATTTTCTTCTTCTAATACGAAGACATTATGACTTTCGGTGTCGGGAACCGAATAAACCCGATTTGCATTACACGGCTAAAATATGAACAGTGCCAGGTGGCTCATCAATTAAAGTCCGTGGTTGTACTTGAAATAACATCGTTTTTTAATTTAATGAAATTTTAGGTTACTTGGAACAAAAAACCTCAACGAATGAAAGCAGTGACATAACGTGTTAGTGTTGCCATAATGTGATTTCAAATTTCCCAATCGATTAAACCGATTTAAATTATGATTTCTTATTTCGAGTAATTATATTCCTGTTTTCTTTTTTTATCTATACAAATATTATAAAGCTGAAGAGTTTGTTTGTTTGTTTGAACGCGCTAATCTCAGGAACTACTGGTTGGAATTGAAAAATTATTTTTGTGTTCGATAGTCCATTTATCGAGGAAGGCTATATATAGGCTATATAACATCACGCTATGACCAATAAGAGCGGAGCATAAATGAAATGTTGCAAAAACGGGAAAAAATATTCCTTTTTGAGAGCTTCCGTTGCGTGCGCTGCGTAAACGGTTTATGTTACGTAAATATCATGTATGATGGAATTGTTCCTCTTAAAAAGTTCTAAAAAAAAATCCGGGACAGCATATGTCTATCGTTTAAGATTGACTCACTATAACCTTTTTTATGGTAATCAAATTAATGCATTATTTGCGAAGGAGTTTTATCAAAATAATATTAATTCTTATTCAAATAAATAGTTTTAACATCAAGGGTATCTAAGTAGCAGTAAAATACTTTTTAATTCATTCGAATCAGACATTTAATTTCGAAGTTATCACGAGTTTAAAAACGTAATACGCGAACCGTTCGAAGCCGGCGCCGGCCGCCGCGACGTTTCCTACTCTAGAGAGGAGAGGATGGGCACACGGGTAGACCATGACCTGGACATAGGACACGTTTTATCCCTATATTTCCACGGGATCGAGACCTACGCGGGTGAAACCGCGGGGCACAGCTAGTGTATTTATATTTTAGATTTCCAAGTAATACTGAATCTAATAGTAAATGGATACCTAGTAGCTATACGAAATAGCAATGTATTTTTTTTTGTTTTTGTTCCGTATATAAGTCCTTCTTAACAATCGAGTTATAATACCATACTCAACAATATCTTACTCGTACAATATTATCCTACCCATACAATATTATCCCCAAAAATGGGGAAAAACTTTAAAAAATGACAACCCTTTTTACACACACATAGATAAAAAGGTGGCTTCACTTTTGATGTACGGCGCGCTCCGTCTTTCCTTTTTTGTTGGTCTGAGATCGTGACTAATCGTGTTCCTTATAAAAAAATATTGCCGCGTCATGATCACATATGGTGTTTCCCTGTTCCACAGATTAGATAAAATTCTTTGTTATTTGTGACCTCATGCAGAAGTCATGACGTTTGAACGCTGAATTATCATGTCAGATAACATGAAATGATTTATTTATTTATTTTATTATTGTACACACAGTAAAATACAAATTAGATACGACATAATTAAAATATGAGTACAAAGGTACTGCTTATTTCTTAAGAAATTTCTTCCAGCAGACCTGCGAAAGGAGAAATGAGAAAGAAATGTAGACAATAGTGTGTGAGAACAAGAAGAGAAAAACATGAAAAAATGAAAAATCATGAAATGAAATGATCTATTTATAACATACCTACCTAATTTCCTGTTATTGTTTAGGTAGGTATTTATTTTATTTTATTTATTAAGGGATAATAAACAACTACAACATAAACATAACACATACGATTAACAAAACTTAGGAATCAATGCTGCAGTCCACTACATTATCCGCAGATAAAACATATTTATTGAGCAGTGGTTGCCACTAGACGAGCATATCCAAAATTAACAATTATTTTGAAATATATAAATAAATTACTAAAGTGAGCTATAGCTACAAAATCAAAACATAGCAGAAGCAAATTAATTTACTTAGATTAAATTATGCAATAAAGAAACAAATAATTACAATTACAATCAAATTAAAATTTTAAAATTAAGATAACATTTTTATAATATTAGATTTAAATTTATTTTTCGAGCATGCAAATATATCAATCTCAATGAAATTTGAATTATAGGATTCCAACATTCCATGAATAGGGCAGCGTAAGCCAGAGTTCGTACGAGACGAATTTAGCGCGAACAGAGTACGTGCACGAACCTGACGCACAAGAACCGTTCGGGGGACAGAATAACACAGCTTACTCGTTAGATCCATGGCGTCAAATTTATTATGAACAATATCATGAAGCACGTTGGCCTGCAGGTATTTGCGCCGGTTCTCCAAACCCAACATAACAATTTACCCAACATAATTTATTATAAAACAGTTCCGTGTCCAAATGCAAAGCATGTCTTCTTCCACACATCTCTATCAGTCGTCATCTCAGTAGTCACCTCCTCTCTACCCATGTCGTCTTTCACACACTCCATTCCTCATTCCTTTAATGTTTTCCTATTGTTATAGCCAAAACTTAGTCCATACTAATATTATATTATCTGAGTTATTCCATTATAATACCAAAAACTATCACTGGTATTTGTTGGAACTCATTTTTATTTTCTATTCCTAACCGATACCACTCTTTAAATATTTTACTAATATTTTTATGTGATCGTAATAAAATACTATCCAAATACTCTTGACGGCGCGTCTAAAGACATTACGACGCCAAACTTACGGAGTTGGTTTTCGAACGATTGTGACAGCTGTCAACTTGACGTAACCCTGAGTACTGAGGAGGCGGCCCTCCGCCAAAATATTGGAAGATCGCGGAGATGGATCGAAACCGGGAAACCGGCAAGGATTCATGGCGACTGTGGTATTGGTGATCATGGTGACTATCCTGGCAGGGCAGTGAGTTGATTGATCTGCGCTCGCGACTCACGTAGTCGGTGGAACGTCGTTTACATTATTGTTCATTCTCATTAATTACATCTCCTAGCCCGCAAACCCACGCATAATAAGAGACAATAAGACCTCTTCTGATAAAGACCATGTATTGCCTTTATACACAATCACACTATTTATGTAGGTACTAACTTATTCGTTATTATTATTATATGACAAACAAATTTAAGCAGGTATGCATCATCTGTCACTTCACACTTTCAGATCCGGTTGAAGACCAGGGTCAGGCACATAAGTTGTCTGGCATTTTTGCTGAAGTGGGCTTTTTTGACGCAGCCGTGATAAGTTAATTTTGTTATCTGCTGTAAGTATTTATTATATTGTGTGCCTTTTAGTATATGCACTTAGTCCATACTAATATTATATCTATTGTATCCATCCATCGCTTCTTTGGTTTTCCTATCGTTGCGCCATCACGGTACACTGTGGGCCATGATGGAGGATGATAGCACAATTTTATTTAAATAAAAATGCACACTGTTGCTTAAATATCTTTATTTTATTCTAATGATACCTCATCAAATACCTGAGCGGCTACAGACGCATGCGGTATGATAGCGTACACCGCAGGGATATCAGGAGATCCGCAACCTCGACCGAATGACGTCACAGCGACCACACGCCACAAGCAGCCATCTTGAATCTGTACTGGACCACCGCCATCACCCTGTGAAAAAAATATTAATGGAGTCGCGCTCGCGGATGGTCAGGTCACGTCCTGCGCCCTCACCCCTCACCTGTGTCGAGACGCAAGTTCGTTGCCCTAGCGCATAGGGTGAAATAATCATGTGGTAAAATCTAAATTTAAAAAAAAGTAGTTATTTTCCATTGATTTTACGTTCTACAAATTAATGACACCAGACCACTGGTTTCAAGGATAACGGTGTTTACCCTAACACTCTGTATATTTTTGAAATATACTCATTAAGCCCTTTCATTTGATACCCAACATCATTGCCCAACATGGCATGATTAAAAAAAAAAAAAAATTTCATGACTGTATGTCCTCTAGAGGGCGCCATTTTTAAGAGAAGGTTTTCAATTCGACTATGTTTCTTTTTTTGTGTTTGTTACGTGATTAGTCCGCCAAATATGAATTGATTTTGATGATTATTTTTTTGTTTGGAAGCACGACCTACTCGTATCATGCATCAGAGGTGGCCCCTTATTTATTAATTTTGCTTGCGTGGTTTTTGCGTTAGCTAATAATAATGAATTACCGAATGAATGCGAGCCGATGAATGCGTGGATGACCTGATAGTCGCACTCAGCAGCCTGCCTGTCGGATGCAGTGTTGATGGAGTTAGAATTAACAAAATCAGCTATGCAGATGACATGGTACTGCCGACCCGTCAGCGGGAGCAATCAGAGAAAAGCTTAAAACGTGTGAGACGCTGCCGCACATGGATTAAAATATAATGTAAAAATGTGAATACAGACAGCGGCAACCGCCGTGGAGAAGGACCCGAGTTGCTTTCGAACGGGTCAGCAATCAATAGGGTGTCAACTTTTAAATACCTAGGGCACTGCCCTGCCGCGGAGCTCAGAGACGATGTAGACATTGAGAGGGAGCGCAGGGCTCTAGCGGTCCGGAGCAATATGTTGTCTCGTAGATTTGCGTGGTGTACAGACCCAGTAAAACTAACAATTTTCTCATGGTCTATGGGTAATGTACTAAGAGCTCGCTGGATGTCCTGCGCGTACAATATAAGAATGCTTTCAGGATGTTGTTGAGGCTGCCTCGTTACTGTAGCGCATCGGAGATGTTTGCGCAAGCCCACACCGACGGCTTCTATGCAATTATACGCAAAAAACGGCGTCGCTACTGAGGAAAGTGAGTCGGAGTAGCATCCTGAAAACTGTAGCCGAGAGCATCGGCTCTCCGATTGTTCAGCAGTTTGTGCGGAGGTTAATTTATACTGACACTAGTGGATGGTCTCGGGGGTCCCGTCTAATGGTCCCTAAGCCCTGGCAGTTAGAGATGACCAGTCTCAACTGCCGGTGCCAATTCACGATCAGCACCATTCAACTCAACCGAATATCGTAACATAACACCACGCCTGCATTTCCGAAGAGGTAGGTAGGCGTGTTCACAGCATACACATTTCGTCAATTATGTTAAAGTCCCAATAGGAGGCGAGCCTATTATCATCAACCGGGCACAAACCGGGACTCCGGGATGTTACTGAGAAATTCCAAAAGGTTTGGTTAAAAACCACACCGAAACTAGCTCAGAGGTCATTTGGGTTCTTAGTAAAGAACATTCATTAGAACTAAATTGGTTAATGTCTTAAATAGTCTCTTGAACCATAAATACAGATTTTGAGATTTAAGATTTTGTCTTGGGTGCCTCGACTTACGGTCATGGGTTCGAACCCAGGCAGGCATTTTACTTTGCGTGATTTATTTAATCCCTACTCAAAACGGTGAAGGGAAACATCGTGAGGAAACCGGTCAGTAGTAGAACCAAAAGTTCGTGACATCTACCAACCCGCACTGTTTCCGCGTGGTGGATTATAGCCCAATAAGTCTCACTTCTTACCGTACTAGTGTGATGCCCCCCAACCCTGTCACCGGCACAAATGTGGCTCTCGGGGAGAATCCCATTGGGGAGAAGTGGTGATTTTTCCCAATTTCCCCATAAGTCCTGACACTCCTGCATGTCCCACACGTTGAGAGAGAGGCTGCGAAGCTGTACGTGCGGGTCACCTGGAATTAAATTGGTTCCTGGAATTAATAATGAGACGATGGCTAGATATGAATTAGGTAGATGGACCAGCAGGCGTAGCATGAGCACCGTTTTGTAAACGGAAGAGTAGATAAAAATGACGTTTCCTGTAAACAGTACGACGACAGCAAAGTAGAAAGAGTCAACTGCACTTTTTACGAAATTCACTCTTATACAACATGTAACAGAATAAGCGCAAAACCTGAAAGTAGTTTGCTCAGAATCGGCTTCTGAATCGATTTCCATCATTATTTATATGTGTTAATTTTTCATGAAAAAAATCTTTTCTTTAACTGAAATTAGAACCACCGCGTCTTACCAAGGTAATAAGATATTTTATTTAAGGAAATTTAAGCCTTATCTCAAAGGAATAAAGCCTATTCAAATGCATAAACAAATTTGTAATACGCTCATAGCTATCCTATGTTTCATGTTTAGTCAGGAAGTCTATTTTGTAAAAAAAAACTAGGTGTCGTTTAATTAAATTAAATTACAGATAAATTATTTTAGTCTTATAATTTAATATTCTAATTGGGGTGTATGAGCTCTTGCGTTTATTCCGTTACAGGTTGTATATAATTCGACTCCGAATTCTTTGTTTTGTCATAGGATTTATCGGTTGTCAGTGTGATTTTGACAGAAAGGATAGAAAACTTTCTTCCGAAGTAGTCTACCTACAAAAAGACCTAGACAAAGATCGTTAGAAATGAAAGACAAAATGACAGATTGCAGAAGGATATCTACGGTGCGATGTCAAAAATGAAGAAACGAACTGTCACTTCGTATAGAAAAAGCTATGTCTATTCTTCGTAGAGATAGAAAGCGCCATGCTACGCCTGCTGCACGTGTACCGTGACCACTACTATGTTTTCTTAGGAAGAATATACCGGAACGGTTACCGTGCGTTCAGGTTCACCGAACGATCGCGCGATTCACGCGAGGACGCGGGGTATGATTATATAGCACTAGCTGCTCGCCCCGGCTTCGCACGGGTAGCAAGTACATATCTACGGCGCACCTACCCTACCTACCTACCTACCCTACCTACCTACCCTACCTAGTTACCCTACCTACCTACCCTACCTACTTACCCTACCTACTAAACTTGGACCCTGTGAAACAAGTTTTGCAACATCTGAAAAAACGACGAACGGTTTTGAATATTCTAAGGTTCCGCCAAAAATTTCGTTTTCCAAAAGGGTTCCGTTGCCAAAAAAGTTTGAGAACCGCTGGTTTAGGAGTCTCGTTTGTGCCGCGTTCCAATGCGGACGTGTTTGTATATTACTGTGTATTGACTAGCGCGGCACTAGCTGTCGCTCGTAATTAACTCGCCATGAGCAATGAACTTGTGGCGAATGAGCTGCTGGCGTTTCTGCAGCAGAAACTGGATGTGATGGACGAGGTGTCCGCTGTCCAGATCTGCGCAACGAACTTCAGTGAAGATGACATAGCTGCTGCCAAGCTGTTGTTGTTTAGTGTGCTTGACAAGCGCGACCAGATGGTGTCCCGCCGGCGTGACGGGACTAAGAGAAGCCTGCAAGACATAATCACGCTGTTCAAGGAGACCGACCCGGACGACGTGCCGACGTTTGTGGCGAAGGAGCTTCACAAGCTTCCTCCCGTCACCTTCGACCACGTTGATGTAACGAGCCTTCTGAAGGACATTGTCTTTCTGAAGGCCCGCCTTGCTGATGTTCTGGCGAAATTAGATGCATCCCAAAACACCGTCCCCGATTTGCGCAAAGACTTTAGCGAGTTGCGCAACAGTATGACGGTAACTAGGTCATCAGTCGATGCGTCTAATGTAAACATGTGTCGCGGAGCTGACCTCGATGTATCGTCGTCAAATTCCGCGTCAGCAGTTTCGACGCCAGCGCATCAGTCGTTTGCTGAGCTTGCAGAGCGTTCCGCCCGCTCGCCCCGCTGCCCCGCGCCCGTCACCGCAGCTCCTCCACGCAGCGCTGCCCGATCTCCTCGCCCCGTCCCGCTGCCAGTGTCTGTAGCCCTGGCGAAACCCCTGCATAGGGATTTCGCTAGCGTCACCGCGAGTGCCCCAGGCGCTCAAAGTATCAAGTCCTTGCCGGAAAATGCAACGAAAAGGGCTGATAATGATGATGGTTTTGTGACGGTGCAAAGGACGAAGCGCCGATCGCAAACTAAAAAGAACCGCTGCGGTAAAGCTCCTACGGAGCCCACAGTGAACCTGCGTGCCGCAAAGCCGAACACACCGGTGTACATCTCCCGCCTGCACTACACCACTAAGGCGGAGGACATCGTGGAGTACGTGCGCCAGAAGATCAAGTACACGCCGAGGGTGCAGTTGCTGGAATCGCACCGGAACGTCAACTTCAAGGCGTTCGTGGTGCGTGTACCAAATTGTTATCTGCCCCTCGTCATGGAAGAAGACTTTTGGCCGCAGGACGTGGTGTTCCGTCGCTTCCGCGGACAAGTACCACAGGACAGCACGAAGTTAGGCTAGTGCAAAGTGAAGTGCTACTAACATAGTCTTAAGCCTTATTTATTAACACAAGTTTTTATAAAAGTATGTATGTCTAGGTTAAGGTATTTTTCTATGGGCCTGTGTCGCCTGAAATAAATGGAATATTATTATTATTATGTTCTTTATTTCATTTTTTATACATATAAATTATATTTTTAAATATTAGAATAAAAAAATATATAAAACATTTCAAAATATAAAAAATAGTAACCCACCGGTATCGGGAACAGGGTCCAAGCTACCGGCGGTCAGGGCTCCAGAGAAAGGAACCTCCTAACAATGCGAGCCGTGTCCAGGAGTACAGCCTTTTGAATCAAGCCCTTAATCCAGCTGCCCAACGAGAGCCTCCTTAGGTGTTGGTCAAGGCTCTTGGCAATTAAGCCATTGGCTAATACGACTATCGGCACAATGATCGCAGAGTCCACATCCCACATGTCGACAACCTCGTGAGCCAAGTCAAGATACTTGATTTGTTTATCTTTCTCGGCCTTCACGAGGTTCCCGTCATGCGGGACCGTTATGTCAATGATCATTGCGCGCCGCTCTGTTCGATCCACCACCACTATATCAGGCTTATTGGCAACAATAGTCCTGTCAGTGATGATGGATCGATCCCAGCGTAAAATAAACCTTTATAATAATAAAATAATAGCGATTGGAAAAGCGTCGACTCCACGTTCTTATATTGTTAAAAACAAAAAAGGGATTTATCGCCGTAATCGTCGACATTTGATAAGACCGGTAAAGGATCCAGCCGACAATATGTTGTCTGACATTGATGATGAGTATTTTTCGGGGGATGATAGGGATGATGATTATGTGCCAAGTACTGAAATAAATGTATCGTCATCTTACTCGCCACCTCATACCCGCAGTAAGACTTAACACATTGTATACTTACGTATTTTATAATGTAGAACTAATTATTATTTTAAGTTTGTTAATTATTATTGTTATATCTTTACTTATGTGGAATTATTGGATTTTAAGTTTGTGTTTTATTATTATTTCATCTTACTTAAGGGGAAGGTGTTGTGGTATTAGCTATGGTTTTAAATGACATTAAACAGTTGTCATCCAGACTCGTCTTTCATTACATCACATGGTACATTACATCGATCCCAGTACAATGATATTTCCATTTTCGAGAACTGGGTCGGGCACGTACCTGTAGTACGGCACTTCCGATTCCACTAGGCTGTATTTTAGAGCAAGTTGCTGATGGATAATCCTGGCTACAAGGTTGTGTCTATGCAAGTACTCTCCGTTAGCTAAATGAGAACACCCGGAGATAATGTGACGGATTGATTTTCCCGGTCGGTGGCATGCCCGACAGATGTCAATAACCGTGCCGTCCTTCACAATAAATCTCCGGTAATTGTTCGTCATGATAACTTCATCCATAATTGCACAAACAAAACCTTCGGTTTCCCCAAAGAGATCACCGAAACGCAGCCAGGCTACGGACGCTAATAAATCTACATCGGGTCCATGCAGGGCCCGGAAAAAGCGTTCGTGAAGCTCCTTACTCTGCCATACCTCCTTGCGATCGTTAGTGTCAAGCACTACAGGCTTGCGCCAGTTCTCTTTCGCCAAGGAGAGCGGGGTGAGGCCCTTGTCCACCGCGACCACATCTCGATGCATTCCCACGTCGGCTTCTAGGAAGTATTCCCTGAGACTGCATATCTCGCGATTGTGGAGGGTCTTAGCGTTTAAAAAGCCTCGACCTCCACATTTTCGCGGGATATACAGTCTCATGACCGATGACCGTGGGTGATGCATTCGGTATGCAGTCAGCAGCGTACGGACCCTCCTATCCAGGGCGTCAAGTTCGGTCTGAGTCCATTTGAGTATGCCGAAAGAGTACATCAGAACCGGCATGACCCAACCGTTGAAAGCGCGCACCTTGTTGAAGCCACCGCCTGAGAGAAGACTATTAAATACTTTCTTCAGGCGGCCAAAGAAGCGCTCCTTCAACGATGGTTTCGGATGCGGAGAGGGCTCTCAGGTATATGGAATCCGAGAGTTGGGTTCCCACGGATTCCACAATCTCCCCTCGCTTTACATGCATGACCGCACATTTGTCCACACCAAATTCCATCCTGATGGCTCTACTGAAAGTTTCAGTTACTTTCAGTAGCTCCATCAGTTGTAAATTGTTGGGGGCAAAGAGTTTAAGGTCATCCATGTAGAGGAGGTGAGATATAACCTGTCCACCTCTCCTCAACCGATAGCCTAGACCTGAGTCCTCCAGCAGTGTGCTTAGAGGATTCAGGGCTAAGCAGAACCAGAGTGGGCTCAAACTATCGCCCTGAAATATGCCTCGCTCGATCCTTATCGGCTCGCTGTTCCTCTGGATATTTCGACATCCTGGGTAGTGAAGGACAATCCTCCATTGTCCCATACATGACATCAGGAAGGTGCGCAGAGTTGCATCTACTTTATACAACTCCAGCACCCTCATGAGCCATGTATGTGGCACCGAGTCATAGGCCTTCTTATAATCTATCCAGCATGTCGACAGATCCTTTCGGGAACGACGTACCTGTTGGCTAATGGCCATATCAATGAGGAGTAGCTCCTTAGTACCGCGGGACCCGTTCCTACATCCAGTTTGAGAGGCAGACATGATGGAGTTCGTGTCTATATGTTTGTTAATTTTAGCTCTCAAAATGGATGTAAGAACTTTATAGACCGTCGGTAAACATGTGATCGGCCTATAGTTTTTGGGTTCCGCGGTGCTACCAGATTTGTGGAGCAGGTGGGTAATTCCTATTATTAGGAACTGGGGTAGCGAACCAGACTCCAGTGCAGTCTGGTACTGAGCTGCCAAGCGAGCGTGCGACCTTGTAAACCATTTTACCCAAAAGTTGTGCAGCCCGTCCGGCCCTGGAGACTTCCAGTTAGGCAACGGGCGGACTGCACGAGCCACATCTTGGGGGCAGATGGTAATAGCCCCCATTTGTGGTATTGAGTCGCAGGCTCGCTCGACTTCCCGAGTCCAATCTCCTTCAGTGTGACTAACAGGCACCGACCAGATACTGCGCCAGAAAGAGCACATGGCATCGTCATCCAGCAGGCGCGTGTCAGCCACACCTTGGTCCGGTTGCTCCCAAGTCCTATATACCCACCTTTCATCACTCTGGAAGGTGCGGTTCTGAGTGTATCGGTCTACTCGCCGCTTATACCTATGAATACGGTTCGCCCAGGCATACACTTTCTGCTTCAGGAAGTCTATGCGCTCCGTGACACGGGTTATATAGTCCTCAGGACTGATATCAGTGCCTGAGAACGCCCGCCTCACAAAGCGCATCACTCTAGGGCGAGTATTGCCCTCCCTGAAGCAGATTAGTTTGCCGATGAGTGTTCTGGCCCCACCAATACGGCGCTCAATCCTGCACTGCCAGGCTGGTACGGCTGATTTCGGTCGTGTAGCTCTAGATTCATTTGGAAATTTCACGTGAGCTACACGACATGCCGCTACAGCCGCGCAGTACAGAATCGAGTGAGCATCGGTGAGGTCTTCGCAGTACTCAAAATAGCTAGATAACTGCGAATCCAGAACCGCCACCAGCACCCTATTTTTGTTATGCATGGGCAAACGAGGTAAGCGTGGCCTAAGTTCGGGCGACATAAACCGATATTCCCGGATCGCACCCTCCAAAGCACTCCTCAATTCCTCATTGCACTGGGTACTTACGTTTGTAGCCCTGTCATCAATCCCCTCGTCGGCATGAGTTGTAGTGACCGGTGGTGGAACCACAATTATAGTCTGCGACGGGGAAGCGATGACATGGCTACTCTGCATTTCATTTCGCAGGCGATCAAGTACAGTATCATCCAACATATGATTACGCTGGATGACCCGCACCTGATCCGACAGTCGTTGTGCCGAAACATTGACAGCCGGTTCAAGCACCTGAAACAGAGAGAGCATCCGAACACGGTACGCGGTCAGGTTGTTTCCCCCCTCTGTAGCCCCGTAGTATGAGCGCATGACATTCTCATTGATGGGTTGTGTGTGTCCATCTCATGCGCTGCACACTTCCGCCGGGAGCTGGGACCCTATCAGAGGCCGGTGGGCCTCGAGGTCCTAAGCCATCCGGTGGCCGGCGTCCTCCCCGTCGACGAGCAGGTGGTGGCGTCGTGGGCGGAGAGAAATACTCGTCGCTCGAGCTCGACGCTACTACCACGGCCGGTGTCGTCACAGCACTCACAGTTGGGCTGGGTACCGGCGGCGGCGAGGCGGAGCTGAGCGACGAGTCCGGCGTGCTCTTCGTGCGGCCGATCTTGTCAACATATCTTCATTTTCCTATTATTTTGGTTTTTTATTTGGTCTGAGTTTTGTTCATTGTTGTTTTGTCGGAGGTGACATCTGTCATGTCACCTCCGATTCGGTAGTTTTAATAAAATTCTATTACATTTTGTTGAATTATTCTCTTTCTTGGATTTTTACGATTTTCCGGTTTCAGGTTTGGGATATACACAGAAAACTCTTGCGAAAATGCGTTAAAATGAATATAGTTGTTTAAATTCGAAAATGAGATGTTGACACGGGGTTATTATAATTATTATTATAATAATGTGGACTCTGCGATCATTGTGCCGATAGTCGTATCAGCCAATGGCTTAATTGCCAAGAGCCTCGACCAACACCTAAGGAGGCTCTCGTTGGGTAGCTGGATTAAGGGCTTGATTCAGAAAGCTGTACTCCTGGACACGGCTCGCATCGTTAGGAGGTTCCTCTCTCTGGAGCCCTGACCGCCGGTAGCTTGGACCCTGTTCCCGATACCGGTGGGCTACTATTTTTTATATTTTTAAATGTTTTATATAATTTTTTAGTCTAATATTTAAAAATATAATTTATAAGTATGAAAAATGAAATAAAGATTATTATTATTATTATTTAGACGATGCAACTTTTATACTTACTTCTACTTACGGTACGCCACAGGCAATCAAATCATACTGTGTAAAGCTCCGCGTGTAAAGATCGTATTGCTCGGCGAACCTGAACGCGTGGTTGCGCCAGCAGAGGGCGCTATCCGGTTTTCAGAACAAAAATTGACATTTTATGACCGCGACTACGATCGCGTACCTATTCGCGTGACGATCGCTTTAAATAGGACGCTGCCTTACTCCGCTCGTTCGTAGGCCCAACAATCTCTTTCTATACAAAGTGAGCGTTCCTTTGTTAATTTTTGGAGACTGACTTTATATCCATTAGAGGATAAATTCTTTTCTTTATTCTTTATTTCAGACATAAGTCCATAGTGCCACTAACTGCCACTAAGATTGCGCTTGCACAATCACTTCTTCTACCCATCCTTGATTATGCTGATGCCAGCTATCTTGACCTTACTCAAAACCGATAAACTTGAGCGGCTTCAAAATGTTTGTATAAGGTTCATATTCGGTTTGCGCAAATATGATCATGTTTCCGAATTTCGTGTGAAGCTCAAGTGGTTACCAATTCGCCTTCGCCGGAATGCTCATATTCTTTCCCTTTTGTATAATGTGCTCTTTTCCCCTTCCACCCCTGTCTATCTTAAGACACGTTTCGAGTATCTATGCGACTCCCATACGAAATTTTTAAGGTCATCAGATAACTTGAAGCTTAAAATGCCAATGCATTCCACAAATTTCTTCGACAAATCCTTCTCTGTCCAGGCCGCTCGTTTGTGGAATGCATTGCCAGTTCAAATAAAACGCGCTCAATCATTACCTGTATTTAAGAGACTTGTGAAGGAGCATTACTTGTTGTTGTGATCTTGTTCTCATAGCTGTAATAATCTGTACTCGTCATTTATTTTTCGTTGCTTACTTATATATTCTTTTAAAGTCAGTATGTATGTATTTATGTATCTATTATATAGCATATATATATAAATATATATATATATATATCTATTATAGTATATTGTATCTATTGGTAAGTTTAAGTACCTATTTATTATTTTGCACCAATGACAACCCCATTTTTTATGTCCACGCAATCACTGTCCATTCTAAGGTTGCCTGGAAGAGATCACAGAAAGTGATAAGGCCGCCCATTGTATGTTTTATAGTTTTAAATTTATTTATTTTCGCAATGTATTTTCTGGTGTACAATAAAGTATATATAAATAAATAAATAAATAGTGTTAGTAACAAACATAAAGGACAAATAATATTAATATAAATAAAAATCCGGAGTCACACGTGTGAATAAATAATATAAATCGAACAGATTACGTGTGACTCCGGATTTTTAATTTATCTGTCTGTGGTGTCTTGTTTTTAGTCGTAGTTGGGTTTTAGTTTTTATTACTTTAATTTTGTCAAGGTTACATTCAATCATAAATTAAAAAATGAAACTCACCAATCCCGGTCAGCCCCCATCCAGTGGCGGTGATGCTACTGTCCGTTGGTGGTGGTACTCCCAAACACGCTGGACGAATCACTTCCGAGAACCTGGAATTATTATGATAATCAAGTTAGGAATCAATCATCTTGTGTCTGTCCCTAATCTTCATCTAAACCCAATTTTCACTTTTGGAGTATGAGGAACAGGGCGTAAGTTCACTCATCCACCATAGAAAAGGGAGGATCCTCCGACCAGACGGGTGTTGTATCTGGCGGGCAAAGAACTGCCCAACGATTCAAAATCAAAATCAAAATATTTTATTTAAGCCTACATGGGCACTTATGAAACGTCAGAAGCTAGGTGCACGGTTCCAATTGGTCGTTTCCTATTGTGAAGAACCGGCAAGAAACTCCATGGTTACTCTTTTAAAAGATAATTGGCTGTTACAATATTTTCGAATTACAGTGTTATTAGGTGGGTGTAAGGGAGGACAGTGTAGGCCTTTCAACAACGCTTTGCCCGACCTGCGAATCGAACTCAGGACCAGCAGCGGTAGACCGAAGAGAGTAAAAAAATACCAACCGTTTAAGAGTCAAGACAGGGGTGGATGCCACACATGTCTCTGAATTTTTGGTTGTGGGACATGCTGGCTTCCTGACGAAGTATTCCTGCACAGGTTTAGAGAGTAGGTGGTGATTGCGGCGGTATCTACATCGCCTCATGCGACCTATGCATCAAAGACCTGACGTCCTACAAAAATCCTGAACGTCACATAAATCCTGCATCGCGCAATTAGAGTTTACCGCGCGATGGACATAATTATTATACAAGAATCCAACATCAATTTTATTGGCATAATTGTGTAAGATTAAATTAACCGCTCCCAAATTACCATGTTTATTTTTACATTCATCCCTGACATACATAATAATATTATTTGACATTTTATACCTACAATTCAATTTCAACTCTTTATCTACTCTCTTTACGGCTTTTGCCGACATTGTTAATTATTCAGATTTGTTACAGTTGTAATGGCAATCATATCATTTGGTTTAAATCATCGAGATATAAGTACTAACGTACTAGAGAAGACACCGTAAATTCCTACTTTGTCTCGTTCAACTGCGGCGATCGCGCCGCAGTTTGTCGAAGAAAACGCGTAAGTGCCGTGATTTACATGGCGCTTAAGACCTTTTTGCCGAGAATAAATACACTTCCGCAGCAAATCTAGCACTGTGGTAAATTAGGTACGGTTTAGACGAATTGTTATTATTTTAGCGCTGCAGCGAACTAAAGATTCAATACGAAGAATAGGACAATTCAGTTATTTGACGTAGCTTCTCTAGTACGTTAGTACTTATATCTCGATGGTTTAAATAGGTTTTTATTTGTAGTTTCATATTTATCTTATAAAGATTCTTTTCTACCTTGTGAATGTGATGTGTGTTTCTACCTTGTGATGTGAGAACGTTGTAGGCTTAGTGGATTGTAGACTTTTTTTTAACCTAAAACTTTTTGAAAGGCCTACACCGTCCTCCCATAACTATTAACACTGTAATTCAAAAATATTGTAAAAGCCAATTATCTTTAATTCAAAAATATCTTTTATCTTCAATATAATTCAATTATCTTTTAAAAGAGTAACCGTAGAGTTTCTTGCCGGCTCTTCTCCATAGGAAACGACCAATAAATTGGTACCGTGCACCTAGCTTCTGACGTTTCATGTGCCCATGTAGGTTTATCTGAAATAAAATATTTTGATTTTGATTGTGTTTTCTTAATTTCTCAGTAGCAACCCGAAGTCTGGATTTGTGCCCGGTTGATGACAATAGGCGTTCGTTACAACAATATCGTTCCCTGTTACACAAGGCTTAAACATGACTGGTGAAATGTGGATGTCCTATAGGTACACCTCTTTGTAAACCGTCTAAACCTTTGGGGATTACAGACGGAATAGTACAGGATCCCACCATACAACGACCTTCGTCGAGCTGATTAATGGATGAAAAGTATAATAATTATGTTCAATAAAATATGTCAACAAATATATTGCAAATGGGTTGTCTAAAAAATTACAGTCCAGAATATGATTAAGTAACAGTTACATTTTTATTTATTTTTATTTTTATTTATTATGATGTTATATGTTTAAATTTTACTCACTTAACTTTTGAAACCATCTTAATGAGCGCTACATCATGGTATACACTTGGCGGCTTATACTTCGGGTGGCGTATGATGGCGGATATCTTCACGACGAGGGCTTCACGATCGTCCCGGTATGAGGAACCGAGTTGTACAGCTCGAGGGGGTCCACTGTAAAGTTCGTTACTGGTAAAATAGATGAATTAATATGAGGTATAATGGATTGGTGATTCGGAGCAGAAAAGCAGTCGAAGTGGAGTAGTGCTTGCTGCTTTCAATCCATGGATGGGTTGGTTCATAATAGTACTATTAATTTCATGCTCAGTCTTGCCATTTGACATTCGCCATTGTAAAAATTATTTTTCTGGACAACTGCTTGTGCCACAAACCTTTTATCTACTCATACACCCATCGAATTAATGCAAAACATGAACAAATTATTATTTTGGGTATGTCATTATTTTAATATAGTTATTATAAAAAGGAGGCACCTAATTATTGCTTTTAGAAAGTCATGGGGAGAGGCATTTCGTTAACTATTAATATGCCTAGCCTTTTCCCAACTATGTCGCAGTGGGCTCCCAGTCTAGCTGGATGCAGCTGAATACCAGTATTTTACATGAAGCGACTGCGCGGCCATCGGTCCAGGGTGGGATGATAAAAGGTGACAGTAACCAGTAACAGGTAACTAATACCTCAAAGTTACAAGCTAACAATGCGCCCATTGGTCCAGTCTAACTTGTACTCAATAATAGCTAAGATTAACACTGGGCAGAAATAGCAACAGTGACATACCTGACAACATCGTGGAAATAGCTATGAGAGGTGCAGCGCCCCGAAGTCAGGACGTAGCGGTCGCTGATCAGAGAGCCCCCACACTTTCAGGAGTAGCCGGCATCCTGGAAACATCGTCATACACACTTATGCACATAAAATAAAATAAAAAGGAGCTAAAAACAAGGTGACTACTGAGATGACGACTGATAGAGATGTACGGAAGTAGCAGACATGCTGCATTAATAAATTGGGAGAGAGTACTCTTACCGGAGTCCGTGTTTCTCCATTGTTTTAACCTGAGAGATGTCAGCCTAGGAGGTCTTCCATGGCATCTCGCAGAAGAACTTACAGCAGGTTCATCTCCTTGGCCATGGAAATAAACTTTATAAATTATGCAACTTCACGATAGGGCCACCCCCTGTGAGGTATCCCGTGGTATATACCACAGGAATCATGCACTTTTCGGGATAAAAGAATTTGTCTCTTTTTTTATCAGAGAAATATTTTTTTCCATGAGTAAATTTCCAGAGATAATCAAACTCATTTGTAACTATAGTTTGAACGAGACCGCTGTACCGCCCCTTAGAACTGCGCGACGGGCCAGGGGGCAGCGTTGACGAATGAGTGGCAGAATGCCGTGAGCGTTGACGAATGAGCGGCGGAACGCCGTAAGCGTTGACGAACGAACGGCCTGCACTGCCCCCTCGTCTCGCTGCACGCTTAGCTAAGGTGCGGTAAAGCGGTCCGGTAAAACTATAGCTTAGATACCTATGCAGAAAAGCAACTAAATGCTTTGAAACAAATAGACAATAAGCGCCAAATACGCAAAAGTCACCCAGACCAAAACTTTTCTACACCTTCACATACAACGATGCTGATCAGCTCTTCTGTACACGGTGTGGTCGGGTTTTCGGTTTTGCTAGTCATCAGAGTGCTCACGAAAGAAAATAAAATTAGTCCGGTTCGCTGAGTATTAAAACTTACCTTAAGTTTCTTCCAACCAACGAGAGCCATGTGTGGGAACTCTCGGATGCTGGTAACTGATCCACCGATGACCAGAGGCACGTTGATAGGTACACAGCCAGACACCTTGGTTTCTACGGGGTATGGCGACGGTATCCGAGTTAAGGCCATCTTCTCTGCGAAGGACTTGTAGTAGTCACCCACTGGAACAGAGGAATTGAAGGAATGTTAGAAAGATCGCTGGTGGCGTGTCTGTTGGATCATTAAAAGTTCCCTTCAAAATGGTTGAGCTGAATGGTGAGTCGTCATGTTCGTGAACAGGCGCCGTCAGAAGAGACTGGTCATCTCTTCAAGACGCTTCCAATGATACCTCATTTGTCAAATTATGATGAGTGAGTTTAGAAATTATCAGATAAACATACATACCTACCGGTCAAAATCATAACCCTCCTTTTTGCTTCGCCGTAGTCGGGTAAAAATAGGAAGTCATGGGGACTGCCGACAGAACTAAATGAAAACGTAAAACTTGTATCATCACCAGCATTATTCTGGTGTCCAGTATCTCCACAAAGAGAAATAATACTATTAATTAAAAACTTAACTGGTATTAGCGCCATCTATATTTTAATTTAAACCACTTCCGAATTCATAACTTTACCGCCTACCAAAAATAGCTCAACGCGCCTAAAGAAGTTTAAAATGAAAAAATAAATAAATACAGTAATAAAAACTAAAACCCAACTACGACTAAAAAGGTATAAACAAGACACCACAGACAGACAAATTAAAAATCCGGAGTCACAGTGTTAGGCCATAAGTCGAACAGATTACGTGTGACTGAAATATTCTAAAACTTTTAAAAGAGCCTGTTCCTCAGCAAAAGCCATACACATTAAAAATAAAATAAAATCTTCTGGAAATAAAATTAAAACAACCTGGAATATTATTAATTCTGAAACGGGAAGAACGACAGTACGGAATCGTGACTTCCATCTAAAAATCAATGATGTAGATATTAAGGCAGACGTGGAGGTGGCAACTGAGTTTGAAAATGTCTTCACTAATATTCCAATTTTAACAACCAAAACTCTGTCATCGTCATCCTCGACTTCTGCTTATTCAATAATAAAAGAATGTGTACCAGAATGTGACAAACTTGAATTCACAATTGCTACTGCTAAAGACATTATAGAATCTTTTAAAGAACTCGATGTAAAAAAAACTGCTGACCTTTGGGGATTATCAGTAATCAGTAATCAGTAATCATCATTTATTGCATTCAATGTAGTGTACGAGATGTTACAATAATATTTGTTTCATACATTGACCCTGTCAGGGCACAGCAATATATACGTATGTTTTGGCATGCTACAGTACATAATAAATGTAAATGAATGAAAGAAACCCACAGTGCAGAAAGACAATAATAACATTTTTAACATAATGATAAAGTATTGGTAAACAGTTATTTGGTCATAATTTCCATTAATAGTTAAAATAAGTTAGACAATTAAAAATAATCAAATAATTATAACTATAATCATAAAATAACATAGGCAATCAACTAGAATAATAGTAGTAAGTCAACAATAGTCAGTGATGTATTATAATAAGGATTTGAATGTCAAAATTTATCGATCGTTATCGTCCAAGAATTCCCTTAACAATAATAATAATCATAAAGCTTAATGTCAAACCAGAATAATAGTATTAAGTCAAAAATTGTGAATGTTATATTTATATTATGAATTTTAATGTCAAAATTTACTTATCATTATCGTCAAAGAATTCCTTTAGAGTGTAGTATGATTTTAGTGTAAGGTGTCTTTGAAGGCTGGTTTTGAATTTATTTTCGTCTTTAATTGAGTTTGGAAGCTTATTATATATTTTTACGCACATGGCTAGAGGTCCTGAATGGAACATACCTAATGTGGAGCTTGGTAGGGCTAATTCATTCTTGTTTTGGCGCCTATCACTGTGACTTTGTGGACGGAGGGTAAATTTGTACGAAAACAACAATCACTATTCCCACTCGGGAATAGTGATTGTTGTTTTCGTACAAATTTACTTACTTCCAATATGTAGATGCCAGTTAGTGTAAGGACCTTATATTTAACAAAGAATGGCTTACAGCTTTCCGTGTTGTCTATATTGGCAAGAATTCGTAAACATTTTTTTTGAAGAATAAAGAGCCTTTGTTTGTCTACACTATTTCCCCACACCACTATTCCGTAATTTAACCAGGAGTATGCGTAAGCATAGTATGCTGTTAGAGCAGTTTTAAAATCGGTAGCTCTTTTAAGCTCTCCTAGGGCATATATAAAGCTAGCAAGCTTATTTGCCACTGCATCTATATGAGCCTTCCAGTTTATATTGGTATCTATAGACAAACCCAACAGTTTAAACTCATTTATGCATTGTATCTGTATATTATTATACGAGTAATTTATGTCCAATTTACGCTTTTGATATGGTCTAAATTGCATTATTTTTGTTTTGTCAAAGTTTAATTCTAAGTTATGATCTTTTAACCATGATATTATTTTCGAGAGCTTACCGTCTAGGTTTAAGTTTAAATTTTCACCACTAGTGTATGGAAAAATTATAGAAATATCGTCAGCAAATAAGATACTTTGAGCGTCAATTTCTTTAGGTAGGTCATTAATATAAATTAGAAATAATAAGCATCCTAAAACGCTGCCTTGAGGTATTGACATTGTTATTTTCACTTTATCAGATCTTACGCGTGTTATTCGGCCAGTGTGTTGATCCCTATGTTCAACCTCCACGAACTGTTCTCTATTTTGTAGGTACGACGAGAACCACTTGTATGCTGTACCTCTAACGCCTATTGCATATAACTTACTAAGTAGGATTTCGTATGAAACTCTGTCATAGGCTTTGCTCATATCCAGTAAAATCCCTACTGCGTACTTTTTGTTACTGATTATATTTAAAGCTTCCTGGATATACTTGAATATAGCTAAAGTTGTAGACCTATTTTTCCTGAACCCGTTTTGACTGTCGTCGAATATCTTATATCTTTCACAATATGAGTAAAGTCGCTTTGACATCGCAGTCTCCAATATTTTTGCGAAAGTAGGTAACAATGCTATCGGCCTATAATTACTGGTGTCAGTCTGGTCTCCTTTCTTGTAAATAGGTTTTACTACTGATTCTTTTAGCAAGTCAGGGACCGAACCCTCATCCAAAGACTGATTGACTAAATAGGTTAGGGGTAACGTTAGCTCTTCAGCGCAAGCTTTTATAAGTGTAGGCGGTAGCTCGTCATGGCCATAACTGCGCTTGTTTTTCAATTTTTTTATTATAAACGTAATTTCGCTAGGGTCAACTGGTCTTAGGTAGATGGAGTTTTCGCTTTGAGAGGACGTAGGGCGGCCACTTGGAAAAGTGTTCCCATTTGCGGTATCTGTTTTTCCCACTGAAGCAAAATAACTATTGAAAGCGTTGGCAATGGTAGTCGTGTTTTCTGTCACCGTATTTTGCACACGCAATTTTATGTTATTAGTAGATTGTTTTTTCTATTTTTATTTGTACGCTCCTTTATTATTTGCCACATTGTTTTAGTTTTATTTTCAGATTTACTCATTATTCTTATGTAGTTCAGTTTTTTAGAGTGGGTTACTGTTTTCTTAAGTAATTTCTCATAACGTTTATAGTACTTTTGTAATATATTGTTATTAGTTGTAGTCATTAATGCCTTTAGTTGTCTTTTATGTTTGCATGCTAATCTTAGTCCAGTTGTCAACCATGTCTTATATGTCCTGTTTTTTATTTTTACGTCTTTTTTTGGTATACACTGATTTAAAATGTTTTGCAAGGTGTTATGAAATGACAGATAATTAATGTTAATATTTTGGTTTTCATTTATTATTTTACTCCAGTCAAGTTTATTTAGTTCCTTTTTAAATGAGTCTATGTTTTGTTTACTATAGATCCTCTTTAAGGTAGATATTTGCTTTTTATTAATCATCGGAATGCGGGTAGGTACAGTGATTGCTATTCCTCTGTGGTCTGAGAGTCCAAGCTCCACTACTTCAAGATAGAATTTGGCGTGTTCGTTTGTAAATACCAGGTCAATACATGTCGAGCTTGAGGTTGTTACTCTGGTAGGTTCCGTTACTAGTTGTCGAAAGTTGTACCTAGTCATTGTATGTAAAAGATTAAATGAATGACAGTACATACCATGTCTTCAATATTAGATGTTATTTCACCCTTTTTGGCAATTGTTTTTAACTCTTGTATTGCATCTGGTGTATTTCCTGATCTGATGAAACTTAGCAAAGTGATCCCACTGTTCAAGTCTGGCAGCACAACTGATCCCACGAATTTTCGGCCTATTTCGATTTTACCTACGTTGAGCAAAATCTTTGAAAAATTAATTTTTAAACAGATGTTAGGACATTTCAATGCACATAATTTACTCCATCTAAAACAGTTTGGTTTTACAAAGGGTCGTTCAACTACAGATGCGGGCGTGGAATTACTGAAGAGCATTTTCGAGGCCTGGGAGGAGTCGCAGGATGCTCTTGGCATTTTCTGCGACTTGTCCAAGGCTTTCAATTGCGTACATCATGATACTCTCATCAGGAAACTGTACCACTATGGTATGAGGGACAAGGCTCTCGACCTTCTGTCTTCTTATCTGAACAACAGAATTCAAAGGGTCGATGTTAATGGCAAGAGATCTGCAGGATCTTCGGTCACCATGGGCGTTCCGCAGGGTTCAATTCTAGGTCCTTTCTTATTTCTCATTTATATTAATGACTTGCCTTACCACATATGGGATAATCATAAGATCGTATTATTCGCAGATGACACATCCCTCATTTTTAAAATCAAACGTCAGTTAGTCAACTTTGAACAAGTTAACGATGCACTCTCTAAAGTTGTGCATTGGTTTAATGTAAATAATCTTCTCTTGAATGAAAAAAAGACTAAACTCATTAAATTTTCAACGCCAAATGTCAGGCAGCTATCTACCAATGTTAAAGTTAATGGAATAGAGTAACGACTGTTAGCCGTAACGCTTGTTTTTAAAAAGGTTTTTACTTATTATTATGTCATTACTTATATCATTTGGTGTAGAGGAAGCTTGCGCGGTAGCCCCACAAAAATATTAATAGTTTTGATTAGGTAGTTTTTGAGTTAGCTTCAATAATACATACCTACTATTTCCCACTTGTTCTATTAATTATGGATGATGAATTGATGATAATTATAATGAGTTCGTGTCACTGTTATTTACATAGGTTTCAAATTTGTGAGGGTATGTAGGTACCACAGCTAAAAAGTAAAAAATAAAACCTTTTTACAAAGAAAAACAATCGACTTCCAAAAAACCACTACAAAGTGAAAGTTATTTTTTTAAACATAATATAACTTCACGCCTGTAACCCTGAAACGTTAGGCAGAGGTATTCATATAGTACAACGTTTCGTCGTAAGTAAGAATTGGTCTCAAACGTCCTGATTTCATGAAATAGTCATTCAATAGGGTAAAAGAAGTTACTGTGTTATATTAATGATTATTTCTCTGTAAATACATATTTGTTTTTACAGTCGCGAATCATATTTTAATCAAAAAAATCAAAATCAAAATATTTCACATAAGCCTACATGGGCACTTATGTCAGAAGCTAGGTGCACGGTTCCAATTGGTCGTTTCCTATGGAGAAGAGCCGGCAAGAAACTCCATGGTTACTCTTTTAAAAATAATTGGCTTTTACAATACTTTCAAATTACAGTGTTGGTAGGCATGGGAGGACAATGTAGGCCTTTCAACAAGTAAGTACCAGGTACTTAACAAAAATAGAAGATGTTCAATAAATCTACAGTCCAATAAGCCTACAACGTTCTCACATTCACAAAATAGAAAATAATCTATCTAAAAGACTAATGATAATAAAATTAGAATTCAAATAAAAATAAAAACCTATTTAAACCAATTGACGTGATTGCTATTACAACAATCAACATAATTATGTCATAATTGGTCTGAGCATACATCATAATTTAGTTTTGAGACAGGATAATTACCCACCTTATGGCACGCAAACTGATAGACAATTAAATGTCTATCAGGTCTTAACACATAATTATCACAAAAAACGATCAGAAAAAACCAATTGGAATAAAAAAAATAAAAATTTTGGTCACAAGTTTTTTAGAATCTAAAAAAGAACACTTTGAAATGTCACATTCAAAATTCGAGTTCGATTCTTTTTGTAGATTTTATTTTTGATAACACTTTTATAATTTTTCATACGACTTTGTAAATGTTTTTGTTTTAATCTAAAATGTTGTTTCTTGATACACGAGATGTTGACTTAAATGTGAAACTACGTCTGAGCTAAACTTGTAGGTATTATGACGCACACGGGCAGTCGGCGTTAGGGTTGGTGAGTAAGAGATTTGTAATAACTAGTCATCCTCAATGTTTGTCTTCTATTGACCACTAAATAGTCACCTATCATATAAAAGTCAGTACACTTGACAGCAGACGGCTTAGTGCTTGTTTTTTTTCTTTTTTTTTCGGCGTGCTTTTGACGAGCCTTCTTCCTTTAACCCCATAATAGGGAATATGCATGTATTTTTTTAATATTTTTATTCGAAGGTTTACATCGTCAAATAATAGTAAAAAAAAATTCGACGGCAAAAAAGCAATTTAAAGTAGTTAAAAAAATGTTTAAAAATATCCAACCGATCCGGGCTATTTAAACGCCCTCCATTTGGCGCGCTTGGTGTGGTGACGTCACAGTTCGTGAAAACAGACAAGCAACTGTCAAGTCAACGTCAAAAACTCCTTTTTCTATGAGCGTTTGACATTGATTTGACACTTGTTGATTGACTTGACATTGACATTTTGATTGTTATCCCAGATTGTTACGTCACATCCGCTCTTAGCCTTTTCAAGTATTTGAATTACCCACAGTTTTTTGGGACTTTCTAAAAATTAATTTCTCGCTCAAAAAGAAATTTTATTCAAAAATATTGATGGAGGCATAATTCTGAAGTAACATAGTTTATAGAAAAAAATATTTGACCCATATTTGAATCACATGCATATTCCCTATTCGTTTCATTACACGTAGGTTCGCTTTATGTATTAGGAAACTAGAGAAGGTTGAACAAAACGCCAAAAGCCTCCACCAGTTTCTTAGGAAATTCGCATTGGCCAGAATGGCGAGCTAGGTGGGTCGATATGATGCAGACAGCAGCGCATTCATGTTTCTCCGTCTGATCTGCTGCAGGCTGATGTACTAAAATTCTATTTTTGTCATCTGTAGCTACCGTCGGACCTGTATTACCTGAAGGGTAAAGCAATGTGAACCTACAGTACACCCATATATCGCCAGTTATGAACCTAGCTACACAAAATATTAAGTTCTGAATAAATAACTTAGTTTTTCCAACCCTACAGAACTGGTTGTCGTTTATGACAAGTTAGCGGTGGCATGCGCTGGTGGATACGTCAGAGATTTAGCAATTTTAAAGATTAATCTTGATTCAGACTCAGGTATGCAAAAAGCTTTATATTACCTTACCTACCATTCGAAACTAAGTAATAATTGGGAGTTTTTTTCCTTGCAATCCGCAAAGGTAACCCGCGACATTCTTCAAGTCAGTCTAAGGTTATATTTTGATCAAAATAATTATGATTTGCGACAATAACAAATAAGTAGATCAATCAATCATCAATCAATCAATCAACTCAGTCTATCGCAGTCCACTGCTGGACATAGGCCTCTCCCAGGCTGCGCCACAACACCCTGTCCTCCGCCTTCCGCATACAGTCTGTCCCAGCCAACTTTTTAAGGTCGTCGGTCCATCTAGCTGGGAGGCGTCCCTCACTACTTTTGCCGAGACGCGGTCTCCACTCTAGGACTCGTCTGCTCCACCGGCCATCGGTCTTTCGACAAACATGGCGGTGACAATGTTAGTGTAAAACTTGGGTGTCCTAAGACAGTGGTGGCCGCCCTGTAACAGTATAGAATAGAATATATATTTATTCAGTATAAAATTGGTAAAATATTAACATAAAATCTTAGAAATAATTTACAAAGGTATTATAATGTTAGATGCCTGTACTAGGATAAACCTATCACAGGCGGCATGAGTTCACACTTTATGGTAGTTATAAGGACAATAAAATTCTTAACAATATTTAACAATAGAAGTCTTGAAATAATGACAAAATTTAATAATCTAATTTATTACCTAATCATATTTTTATAAATCATGTAACAGCCGTAATGACGGCCAGTATTTGACCTTACGGTGGCAAAAAACTTTCTATTCCTAAGGATCTATAGCCGTCATTCGTGCTCCTTATTTCACCTCAGCTGTCTGTCCGTCTGCCTGTCAGCCGGCTGTATCTTATAAACCGTAAGTCCGTAACTATTTAGGTAGGTATATAACCAACATAATTATAAAACAGTTCAGTGTCCAAATGCAAAGCATGTCTTCTTCCATACATCTCTATCAGCCGCCATCTCAGTAGTCACCTCCTCTCTACCCAATGACTATATGCCTTACCCATGTCATCATCACACACTCCATTCCTCATTCCTTTAATGTTTTCCTATTGTTATAGCCAACACTTAGTCCATACTAATATTATATCTATTGTTTTCGTCCATCGCTTCTTTGGTTTTCCCATCATGGACCACAGTGTACTGTTATTAAAAGTACACTGTGGTCCATGATGGAGGATGATGGGCAATTTAAAAAAATAAAAATGCACACTGTTGCTTAAATATCTTTATTATATTCTAATGATACCTCATCAAATACCTGAGCGGCTACAAACGCATGCGGTATGACAGCGTACAACGCAGGGATATCAGGAAATCCGCAACCTCGACCGAATGACGTCACAGCGACCACACGCCATAAGCAGCCATCTTGAATCTGTACTGGACCACCGGAATCACCCTGTGAAAAAATTATTTATGATTCTCAAACCATATTTCAATTCAATCATTTACAGGCACTTGTGATTTGCCAAGGAGTCGGTCAGTTAGTAACAAAATTGAAGCTAGTTGCGCATTCCAAAGAACACCAAGAAACTCCACTCTTTTAAATCAAGATATTACATAATCCTGGGTACATTATTCTTGTTGCTTCTATGTGAGAACAATGTAAAAATGAACAATATAAAATATTACAGAAGAATAGATTAAAGATCATGGAACATTTAGACGGGGCCAATCCTTCCAAGCTCAATCCAATAATAGCATCGTGTATTATTAGAGACAGTCCACTGCATTGGATTGTCCTAAAGCCATTGATGAGGCAAATTAATGAATTGTCTCGGGGATTGGCCCCGTCTAAATGGTCCTTAAGCCCTAACAGTTAGAGATGACCAGTACTCTCAACCACTTAACCCAATCGAAAAAATCTTAAATCTCAAAATCTGTACATAAGCTTAAGTACAGATTTTGAGATTTAAGATTTTGTGTTGGGTGCCCCGACACGGTCATGGGTTCAAACCCAGGTAGACATTTTACTTTGCGTCATTTATTTAATCCCAACTCAAAAGGGTGAAGGGAAACATCGTGAGGAAACCAGTATTTCGTAGAACCAAAAATTCGTGACATCTACCAACCCGCACTGTTTCCGCGTGCTGGATTATGGCCCAATCAGTCTCACTTCTTACCTGACAAGTGTCATGCCACCCACCCCTGTCACCGGCACAGATGTGGCTATCGGGGAGAATCCCATCAGGGAGCCTTCGTGATTTTCCGAATATTTCCTGACAGTCCTGCATGTCCCACACGCTGAGGGAGATGCTACGGAGCTGTATGTTGTAGTCTCCTCCTGGAAGTAATAACGAGACGATACCGATGGTTAGATTTGAATAAGGTAGAGGGACCTGCACGTGTAGCATGACCACTACTATCCCTTCTTATGAAGAAATACACGTATGAGATCCTAGCACGAAGATAATAGTAGATAGTCTATGGCACGAACGCGGGACGCAAGAGTTACGTGAAATCGAACGTCGGCACCGATTGGTCGAGAACGTGACCTTACGAGAGCTGTGATTGGCTGATAACTAACAGGAAGTACACAACGCCCTCTCACAGATGCTGTGCATCGTCTCTGCTTAATAATATACGTTTTATTTTTATGTTAAACTTGCACTATTAACGCCGCCTCGGCGGGTTGCGGCCGTGCGCTCTGCGATCGCTTGGCGGGCGACCGCAGTAGCCGGCGCGGCGGGGGTACTGAAATCCGAAGCCATTTTGCACAACCGCCCGTCTTGCGATCATCGCCCGCCAAGTTTGCGGCCGATGATCTCAACCGCGACGGCTGCGTGACCGCGCAAATCACCGGTCTCGTGACTTTAGAAATAAAACCGCAGTTCTACCACCGCGGTGGGCACGGAACAAAGCCGCTCCGTGAGTTTACTCCGCGCGTTTGTAGGCCCAATCGACTTCCAAAAAAACAAAAAAAGTGAAAAATAACTTTAATTGTGTCTTTGCTTTACAATTTTCGTTTTTTGCCACCGACTTCCGAAATTAAAGTTATTTTTCACTTTGTTTGTGTTTTTTTTGTAAGTCAGTTATTTTTTTTTTTTTTGTAAATTGTTTTTATTTTTCACGTTTTAGTTGTGGTACCTACCCCACACAAATTCGTATACCCTAATCTGCTATGTAAATAACAGCGACGGAGTCAACTAAGATAATAATATCGTCTACATATTACCCAAAGTGGGAAAAATACGTAATTATTGAAGCTCACTCAAAAACTACGCAAGCAAAATAAATAAAATTTATACGGGACCACCTCTGAAGCATGATCTACCAAACAAAAAAGAATCATCAAAATCGATTCATAATTGGCGGAGTAATCGCGTAACATATATACAAATAAAAAAAACATACAGACGGATTGAGAACCTCCTCGTTTTTGAAGAAGTCAGTTAATAAAAACTTTTTACAAAAAAAAAATCAACCGACTTCCAAAAAAAACACTAAAAAAGTGAAAAATAACTTTATTTTCGGAAGTCGGTGTCTTTGCTTTTCAATTTTCGTTTTTGGCCACCGACTTCCGAAAATAAAGTTATTTTTCACTTTTTTAGTGTTTTTTTTGGAAGTCGGTTGATTTTTTTTTTGTAAAAAGTTTTTATTTTTCACTTTTTAGTTGTGGTAACTACCCCACACAAATTCGTATACCGTTATCTGCTATGTGACTGAGTCAATTAACATGTCATCAACATACGCAAAGTGGGAAAAATACGTAATTATTGAAGCTAACTCAAAAACTACGCAAGCAAAACTAATAAAATTTATATGGGACCACCTCTGAAGCATGACCTACCAAACAAAAAAAGAATCATCAAAATCGATTCATAATTGGCGGAGTAATCGGGTAACATACACACAAAAAAAAAAAAAAAAAAAAAAAAAAAAAAAACATACAGACGAATTGAGAACCTCCTCCTTTTTGAAGAAGTCGGTTAAAAAAATGAGCGTTCATTTGTTAATTTTTGACATGGCGCCGTATTCTTTCTTCAATCTGTCATTATTTCTTTCGTTTCTTCCGTTGCTGAAACTACAATGAGAGATGGTGTTGGTTCTGTGGCGGTATCTACATCGCCACATGCGAACTACGCATCGAAGACCTGACGTCACACAAAAATCCTGACGTCACATAAATCCTGCATCGCACAATTAGAGTTTACCGTGCAGTGAACATATAAACAAAAATCCAATATCAATCATTGGGCAGTTGCCCGCCAGACACAACACCCGTCTGGTAGGAGGATCCTCCCTTTTCTATGGGGGATGAGTGAACTTTACACCATGTTCCTCATACCCCTAAAGTTCTATGGAACCATGTCGCCCATTATGGACATGACACGGTGTGGCAAGAGTATTTACTTTTAGAGAGCAGTAACCAATCAGCCATTTTGTCAAGGTTATTTTAAATCATAATTTAACAAATGAAACTCACGGAACTCAGTGTTCCCCCATCCAGTGGCGTAAATGCCAGTGTCCGTTGGTGGTGGTACTCCCAAACACGCTGGATGAATCACCTCCGAGAACCTGGAATCATTATGATAATCGAGTTAGTTATTATCAATCATCTTGTGTCTGTTCCTTGCTGGCATTCTTCATTTTGACCCACTTATCACCATCTACTCTCAAACCAGTGAAGGAAAACATCGTGAGGAAGCCAGCACGTCCTAAAACCGAAAATTTTGAGACATGTGACATCCACCCCTGACTTGACTTGAAACTCGGTTGGTATGTTATACTCTCTTCGGTCTAGTGGACGCAAGCGCTACTGCTGCTAGTCCTGAGTTCGATTCCCAGGTTGGGAGTGTTATTGGGTTGTTTGAATTTCTCAGTAGCAACCCGGAGTCTGGATTTGTGCCCGGTTGATGACAATTAGGCGTTCGTTACAACAATATCGTTCCCTGTTACACAGAGCTTAAATCTGTGGCCCTAGTGAAAAAGGATCTAAGTCCAAAAATGCAACTTCACAGGAGACGCAAAAAACACTCCGCGCACTTCAAATTGCGTGTTTGCCTCGTGTGACATTTAAACCACTACCAATTGAAATACATGTGATGTTTTTTATAGGTAAACAATTTATGCTCTTTATTATTATGGAGTTATTTTTTATGTAAAGTAATTCGTTTTTAAGATAGTGACTTATACTAACCACAAAATGAATTCCTTGAGGGTGTAAAATAAATTATACCTCTTCTCCCATTATGTTAAATGTTAATTCACACAAGTGAAAATGGATACGCATTTGGAATGATTATGTTCATACTAATCCCAATAGAGTTTCTTTGATTTTTTTCCTTTATGGTGGTGAAAACGGATTTATGTCTAATAATATCACATTACTCACTAAATCATTTTTAAGAACCAGGTGTTGTTGTATTGATAAACACCAACCAAATTAAAACGTGGGTAATTTATGTTAATTTAGATTAAAAAACACAAAATGCATTTTTTTTTTTCGTTTAAAATAATACAAAAGTACTTGAAACCGACTTTTGAATTTTTTTTGGTGTCAGTTGGACCCTTTTACACAAGGTAACTTCTTTATTTTTAGAGATAGCTTAGATCCGTTTACACCGAACGATAGAGCATTTTTTTCTGATCACTTCTGTATACTTAACTCATTTTCCACAAAATCGGACTTATACCCCTTTTCACTAGGGCCACAGAAATATGACAGGTTAAATGTGGGTGTACTATTATATAGGTAAACCTTTGTCTAACTCTTCGGGGATTACAGACGTGATGTTATAGTATGTTTAAATTTTACTCACTTCACTTTTGAAATAATCTTGATGAGCGCTACATCATGGTAGTACATTGGCGGCTTATACTTCGGGTGGCGTATGACGGCGGATATCTTCACGATGACGGCTTCACGATCGTCCCGGTATGAGGAACCGAGTTGTACAACTTGAGGGGGTCCACTGTAAAGTTCGTTAATGGTAAAATAGATTTGGATAGGAATAGGATTGGTGATTCGGAGCGGTATAGCAGTTGAAGTGGAGCGGTGCTTGCTACGGTCAATCCATTGATGGGTTGGTTCACAATGTGAACTACTATTAATTTCATGCCTAGTCTTCGCCATTGTATGAATTATTTTTGTGGACAACTTCTTTAGCTACAAACCTTTTATATACACATGTGGCGGTATCTATATCGCCACATACGAATGACGCATCAAAGATCTAACGTCACACAAAAATCCTGCATCGTGCAATTAGAGTTTACCGTGCAGTGGACATATACCTACAAAAACTCAATATCAATCATTGGGCAGTTGCCCGCCAGACACAACACCCGTCTGGTAGGAGGATCCTCCCCTCTCTATAGTGGATGAGTGAACTTTACACCCTGTTCCTCATACCCCTAAACACATAATAACATCGAATTAATGTGACCATGAACAAACTATTCTACTAAGTATGTCATATTTTAATTTTGTCTAATTATTGCTTTAAGGAAGTCATGGGGAGAGGCATTTGATCAACTATTAATATGCCTAGCTTTTTCCCAACTATGTCGGTTTCCAGTCTAACTGGATGCAGCTGAATACCAGTATTTTACATGATGCGACTGCGCAGCCTTAGTGCCTCACAATGGGACGCTGTGGGACACTGTAAATTTACAACTGGACAATGTGCCCATTGATCCAGACTAACTTGTACTCAATAATAGCTAAGATTAACGCTGGGAAGAAATAGCAACATTGACATACTAGACAACATTACGGTTAGTGGTGTAGGTGCAGTGCGCCGCAGTCAGGATGTAGCGGTCGCTGATCAGAGAGCCCCCACACAGCCAGGAGTAGCCGGCGTCCTGGAAACATCGTCATACATACTTATGCACATAATCCATACTAGTCCATACTAGTATTATAAATTCGAAAGTAACTCTGTCTGTCTGTCTGTCTGTATGTTACCTTTTCACGCCTAAACCACTGAACGGATTTCGATAAAATTTGGCAGAGAGATAGATGGCATCCCTGGGAAGGACATAGGCTACTTTTTATCGACATACCACGCGGGCGAAGCCGCGGGCGGAAGCTAGTATGAAATAAAAAGGAGCTACAAACAAGGTGACTACTGAAATGACGACTGATAGAGATGTATGGAAGTAGCAGACATACTGCATTCATAAATTGGGAGAGAGTACTCTTACCGGAGTCCGTGTTTCTCCATTGTTTTAACCTGAGTGATGTCAGCCTAGGAGGTTTCCATGACATCTCGCAGAAGAACTTACAGCAAGTTCATCTCCTTCCTTAGCCGTAAAAATAAACTTTATAAATTATGCAACTTCACAATAGGGCCACCCCCTGTGAGGTATCCCGTGGTATATACTATAGGAATGGTGCACTTTTCGGGATAAAAGAATCTGTCTCTCTTTTTATCAGTGAAAGATTGTTGCCATCAGTATTTCCAGAGATTAACACATAATATAAACAAACTCATTTGTAACGATCGTCCGAACGAGACCGCTGTACCGCGCCTTAGAATTGCGCGGCGGGCCAGGGGGCAGCGTTGACTAATGAGCGGCGGAACGCCGTGAGGGTGGGCTAATGAGGGGCTAAACGCCATGAGCGTTGACGAATTAGCAGCAGAACACCGTGAGCGTTGACGAATGAGCAGCAGAACGCCGTGAGCGTTGACAAATGAGCGGCGGAAAGCCGTAAGCGTTGACCAATGAGCGGCAGAACACCGTGAGCGTTGAAGAACGAGCGGCCTGCACTGCCCCCTCGCTTCGCTGCACACATACCTAAGGCGTGGTACAGCGGTCCGGTCAAACTATAGTTTAGATATGCAGAAAAGTAACTGAATGCTTTGAAAGAAATAGACATGAAGCGCCAAATACGCGACAGTCGCCCAGAACAAAACTTTTCTACACCTACACAACAACGATGCTTATCAGCTCTTCTGTACACGGTATGAACGGGTTTTCGGTTTTGCTAGTCATCAGAATACTCACGTAAGAAAATAAAATTAGTCCGGTTCGCTGAGTATTAAAACTTACCATAAGTTTCTTCCAACCCACGAGAGCCATGTGTGGGAACTCTCGGATGCTGGTAACTGATCCCCCGATGACCAGTGGCACGTTGATAGGTACACAGCCAACCTTGGTTTCTAAGGGGTATCGCGACGGTATCCGAGTTAAGGCCAACTTCTCTGCGAAGGACTTGTAGTAGTCACACACTGGAAAAGAGGAATTGAAGTATAGGTGGAAAGATCGCTGGTGGTGGCGTGTGTGTTGGATCAAGAAGAATTATCAAAAACAATTCATATTTGGCGGACCAATCGTGTAACAAGAAAAAAAACAGTCGATTTGAGAACCTCCACCTTTTTGAAGTCAGTTTAAAATAGGCATTCATGGGGACTGTCGACAGAAATGAAAACACTAAGCTGGTATTAGCACCATCATCATCATCATCACCATCATCATCATCATCATCATCACCATCATCATTCTGGTGCCCAGTATCTCCACAAAAAGAAACAATACTATTAAAAAACTTAAAACTGGTACTAACGCCATCTATTTTTTTAATGTAAAGCACTACCAAATCCATAACTTTACCCCCTACCAAAAATCGCTCAACGCGCCTAAAGAAGTTTTCACATAATATAAATACAAATCATACTCACTCCTCTCCGCCTTCTCCGCATACTCTTTTTTCTGAGATTCAGTCATATCATCTTCATCAGGTCCTGTCAAAGTCTCTGGTTCCTCATCAGGTTGATCAGTGAACGTTCCTGAACTTGGTTCTGAAGGTCTATTGAAGTCCCCAAAGTTATTATTAATTGATGCTGGTCTGTTGGTGATTGGTGGTAAACCGACGTCTACTGGGGATGGTTGTGTCTCGGGTTGGTTGATCATGGGAGTGTCTGAGTAGTTAAAGCCACCGAAGGTATTGCCTTGGTTGAGATTGTTGGTTGAATTGTTGGTTGAATTGTTGTTGGAATTGTTGGTTGAACCGTTCGCGTTGTTGGAAGTGTTGATATTGTTGTTAGAATTTCCTCTGGTATTATTATTATTTGTAGTCCCTGTATTATTGAAACTGACTCCAGTATTACCAAAGTCATTAAAACCTGGGTTACTGTTAGCTGCAGTTGTTTGGTTAATAACAGCAAATGTCTCTTTGTGATTGACATTCTCAGTAACTGGTTTGCCCACATTAGAGTTGTTACTGAAAACATTTTGCGTCGTTTCTCTGTTCCCATCATAGTTGAAGTAGCTAGCTTCAGTTGTTGTTGTAGTTTTAACTCTATTTGGTATTACATAAGGATATTCTCCAAAATATATGTTGCTTTGTTCATTCATGTTATTGAAAGTACTAGAGCTATTGTTTTGACTTGGAATCGATTTTGTTGTTTTTCCACTCGGTTTTTCCGTCGTAGCGAAGACGTAATCGTATTGGTACATGGGAGGAGGTTGCGTTGTTAGTCTTTCTTCAATCCGATGTCTGATGACAGTTTTCTTCATGCTTTTTTGTCTGTTTGTCTGTTTGTGTGGGGCTCTTGTGGCCCCATTGAATAGGTTTATGTTCTCATTGCCTTGGTACGGAGGATCTGGAACAAAGAGATGATCATTTAGAAATAGGTAGGTATATGTGTGTGATGCCTGCGACAATATAGTGTATAGTGCAGGCAAAGCCTCTCGGGGGGCTTATGTTAATATAAAAATAATGTAAAAACATATTTGTGCAACAAAAATTTGAATTTCGCGGGCTACCTTTGGGAACTAAGGAAGCGGAGTTCTTTATTATAATAGGATGCCTCAGTAAGAGTGCACTTTTTCATTTTTAAAATAAAAACACGTAGGTAGTTTTTGAGAGAGTTGTGATAACTTCTTCAAAAAGGAGGAGGTTCTCAATTCGTCTGTATGTTTTGTTTTTTGTATGTTACGCGATTACTCCGCCAATTATGAATCGATTTTGATGATTCTTCTTGATCCATTTTTTATCTGGTAGGTCATGCATCAGAGGTGGTCCCATATAAATTTTATTTATTTTGCTTGCGTAGTTTTTGAGTTTGTATTTTTCCCACTAGTCTGGACTGGACTGGAGTCAACTAAGATATCTTATATCTTAGATGACTCCGTCACTGTTATTTACATAGCAGATGACGGTATACGAATTTATGTGGGGTAGGTACCACAACTCAAAAGTGAAAAATAAAAACTTTTTATAAAAAAAAAACAACCGACTAAAAAAAAAACACTAAAAACGTGAAAAATTACTTTAATTTCGGAAGTCGGTGGCAAAAAACGAAAATTGAAAAGCAAAGACACCGACTTCCGGAATTAAAATTATTTTTCACTTTTTAAGGGCTGATTTTATCAAAGTCAGATATCTTTTATCAGTTTTTGTATGGAAAAACTGTCAAAAATTGAAAATTTATTCGCAGTATAAGATTTATACTCGGTATAAAAGTTTGGTGAAATTCGCCCTTAGTGTTTTTTTTAAGTCGGTTGTTTTTTTTTTCTCATTTCATTAAATTTTCCATTATTTTCAAAGAGATGTGGCTGTATCTCACCGATGACGCGTTGGATCTCGAATTTGAGCTCAGGAATTGTTTCTGATTTATTCCCATAAACGCGAGATTTCACAAAACCCCAAAGAAAAATATGGCAAGGCGTTAAATCGCATGATCTTGGTGGCCAGTTGAAAATCGTTGCTGCAATGAATCGATTGTTTCATGCGCAGTGTGGCAGGTGGCGCCGTCTTGCTGAAACCACATGTTGTCCAGATCTATGCCGTACAGTTGAGGCCACAAGAATTCCGATATCATGTTCCTGTAACGAATGCCGTTCACAGTCGAGCGGTCTCAGCATAACTTTCCTTTTTGTAAAAAGTTTTCACAATTATACAGATGATTTTTTATTTTATTTTATTTTATTTTATTTTATTTTATTTTATTTTATTTTATTTTATTTTATTTTATTTTATTTTATTTTATTTTATTTTATTTTATTTTATTTTATTTTATTTTATTTTATTTTATTTTATTTTATTTTATTTTATTTTATTTTATTTTATTTTATTTTATTTTATTTTATTTTATTTTATTTTATTTTATTTTATTTTATTTTATTTTATTTTATTTTATTTTATTTTATTTTATTTTATTTTATTTTATTTTATTCGATTATTAATTATAATAAGAGATTTGCCACTTACACGAGAAAAATATGACACTTTTAAAAAGTGCTCTCTTATTGAGACAATCTTTATTTACCAAAGTTTTGTGTCTGTGCCCTGGTGACAGTTATCACGGTGAGCACCAGCAGGGACAGTGAGAGCACAGCTGGCCCCCATGATCGCATTATTGTCTGGAACAAACAAACAAACATGAGAAATACAATATATTCCTCAGAGCGCCTTTTTAACCCACTTCCAAAAGGTTCTATGTTCGAAGTTTTATTTTATTTATTAGGGACAAAAAAAATCAAGTAACAAAAACTAAAACCCAACTACGACTTAAAAGGTATAAACAAGACACCACAGACAGACAAATTAAAAATCCGGAGTCACACGTGTTAGGGCATAAATCGAACAGATTACGTGTGACTCCGGATTTTTAATTTGTCTGTCTGTGGTGTCTTGTTTATACCTTTTAAGTCGTAGTTGGGTTTTAGTTTTTGTTACTTGATTTTTTTTTTAATTCTTTAGGGGTTATAATATATATATTTTTGAAATGTGCTTATTAAGCCCGTTCATTTGATACCAACATGGTACGATTAAACCATTTTTTTTTTAAGTCCCTCACTTTATGTCCTCTAGAGGGCGCCATTTTTAATTTAATGTGACTTCAACCTATAACCAGCGAACAATCACGACGCTTCTAACGATACCTCATTTGTCAAATTGTGAAAAGTGGTTTGGAAGATAGGAGGGAACAGATGAACATACATACATACATACATACCGGTCAAAATCATAACCCTCCTTTTTTCTTCGCCGTAGTCGGGTAAAAAACAGTTACATGTTAAGGCGATGTTAAGGCGAACCCACACTGTTGTCCACGGATTGATCAAATAAATGAGAAACGGGAGCTAATTTAAAGAATACTGTTACAAGTTGTTTGAATCAAGTGCCAATTTATAATTTTGATGCAAGTGAAGTTATAGCATGAGTTTTAAATTTTTTATTGGAAAAAAAGAAAATTTCTTTGTCCATGAAGTGTGCGTTATAAGTTTCAACCAGGCGTCGAAGAGGCACTCGTGCTCCGGCATTGGTCTTACATGAATTCACGTGGAATAGGCGGGGGCACACGAGTGCCACGTCAGATGATGATGATGAAGTTAATTTAAAAAATATATATTCAGGATGTAAGGGTAAACACTCTTGTCATTCAAACCATGGGTAGTTGACTTAAATATAAAAATAAATGACCAAACACAGCAAAAAAAAAACGTTATTTTCATTAAAATATTTTAAAAAGTTTCTATCTGACACCGTGCTTGCTAGCGAAACAGCTGACTGACTAAGGGAGGGATGGCGCTCGCTGCCGGTCAGGTCACATCCCGTACCCCCCGCCCGTGTTGAGACGCAAGTTCGTTACCCTAGGGCATAGGGCAACGAACTTGCGTCTCTTGTGGTAAAATTTAGACCTAAAAAAATTAAAAAAAAAGTTGTAATTTTCCATTGATTTTATGTTCTACAAATGAAACCAAACCACTGGTTGCAAGGATAACGGTGTTTACCCTAACACCCTGTTTATATTATTATATTATACAGCTCGAGGCTAAGTAATAACAGCCGTACGGGTCGATCCATCAGGTTAAGCTACGTTTGTCGGGGTTGGTCCGTGGATGGGTTCTATCTTTACATACCGAGACTCCTCCGTGCCTCGGAAAGCACGTTAAGCCGTTGCTCCCGGCTGTCGTTCGTGTAACTTTGACAGTCGTTACGGGTCGTCAGAAGCCTACTGGTATTTAGAAAGACAGACGAAATACTGGTTAGACTGGAAGCCGACCCCAATAATATAAGTAGTTAGGAAAAAGCTAGGCAGATAATATTATATTATACATACTAGTTGATGCCCGCGGCTTCGCCCGCGTGGATGTCGGTTATTATAATTATACTTAAACCTTACTCGAGAACCACTCTATCCATTGGTGAAAACAGCATGAAAATCGGTGCAGTAGTTTTTGAGTTAATCGCGAACAGGACGACAGACAGACGCGGCGGAGGTCTTTGTTTTATACATAAATTTATATTTTCGTCAATTGGACCGTGTTATGCAGAAAGCAGCCATATGGCACTTTTTCCAAAAATGAGTTTTAAACACAGCCATACTAATTTCGACATACCAGATTTTTTGCAAAAACAGCCATGATATCTCTATTTATTACGACATTAGCTATGTCTACAAATGTATATTGTAAAAAACAGTCAGCTTCATGTAAAATGCAGCCAATTTTGACAAAAATTAAAATACCTATTTTGCAGAAGTCAGCCAATTTGTAAAAAAACGGCCATATAGTTAATATGGCCGTCTTTTACTAATTTAAAAATGTTAGGAGGTATAGGTGTTCGAGTTACGTAAAAGGCAGCCACTCTATGATGGCTGTTTACGGTAAATTATTTATTTGTTGTTAATCGCAGTTCGGTTTTTTTATTTATTTGATTTTTTATAAGACCTAAAGAAAGTGTACCTAGTTAAAGACAGTATGAATACATTATACAACAGTCGGATTATTTTAGTGAACTTAGTAAACATTCTAGTCAATAGCTGCTACACTTAATACTTTCTTGTCTGTTTTTTATTTTTTAAATATTCATATTCATATTCATTTATTGCATTTCATGTTGTTTACAGGTTGTTACAATATGATAGTTCCAAACAATGAACCCTGCTAGGGCACAGCAATGTATAGGCGACAGGTTTTATTTAATTTAACATGCTATCATTATTCATTATTAATACAATTTGTTGATATAGATTAATTTAAAAAATATTAATTATTATTATACATTATGTCATTCTTACAAACTAAATAAATAAATTATCATTTTCTGACTGATGTCTTATAGAGCAATGTATAGGCGACAGGTTTTATTTAATTTAACATGCTATCATTATTCATTATTAATACAATTTGTTGATATAGATTAATTTAAAAATTATTAATTATTATTATACATTATGTCATTCTTACAAACTAAATAAATAAATTATCATTTTCTGACTGATGTCTTATAGAGCAATGTATAGGCGACAGGTTTTATTTAATTTAACATGCTATCATTATTCATTATTAATACAATTTGTTGATATAGATTAATTTAAAAATTATTAATTATTATTATACATTATGTCATTCTTACAAACTAAATAAATAAATTATCATTTTCTGACTGATGTCTTATAGAGTACCTAGTTATGTATGTGTAATGTGTTCGAGTCGACAGTGTGAAATAACTTTAATTTTGGAAGTCGGTGGTAAAAAACGAAAATTCAAAACCAAAGACACAGACTTCCGAAATTAAAGTCATTTTGTAAATAATTATGTTTTATTTTTTGTAAAACGTTTTTTTTTATTTTAATCAACAACACCACGCCGCGCCTGTAATCGCGGGTGCAGAGGTGCTCCTATAGTACAACGTTTCGCCGTAAGTAAGAATTGATCTCAAAATCATGACGTCATGAAATAGTCATTTAATAGAGTAAATGAAGTTAGAGAGTTATATTAATTACTAGCTGCGCCACGCAGTTTCACCCGCGTAAGTCTCGATCCCGTGGGAAAATCGGTATAAAAGTATCCTATGTCTTAATCCAGGTTATAAACAATCTGTTTTCCATCCATTCAGCCGTTTTTGCGTGATTGAGTAACAAACATCCAAACACACAAACTTTCACATTTATAATATTATTAGTAGGATAATTTTTCTGTAAATACATATTTGTTTTTACAGTCGCGAATCAACATACATCACAATTTAGTTTTGAGTTCGAATATCATTAATTAAAAGAGTCATTCCCACAATTACCTACCTTATGTCACGCAAACTGATTGATAGACAATTAAATGTCTATGACTAGGTCCATATCACTTATCACTTTGTAAAAAACAAAAAAAAATGACCACAACTTTTTGAGAATTTATAAAAAAAGAACACTTTGAAATGTCAAATTCTAAATTACAGTTCGATTCCTTTTGTAGATTTTCTCTTTGATGACACTTTTATAGTTTTTTATAAGATTTTGTAAATATTTTTGTTTTAATCGAAATCATTGTTTCTTGATAAACGAGATGACGACTTATATGTGAAGCTAAACTTGTATTATGACGCACATGGTCAGTCGGCGTTAGGGTTGGTGAGTAAGAGATTTGTAATAACTAGTTATCCTCAATATGTTTTCCTTCTATTGACCGCTAAATAGTCACCTACGACATAAAAGTAGACATTTCACTTGCCAGCAGGCGGCTTAGAGCATGCTTTTTTTTTCATTTTTAGAGTTCCGTACCGAAAGGGTAAAACGGGACCCTATTGCTAAGACTCCGCTGTCTGTCTTTCCGTCTGTCTGTCCGTTTGTCACCAGGCTATATCACATGAACCGTGATAGTTAGACAGTTAGAAATTTTCACAGATGATGTATTTCTGTTGCTATAACAACAAATACTAAAAAACAGAATAAAATAAATATTTAAGGGGGCTCCCATACAACAAACGTGAATTTTTTGCTCGTTTTTGCTGGATATTGATAACGGCAACAGGCATAGGTATATGGCGCGGTAGGTATATTTGACAGACTCTTGAAATATTCACAGAATATTTAGTTATCACTATGTTAACTAACAAAGGGCGTTCCCGTTAATCTGCAATAGTATATGGTCTATACATGCTAAAAAAAATATTAGTACTCAAAAAAAAAAAAAAAAATTATTTGTGTCGTCAAATGTTCACAAAACAATTAAATTTAAACGTAAAAGAAACACTCTGTACACGCACACTTGTATTTCAACGTAGAAAAACAAGTGTGACAAGTGGGCGTGTAGGTACAGAGTTTATTTTCCGTAACAATTTAATATTTTTTGTGAATACTTTACTATACAAAAACAAATAAAAACATTTTTTTTTTAATGGTTGCATTTTTTTTAGCATGTATACACGCTATACTATTGCAGGTTAACGGGAACGCCCTTTGTTAGTTAACATACTGTATATTCACTTTAAAAATAAATAATTAAATTAAAATAAAACAAATATTTAAGGGTGCTCCCATACAACAAACGTGATTTTTTTGCCGTTTTTAGATAATGGTACGGAACCCTTCGTGAGCGAGTCCGACTTGCACTTGGCCGGTTTTTCAATTTGGAGTTTGACATTTGCATCTGTCAAATTAGTCTACAAGATTAAAAAAACAGACTGTATTAAGTAGAGAAAGTTGAACAAAACTTCAAGAGCCTCCACCAGTTTCTTAGGAAATTCACATTGGCCAGAATGGCGAGCTAGGTGGGTCGATATGATGCAGACAGCAGCGCATTCATGTTTCTCCGTCTGATCTGCTGCAGGCTCATCATCATCTGCCTAGCCTTTTCCCAACTATGTTGGGGTCGGCTTCCAGTCTAACCGGATGCAGCTTAATACCAGTATTTTACATAGAGCGACTGCATATCTGACCTCCACAACCCAGTGACTAGGTAATACGATTCGCCTTGGTAAGATTGGTTGTCAGACTTCTGACGACCCGTAACGACTCTCAAAGATCAACAAATGACAGCCGGGACCAACGCCTTAACGTGCTGTCCGAGGCACGGAGGATTCTCGATATGTAAAGATGGTCACCCATCCACGGACCAATCCCGGCAAGCGTAGCTTTACCTGATGGATCGACCCGTGCGGCTGTTATTACGTAGCTACAAACTGCTGCAGGCTGATGTACTAAAATTCTATTTTTGTCATCTGTAGCTACCTAACAACAACATAAATATCACGCCTATATTTGAAGAGTAAAGCAATTTGAACCTATATAAAATTACACCCACATTTATCGCCAGTTACCTACCTATCTACCCAAAATATTAAGTTATGAATAAATAACTTAGTTGTGCCAACCCTACACAACTGGTTGTCGTTAATGACAAGTAAGCGGTTGCATGTGCATCTTGACTCAGATGCAACAAGCTTTGTACCTACCATTCGAAACTTAGTAATAAATGGAAGATTTGCAAATCATTTAATTATGGTGGATCCGCAAAGGTAGCCCGCGGTATTCAAATGTTCTTACGTTTTTCGCAATTTGCAAGTGAGTCTCAGGTTGTATCGTGATCAAAATAATTATGATTTGCAACAATAACAAATAAGTAGGTAGGTATAAATCAATCAACTCAGCCTATCGCACTCCACTGCTGGACATAGGCCTCTCCCAGGCTGCGCCACAACACCTTGTTGTCCGCCTTCCGCATCCAGTCTGTCCCAGCCAACTTTTTAAGGTCGTCGATCCATCTAGCTGGGTGGCGTCCCACACTACTTTTGCCGATACGCGGTCTCCACTCGTCTGCTCCACCGGTCATCGGTCCTTCGGTAACAAAAATATTACCATTAAAAAAAAATATGTTTTTTGTTTGTATTAGTATAGTAAATTATTCACAAAAGATATTAAATTGTTACGGAAAATAAACTCTCTGTATACGCCCACTGGTCACACTGGTTTTACTACGTAGAAATACAAGTGTGCGTGTACAGAGTGTTTCTTTTACGTTTAAATTTAATCGTTTTGTGAACATTTCACGACACTAATGAAAAAAAAAAAATTTTTTTTGAGTGGTCATATTTTTTTTAGCATGTATACACGCTATACTATTGCAAGTTAACGGGAACGCCCTTTGTTAGTTAACATACTGTTTAAATTATTATAAAACAGTACCGTGTCCAAATGCAAATCATGTCTTCTTCTATACATCTCTATCAGTCGTCATCTCAGTAGTCACCTCCTCTCTACCCATCTCATCTTTCACACAATTCATTCCTCATTCCTTTAATGTTTTTCTATTGTTATAGCCAACACTTACTCCTTACTAATATTATATCTTTGCCTATCGTTGCGCCATAACGGTACACTGTGGGCCATAATATAGGATGATAGGCAATTTTTTAAATAAAAATGCACACAGTTCCTTAAATATCTTTATTTTATTAAGAATAAGAATAAGAATATTTTTTTTTATTTTTAAGTATTATGGTGCATTGAGATCTAAAATTAAACATTGATTCACATATACTACCATTGCTGGTGTACAAAAATTAAATAAGCTAAGTGCATGCAAATCCTAGACATTACAATAAAAGTTATATTAAATTAACAAAATTGGTTTGAATTTATATTTTTGATTTGATACAATAATATTGATTCAGATTAATTGAATAGTATTATTTGTAATGTCAAAATATTAATTATTATGTCAAAAAGCATAGAATATTAATTACTATGTCAAAAAGTATGATTTAAAAATTCATTAACAGAATAGAAACACATGTCTAATAGCCAAGTAAACATTTTACATTTGAATTTATTAATTGGCAACATTCTCAAGCAATCTCTGAGGAGGTACTAGCAATTCCCCGGCATTTTTTTTCTTCAGTCTTTGGGAGACTTGTTCATTTAATAGGAATAAATGTGGGTATTTTTTTACAAATTAACAAGCCTCAAAAATATAAAGGCACGGGAGCGGAAGAATTTTTAATTCTTTATTCTAATGATACCTCATCAAATACCTGGGCGGCTACAAACGCATGCGGTATGACAGCGTACAACGCTGGGATATCATTACCTCCGCAAGATTTACCTAGAGACGTCACAGCGACCACACGCCACAAGCAGCCATCTTGAATCTGTACTGGACCACCGGAATCACCCTGTGAAAAAAATATTAATGAAACTCAAACCATTCATTTCAATTTAACCATTTACAGGCGCTTTTGATTTGTCAAGGAGTCGGTCAGTTAGTCAGAAAGTTGAAGCTCGTTGAAGTCCGTTCCAAAGAACACCAAGAAATTCCAAGGCAAGGAAGTGCTTTTAAATCAAGATATTATGACAAAATCCTGGGTACATTTTTCTTTTTACCCGACTGCCCCAGAAGGAGGGTAATATGTATATAGTCTATTTCTTTGGCACGCTCTGTAGCCTAAACGGCTTGACGGATTTTAACATACGAGGTGTCGTAAGGTTCGTCTTAATTGTGGGATTGACAAACGCTATAGATTTTTTTAAATTTCATCTGCAATCAAAAAAAAAGGAAGGGGAAGGTTTTTTTTTTTTTTTAATTACATTATTGGTATCAAATAAAAGCTAGTAATGAGTTAATTCGAAATATATATAAATTAATAAAATTAAAAAGCTTGAAATAAAACAAATTATTTAAAAAACAAAAAACCCGCCTGCAAAAAGAGAAAAACAAGCATTATAACAAGGGGAACAAACAAAAGTTACACCATATTTCAGGTTATTGGTTTGTTCCCCGCCTGTAATACCAAAATTCTACAGATTATAATGCTTGTTTTTCTCTTTTAAGTTATGCGTTTTTGCAGGCGGGTTTTTTGTTTTTTAAATAATTTGTTTAAACATAACATCACGCCTGCGTTTCCGAAGAGGAGGGTAGACATGTGCACAGCATCCACATTTCGCAAGTTCTGTTAAAATCCCATGTAATAGGAGGCGAGCCTATTACCATCAACCGGGCACAGACCGAGACTCCGTGCTACAACTGAGGAATTCCTAAAAGCGGTAACACTTTGCTTTGGTTAAAAACCACACCAAAACTAACTCCGAGGTCATTTGGGTTCTTAGGAAAGATTATTAATTAGAACTAACTTAACTGGTTAATGTCTTAAGGGCGCACCCTCCTTCAGATTTTTTCCCGCTCGCACCATACTACCTGAGTGAGAACGAGACGGAGTGGGGCGCTAGCGGCTCTAAAGCGTCGAAAAGTTTAAGTAATTGCTTTTTACGTTGAAAATAACGGTAATTTTAAAAAATGACACAAGACCTGCTTTATAGTTAGTTCAGTTATCATGCAAAGTTTCATGATCTAATTTGAAGTATTTTTTTTAATACCAGCGGTTTATAATTCTGTGCAGAGGTAACTTTGGATTTTTTTTCTATCGAGAAAATTTTATGTAATCGTGTTTTCGCCTCACATAAGACCTAGCATCAATCCTCAACTTTAACATATATTTATTTCAAAATGAATGCTGCAGTATTTTCGGCATAACAGAGCATCATGCTAAGCAATTTGTGATTGGGTGCGCCCTTAAATGCATTTTACTTAGCGTGATTTATTTAATCCCTACTCAAAACGGTGAAGGGAAACATCGTGAGGAAACCGGTATGTCGTAGAACCAAACATTCGTGACATCTATCAACCCGCACTGTTTCCGCGTGCTGGATTATGGCCCAATCAGTCTCACTTCTTACCGTACAAGTGTCATGCCACCCGCCCCTGTCACCGGCACAGATGTGGCTATCGGGGAGAACCCCATTGGGGAACCTTCGTGATTTTCTCCATAAGTACTGACACTCCTGCATGTCCCACACGTTGATGGAGATGCTGCGAAGCTGTACGTGCGGGTCACCTCCTGGAATTAATAAAACAAAAAAAAAAATAATAATAATAATAACGAGACGATCGTTAGATATGAATAACGTAGATGGACCTGCACGTGTTACACGTAAGAAGGGATAGCCTTATGAAGAAATATACCGTATGACTCAGACCAAATAAAAAATCGTACGAGATCCTAGCACGAACGTATAACAGGGTGTTAGTGTAAACACCGTTATCGTGGAAACCAGTAGTTTGGTGTCATATAGAGAACGTAAAACCAATGGAAAATTACACCATTTATTATTTATTTTTATTAAGCTACATTTTACCACAAAAGACGCAAGTTCATTGCCCTAGGGCAACAAACTTCCGTCTCAACACTGGCAGGGGGTGCGGGACGTAACCTGACCGGCCGCGAGCGCGACCCTTCCCTCAGTTAGTCAGCTGTTTCGTTAGCGAGCACGGTGTCGGATATAAACTTTTTAAAATCTTTTAATGAAAATAACGTTTTTTTTTGTTGTTACTCGGTCATTTGTTTTTATATTTAAGTCAACTACCCATGGTTTGAGTGACAACGGTGTTTACCCTGACAACCTGTATAGTATAGTAGTCTTTGGCACGAACTCGAACGTAAGCGTGACATGAAATCGAATGTCAGCGCCGATTGGTCGAAGATGTGACGTCACGAGAGCTGTGATTGGCTGATGGCTGATTGGCTGAACTAACAGGAAGTATACAACGTCCTCTCACAGATGCTGTTCTGTTGTGATCTTTGCGTTATGCTCGTGAACGGGTGCTGCTTGTGGTGACTGGTCGTCTTGCTGATCTCGGTTTTGTTAATGTTATTAGTCATTCATTTTTATTTACCTATTTTACTTCGATGGTCTAGTTTATCATTTGTAACTTCCAATTGCATCTATAAATAGCTATATGTAAGCGGGCACGCCCTTTGTGCCTGGAGGCTTTTATTTAGTTAATTTATGTTTACATTTACTACTTATTTCTGCTTGAGTACATATAGTTCTCGTTTTTTTTTTATTATTCTTTTTTTTTTTGGTTGGTATATTAGCGTGTGCTAGCTGACTTATGGCTAATAATTAGGTTTGTGTTTTATGTTGCGTAATGTAAATGATTTTGCATACTTTTGTATAGAATCATTTTTTTCTAACTGAACAGCTGTGCTGCTGGGGAGTTTGTTGCGCCACCTCTTCTTCCCAGCTAAAGCACTAGGAAGTGGTGAAGGGTGGGCGTTTTGGGAGACTGTCTTATGTAATTTTTGTCGTTCGAAAAGTGCTGATTCTCAGCCTAGTTTGAATTGATGACTTTTGATTTTGATGATCAATATCGTCTCTGCTTATAATACAAGTTTTATTTTTATGTAAAACTTGCACTAACTTACAGTGAGGAGCTCGTGTTGAACTTACCCGAGCGGCTGTTAAGTAATAACAGCCGCACGGGTCGATCCATCAGGTTAAGCTACGCTTGCCGGGGTTGGTCCGTGGATGGGTGACCATTTACACATATTGAGACTCCTCCGTGCCTCGGAAAGCATGTTAAGCCGTTGAATGAAACTCACTATACTCAGTCAAAAATTAAACTCACTAAACTCAGTCAGCCCCCACCCAGTGGCAGTGATGCTCCTGTCCGTTGGTGGTGGTACTCCCAAACACGCTGGACGAATCACCTCCGAGAACCTGGAATTATTATGTTAATCGAGTTAGTTATCATTCATCTTGTGTCTATTCCTTGCTGCCATTCTTCCAGTGATAATGGGTTGTTTGAATTTCTCAGTAGCAACCCGAAGTCTGGATTTGTGCCTGATTGATGACAAAAGGCGTTCGTTACAACAATATCGTTCCGTGTGGTACACAGAGCCTAAACATGACTGGCGAAATGCGGGGCACACCTCTGTGTAACCCTTCGGGGATTACGGACATGATGTTATATGTTATATGTTATATGTTTTAATTTTTACCCGACTACGGGGAAGAAAAAAGGAGGGTTATGATTTTGACCGGTATGTATGTATGTATGTATGTATGTATGTATGTTCATCTGTTCCCTCCTATCTTCCAAACCACTTATCACAATTTGACAAATGCGGTATCGTTAGAAGCGTCGTGATTGTCCGCTGGTTATAGGCTATGTGAAGTCACATTAAATTAAAAATGGCGCCCTCTACAGGACATAAAGTGAGGAACTTAAAAAAAAATATGGTTTAATCGTACCATGTTGGGTATCAAATGAAAGGGCTTAATGAGCACATTTCAAAAATATATATATTATAACCCCAAAAGAATTTAAAAAAAAATCAAGTAATAAAAACTAAAACCCAACTACGACTTAAAGGGTATAAACAAGACACCACAGACAGACAAATTAAAAATCCGGAGTCACACGTAATGTGATCGATTTATGCCTTAACACGTGTGACTCCGGATTTTTAATTTGTCTGTCTGTGGTGTCTTGTTTATACCTTTTAAGTCGTAGTTGGGTTTTAGTTTTTATTACTTGATTTTTTTTATTACTTGATTTTTTACTCACTTGACTTTTGAAACCATCTTGATGAGCGCTATATCATGGTATGCCCATCTCTGCATATACTTCGGGTGGCGTATAACGGCGGATATCTTCACGACGAGGGCTCCACGGTCGTCCCGGTATGAAGAACCGAGTTGTACAGCTTGAGGGGGTGCACTGTCACTGTAAAATTCGTTACTGGTAAAATAGATGAATTAATAATTATGAGGTATACTTTTTTTTTTTTTGTTAGTGGGAAATCATCAAATGACTTCTCCCGCTCTGGGCGGAGGGTGTGACAGACTTTTTCTGGCTAAAACCCACCCGTGTTCCTTCAGTTGCCTGCTGCCAAGGGTATCCCTTTCGGATTTTCCCCCAACCCTAGCAGGCATCGGTCCTAGCGGATACCGACAAATGTATTGACATCTCTTTGAGGCGCGCGTGGAACACAACTTGCTGTCGACCCGAGCATGGTCCTTATCGGACGGCAACCCATTGCTCGCCGCCCGCTAGCTCGCGCCTACGGTGGCCGGGAATCCGTCTGGGATTCCCGACGCCCAGAGCGTCTCCTACGGCGGCGGTTAGGGGCGTGAGGCCGCGAATTTTGCCTCTTCCTCACGCGTTTCACCTCCTCCTTCGCGAGCATTACTTCGCAGAAGGAGGTGACTGCTTCCCATGCCCTCTTGCTCCGTACCATGGCCTACACCAAGGCCGGACGCGAGAGGTCATCGCCGCCAATCGCCTCCACGAGGACATGGCAGTGCTCCGCCCAAGCAGGGCAGACTTCCACCGTATGCTCCACCGTGTCCTCCGGGCGATCCACACAGTGGTGACACCCGGGCGTTTCCTCCCGCCTAATCCTACACAGGAACCTCCCGAAGCTGCCGTGTCTGGTAAGAACCTGCGTCAGGTGGAAGGTGAGGACGCCGTGGCAAAGAGGGGACTTATCGCCGCAATTGTGGCGTGCCCAAATAATATAATTATGAGGTATACTGGATTGGTGATTCGGAGCTGAGTAGCAGTCAAAGTGGAAAAGGGCTTGCTGCGTTCAATCCATGGATGGGTTGGTTCATTATGTGACAGTACTATATTCATGCTCAGTCTTCGCCATTGTATGAATTATTTTTGTGGACAACTGCTTGAGCTACAAACTATATCCACATATTATAACATCGAATTAATGTTTTTTTAGAACATGAACAAATTATTCATCTATATACCTAGATAATATTTTAATACAATATAAAAAAAAATCAAGTAATAAAAACTAAAACCCAACTACGACTTAAAAGGTATAAACAAGACACCACAGACAGACAAATTAAAAATCCGGAGTCACACGCGCATAAATCGAACAGATTACGTGTGACTCCGTGTGATTTTTAATTTGTCTGTCTGTGGTGTCTTGTTTATACCTTTTAAGTCGTAGTTGGGTTTTAGTTTTTATTACTTGATTTTTTTTTTAATTCTTTTGGGGTTATAATATAAATATTTTTGAAATGTGCTCGATAAGCCCTTTCATTTGATACCCAACATGGTACGATTAAACCATTTTTTTTTTTAAGTTCCTCACTTTATGTCCTCTAGAGGGCGCCATTTTTAATTCAATGTGACTTCACATAGCCTATAACCAACGGACAATCACGTCGCTTCTAACGATACCTCATTTGTCAAATTGTGATAAGTGGTTTGGAAGAAAGGAGGGAACAGATGAACATACATACATACATACATACATACATACTATCGCGGTCTAAAAATGTTTATCAGTTTTCAAACTAGCTTCTTTACCACACTGTGTGCAGTAAAGTCTAAAATGCAATATCTGCTTCTTATTACTTTTATTTCTTAATTTTAAAGTTGACACTTTACCATAATGACATAAAATGCTATACCTACCTCCTTCGTATTACTTTTATATTTCTTAATTTTAAAGTTGACACCTGTTGACATATTACCGTAACCATAATGACATTTTAACAAAGAAAATAGGTTTGAATTTGAGTAAATATAGATTGATAGAAATAAAATGGCTAGTATAACCCCGCAACAAAGGGCTGAAATATTATTTCTCCACGAAGATGGCTTGAATATTAGTGCGATATCACGAGAGCTCAATATATCTCGATTCACCGTGAAATTTTGGATTCGGCGTCATGGCGAAGAAGGGCAAATAACAGATCATAGAAGCAATTCAGGACGACGGGCGATACTAACCACCGCGCAAATAACTGATATGGTTCAACATTACGAAGAGCGCGGCTTCACACCAACTAGTCATTTTGCTGCTTTGTATGATGTGGGTCCTCGGAGGATTCGACGAGCTTTGCACGGAGCAGGGCTACACTACAGACGTCATGCTATAAAAGTGGAACTCAAAGCTCACCACAAAACTGCCCGACTTAATTTTGCGCGACAATATCTTGATTTTGATTGGTCGAATGTTATATTTACCGATGAAAAAACTTTTAAATCGAGTCAAATTGGAAGATTGACTTTATGGCGTTATAATCGCACTCGGTATGATGAAGCTCATATCGTGCCTCAAAATGAATCTGGTCGCATAACAGTCAACTTATGGGGGTGGATGAGCCACGATGACGTCGGAGAACTGACGTCGTTAGAAAAAAGGGCTACTGCAAATAATTATGTGTCACTTTTGGAAGAGGTGATGCTGCCTACTGTGCGCGTTGTGTATCCTGCAGCAGAATTCCCACAAATTGATTACGTTCAGGATAATGCACCGATACACAAGGCCCGGGCTACTATGGCGTGGTTCAACATGCACCGTGACATTCGTCTCATTCAATGGCCTGCTCGTTCAGCAGATATGAACCCGATTGAAAATCTGTGGGGCATAATGGTTCAACGCTGGGACTGTCAGAACGAAAGAAACCCTGAAGCTCTTAGATCACATTGTGCACGGGTATGGGATGATATCAGGGGGACAGATTTATGCGCGCGGCTTGTCTCATCTATGAGAGATAGACTACGTGCCGTCATAGCTGCTGATGGAGGCTATACTAGTTATTAAAACTATAAATTATTGATAATTTCCATAAAAAAATAAAAATGTTTACTATATAATTGTCTATTTTTCCATTTTTAATAACAAGTTCGCTCCCGCCTCGCTTGGTTAAAAAAGATTTGTTTGAGAAAAAATATTAAATGATAAATGATTTATTTCTGTAAGTAGGTTTGTACAAACACTTTTAAACGTCAATCACATTTTTAAAACTAAATGAGGTCGGCGTTTAATATCTGACTACTCTGAGAAGAAAGGCCGAAATCACTTTATTGTCATCGACCTTGTGACATAGATGTGTGCATGCAATTATAAACCTTAAGGTGGTAAACATTTTCAGACCGCGACCGTACTTACATACATACATACATACATACATACATACATACATACCGGTCAAAATCATAACCCTCCTTTTTTCTTCGCCGTAGTCGGGTAAAAAGGTACCTAATTATTGTTGAAATTGAGAGACATTTGGTCAACTATTAATATGCCTAGCCTTTTCCCAACTATGTTGGGGTCGGCTTCCAGTCTAACGGGATGCAGCTGAATACCAGTATTTTACACGAAGTGATTGATAGTTAATTGATTCAAGCGTGACTTTGCGGAAATCCATTATAGAATACAATAGACGCGGATATATTTAGTAACCTATTCCGCTTGACTATTCTTCAAGAGTCATAAAAACCCTGTAAGAAATCGACACGTGTTTCACCTCTCAACGAGGCATCTTCAGGATGACGATTGACTAATTGCAAACCAGAACGCGACGTGTTACCACACCGAGCGTGCTAGTGTGAGCGTGTTATCACTTTGCGTCCAGCGCTCGGTGTGATAACACGTCGCGTTCTGGTTTGCAATTAGTCAATCGTCGTCGCTTTTGGCTTTTGGGCAGGTTTTTATGACTCTTGAAGAATAGTCAAGCGGAATAGGTTACTAAATATATCTGCGTCTATTGTATTTTATGAAGTGATTGAGCGGCCTTTGGTCCACAGTGGGATGATAAAAGATAAATGGTGGCAGTAACCAGTAACCAAGTATTAATTCCTCAAAATTACAAGCTGGCAATGTGGTCATTGTACTCAATAATAGCCAAGATGAACGCTGGGAAGAAATACCTGACAGCATCGGGGTGAATGTTCGGATAGGTGCAGTGCGCCGCAGTCAGGACGTAGCGGTCGCTGATCAGGGAGCCCCCACAGTGCCATAAGTAGCCGGCGTTCTGGAATCATCGTCATACATACTTATACATAAAACCGGTCAAGTGCGTGTCGAACTACGCACAGTAAAGGGTTCCGTAGTTGGGATGAGTTTACCCAAGAACAAATTTAACATTGTAGTTGAAAAACTCTGTTCTCCTATTATGGAATGTTTTTGCAACTGCAAATGTAAATTGGTCGATTATTACTCGGTAACTTGTAGAGCCTACTTAGCTGTGATACTTTTCTTTTTTATTCCGTTATAATTAATACAGGGTTTTAGGGTAAACACCGTTATCCTTGAAACCAGTGGTTTGGTTTCATTTATAGAACGTAAACTCAATGGCAAATTACAATTTTTTTTTTAGGAAAATCAAACATAATCGTTTGTAAGTATAGTTTGAACAAGACTGCTGCACCGCGCCTTAGAAATACGTAACGACGCAGGGGGCAGCGTTGACGAATGAGTGGCGGAACGCCGTGAGGGTTGAGGAATGAGCGGCGGAACGCCGTGAGTGTTGAAGAATGAGCGGCGGAACACCGTGAGTGTTGACGAATGAGTGGCCTGCACTGCCCCCCAGCCTCGCTGCACACATACCTGAGGCGCGGAAAATACACAACGATGCTGATCAGCTCTTCTGTTCACGGTGTGACCGGGTCATCAAAACCAAATTTAGTTTTGCTAGTCATCAGAGTGGATACCCGGTACGGTACGGCTGGTCCATATTCAAGATCGCCCAGCGAACTATGGAACGGGCTATGCTTGGAGTCTCTCTCAATCTGCCTAGCCTTTTCCCAACTATGTTGAAAGGGGCAATCCTTTTAGTCTCTCTGAGGAATCGAATCCGGAACGAGGTGATCTCGCAGAGAACCAAAGTTGTCGACATAGCTCACAGAATAAGCAAGCTGAAGTGGCAATGGGTCGGCCATATTAGCCGTAGAACCGATGACCGTTGGGGTAGACGTGTTCTTGAGTGGGGACCGCGAATCGGCAAACGTAAGGTAGGACGCCCTCAGGCTAGGTGGAGCAACGATCTTCGCAAGGTGGCTGGTAGCAGCTCGATGAGGGTTGCCGAGAATGGATCTGAATGGCACGCAATTGAGAAGCCTTTGCCCAGCAGTGGACTGCTATAGGCTGATGATGATGATGAGTCATCACAGTGGTCACGAAAGAATAGAAAATTGGTCCGGTTCGCTGAGTATTAAAACTTACCATACGTTTCTTCCAACCCACGAGAGCCATGTGTGGGAACTCTCGGATGCTGGCAACTGATCCCCCGATGACCAGAGGCACGTTGATAGGTGCACAAATAGACGCCTTTATTTCTCCGGGTTTTGGCGACAGTATCCGAGATAAGGCCATCTTCTCTGCGAAGGACTTGTAGTAGTCACACACTGGAACAGAGGAATTGAAGGAATGTTAGAAAGATCTCTGGAGGTGGCGTGTGTGTTGGATCATTAAAAGTTCCCTTGAGCTCAATGGTGCGTCATGTTCGTGAACAAGCGCCGTTTGTAGGTACTGATCATCTCTTAGTTGCTACGGCTTATTGTAATTTTTCAATTGTTTTTGTTTTTATCTGTTTTTTACAGATTCTTTCAACATCCATGTTTTTCTACATTGTTCTCACATATGTAATTTCAATATGAATGATGTAACCAATATTTTGTAGGTATCATACTACTCTTTGAAATGGACAACTAGCTTAATCTTTCTGACTGACCGACTCCTTGACAATTCAAAAGTGCCTGTACCTAATTGGTTTATTTGAAATAAATACTATGAGTTTAAATTTGATTTTAAAACTGTATTTATATATTTGTACGAAGCTAGCTTATCCGCATCCGATTCCTACGGCATATGTTTTGTAAACACCTCCGATACAAAACTTAACTCGTATCGTAGTTATAATCTCAAGTGGGCCCGTTCGGCTATCGGGCTACAGACCACCCAGAAGTGGCCCCGTCGAACACCCGGAAAAGGTTCGCGCGGGTGCCTACGGACGGCAGGTTATAAAATAACATAGGTAATGCTAACAGCATCATACCTGTAGGTATTCCCGTTCTAAGAGGGCGGGAATATTGCTATAAATCGGGCACAAATTCAGAGCACAGAATACAAAGGCGCTAAACTTGTTAGATACCAAATTCTGGGCCTATTTAGTTTGCTATCGATATGCTTAGAAAAAGAATTACTGTGCAATTTCTGATTGACAAAAGTTTTAAAACTAAAACCCAACTACGAAAAAAAAGGCATCTAAAAAGAATCACAGACAGACAAATTAAAAATCCGGAGCCACACGTGTTACGGCATACGTATATCAAACAGATAGGTAACATACGTGTGACTGCGGATTTTTTATTTGTCTGTCTTTTTTTTCAAGTAATTTTGTATAAAAAATGAAAAAATAATATTATGTGCCAGTTGATTCTTTGACAGGTCTCATTAATAACTACCGCACTACCGAATCTATACCTCTTCATAAACCAAAAATAACTCAACGTGCCTAAATAATTTTTCACTTAATATAAATACAAAATCATACTCACTCCTCTCCGCCTTTTCCGCATATTCTTTTTTCTAAGATTCAGTCATATCATCTTCATTAGGTCCAATCAAAATCTCTGGTTCTTGATCAGGTTGATCAGTCAACGTTCCTGAACTTGGGTCTGAAGGTCTATTGAAGTCCTCAAAGTTATTATTGTTTGATGCTGGTCTGTTGGTGATCGGTGGTACACCAACATCTACTGGGGATGGTTGCACCTCGGGTTGTTTGATCAGGGGAGTGTCTGAGTAGTTAAAGCCACCGAAGGTGTTACCTTGATTGAGATTGTTGGAATTGTTGTTGGATTCATTGCTGATTACATTAGCAGGCCTAGGTTGGTTATTGACAGCAAATGTCTCTCTGTGATTGACATTCTCAAACACATTCTCAGTAACTGGTCTGGTGACATTAGAGTTGTTATCTTGTGTCGTTCCTCTGTTGTTCCCATCATGGTCGAAGTAGCTAGCTTCAGTTGTTGTTGTAGTTTTAACACTAGAGTTATTGTTTTGAATCGATTTTGTTGGTTTTTGACTCGGTTTTCCCATCGTAGTGAAGACGTAATCGTATTGGTACATGGGAGGAGGTTGCGTTGTTAGTCTTTCTTCAATCCGATGTCTGATGACAGTTTTCTTCTTGCTTTCTTGTCTGTTCGTCTGTTTGTGTGGAGCTCTTGTGGCCCCATTGAATAGGTCTACGTTCTCATTGCCTTGGTACGACAGGAATAGCTGTTGCAGTCCTTGAAGGACGCCTGGAACAAAGAGATGATCATAAGAGATGATCATTTAGAAATAGGTAGGTATATGTGTGTGATGCCTGAGGAGCTCGTGGCTAAGTAATAACAGCCGCACGGGTCGATCCATCAGGTTAAGCTACGCTTGCCAGGGTTGGTCCGTGGATGGGTGGCCATCCTCCGTGCCTCGGAAAGCACGTTAAGCCATTGGTCCCGGCTGTCATTTGTGGATCTTTGACAGTCGTTACGGGTCGACAGAAGCTCGAAAGTCTGACAATCAGTCTTACCAAGGGGTATCGTATTACCCAGTTACTGGGTTGTGGAGGTCAGGTAGACAGTCGCTCCATATAAAATACTGGTATTCAGCAGTATCCGGTTAGACTGGAAGGCGACACCAACATAGTTGGGAAAAGACTAGGCAGATGATGATTAAACGTTATTATTTATTGAATTATTTTTTATAATTTTCTAAATTACCATCCTATATCCATGGAGGCCTATGTCCAGCAGTGGACGTCTTTCGGCCGAAATGATGATGATAATGAAATTACCATCCTGGAGCAACCTGTACTTAAAGAACTGTAGCCATGTCATTTGCCGGGGTCACGGATAATAAATATGTAGGCGAATAGATAATATCTGTGGCTCAGACCAAATAAAACGAATAGAAGGAAAGCCGCGCAATTTCTTAGAAATTATGCCGATAAAGGATCTTACCGATAGAACGTAAGCCAGCTGGTAGGTAGCTTCATGAATGAATAGATCTTTTACACAGAGTGATCTCAATTTTAATTATGTTTTTATTTATTTTCCAATTTACGAATTATTTTATTTTAATATAATTTTTATGTTTACTGGTCACTAGACCTACCCGTGTGTTAAATAAATGTCGCCGTTGTAGCGGCACGTTGTATATCTCTTGGAAGGGTATTATCTCATCGCAAGAGGCGAAGTCATAGTACAGTTTTAGATACCTATTTATAATACAGGCTGTAAGGATAAACAGTCTTGTCATTCAAACCATGGGAAGTTGACTTAAATATAAAAATAAATGACCGAACACAACAAAAAAAAAACTTCATTTTCATTAAAAGATTTTTAAAAGTTTCTATCCGACACCGTGCTCTCTAGCGAAACAGCTCACTAACTAAGGGAGGGATCGCGCTCGCGGCCGGTCAGGTCACATCCCGTACCCCCCGCCCGTGTTGAGACGCAAGTTCGTTGCCCTAGCGCATAGGACAACGAACTTGCGTCTCTTGTGGTAAAATGTAGATTTAAAAAAAAAGAAAAAAAAAGTTGTAATTTTCCATTGATTTTACGTTCTATAAATGAAACCACACCACTGGTTGCAAGGATAACGGTGTTTACCCTAACACCCTGTATAGCGCCCGACAACTATGGTTGCCCCAAAATTAAACATTAGTAACGCTACACTCCACGCGACCACGAACCACGCGATGGCAAAGGGAAAAGGGGAAGACAGGCAAAAGGATGGATAAATGACATAAGAAAAATTGGAGGCGTTGCCTGGTCTAGCTAAAGCTAGTGACAGAAATGAGTGGAAACAGCTGGAAGAGGCCTATGTGTTACAGGACACGCTAATCAAACCCGATGTGATAGATTTAAGTTTTTTTTTTTACTACTATTAGATTATACTTGTGTTCAGTTCTTCAGCAAAAATAAACGTTACACTCGGGCGTTTGAGTGCATACTGATACAATTTATAAAATGGAGAAATATGTTATCATAACGTAACTGGCAAGTAGGTAGTTTTTAAAGCCATGAGAGAGATGTAAAGCCATAGATAGCGTGCACATCAGTTGCAAATAAAAAAATTAAGTAATAAAAAAATCAAGTAATAAAAACTAAAACCCAAATACGACTTAAAAGGTATAAACAAGACACCACAGACAGACAAATTAAAAATCCGGAGTCACACGTGTTAGGGCATAAATCGAACAGATTACGTGTGACTCCGGATTTTTAATTTGTCTGTCTGTGGTGTCTTGCTTATACCTTTTAAGTCGTATTTGGGTTTTAGTTTTTATTACTTGATTTTTTTTTTAATAAAATTCTTTTGGGGTTATAATATATATATTTTTGAAATGTGCTCATTAAGCCCTTTCATTTGATACCCAACATGGTACGATTAAACCATTTTTTTTTTTTTAAGTTCCTCACTTTATGTCCTCTAGAGGGCGCCATTTTTAATTTAATGTGACTTCACATAGCCTATAACCAGCGGACAATCACGACGCTTCTACCGATACCTCATTTGTCAAATTGTGATAAGTGGTTTGGAAGATAGGAGGGAACAGATGAACATACATACATACATACATACATACATACATACATACATACATACATACATACATACCGGTCAAAATCATAACCCTCCTTTTTCTTCGCCGTAGTCGGGTAAAAACTAAAACCCAACTACGACTAAAAAGGTATAAACAAGACAACACAGACAGACAAATTAAAAATCCGGAGTCACACGTGTTATAATTCGAATGTGACTCCGGATTTTTAATTTGTCTGTCTGTGGTTTATTGGTGTGTGTGTGGTTTATTACATTTTTATTTTTTTTGGGTTTATAATATACCTATTTTTGAAATGTGCTAATTAAGCCCTTTCATTAGATACCAATAGGGAATAATTAAAAAAAATAAAATATTTCATGACTTTATGTAATCTAGAGGGCGCCTTTTTAATTTAATATGACGTCACATAGCCTTTAACCAGCGGACGATCAAGACGCTTCCATCGATACCTCATTTGTCAAATTGTGATGAGTTGTTACAAGATATGAGGGAACAGATATACAGATATATATATAGTTTTAATAGGTTTACGTATTTAAATAATATTTATTCCACAAATTTCGCTATTGCACCTACCACTGTTTGTCTCTGCATCACCCAAAGGTTGACTGGTAGAAAATGCCTATGGCATTAAGTCCGCCTCTGTACATTTGTGTGCTTAAAGTATTAAATAAATAATAAATAAACAGATGAACAGTCACGAGCAAAAATATGTATACACTCAGCAAAATTCAATAGCGATTTTCTCGTCGAATATAACTTTGAGATTAGACCTATATCATAATAACCGGGGTTCGAAAATACTATGTTTGTAATAACATAAAATTACAATCAATACAATACGACAAAATCACTTTTAAAAGTTGCTATGTGTATACATATTAGTGCTGGTGACTGAACATACTACAAACATACCGGTCAAAATCATAACCCTCCTTTTTTCTTCGCCGTAATTGGGTAAAAAACAACAGTTACTTACATAAAACAATTTCAACAATAGGAGTTATTGTTGATACAAAAAAAAAACAACCGACTTTCCAAAAAAACACTAAAAAGTGAAAAATAAGTTTAATTTCGGAAGTTGGTGTCTTTGGTTTTCAATTTTCGTTTGTTGCAGCCGACTTCCGAATTAAACAGGTAAATATTTGACGGTTATTTGCGACGTTGCCAACTTTAAGAAAACGCTAAGAAGTATGTCTAAAAATAACCTTGACTGAGGTATGCACAAACCTAATACCACTCGAAACTTAGTAAACAGAAGATTTTTTTGATGGATCCGCAAAGGTAGCCCGCGATATTCAAATTTTCTTACGTTTTTTGCATACTTTGCGGACTAAAGAAGCAGAGTTTTTTATTATATTTACCTGAGTATTGTGTCTGTCCCCTGGTGACTGTTATCACGGTGAGCACCAGCAGGGACAGTGAGAGCACAGCTGGCCCCCATGATCGCATTATTGTCTGGAACAAACAAACAAACATGAGTAATACAGTAGGTAGTATTATAATATCTGTGCCGTAAGTAAGAATTGGTCTCAAACGTCGTGATTTCATGAAATAGTCATTCAATAGGGTAAATGAAGTTACAGAGTTATATTAATGATTATTATTCTGTAAATACATAAGTATTTGTTTTTGCAGTCGTGAATCATAATTATTTTAATCAACATACATCACAAGTTAGTTTTGAGATGGGATAATATAAATAAAACCAGCCATTCCCACAATTACTCACTTTACTGCACGCAAACTGATTTTAATGATAGACAATTAATTGTCTGTCTATGTCCATGACACATAAAACTTTGTAAAAAAAAAAAAAAAACACAAATTTTTGAGATTAAAAAAAAAAAACACTGAAATGTCAAATTCCAGATTCTTTTTACACGACTGCTCAAAAAAGGGAGTGTAATGTTTTCAGGGTTTATTGTACATTTTGTATTTGATGATACTTTAAAAAAAAAATCATACGATTTTGTAAATGTTTTTGTTTTAATCTAAAATGTTGTTTAGCCAACACGAGATGTAGACATAAATGTGAAACTACGTCTGAGCTAAACTTGTATTGTGACGCACATGGTCAGTCGGCGTTAGGGTTGGTGAGTAAGAGATTTGTTATAACTAGTCATCCTCAATATGTTTGCCTTCTATTGACTAAATAGTCACATATCACAATCAATCAATAATAGTCGGCACACTTGGAAACTGCGGAAGTTCCTTGAAACAAGTCTGGATATTGAGCGTGAGCGCAGCGTTGGCTGTCCGCTACAATTATGTTGGCACGCCGATTTGCAAAATGCACGACTGAAGTGAAGTCTACACCATTTACAGCGTACTTTCAGTCATTCTATACATGCAGTCTGTGGGTCAACTACGCGCAAAGGGCATACCGCGCCCTGCGCGTTCAATACAATAATAGGGAATATGCATGTATTTTTTGAATATCTTTATTCGATAATTTACATCGTCAAATAATAGTTTAAAAAAAAATCGACGGCAAAAAAGCAATTTAAAGTACTTAAAAAAAAGTTTAAAAATATCCAACCGATCCAGGCTATTTAAACGCCCTCCATTTGGCGCGCTTGGTGTGGTGACGTCACAGACCGTAAAAACAAACAAGCAACTGTCAAGTCAACGTCAAACACTCCTTTTTGTATGAGCGTTTGACATTGACTTGACACTTGTTGATTGACTTGACATTGACATTTTGATTGTTATCCCGGATTGTAACGTCACATTCGCTCTTAGCTTTTCAAGTATTTAATTATCCACGGTTTTTTGGGACTTTTTAAAAATTAATTTCTCGCTCAAAAATAAATTTTATTAAAAAATATTGATGGAGGCATAATTCTGAAGGAATAATTCTCATTTTTTTTTATAGTTTATAAAAAAAAATGTTTGACCCATATTTGAATCACATGCATATTCCCTATTCTTTCAGGGTGTTGATGGGGTTTCTGTGCTTCTGGCATGTTCGCAGAGGCGAGAATAGATGGCTTTCACGCCATCATGCGCAAACGTTGTGCTTCCATTATGCACAGGGTACGCGCCAGCCCCAACGGCATCCTGAAAACTATAGCTGATAGGTGGGACAGCCCCATACTGGGACATGCGATACGCCTACATGCCACTGTGGCGTAGTAATTAATAGTTTGTGTTGTTTCTCTGGTAAATGTAAGTAGTCCCCCTTTTTGAAGAAGTCGGTTAAAAAAAAGCTGCCGCCATAATCTTCTGTCAAAAAATTTGCCCTCGCTTCTCGCTCCTTCGGCCTACGCTCGGGTGCCAGCGAGACGGAAAAAAATTGTCGATCACCCCAGCGATCCAGGTGGGCAAATGAAATTCTGCCATCTTCATAGTATGCCAAATGGAATTCTGCCATCTTCATAGTATGCCAAATGGAATTCTGCCATCTTCATAATTATGATATGTGAAATTATACCAAATAATCGTCGCCCTAAATAAACCATAGGCCAATTAAAATTCTGCCATCTTAAAAGTATGCCATTGTAAATTCGGCCCAACAATAATTATATTAAACAATTTTTCTGCCTTAAAAATATTCGTATGAAAATTATGCCAAGTGTGTACTGTCAAATAGAGGGAACCCCATATCGCCAGTTATGTACGTAGCTACACAAAATATTAAGTTATGAATAAATAACTTAGTTGTGCCAACCCTACAGAACTGGTTGTCGTTAATGACAAGTTAGCGGTGGCATGCGGTGGTGGATGCGTCAGAGATTTAGCGAAGGTCGAATTTGTCAGATGTCGCGCGGTAACAATCAACTCAGCCTATCGCAGTCCACTGCTGGCCATAGGCCTCTCCCAGGCTGCGCCACAACACCCTGTCCTCCGCCTTCCGCATCCACTCCGTCCCAGCTAACTATTTAAGGTCGTCGGTCCATCTAGCTGGGAGGCGTCCCACACTACGCTTGCCGAGACGCGGTCTCCACTCTAGGACTCGTCTGCTCCACCGGCCATCGGTCCTTCGACAAACATGGCGGTGACAATTTTAGTGTAAAACTGGGGTGTCTTCAGACAGTGGTGGCCGCCATGTAACCAACCGTATTGACGGCCAGTGTCTGAACTTACGGTGCCAAAAAACTTTAAAAATTCGCCAAAAAGGTCAAGGCGAGGTCTCACAGGAAATAGTCCGTATATCGTTAATTCGTAGTTTTTATCGCATTTTTTTTTGGACACAAACTTACATTTAATTTGAGAATTGACCGTGGGTCACGCACGACAGTGGTCCGAAAAATATATCAATGTATGGGAGAACATGTTTATTAACTACGATGTTAGTTTTTGGGAAAAAATCTTCTCAATTATGGACCCCGTCATCTTACGTGGTCCGCATTGTCATTGAGCAGTGCATGTATTTATGTTATTTCGTAATGATGGCCTTATTAGGTTATTGTATCTCATACCTACCTACATATAAGTTCAATCATCCAATTAAGTTGATAAATTGTAGATTTATCGTACCCAAACACCGTTATCCTTGAAACCAGTGGTTTGGTTTCATTTATAGAACGTAAAAAATCAAGTAGGTAACAAAAACTAAAACCCAACTACGACTTAAAAGATATAAACAAGGCACCACAGACAGACAAATTAAAAATCCGGAGTAAGTCGTAGTTGGGTTTTAGTTTTTGTTACTTGACTTTTTTTTTAATACTTTGGGGTTATAATATATATATTTTTGAAATGTGCTCATTAAGCCCTTTCATTTGATACCCAACATGGTACGAATAAACCATATTTTTTTTTAAGTTCCTCACTTTATGTCCTCTAGAGGGCGCCATTTTTAATTTAATGTGACTTCACATAGCCTATAACCAATCACAATCACGACGCTTCTAACGATACCTCATTTGTCAAATTGTGATAAGTGGTTTGGAAGATAGGAGGGAACAGATGAACATACATACATACATACATACATACATACATACCGGTCAAAATCATAACCCTCCTTTTTCTTCGCCGTAGTCGGGTAAAAATTAATGGAAACCTACCTGGTACCTATAGATCTAGGGTACTTTAATGTTATTTTTTCGTTAAATTCATAGCTCATATCCATATTCATAATCAGCCTAAAGGCCAACGCAGACCGGGACGGGATGGCAAAGGATTTTGCCGTCAGTCAGCGCACACTAGCCGCTTAGATACCGCGGCATTCCAGCGCCTTGCCACGGCGCGGGCGCCCCGCGGTATATCACAACCAGCGCCGGCGTCCTCGGCATGCCGTTGCCTACCGCAGTACGCCGCGACATCCCGCCGCGGGAGCCCGTGACGCGTCTTTCAATGCCGCGCAACGAAATCCCTTTCATTTTATTATTTATTTATTATATAAAAAAATGGTACAAAGGCGGACTTAATGCCTGAGGCATTCTCTACCAGTCAACCAAGGGTGGTGAAGAGATTAGATGGCAGGTGCTCTAATTGAGAGGAACAAAGAGAAAAAATATATAATATATCGTATTGAATTATAGATAAAAAAAACTGTCGGCATTGGCAAGTCTCCAGTCGTTTCCAGTAATGACCCTGACGTGTGTGCTCTTAACAAACATTTCTCACTTCCCCCTGTTACTTTAGATCCGCACGTCAAGTCAGCTACTCTCAATAAACTTGCCGGTCTGTCAGTGTCGCAGTGTTCTTCTTTCGAATTAAGTCCTGTGAGTGAGATTGAGGTCAAAAAATCTATTTGTGCTATATCCTCTTCTGCAGTTGGTAATGATAATATTTGCTCAAGAATGATTTCTCCTATCCTCCCCACACTACTTCCCGTCTTGACCCACATGTTTAATTTCTCCTTGTTTTCTTCTACTGTTCCTGAGGCCTGGAAACAAGCCCATATCATACCCTTACCCAAAATTCCTAAGCCGGTCTCACCGACTGATTTTCGTCCCATTTCTATCCTCCCATACCTCTCCAAAGTTCTTGAGCACATCGTTCATCAGCAACTTTTTGCTTTTCTCTCTAAGAATGACCTACTTAGTCCTCTGCAATCTGGTTTTCGACCTGGTCATAGCACAGTAACGGCTCTTTTGAAGGTTGACATCCGCTGGGCTATGGACCACAAATCTCTCACCCTACTTGTACTCTTGGACTTTAGCAGCGCCTTTAACTCTGTTGATTTCGACATCCTTCTAGGGATCCTTAAATCTTTAAATTTCTCTTCTTCCACTATTTCTTGGTTTGACTCCTACCTCAGGGGCCGCTCGCAGAGGGTTCGTCTTGACGAGTTTTCTTCTAATTGGTGTTCCCTTACCGCAGGTGTGCCTCAGGGTGGCTTTCTCTCTCCTCTTCTCTTTTCTATTTTTATTAACTCTGTCACCAGAGTAATTTCTTCTCACTTCCATCTCTACGCCGACGATCTGCAGCTTTACAACCATTTCTTAAGGGAAGATGCGGAGGCCGCTGTGTCTGCCATGAACAGCGACCTGAATTTTATTGGCGAATGGTCGCGGTCCTTTGGACTGCGAATCAACCCTAGGAAATCCCAGGCTATAATTATCGGTGGCAGGTATATGCGGAATAGGCTCGATGTGGCGTCGCTGTCTCCACTCTATCTGAATGGAGTTCAGATTGTGTACGCAAACACGGTTAAAACCTTGGGGTGACCATGGACTCCTACTTGTCGTGGACTGCCCATGTTGCTCAAGTCAGTCGAAAAGTGCACTTCACGTTCCATTCGTTGAAATGCCTCCAGTGCTTCTTGCCCTTGAACACCAAAATCTCCCTTGCCCAAACTCTCATTCAGCCCATTATAGATTACGCCGACGCCTGTTATTTGGATGCCACCGAGGAGCTTTTAAATAAACTTGAGCGTTTGCAAAATATCTGCATTCGTTTTGTTTTTAACCTTAAAAAGTATGATCACGTTTCTTACTATCGCAACCTACTCAAGTGGCTCCCTATTCGACTTCGCAGGAACTCTCGGATATTGTGTCTACTTTTTAACCTCCTTCACAATCCTAAAACTCCGTCCTATCTGCGGGAGCGTTTTTCCTTCGCCCGTCCTTCTGATGCGCCTTGCAGGTCGCATCATAGAAATCTCCTTAAGTCCCCTCCCCATTCCACTGACTTCTACTCCTACTCCTTCACTGTGCACGCGGTGCGGTTATGGAATTCCCTTCCGCCTGACATTAGGGACTGCCAAACTGTTGCAGTGTTTAAAAGAAGAGTGAAAGAACACTATCTTTCCACTTCGTCATAGTTGTGTATGTATTTATTTCGATATATATTTATGAAGTAGGTAGTTTATATTATGTATGTAGTATTTATAGTTGTATGTAAGTGTATGATCATATTATTTGTTCTAGTTTATTAAGTGAATTGTGTTGATTTTATGTATTTTACTTTCTCTTGAATTTTACACACGGTGTCTACATCTCTTATCTACTTTCCTATCGCAGGTGTGCTGGAAGAGATTTCTTTAGAAATAAGCATCACCTTTGTACGTTTTTTTCTGTTCTTTTCTTCTTGTCTGTTTATTATGTGTGTACATAAATAGTTAAATAAATAATAATAAATAATAATAAAACAGGTTTACAGTACATTTTAAAGCATAGCAATTTATTTCGTATCGATCCGTTTGAATGTCCATTGGTAAAAATTTAAATCCCTTGCCATCCCGTCCCGGTCTGCGTTGGCCTTTAATGTTCCCATTGCTGGGACAATGGCATGGCCAATTGGCCATTTCTCTCATATGACCGCATTTTAAATAGAAAATCGAATTTAGAGATTGATTGCGTTAGTAAGCACGACACTTGTAAACTTGTAAGATGGAGTAAAGAGTCGCCGGACACTCAGGATTTGTTATGATTTTCTACAAGTTGTAACTTATAAAGAATTTTTTGATAAATAAAATCTCGAATAAAAGTTTAAAACTATTAAGTACCTACTTGTGAAGTAAATAATGACACCATGGTCAGGCCATATGAGGACCATGTAGATAAGAGTCTGAAATGGTCTTTTTAGACCATTTCAGACTCTTATCTACATGGTCCTCATATGGCCATAATGCTGGAATGATATTAGCTATTAAAAGGCTGGAATGATATTAGCAGTGTGACTTGACTATCACGAAAAAAATCCTGATAGTCATACTGCTGGTGTTACAACCTGTGCCCTGTTTATCAAAACTTACAAGCCTTGTATTACCAAGTGTCATTATTTACTTCACAAGTAGGTACTTAATAGTTTTAAACTTTTATTCGAGATTTTATTTATCAAAAAATTCTTTATAAGTTACAACTTGTAGAAAATCATAACAAATCCTGAGTGTCCGGCGACTCTTTACTCCATCTTACAAGTTTACAAGTGTCGTGCTTACTAACGCAATCAATCTCTAAATTCGATTTTCTATTTAAAATGCGGTCATATGAGAGAAATGGCCAATTGGCCATGCCATTGTCCCAGCAATGGGAACATTAAAGGCCAACGCAGACCGGGACGGGATGGCAAGGGATTTAAATTTTTACCAATGGACATTCAAACGGATCGATACGAAATAAATTGCTATGCTTTAAAATGTACTGTAAACCTGTTTTATCTATAATTCAATACGATATATTATATATTTTTTCTTTGTTCCTCTCAATTAGAGCACCTGCCATCTAATCTCTTCACCACCCTTGGTTGACTGGTAGAAAATGCCTCAGGCATTAAGTCCGCCTTTGTACCATTTTTTATACAGGGTGTTAGGGTAAACACCGTTATCCTTGCAACCAGTGGTTTGGTTTCATTTATAGGAGCTACGTATGGTATTCCGAAATACCGCTAACCGAAAGGACGGTTTTCCGATAACACTCTACTCCGACGGTTAGTTGAACGAAAAAATAATTGGCCGATGAAACGTTTCGCCGAAAATATTATTTATCGACGGTTGGTAGTCCGAATGAATCCTTCGCCGATGTAACGGTTCACCGAAAACACTCTTCAACGACGATTGGTTAAACGATCGAATCTTTCGCCGATAGCACTCGTTGTAATTCTTTTGCCAAATGGATAGTTTTTCTTTCAGCTTGACAACACCCTTAGGTCTTGTAGAAGTCATGTTAAAAATACAGGTAATAATAAAATAATACATGGAAGTGTGGCAATAGAAAAAAAAAACAAAGTTTTAATGTAACAATAAGAAAATTAATCAAAAATGCAAATTTATTTATTTTCGAGTTGTCCAACTCCGTTCTGTCAAATTTTTTCTATTCATGTTTTAGTGGGAACTGCAGGAGGCACAAATAAATTTCTACCTATGGTATACGCACTACTGTCACATAAGACTGAAAGCTGTTATTTCATATTTTTGGAGATTTTGAAAAGATTTTTAGATTTTTTTCAGAACCACACAGATTTGAGTGGACCTGTCCAGTCAGTGCAAGCATTTGTCAGTAATAGTGGAGCTCAACTCAGAACTTACGTGGGATTTCGGTAAGTAGATATAAGAAGTCCATTTTGACGTTTCGTTCTCGTACATGTAATAAAACGTTATGCCTTGAGAATCAGTTTTTGCAATGTAGATAAGTCGTCGATTACAAACTCTCAAAGTATGATCAATCGATATGTCTCGAGAATCAGTTTCTAAGAAACCAATTTTTTTTTTCATCTCTACACAAACCATTTTTATAGCTGTCAAAACGGACTTCTTAGATTGCCGCGAGTTTAGTGCGGTGAGATAAATGTTTGTTTCAATAAGACTTCATTTTAAACTCGATGCATCTCATAAATGTGTCACCAGTATTATTATTTCCGATTCTTTTTAATATTTAAAATAAAACTATATCTTGTTTTCAATCCCAAATTAGTTTCTCTAGCCCCTAGTTTTAACTAAAGCTCGGAGTGACAACTAGTTTTAACTGAAACTCAAATATATCGGTGGTAAATTCTAGTTTTGACTGGGTATTTCTAGTTTTAACAAAGGCATTTAGTAAAAACTACAGGTAAAAATGAAAGTCGTTGTTAAATAAAACTCTATATTAATATAATATAATAATTGTGTCGGTATAATCTGTGCTTGCACGCGCCCCTAGTGTTGTGTCGCTCGCTCACGGCTTCAGGCGCTTGTAGTTCGCGAGGTGGCTGTTCAGATGCTGCGCCAGTTGATCTGCTCGTGCGAATGATGCCTGGAGAGAGAGTAGATAGTGTTAGGGATTTACACACGACGCAGCGGTAGAGCTGCTTGGCGTGGTTGTGCATGTGCCTCGTGAGGGAGTGCGCATGCGAGAAGCGCTTGCCGCACTGCGCGCAGGCGTGCGGCAGGCGCGCGGAGCGTGTAGCACTCACCTTACACACGACGCAGCGGTAGAGCTGCTTGGCGTGGTTGTGCATGTGCCTCGTGAGGGAGTGCGCATGCGAGAAGCGCTTGCCGCACTGCGCGCAGGCGTGCGGCAGGCGCGCGGAGCGTGTAGCACTCACCTTACACACGACGCAGCGGTAGAGCTGCTTGGCGTGGTTGTGCATGTGCCTCGTGAGGGAGTGCGCATGCGAGAAGCGCTTGCCGCACTGCGCGCAGGCGTGCGGCAGGCGCGCGGAGCGTGTAGCACTCACCTTACACACGACGCAGCGGTAGAGCTGCTTGGCGTGGTTGTGCATGTGCCTCGTGAGGGAGTGCGCATGCGAGAAGCGCTTGCCGCACTGCGCGCAGGCGTGCGGCAGGCGCGCGGAGCGTGTAGCACTCACCTTACACACGACGCAGCGGTAGAGCTGCTTGGCGTGGTTGTGCATGTGCCTCGTGAGGGAGTGCGCATGCGAGAAGCGCTTGCCGCACTGCGCGCAGGCGTGCGGCAGGCGCGCGGAGCGTGTAGCACTCACCTTACACACGACGCAGCGGTAGAGCTGCTTGGCGTGGTTGTGCATGTGCCTCGTGAGGGAGTGCGCATGCGAGAAGCGCTTGCCGCACTGCGCGCAGGCGTGCGGCAGGCGCGCGGAGCGTGTAGCACTCACCTTACACACGACGCAGCGGTAGAGCTGCTTGGCGTGGTTGTGCATGTGCCTCGTGAGGGAGTGCGCATGCGAGAAGCGCTTGCCGCACTGCGCGCAGGCGTGCGGCAGGCGCGCGGAGCGTGTAGCACTCACCTTACACACGACGCAGCGGTAGAGCTGCTTGGCGTGGTTGTGCATGTGCCTCGTGAGGGAGTGCGCATGCGAGAAGCGCTTGCCGCACTGCGCGCAGGCGTGCGGCAGGCGCGCGGAGCGTGTAGCACTCACCTTACACACGACGCAGCGGTAGAGCTGCTTGGCGTGGTTGTGCATGTGCCTCGTGAGGGAGTGCGCATGCGAGAAGCGCTTGCCGCACTGCGCGCAGGCGTGCGGCAGGCGCGCGGAGCGTGTAGCACTCACCTTACACACGACGCAGCGGTAGAGCTGCTTGGCGTGGTTGTGCATGTGCCTCGTGAGGGAGTGCGCATGCGAGAAGCGCTTGCCGCACTGCGCGCAGGCGTGCGGCAGGCGCGCGGAGCGTGTAGCACTCACCTTACACACGACGCAGCGGTAGAGCTGCTTGGCGTGGTTGTGCATGTGCCTCGTGAGGGAGTGCGCATGCGAGAAGCGCTTGCCGCACTGCGCGCAGGCGTGCGGCAGGCGCGCGGAGCGTGTAGCACTCACCTTACACACGACGCAGCGGTAGAGCTGCTTGGCGTGGTTGTGCATGTGCCTCGTGAGGGAGTGCGCATGCGAGAAGCGCTTGCCGCACTGCGCGCAGGCGTGCGGCAGGCGCGCGGAGCGTGTAGCACTCACCTTACACACGACGCAGCGGTAGAGCTGCTTGGCGTGGTTGTGCATGTGCCTCGTGAGGGAGTGCGCATGCGAGAAGCGCTTGCCGCACTGCGCGCAGGCGTGCGGCAGGCGCGCGGAGCGTGTAGCACTCACCTTACACACGACGCAGCGGTAGAGCTGCTTGGCGTGGTTGTGCATGTGCCTCGTGAGGGAGTGCGCATGCGAGAAGCGCTTGCCGCACTGCGCGCAGGCGTGCGGCAGGCGCGCGGAGCGTGTAGCACTCACCTTACACACGACGCAGCGGTAGAGCTGCTTGGCGTGGTTGTGCATGTGCCTCGTGAGGGAGTGCGCATGCGAGAAGCGCTTGCCGCACTGCGCGCAGGCGTGCGGCAGGCGCGCGGAGCGTGTAGCACTCACCTTACACACGACGCAGCGGTAGAGCTGCTTGGCGTGGTTGTGCATGTGCCTCGTGAGGGAGTGCGCATGCGAGAAGCGCTTGCCGCACTGCGCGCAGGCGTGCGGCAGGCGCGCGGAGCGTGTAGCACTCACCTTACACACGACGCAGCGGTAGAGCTGCTTGGCGTGGTTGTGCATGTGCCTCGTGAGGGAGTGCGCATGCGAGAAGCGCTTGCCGCACTGCGCGCAGGCGTGCGGCAGGCGCGCGGAGCGTGTAGCACTCACCTTACACACGACGCAGCGGTAGAGCTGCTTGGCGTGGTTGTGCATGTGCCTCGTGAGGGAGTGCGCATGCGAGAAGCGCTTGCCGCACTGCGCGCAGGCGTGCGGCAGGCGCGCGGAGCGTGTAGCACTCACCTTACACACGACGCAGCGGTAGAGCTGCTTGGCGTGGTTGTGCATGTGCCTCGTGAGGGAGTGCGCATGCGAGAAGCGCTTGCCGCACTGCGCGCAGGCGTGCGGCAGGCGCGCGGAGCCGGGCGGCGGCGCGGCGCCGTGCGCGCAGGCGGCGTGGCGCCGCAGCTGCTCGTAGCGCGGGAACGTCAGGCCGCACGTGGGGCAGCGGCCTGGGGGGGGACAAGGGTGTTACGTCAACAAGAACGTCGGCAAGAGGTCATATGAGAGAGAAGTAATAACAAACTACTCCCTTACCAGCTCGTTCGTCTGCGGTGTGTGTACGATCATGCGCAGCTAACTCCGCGTCGTCTTCGAAGCACTTGCGGCACACTTCACATCGAACTGTCATGGCGCCGCGGTGAGCTTCCGCTCTGTGGAAGAATTGGAGATTGGAGTAAGACAATAAGCATAACTAGCCAATAATTTTCCCACTGCTGGGTCACAGGATCTCTGTGAGAGGGAACGGGCGGTAATCTACCACGCGGGTCCAGCAGGCGTAGCATGAGCACCGCTTTGTCGACGGAAGAGTAGACAAAAATGACGTTTCGTGTAGACAGTACCACGGCAGCAAAGTAGAAAGAGTCAACTGCACTTTTTACGAAATAGCTTCTACGTAATTCGACTCAGAATTCTTTGTTTTGTCATAGGATATTTTTTCTGATGGTGATTTTGACAGTTGGACATAGAAAACTTTCTTCCGAAATTGTCTACATATAAAAAGACCTAGACAAAGATCGTTAGAAACGAAAGACAAAATGACAGATTGTAGAAGGATTTCTACGGTGCGATGTCAAAAATGAAGAAACAAAATGTCACTTTACATAGAAAAAGCTATGTCTATTCTTCGTAGAAATATGTAGAAAGCGTCATGCTACGCGTGCAGTGCGGGTTGGTAGATGCCACATGTCTTCCGAGTTTTGGTTCTAGGACATGCCGCTTTCCTCACGATTTTTTATATTACCGTTTTGTCTTTCTCTCAAAAGACCATGGTCTACTGAGTCTACTGATCTCATTGGCTACCGGCTTTTCTTTCAAAAGACCATGGTCTACTGAGTCTACTGATCTCATTGGCTACCGGCTTTTCTTTCAAAAGACCATGGTCTACTGAGTCTACTGACTACAGGTCTATTCATACTCACTTGTGTTCCCATAATTTCTCGCGTCTATTGAATGTTTCACTGCAACAGTCGCACTCGTACCGGTCGGACGAGCGCGCGCGCGACCGCGAGTTGCCGCCGCCGCGGTTCTGATGGACGCGGCGGTGGATTCTGTGGAAGAGAGTAGTTTATTAAATTGCAAGGCAAAGAGGTATTGTATAATCAATGTCATGTACGGCGTAATTGTCATGTACATTCCTCCTTTAGTTATGACTAGCTGAAGCCCGCGGCTTCGCCCGCGTGGATGTCGGTTATTATAATACTTAAACCTTACTCGAGAACCTCTCTATCCATTGGTGAAAACAGCATGAAAATCGGTGCAGTAGTTTTTTGAGACGGACAGACGCGGCGGAGGACATCGTTTTAAAAAATATAAAATGAAAAACAAATAAATAGTCCAAATATTTACCCTGCGCCACGCGCCGCGCCCGCGTCCCGCCGCCTGTACATTCCGCACCTCGTCGCTTCTAAATATTTTCATCATCATCTGCTTTTTCACAACTATGTTGGGGTCTGCTTCCAGTCTAACCGGATGCAGCTGAATACTTGTATTTTACATGGAGCGACTGCCTATCTGACCTCCACAACCCAGTTACTGGGTAACACAATACTCCTTGGTAAGACTGGTTGTCGTCGCTTCTATACATTTTGTATGAAATATGAAAGGAGTGGCACAACGGCCACGCCACTCGCCTCTTGTGTATGTCCGGCACCTAAGGTATATTAAACAAGGTACTCACTTCAACGTAACTCTAGTAGAATACCACTTGGAACAGATATGACATTGGAAGCTCTTGTCAGCTGACTCATTCTCGGACTCGCTGATCTCATCGTGTGAGGCCGGAGCTGCCGGATCCGCGGCCCGTTCCGGATCCGAGTCGGATCCGCTGTCGGAAGCCGGCCCACTGTACGACCAAGCGCCGAACGACCTGTTGATGTGAAGACGATCAGTTTTGACGGGGTTAGGACGTGGGTTTATGTGCTGGCGATACCATCAATTATCTCGATATTAAAAAAATATAAAGTTACCTCCAAACCGATTAATAAACTGCTAGTATTCAAAAAAATACTTCAAATAAGATCGTGAAACTGCATAATAACAGAACCAAATCAATCTGCCTAGCCTTTTCCTAACTATGTTGGAGTCGGCTTCCAGTCTAACCGGATGCAGCTGAATACCAGTATTTTACATGAAGCGACTGCCTATCTGACCTCCACAACCCAGTAAGGGTAATACGATACCCCTTGGTAAGACTGGTTTTCAGACTTTAAGGCTTCTGACGACCCGTAACGACAGTCAAAGATCCACGAATGACAGTCGGGACCAACGGCTTAACGTGCTTTCCGAGGCACGGAGGAGTCTGGGTATGTAAAGGTGGTCACCCATCCACGGACGGTGTATTTGAGCTGAAGTACTATGCGCTCTTAATTGTATACCGTGTGATTCTTTATAATGTGCACATTATCGAAATGAGGGAATCTTTGTTTAATTTTACCGACGGCAAAAATATTTAAAAAAAGTCTAAATATTTTTAATTTTTTTAGTTTTTTTTTAGTAAGCTCCTCACCTATCATCCTCATTAGTCGTATGATTGGCCACCGGTGGTGGATCTTCAGTCTTGGGTTTCTCGTCGCCAGATTCTGACTCACTGTCGGAACTGTCTGATGAACTTGAGGAGTCGGAGCTCGATGATGTAGTGGATCCCGAGCTGGAACTGCCTGTAGGATTGGATTGGTCAGTTGAGAGATCAATCGATAATTTGATTTTATATGGATGGACTGTATTCATGGTGAAGATTTATACGTGTAACGTGAAATGCGCAAAACCTGAAAATAGTTTGATCAGAATAACGAGCAGAATCAATTAAACCACTTTTTAATATACGACACATTTTTCGAAAAATCTTCATTAATAACGTTGCCGTGTCTATTTATTTAATAGATCAAGCCATCACATGCGCAAACCCGCCAAAATAGGTAAACAAACACAAATTGTTCTGAACAAATTAAATTTTCTCATACGCGGGATAATAATAGCTTTTATTTCAATGCAAATACGAATCTTCCAAAACTAAAACAGCACATAAAACCATTACAATTTTTCTAATGTTTTTTTTCTCTCTGAAATAGGTCAATTGAATTAAAAATCAGTTGGGATGTCTGAGGTTTTGCGCATTTTACTCATCATTATGAACAACTTTCACTAAGAGAACAAACATGAAATCGCGAGAATAAAACAGCTGTTCCCTACATTTTGACGAGCTATGCGATCATAAATGTAGGGGAACAGCTGATTTTCTTTTCGTGATTTCAGCCAGTGTGCAATAAAACAGCAGTTACAGTCAACTGTTCTTCCGCGCTGTTGAATTTACAACCGTCGCCTCAGCGCCGAGAATTGAAAATACAATAGAGCAAAAGAACCGTTGACTGTAACTTTGGCTGTTACTTTAGAAACTTTATTTTTTATTTGAGGTTGGGAAATCATCAAATGACTTCTCCGGCTCTGGGCGGAGCGGGAGGGCGTGTTAGACTTTTCGTGTTCCTTCAGTTGCCTATTGCCAAGGTATCGGTAATCCCTCTCGGACTTTCCCACAACCCTGGCAGGTTCAAAGTCAAAGTCAAAGTCAAATCATTTATTTCAAATAGGCACATAGAAGGCACTTTTGAACTGTAATAGAACTGATTCTAGTTGCCCCTTCCAAAAGGTAGTTTTCGTATGGAGAAGAATGGACAAGAAACTCCACCGTTACTCTTAAAAAGCAATGTTTTACCATATTTTTTTATACATGAATTGAAAGAAACTGGCCGTTAGCCAAGAGCTCCTATTGCATAAACTAAAGTCGAATTAAAATAAACTTACTGCTACGAGTGTTTCGGGATCCGGATGTGCTTTGTGAGGGGACCGCTTGTCGCTCTGTTAATAAGAGCAACGCATTGTGAACATACACACACACGTACTTACTAGCTGCTTCCCGCGGTTTCACTCACGTATGGGTTAGGGATGCAAGAAGTGTAAAAAAGTATCGATATATTTCGTATCGATATTTAAAGAAAATATCAATATCGATTTCGATATATCGAAAAAAAAAAATCGATATATCGGAGGAATTTTCAAAAAAAAAATTACTTTATGTAGTTCAAGTTCATAATCATTTAAATACCAAACTAGGAAAAAAAGTACTAATAATTTTTACGGCTCTGAATTCCAGCGGTTTTAGTCAGCGGCGACAACGGTGTTGCTATTGAAAATATATCGTTTTTGATACATTTTCGATACTTGATATTTTATTTCGATACATCGATATATCGAAATAATAAATATCGCCTGAAAATATCGATATATCGAACAAAAAATATCGATATTTCGATATATCGATATTTTTCTGCAAGCCTAGTATGGGTCAGTTCAGACCGCAACGTGAAGCGACGCGACGCTGCGCGCACATTTTAACAATAGGGAATATGCACGTGATTCAAATAAGGTTCAAGTATATTTTTTTTATAAACTATATTACTTCGGAATTATGCCTCCATCAATATTTTTGAATAATATTTCTGTTTGAGCGAGAAATTAATTTTAAAAAAGTGCCAAAAAACTGTGGGAAATTCAAATACTTGAAAAGCGACGCTAATGAGACGCGGATGAGACGTAACAATCTATGGCAATAATCAAAATGTCAATGTCAAGTCAATCAACAAGTGTCAAGTCAATGTTATACACTCCTACAAAAAGGGGTGTTTGACATTGACTTGACACTTGTTTGTTTGTTGTCATAGACTGTCGGCGTTTAAATAGCCCGTATCGGGTGGATATTTTTAATTTTTTTTAAGTACTTTAAATTGCTTTTTTGCCGTCGATTTTTTTTTTATTATTTGGCCATGTTAACTATCGAATAAAAATATTATAAAAACATGCATATTCCCTATTATCGAACTTATTTTCTTCACGAAAAGGTATAATTTCAGTGCGAGGGTTGACACGTGTCAAAGTACGTTTAGATGCGCAGCGCGTGTACCTTATTGTGTAGTAAATAAATTCGATATTGTATCAGATCATAAAAAGTGCGCGTCGCGTCACGTCTCGGTGTGAACTGACCGTAAGTCTCGATCCCGTGGGAATATAGGGATATCCTTTATCCTTCTCAAGAAGACCAATTCTCTTACTTAAAAAACTTTCACATTCAAGTCGCAATCTGCCAAACTTGTCAAAAATGTTGGTAAATTATTTTTTACAGATTGCGAATGAGATGCGAATGTGAATGTTTCAAAAAAATAAGGGAATTGCCCCGCTGGTTTAGGCTACCCATGTGCCGAATTTCATCTAAATCCGTTCAACAAACAAACAAACAAACTCACTTTCGCATTTATAATATTAGTTAGGATTCGCAACAAAAAATCGCCGTGTGAAATACAATACAGGGTGCAAGGGTAAACACTCTTGTCATTCAAAGCATGGGTAGTTGACTTAAATATAAAAATAAATGACCGAGTAACAACAACAAAAAAAAACGTTATTTTCATTAAAAGATTTTAAAAAGTTTCTATCCGACACCGTGCTCGCAAGCGAAACAGCTGACTGACTGAGGGAGGGGTCGCGCTCGCGGCCGGTCAGGTCACGTCCCACGCCCGTGGGGCATCCGTCCCGTGGGCACCCGTGTTGAAACGCAAGTTCGTTGCCCTAGCGCTTATGTGAAAGGGTGAAATACTCTAGTGGTAAAAAGTTATTTTTAAAAAAGTCATAATTTTCCATTGATTTTACGTTCTATAAATGACACCAAACCACTGGTTACAAGGATAACGGTGTTTACCCTAACACCCAGTATTTTCTTTATTTTACGAAGAAATGACAAAAGAAACCATTACTCACCAGATCCAGAACTACTGCTGTCAGAGTCAGAATTGGAACTATCTTCCAACTTCTCCACCCTCGTCTCCATTTCTTTAACCGATGCACATCCTGCAACAATATAATAAAAATTTAAAAAATATTAAAAAAATATAACCGACTTCCAAAAAAATACGGTACGACGTGAAAAATAACTTTAATTTTGAAAAAAATATAATTTTGAGTAATTTTTAAGCTCACTTATAGGGCGATGTTATAAAATAATAATAATAAATATAGGGGGTAAAAATAATTTGTTAATTCTGTCAGTAAGATTAAGAATACTTAGACAGGTTCTCCTAGTGCAGATACCAGTCTCCCACAAAGGATTTATCAGATAATTGTAATCTTTATATTTTTACTGCGCCTTTGTGGAAAAATGTTTATTTATTATTATATTGTAAGGGGGACATCGACGCGCAGACTGTTACCATGAATTCAGCAAATGATTTTCGCCCAAAAAGAGCTGAAGGGTTCCGTCGGTTATTAAAAAAAAATGTGCTGTTTTCTTTCTTTCTTTTTTCTTTATTTATTTTCTTTTTTTTATTTATTTCTTTTCTTTTTTTTCTTTTCTTTTTTCTCTTTTTTTCTTTCCTTTTTTTCTTTATTTCTTTCCTTTTTTCTTTCTTTTTGTTCCATACGTTTCACCTCGAATAAAATATGCCGAACGAAACATAAACATGAACACAAAGCGTCTTGATATTTTTACTGTATGACATATACACTGACCTTCAGAACTCCTAACTGACAGGACCTCGTCTTCATCGCCTCTACGCTGTGAGTCGTGCGGCTTCTTAAAGTTGGCGGCCAGCAAGTGTGTATCGTATAGCTCGTCCTAGAGGGAAATGTTTGTAAAATTAGATTAAATTACATAGCTAATAATTAGATTTATGTTTTATGTTGCGTAATGTAAATGATTTTGCATTGTATAGAATCATTTTTTTTTAACTGAACAGACAGCTGTCCTTTTTTTTTTTTTGAGGGTGGGAAATCATCCTATGACAGTAAAAGTCTGACATGCCCTTCCGCTCTACCCAGAGCGGAAGGGCATGTCAGACTTTTACTGACTAAAACCCACCCGTGTTTCTTCCCCCCTTTCCTTCCGGTCCTGGCGGACCCCGCCAATTGTGCTGACATCTCTTTGAGGCGCGCGTGGAACACGACGCGCCATCGACCCGGGCCTGGTCCTAATCGGACGGCGAGCTACCCATTGCTCGCCGTCCGCAAGCCCGCGCCTATGGTGGCCGGGAATCCGCCTGGGATTCCCGACGCCCAGGGCGTCTCCAACGGCGGTTAGGGGCGTGAGGGCGCAAACTTTGCCTCTACCTCACGCGTTCCGCCTCCTCCTTCGCGAGCATTACTGCTTCGCAGAATGAGGTGACTGCTTCCCATGCCCTCTCGCTCCGTACCATGGCCTGGACCAGAGCCGGACGCAAGAGGTCATTGCCGCCAATCGCCTCCACGAGGACACGGCGGTGCTCCGCCCAACAGGGCATCCACCGTATGCTCCGGGCGATCCACACAGACAGCTGTGCTGCTGGACAGTTTGTTGCGCCACTTCTTCTTCCCAGCTAAAGCACTAGGAAGTGGTGAAGGGTGGGCGTTTTGGGGGACTATCTTATGTAATTTTTGACGGTCGAAAAGTGCTGATTCTCGGCCTAGTTTTAATAAATGACTTTTGATTTTGGTTTTGATTTTGACACAAGGGAATAATCCTACTAAGGGCTGATTTCATCAAAGTCAGATATCTTTTATCCGTTGAATAAAATTGTCGTCTGAGCGTCTGGCAAGTCGGTACACATTGGCGGACCGCCGAGCGCGGTACGATGTCACGTGCGATCGTGGTTATGCAATTTTCAAACTAATATCGATTGTAAACAGTGCATTTTACAATGTTTTGAGTTGGAATGGCTTACCCTGTTACAGTGTAACAGGGTGTTGAAAGGGTAACCCGTTTGTAACAGGTTAACTCCACCCGTTCGAAGATGTAACATGCCTCATTGGGATTATTTTTTAAGCGCTTAAAAAAACCCCTTCAAAACCCTTTCAACGAGTATTCGGCCGGTCCCTGCTGGTACTACATGCAGCTCAAGTTTATTAGGCTGGAGTACCTAACACTGGGTAACACGAAAAAAAGCTTTTCGCGAAGGTAACCTCTTGACTGAAGGGGTTAACCCCTTCACGTGGTTACCTTAATAAAGGTGTTAACCATTTCGCTGGGTTTCGAGGATGTAACTCGAACAAAAGGTAACACTGCGATATGAGTTACCCCATGTACGGGTTACCCTGTCCAAAGGCTCAACTCTTAAGCGGGGTTGTCCGGTCCCTGCAGAAATGTCATGTTTAAAAGGTGTTTAGGCTAAACAACTGATACACAGGTGTTGTGGTAACAAGGTATGTGTCATTTATTGTGTACATCTTTTGTTGGAGATCCTAAATCAATAAAAAAAAATCAAGTAATAAAAACTAAAACCCAACTACGACTTAAAAGGTATAAACAAGACCCCACAGACAGACAAATTAAAAATCCGGAGTCACACGTAATCTGTTCGATTTATGTAGGTATTGTTATTTATGTAACACGTGTGACTCCGGATTTTTAATTTGTATGTCTGTGGGGTCTTGTTTATACCTTTTAAGTCGTAGTTGGGTTTTAGTTTTTATTACTTGATTTTTTTTTAAATTCTTTTGGGGTTATAATATATATATTTTTGAAATGTGCTCATTAAGCCCTTTCATTTGATACCTAACATGGTACGATTAAACCATATTTTTTTTAAGTTCCTCACTTTATGTCCTCTAGAGGGCGCCATTTAATGTGACTTCACATAGCCTATAACCAGCGGACAATCACGACGCTTCTAACGATACCTCATTTGTCAAATTGTGATAAGTGGTTTGGAAGATAGGAGGGAACAGATGAACATACACATATACATACATACATACCGGTCAAAATCATAACCCTCCTTTTTTCTTCGCCGTAGTCGGGTAATAAATAAAACTCAGTAACTTAGTGAATACAAACCTTGTCAATATTAGCGTACTTCTCGTGAATATGTCTCAACGCTCGCAGATTCTCATCCAAACTCAGCGAGTCTGATGCTTGACTTGGTGACCCTAGAAAAAATGTTTTTAATTATTACGTTATACAAGTAGGGGAATAGGGAATATGCATGTGATTCAAATATGGGTCAAATATTTTTTTCTATAAACTATGTTACTTCAGAATTATGCCTCCATCAATATTTTTGAATAAAATTTCTTTTTGAGCGAGAAATTAATTTTTAAAAAGTCCCAAAAAACTGTGGGTAATTCAAATACTTGAAAAGGCTAAGAGCGGATGTGACGTAACAATCCGGAATAACAATCAAAATGTCAATGTCAAGTCAATCAACAAGTGTCAAGTCAATGTCAAACGCTCATAGAAAAAGGAGTTTTTGACGTTGACTTGACAGTTGCTTGTCTGTTTTCACGAACTGTGACGTCACCACACCAAGCGCGCCAAATGGAGGGCGTTTAAATAGCTTTTGCCGTCGAATTTTTTTTTACTATTATTTGACGATGTAAACTATCGAATAAAAATATTAAAAAAATACATGCATATTCCCTATTAAAAGAATTTTAGGTTATTTTTTAGGGTTCCGTAGTCAACAAGGAACCCTTACTAGTGTCGCCATGTCCGTCTGTCCGCGGCTTAGCTTAGAGACTCTTAGTACTAGAAAGCTGTAATTTGGTATGGGTATAATACAAGGTGGAGACGACAATACAAAAAAAATAAAACTCCGTATATCTAATGACGTTCTCGGTCTACATACAAAAAGTATCAAATATATCCAATAGTTTAGTTACGATAGCTAGTCAAAGATCGGCAAACCCCATAGTCAGTTTTTACAAGCTTTATATTAGCTTGCTCTGTTCGTATGTGTTTCCGGTTACTCCAATTGTCATCCATTTTTCAAGCACTTCCTGACATTCGATTGAGCTGAAACTTGGCATACCTATATAACTACCGAGACATTTTGAAAAAATGATACCACGGTACTGGTCTGATGATGATAAACAAGATAGCACCTTCGTGTTTGGACTCATTAGCTATGTATTAATAAGTTCTTTGAAACTAGGTGGTGTTCAGGGTCTGATGATGGAGCCGGAAGGTGGCCCTGGAAAAACCCTTTTTAGTTAATTAAAAGCTTGTTTTTAAAAAGGTCTTCTCTACTTATATTTTATTTAATTTCGATGTTAGGATTTATTTGATAGTTCCAAAATACTCTTATGCATTAGTATTGCCAGTGTTTTCATTTATTGTTGTATTGTCGTCTCCACATTGTATAAATCACGCCAAAAAGAGGTAAAACAAAATCGAGAAAAAAAAAATTTTTGGTTACCTCCCCTACACGTGAAGTGGGGAAGTTTTTTTTTTTTCAATACTCCCACACGTGATCGAGACTTATGCGGGTGAAACGGCGGAGCGCAGCTAGTCTTTTATAAAAAATCTTTTCTGTTTTGTTAAGTACCTGGTTCTTGTTGAAAGGCCCTTTTTTATTTGTGGTTGGGTAATCATCCAATGACTTCTCCCGCTCTGGGCGGAGCGGAAGGGCGTGTCAGACTTTTACTGACTAAAACCCACCCGTGTTCCTTCAGTTGCCTGTTGCCAAGGTCCCGGTATCCCTTTCGGACTAACCCGCAACCCTGGCAGGCATCGGTCCTAGCGGACCCCGCCAATTGTGCTGACATCTCTTTGAGGCGCGCGTGGAACACGACGCGCCATCGACCCGGGCCTGGTCCTTATCGGACGGCGAGCTACCCATTGCTCGCCGTCCGCAAGCCCGCGCCTATGGTGGCCGGGTATCCGCCTGGGTAGTTGAAAGGCCTACACTTTCCTACCATACCTACCAACACTGTAATTTGAAAACATTGTAAAAGCCAATTATTTTTAAAAGAGTAGCCGTGGCGTTTCTTGCCGGCTCTTCTCCATAGGAAACGACCCATTGGAACCATGCACCTAGCTTCTGACGTGGCGCACCCTACCTCAAATTGCTTAGCATAATCCGCTGTCATGCCGAAAATACTGCAGCATTAATGTTGAAATAAATATATGTTAAAGTTGAGGATTGATGCCAGGTCCTATGTTTGGTGAAAAAACGATTACATAAAATTTTCTCGATAGAAAAAAAATCCAAAGAACCGCTGATATTAAAAAATTACTTCAAATTAGATCATGAAACTTTGCATAATAACTGAACTATCTATAAAGCAGGTTTAATGTTTTTTATTTCTTTTAAATTACCATTATTTTCACCGTAAAAAGCAATTACCTAAACTTTTAGACCGTTGAGACCCGCTAGCGCCCAACTTCGTCTCGCTCTCACTCTGCAGGCGTAGCATGGCGTTTTCTATCTCTATGAAGAATAGACATAGCTTTTTCTATACAAAGTGACAGTTCGTTTCTTCATTTTTGACATCCACCGTAGAAATCTTTCTACAATCTGTCATTTTGTCTTTCATTTCTAACGATCTTTGTCTAGGTCTTTTTATATGTAGACTATTTCGGAAGAAAGTTTTCTATCCTTACTGTCAAAATCACACTGACAACCGATAAATCCTATGATAAAACAAAGAATTCTGAGTCGAATTATGTAAAAGAGTGAATTTCGTAAAAAGTGCAGTTGACTCTTTCTATTTTGCTGCCGTCTCGTACTGTTTACTGTCTACAGGAAACGTCATTTTTGTCTACTCTTCCGTCGACAAAACGGTGCTCATGCTACGCCTGCAGGTCGCGAGTAGTATGGTGCGAGCGAGATAAAATCTGAGATAGGGTGCGCCATTAATCATAATAATCAAAGTTCCGGTAGATAATGCCGAAAAAACGATTATTATTGTTGTGTACAACTTACCCAGATCCGGTTCATCATCGCTGTCCAACGTGATCGGTTCAGAGTTGACGGGCATCAGGTTATTTCTAACGCGAATCTCTGGAAACGGTGACAGCAATTTAAATATCTGAATAAAATTACACGATATGATGTATAAATCAATTCGCCTAGCCTTTTTCCAACTATGTTGGGGTCGGCTTCCAGTCCAGCCGGATGCAGCTGAATACCAGTATCATGGAGCGACTGCCTATCTGACCTCCACAACACAGTTACTGGGTAACACGATACCCCTTGGTAAGACTGGCTGTTAGACTTTCGGGCTTCTGATGACCCGCAACAAGTGTAAAAGATCCAAGAATGACAGCTGAGACCAACGGCTTAACGTGCTTTCCGAGGCACGGAGAGGTTTCGGTAGGGAGGTAGGTCAGGTAGATAAGGTATGTAGGTGGGTAGGTAGGGTAGGTAGGTAGGTAGGTAGGTAGGTAGGTAGGTAGGTAGGTAGGTAGGTAGGTAGGTAGGTAGGGTAGGTAGGTACGTAGATAACTTAGTGCTACCCGTGCGAAGCCGGGGCGGGCAGCTAGTATGTACATACAGGATGTAAGGGTAAACACTCTTGTCATTCAAACCATGGGTAGTTGACTTAAATATAAAAATAAATGACCGAACTCAACAAAAAAAAAAACGTTATTTTCATTAAAAGATTTCAAAAAGTTTCTATCTGACACCGTGCTTGCTAGCGAAACAGCTGACTGACTAAGGGAGGGGTCGCGCTCGCTGCCGTTCAGGTCACATCCCGTAACCCCCGCCCGTGTTGAGACGCAAGTTCGTTGCCCTAGCGCATAAGGCAACGAACTTGCGTCTCTTGTGGTAAAATTTAGATCTAAAAAAAATAAAAAAAAAGTTGTAATTTTCCATTGATTGTTAGGGTAAACACCGTTATCCTTGAAACCAGTGGTTTGGTTTCATTTATAGAACGTAAAATCAATGGAACATGACAACTTTTTTTAAAAGAAATCTACATTTTACAATATTTCACCCTTTCACCCTAGGGCGCTAGGGCAACGAACTTGTGTCTCAACACGTGTGGGTGGCGCGGGACGTGACCTGACCGACCGCGAGCGCGACCCCTCCCTCAGTCAGCCAGCTGTTTCGCTAGCAAGCACGGTGCCGGATAAAAACTTTTTAAAATCTTTTAATGAAAATGGTGTTTTTTTTTATTATTACTCGGTCATTTATTTTTATATATTTAAGTCAATTACCCATGGTTTGAGTGACAACGGTGTTTACCCTTACACCCAGCAGGCGTAGCATGGCGCTTTCTATCTCTACGAAGAATATACATAGCTTTTTCTATACAAAGTGACAGTTCGTTTCTTCATTTTTGACATCGCACCGTAGAAATCCTTTTACAATCTGTAATTTTGTTATTCATTTCTAACGATCTTTGTCTAGGTCTTTTTGTAGGAAAGTTTCGGAGGAAAGTTTTCTATCCTTACTGTCATAATCACACTGACAACCGATAAATCCTATGACAAAACAAAGAACTCTGAGTCGAATTATGTAAAAGAGTGAATTTCGAAAAAAGTGCAGTTGACTCTTTCTACTTTGCTGCCGTCGTACTGTCTACAGGAAACGTCATTTTTGTCTACTCTTCCGTCGACAAAGCGGTGCTCATGCTACGCCTGTTGTACAAATATTGCTAATTTAATAATATAGAATAACTCACTCGGTTGCTGTTGTTGCTTGTTAGTAGCTGCAAGCTGGTCCACCTTCCGCGGTCTGCCTCGCTTGCCCTTCACGCGCTCCGTCGAGGGAGGCTGTCGAAAAATAACATTGATTTAAATACAATAAATATCAGAGAACCAAAATTGTCGACGCAGCTCACAGAATAAGGAATCGTTTATTAATCATGTGAGTGTTTCCCCGTGGTCCCGGTGAGTTGACCCATTACCATGGTATTAATGAGGGGAGAGGGAGTTCTGAAAAAATCATGAAACATCACAAAGGGGGGGGGGGGTATAGTGAGGTATCATATCACGTGTATTTATTTTTTCGTTGAACGTAGGATTTTTAAACCTAAAATCGGCGCGTGATTTTGACTCGCGGCCAGGCAGCAATTATACCTGTATTTAATGATAAAATATTCTGAATTTTGGAAGTGAAAACTTCTTTAGGCGCCTTAAGCACTTTTTTGGGTGAACAAAAATCACGGAACTCGCGTCATCGTCATGCTTGAAGTGATTTGTTATTTTTTAGCGCCATCCTTCTACCGTTTGAATTACGTTGAGGTTGAAATGGAAACTTCATTAGGCACGTTGAGCACTTTTTTTGATGAACAAAAATCATGGAACTCGCGTCATCGTCAAGCTTGAAGTGATTTGTTTTTTTTTTAGCGCCATCTACCTTCTACCGTTTGAATTACGTTGAGGATGAAGTGAAAACTACTTTAGGCGCGTAGAGCACTTTGTGGGTGAACAAAAAACATGGAACTCGCGTCATCGTCACGCTTGAAGAAAGGAATGAATGTTACTTAGTTTTCACTTCTATCAGCAGTCCACAAGACTGCCCCGCATGTTTTTTATTTTATTTTAAGAGACACATCCTTTGAACCAGAACTTGCCATGGCTTATTTTAATTTTTGAATCATTTTCTATCTATTTATTGCGGACACTTTTAACGTGCTTTCTACATTGTTCCCACATGTATAATTTCTACATGAATGATGTAACCAATATTTACCCGACTGCCCCAGAAAGAGGGTAACGTTTTCATAACATTTTTTTATTATTTATTTATTATATTATATATTTTTTATTTTTTTTATATCAAAGAGTGTCCGTGGAGTTTCTTGTCCGTTTTTCTCCATAGGTACCTACTACGTTTTGGAATGGGCAAGTAGCTTCATATTTCTGACTGATCGACTCATTGACAGTTCAAAAGTGCCTGTAAATAGTATTATCTACACCCATGCTATAAATCCACTATAAAAGATCCTGAAACAGCTTATTGCCGCCATTAAAACAACCAGTGTCATAGTAACCATAATATCATCCAAATGGGTGTTATAATGTTGTACTGAATTTCATAATGCAACTCATTTAAAAAAAATAACATTGTCTTGCAGGCGCGTTTCACGAACAAAGCACCGTAATTTAAAAAAGAAAACAAATGGTATTGGAATTCGAAAAATTTGTATTCCCGTGCGTCGTATCCCTCCATTTTGGTCCGATATTAGTATTGCAAACCTTTTATAGAGGATTCATATCATGGGTGTAGATAAAATCTTGTATGCAACTATTAATAATTAGGTATTAAAACAATATAAAAGTTGCATAAATAACTATAATTGAAATAAATGCCTTAAGTTTCAGTTTGAAGTTTGTGGTGGTCTCAAATTAATGAATTTTGGAATGAATGAATGAAAGAACGAACGAATGAATGAACGAATGAATTAATGAATTAATTAATTCATTCATTAATGTATGAATAAAGGAACGAACGAACGAATGAATGAATGAATGATATATTTATTTGCAAGAATATAGGTAGCTAACATAGGTGAATGGTACTCACAGCATCTTTTTTAGCACTCGGAGTTCTTTTCGTATACTTCCTCTTGGTCCTTGGAGTCGTCTCCCCAGCGGACGATGAGGCTGCAGAATCTGTAATATAAGTTAAATAATGTCTAATCTGCGAAGGTTTTAATACCAAAAGGCTTTGAGAGAGTAGAGAATAGTTTGGCAAAGAGTTTTCATGCATCTGACTCAGCTGCAGGGGGGATGCGATTAGGTAGCCCGCGAAATTCAAATTTTCTTAAGTTTTTTGCAATTTGCAGGTTTTAGGTTGATTAAAATATGATTTGCGACCGTAACAAATATGGCTTTACAGAATTATAATCATTAGAATCAGCAATACAACTCCTTAAGGTAGAAAAATCCTCAAAAATGTCATTCAATAGGATTTCATGAACTTGGAGAGTTGTATTGATGATTTTTATTATTTTAGGGGTATAAGGAACAGGGTGTAAAGTTCACTCATCCACCATAGAAAAGGGAGCATCCTTCGACCAGACGGGTGTTGTGTCTGGCGGACAACTGCCAAAGTCCATTGCCCGGTAAACTTTAATTGCGCGATGCAGGATTTATGTGACGTCAGGATTGTTGTGTGAGGTCAGGCCTTTGATGCGTAGTTCGCATGTGGCGATGTAGATACCGCCACATGACTATAATTCTATAAATAAATATTTGATACGGCCGCGAATCATATTCAGATCAACATACAACCTGATACCTGCAAATTGCAAAAAACGTAAGAAAATTTGAATTACGCGGACTAATCTGACGCTTGCGCCTTTCGGCCTAAGTCATATCAAATGTTATTTACGTCGCCTATCTTCCGTCGCGTAACGCCAGTACACATCATTCGATAAAATACATCGCACACCGTACACATTCCGCCAACGATGCGAGAGATGTTAATCTTTAGAAATTATCTACACTACGCGATGGAATATCTGTCACGTAAATGCCATTAGATGAGGCTTGTGTCTGGCGTAACCAGGCGTAATTTACGCCGCTCAAAATGCGTCGAGTAGTTTTCGTTACGACTCGATTCAAACGAGATTAATGGTCAATTCACACATATCAGTGAAGCCACAGTACTGGCACAGAGCAAAATATTCTTTCATACATTCTCTATGAACGCATCCCCACTTGTCAGTGTGTTAGTGTCAGTGCCGACACCGGCATGAGAATGTATGAAATAATATTTTGCACTGTGCCGGTACTGTGTCGGAACTTCACTGATATGTGTGAATCGACCTTATTCCTGTTTAAATCGAGTCGTAACGAAAACTACTATAAAGACGAGACGAGAGAAATGAGTCAAGTCTATGACTCATTTTTCGTACAGTTGGCCACTACCTATTCTATGAAACCGAATGCAACGTAATTTCGGCTACTCAATTTGAGCGGCGTAAATTATGCCGGCGCAAAGTCTTTGTCAGTTGTACTCATAAGCAAAGCAACACATGATTTGTCGAAATCCGCAAAGATGAAGATGTCATGCAACATAAAAATATTTTTAAAAATCATCACCTTTTTGTTTTTTTTTTTTTGTAAAAAAAAGTTTTTATTTTTCACTTTTTCTTTGTGGTACCTTCCAAATTCGGATACACTCCCACCAACTTATCTGTGAAATGGCGAAAATCGGAACTACGGCCGTCATGTTGAAAGTCATTCAATTATCAGTATCTACTACATTCAGTGCACAATAATATTTTTTTTTTTTTTTCATTTTGATTACTTATAAATTATATTTTTAAATATTAAAATAAAGAAATATATAAAAACATTTAAAAATATAAAAAATAGTAGCCCACCGGTATCGGGAACAGGGTCCAAGCTACCGGCGGTCAGGGCTCCAGAGAGAGGAACCTCCTAACGATGCGAGCCGTGTCCAGGAGTACAGCTTTCTGAATCAAGCCCTTAATCCAGCTGCCCAACGAGAGCCTCCTTAGGTGTTGGTCGAGGCTCTTGGCAATTAAGCCATTGGCTGATACGACTATCGGCACAATGATCGCAGAGTCCACATCCCACATGTCGACAACCTCGTGAGCCAAGTCAAGATACTTGATTTGTTTATCTTAATTTATTTTACGCGCACCAAATTATTATCATTATTAGAATGTAGACGAATTCATTCATTCTGATGTTAGAATGTTAGAATTAATTTGTATAATCAATCAATTAGCAACACTGAATCGACGGTGCCGTCCTCTTTCAGTTCACAGTTAAGTTGGTAGGACTATACCACTACTTGATAAGTAAATAATAGTGACAGGAACTTAAAACATCATCCATATAGACCAAGTGGGAATAATACGTATTATTGAAGCTAACTCAAAAACTACCAGAGCAAAGTTAATAAAATTTATATGGAACCATCGCGCAAGCTTCCTCTACCAAATTAAAATAGAATTTTTAATATCGGTCCACAATTGACGAAAATATAGATCGTAGAACATAGAACCTCCTCTTTTTTGGAAGTCGGTTACAAATAAACACGTCAAATACCAAAAAAACTACTTTCATGCATTTAAAAATAAGACTAATTATTGTTTTTTTTTTTTTGTATAGTAAAATAGGAATACATAATTATTAAATTAATTTCATAATAACACGTAATTACCTTCAGAAACAACATTAATTAAAAATTCAATAAGCCTGAATCTACACAGTTCATGCGGAAATTATTTTATCCTTTTCTGAATTAAAATACTTAACGATTTATCGTACATAAAAATATTTATTGAATGTTTTGGTTATGAAATAAACCGAAATATACTATAAAATGTACCGTCAGCGACACACTTTTATTGGTTGAATACGAGGATTTTGACTTATTTTTTAACCTTTTTTTTTTTATATATAAGATATTTTTCTTTTTTTTTTTTTTTCACTGAAAAAACATTATTATGAAGTAACGTTCTCGTAAGTGGCGCTCTCAATGATTTGAGGCCAGACGCCAACGAAAGTCTGTCCTGAAAATACGACGCGACGGCGCGAAGAGACACCCTGGTGGAACAATTTTTATGAAAACTTCACGGAAATTGTTCTACCGGTGTCGCGTCGCCCCGTCGCGCCTGTCTGCGGGAGCCTTAAAACAACATTTATTTTGCTGACGGTACTCAAACGGCAGTAGACACAGAACTATTTGATCTACCCACACACGCCTAACTACTTTCATGCATCCATTATTTCACTTGTGTGCAAAGTAGAAATTTTGATAATTCTGACATCTATTGTTAAAATAATAATAGTGTGCTACAAGGATTCCTGTACATGACGCCGGAGCCGCACCAGCGCCGGACCGCACAGTTGTAAATAAAGGATTTGGAAACTTTCCAAATGCCTTTTTTACACCTAAAACCAGGTTACAGTTCGATTTAAATTTAATGGCGGCCCGGAACATGAGGCGAGCCGCTGCGCAGTAACAATTTTATGTGACAACGGGGGTGAGGTACTGCGCAGCCAAAAGCTAACTTCCGAGCCGCCATTAAGTTTGAATCGATCTGTACAACTTAAATTCAGTGAAAATTGAGTGAGTTGATTATGAATTGCCATATTTCATATTTCCATACAGTAATATTGCCAAGTAAATCAAAACAGCGAAATATTTGACATCTATTTGCGACGTTGCCCACTTTCAGAATAAACGCTTTTAATAGCATAAAATTCTAATTTTGATGTGTAACATCGTTCCTCTCGCTTTCCTGCAATCTGTGGGAGTCATTTCGTGAAAAGGGACGGAAGTGTGTAACAGGAAGCCGGGGAAGCGTGCGCTATTTGATTTGACCAATGAGCACGGTGCTAGAATTGGCTGATGGTACCAACCCATTTTCCGAGAGGCTGGTACTGTCATTTTAATTTTTATGTCTAGCAACACTTAACAATAGACGTCAAATTCCACCCACTTTGCACACAAGAAAATAAAAACTTTTATCATTCAACAAATTACCTTTTCTCTTAATAAACTTTCGGCTCTCAGTCCGCCTCACTAAAACCTTCCTATCGCCAACCTTTCTGACAGTGTTGCCAGCTTTCCTGACGGTATTGCCAATTTTCTGCGGTAATTTCCTCATGGCAACACCCATTTTTTTATTGTTTGCTGGCAACTGTCGTTTTTTGACGCGCGATGACATTTGTAATGCAGTTTTTGAGATGGGTTTTGCTAGAGACGAATTTACACTGTGTTAGTAAGCTGAATGATGTTCAGAGGCGGAATTGCAAGACAGATTTTTTAAATTATTATGACATTTTATGAAATATTTCAGATGATTTCAAAAGTGATCAGAGGGCCTAGACAAAGTAACATTCGATTAGCGATAACGCTAGTAGAAAAGTCAAAAAATGTATGGGGTTGACTTATGCTATCGAAATGTCACGTGATCATAGGTTAACGAATAGAAATTAGCTAGACAATGTTAACATCATTCGATTCCATGAAACGAATCGACAGCCTCGAACGATAACTTCCACAGAGATGCGTATCCAAGTGGCACTTTTTGACAAGAGGGCCTAGACAAAGTAACATTCGATTAGCGATAACGCTAGTAGAAAAGTCAAAAAATATATGGGGTTGACATAAGCTATCAAAATGTCACGTGATCATAGGTGACGAATAGAAATTAGAACACATCATTCGATTCCATGAAACGAATCGACGACGTCGAACGAGAACTTCCACGGGATGCGTAGCCAAGTGACACTTTTTGACAAGCGTTATCGCTAGTTTTCGATTCGTGTGATGGAAACATTAGCGAAAGCCAAGACCCTGTAGAAAACGAAACAAAATGGTGACTTTAAGCAGTTGGTGTTTCAGTTGCGTTGTTTGTTTTGAAATAAAATGGGTTGTGGGGGCTCGCCACGTCACAACTAAGTACCTACTTATACAATTTACATAGGCGTGACGGCTTCCCACATTTTAACTCAATGTCTCACCGTAATATTTTGATAACATAAAAAAAGAAAAATACGGTCCAATAATTGTAAATAATCTTAAAAAATATAGTTATCATCCCTATTGGAAAGTCTCGACGAAATGCTAGAAGCATTACTAGTAATAGAATTTTATCACTTTTGAATTTTCGTCCCGGAGCTCATTGTAAGAATCGTGGTACGAGAGCCCATGCCCAATTTTTTGCCTTATCGTTTTACGAACAAAACCATATAATATAATGGATAGATTAAAATTTAGTTTTAAATCCAAAAATCCTAATGTCAGAAATTTTCCGCGTCACGTCCAACGTGACCGCATTTTTAAATAAAATTGTCAAAAAGAATACTGACTTGTTTCATAGCAATCTGTCTGATTTTCAGAATGTAGTTGAATGATAGATTTCGGATACCAAAAACATGATTTTCAGAAACCAGTAGCTTACGGAGGAGACCATTCGGGAAATTTAAGAATGAGCCAAAAAAATAAAACCCATAACAACTCGTCTGAAAATGTTTTCAGTTGAACGTTGATCAGTTGATGCGAATAAATCGTTTTTCAGAAGGAAGTGGATCTTATGTGTTGAAACCATTTTGAACGACTTGAAAAATTTTACTGATCAGTAACATAGCATTCTGTTTGAAAACAGTTTTTGGAATTATAGGTGCCATTTAAAGTTTCAGAAAATGCGCTTAGGCCACATGTGACACGCAAATGTCTGAAAACAATATTTTTCGTACTAAAATTACGAAACCTATTGTACATTTTAAATATCAGACATATTGTGATTAAACCGTCTTTTTTTGACATAGCAGAAATGGGCTTCCATAAAACTGTGACGTTTCTGACCGGTACTGCACACCGAGTCGGGTTCAGAATCATCGAAACTAACGTTTTTAATCGGTATTGGCTGTAAAACGATGCGACATGGGTTTGGTCGTTGGCTCTCGTACTATCGGAGTTCAAATGACAATATGAATTGACAGCGACAGCGCGGTATTTGAAGTTTTCTGACAAAAAACCATAGACAAAATGTAATTTTTATCGAACAAACGAATCGATGAGACGTTAGCGAAACGTAGTGTACTTTGTCTGCCAATCGAACTTCGTTATCGTTGAAGCGATAGCGATTGTGGAAATAGAATCGCTCCGAAGGGAAGCCATTTGTCTAGGCCCTAAGAGTTATCGCTAGTTTTCAATTCGTATGATGGAAACACTAGCGAAAGCCAAGACCCTGTAGAAAACGAAACAAAGTGGTTACTTTAAGCAGTCGGTGTTTCAGTTGCGTTGTTTGTTTTGAAATAAAATGGGTTGTGGGGGCTCGCTACGTCACAACTAAGTATAAAATTTACATAGGCGTGACGGCTTCCCATATTTTTAACTCAATATATCACCGTAATATTTTGATTACGTAAAAAAAGAAAAAAATACGATCCAATAATTGTTAATAATCTTAAAAAATATAGTTATCATCCCTATTGGAAAGTCTCGACGAAATGCTAGAAGCATTACTAGTAATAGAATTTTATCACTTTTGAATTTTCGTCCCGGAGCTCATTGTAAGAATCGTGGTACGAGAGCTCATGCCCAATTTTTTGCCTTATCGTTTTACGAACAAACCCGTATATAATGGATAGATTAAAATTTGGTTCTGAATACAAAAATCCTAATGTCAGAAATTTTCCGAGTCACGTCCTACGTGACCGCATTTTTAAATATGAAAAAAAAATACTGACTTGTTTCATAGCAATCTGTCTGACTTTCGGAATGTAGTTGAATAATAGATTTCAGATACCGAAAACACAATTTTCAGAAACCAGTAGCTTACGGAAGAGACTATACGAGAAAGTTAGGAATGAGCCAAGGAAATAAAACCTATAACAACCCGTCTGAAAATGTTTACAGGTGAACATTGATCAGTTGATGCGAATAAATCGTTTTTAAGAAGGAAGTGGATCTTATGTGTTGAAACCATTTTGAACGTGTTGAAAATTTTTACTGATCAGTAACATAGCATTCTGTCTGGAAACTGTTGGTTTTTGGAATTATAGGTGCCATTTAAAGTTTCAGAAAACATGTTTTTAGTAACCTCAGTAACTATAAAAATATTGTTTTTAATTGAACTACGTTGCTATGCGACAGTTTGGTTATTTTTTTTTACATAAGTATAACAAAATGCGCTTAGGCCACATGTGACACGCAAATGTCTGAAAAAAATATACGAAACATTTTAAATATCAGACATATTGTGATTAAACCGTTTTTTTTTGACATAGCAGAAATGGGCTCCCATAAAACAGCGACGTTTCTGACCGGTACTGCTGACCAAGTCGGCTTCAGAATCATCTAAACTAACGATTTTATACGGTTTTGGCCGTAAAACGATGCGACACGGGTTTGGTCGTGGGCTCTCGTACTATCGGAGTTCAAATGACAATAAGAATTGACAGCGACAGCGCGTTTGATGTTTTCTGACGAAAAACCATAGACGAAATGTAATTTTTATCGAACAAATGATCAATGAGACGTTAGCGAAAGGTAGTGTACTTTATGTGCCAATAGAACTTCGTTACCGTTGAAGCGATAGCGTTTTTAGATATAGATTCGCTCCGAAGCGAATGCCATTTGTCTAGGCCCTCAGAGGGCCTAGACAAGTGACAATCGCTTCGAAAGCGTTTCGTATTTCTACAACGACTTTCAACAGGATTGGCATAAGCTTTTCGATAGCTTATGGCAGTCCTATACATTTTTGCCTTTTCCATCATCGTTATCGCTGATAGAATGTCACTTTGTCTAGGGCCTCAGCAGCCTAATTGCGTACGTAACACACGATCAATCACAATCAGAATCATTTTGAAGGATATTGCTGATCCATCTCCATACATTTTCGAAAAATTTGTCTGATAACGCAATGAATGTTTTTGAACTGTCAAAATGAAACAGATTGTGAATGTAAAATACAATTGACGTACATATATTTAGTAACCTATTCCGCTTAACTCTTCTTCAAGAGTCATAAAAAACGCTCGGCGTGGCAGCAAGTCGTGTTCTGGTTCGCGACTGGTCAATCGTCATCCTGAGGATACCTCGTTGAGAGGTGAAACACGTGTCGATTTTTTTACAGGGTTTTTTATGACTCTTGAGGAATAGTTAAGCGGAATAGGTTACTAAATATATCTACGTGTATTGTATTTTATAATGAATATCCGCAGTCACGCCTGAATCAATTACAGTTATTTGATTGTTAATTGATATCTATATTGATATTGATATCTAAATTTTAATAATATACTTGCCAAAAGCATAAACAGAAGCTTTTAAATAGTTCAACATTTTAAGTGTCTTGCTATTCCGCGTTCTTGTTTAGTGACTGCAAAGAAAACAAAGATGCAAGACTGATGCAAGAATAAAAAAAAACAATTCCTAATTCGGAAACTAAACTTCAAATAAATTGACTGCAGTTTTAGTGTTAACATTTAAAATTAATACTTTTTCTGGCATTTTCTTGCTTCAGTCTTGCATTGCATAGTTATGCAAGAAAATGATCAGTGTTTAGTACATGATTAGTGAAACACTTCAAAGTACACAATTTTGTGATATTATACAACAAGTGTAGCCCATATAAAGCCCCATGCATACTGGCGCGACGCGATAGCGATAATTTTTAAACCTTGAAGTTTTCATAGAAATTGTTTTTTTAGAGTCGCGTCGCGCCAGTCTGACTGAGGCTTTATAGATAAGTGATCTACAAGATGTAATCGAAATAACTGCTTCTGGGCAGTTTGTTGCGTCACTTCTTCTTCCCAGCTAAAGCACTAGGAAGTGGTGAAGGGTGGGCGTTTTGGGGGGCTGTCTTATGTAATTTTGACGTTCGAAAAGTGCTGATTCTTAGCCTAGTTTGAATAAATGACTTTTGATTTGATTTTAAAATCTCTTAAGGAACATTATACTCATCGTTGGACTAGCGATATTCTAAATACTTAAATATTTTATTTAAAAGTACAATTTTAATGTTTTTTTTTTTTTCATGATTTCCTGTTTAGGTTTCCTACCTATTGTGATTGAGCATTACGTTATGTTCACGCAACAATAACTCTTAAAGTATTAGACATACAGTTGAGAATTTTATGTTATATTGTAGCTTAGCTCAAAATCTGTCGATCTAGTAAAAAAAATAAAAAGTTATCGGGGATGTTTTTGTAGTAATTAACAGTTATTGGTTGAATTACATAATTTTTCATTATTTTTTTCGACTTTCACATTTATTTTCAAAAGTTATGAAATTGTGAACATATTGCTTTCTAATGCGGACGGTAGACAATATTATTGCTTTTCGAATAAGCCTATTTTCATCTCAGTATGACTAAAACTTTGAGACATATGATTTTTTTTGTACTCGCATAGAGAATATTTCAACAAAAAAAACAAAATGGCTGCTACATAGCGGGGAAGTGTATTGGACCCAAGCTTGGAGTGTAATTGTACTTTAAAATAGTTTATTTTTAATATTTAAGTATTTAGAATATTGCTAGTCCATGTCCGGACACACTCTGTATTGGCACCTTGTTTTATATATCAAGGATAAAATTTAATTCAAGGGCATAATTCCTAAAGCGAAAAAAAATCAGCTGTTCCCAACATTTATGTTCGTATAGCTCGTCAAACTGTATGGAACAGCTGATTTTGCTTCCACGTTTTCAGTGTTGGTCCGGTAGTGAAAGTTGTTCATAATAATGAGTACAACGACCCCTTAAGAGCGATGCCCAAGAATTAGATTTCAGCCTGAATATTCACGTAATCTGGGGCCGTATTATGAGGCATAAATGCCATCATTATTCCACTGCGAAAAAAGGATGGTGCTATCGGCCGTATAGCTCCGTCTCTCACTCACACTGGAAAAATGGTGGCATTAAGGGCCTAAACACACAACAGCGTTGCGGCGCCGCAACGCAAAAATTTACGGCGGCTTCGGGCCATTTCCTAAGAAAATCTTAGGGTGCCGCCGTTAATTTTTGCGTTGCGGCGCCGCAACGCGGTTATGTGTTTAGGCCCTTACACGTCATAATACGGCCCCTGTTATCATTCAATTGTGCTTTTATGTGCTGTGCTGTTTTGTGCACTGTATACATTTATATCTATAAGTACAATGACCGCTTAATAGGTTCTCAGTTATTTCAATTTCACCTCGTATAAGGATATGGTACAGTTCTATTCAAACTTAATGGCGGCTCGGAACATGAGGCGAGTCGCTGCGCAGTAACAATTTCATGTGTCAGCGGGGGTGAGGGGCGGTGTACTGCGCAGCGAGTAGCTAACTTCCGAGCCGCCACTAAGTTTGAATCGAATTTTATATAGGTTGCGTTTTTTGATGGGACTTCAGGGTGAAAACCGTAACCATAATGAAAATAAGGTCCTGGAGTAAACGAATACGGCATTCTAGCAGGAATCGAACCCAATCTTTTACGATATCAACCTGTTTTTTTGGTACTATTGCATTTGCATATTTTTCAGTATTTCAGATTTAATCTGATACCGACACCGCGTCCTTACCGAAAGCGACAGTCGCACGAATACGCGAAAACGCGACGTTTGTATGAATTATTACATACACGCGACAATCACTTTTTCGCACGACAATAGCTTATTCGCACGACAATCACTTGTTCGCACGACAATCACTTGTTCGCACAACAATCACTTGTTCGCACGACTATCACTTGTTCGCACAACAATCACTTGTTCGCACGACTATCACTTGTTCGCACAACAATCACTTGTTCGCACGACAATCACTTATTCGCACGACAATCACTTGTTCGCACGACAATCACTTGTTCGCACAACAAACACTTGTTCGCACAACAAACACTTGTTCGCACGACTATCACTTGTTCGGACAACAATCACTTGTTCGTACAACAATCACTTGTTCGTACAACAATCACTTTTTCGCACGACAATCGCTTGTTCGCACAACAATCACTTGTTCGCACAACAATCACTTGTTCGCACAACAATCACTTGTTCGCACGACTATCACTTGTTCGCACAACAATCACTTGTTCGCACAACAATCACTTGTTCGTACAACAATCGCTTGTTCGCACGACAATCACTTGTTCGTACAACAATCGCTTGTTCGCACGACAATCACTTGTTTGTACAACAATCGCTTGTTCGCACGACAATCACTTGTTCGCACAACAATCACTTGTTCGTACAACAATCACTTTTTCGCACGACAATCGCTTGTTCGCACAACAATCACTTGTTCGCACAACAATCACGTATTCGCACGACAATCACGTATTCGCACAACAATCACTTGTTTGCACGACAATCACTTGCTCGCACGACAATAGGGAATATGCATTTATTTTTTATTTTTTTTTATTCGATAGGTTACATCGTCAAATAATAGTTTTAAAAAAATTCGACGGAAAAAAGCAATTTAAAGTACTTAAAAAAAATGTTTAAAATATCCACGTGATCCGGGCTATTTAAACGCCCTCCATTTGGCGCGCTTGGTGTGGTGACGTCACATTCCATGAAAACAAACAAGCATGTGTCAAGTTAATGTCAAACACTCCTTTTTGTAGGAGTGTTTGACATTTGACTTGACACTTTTTGATTGACTTGACATTGACATTTTGTTTGTTTTCCTGAATTGTTACGTCACATCCGCTCTTAGCTTTTCAAGTATTTGAATTACCCACAGTATTTTGGGATTTTTTAAAAATCAATTTCTCGCTCATAAAGAAATTTTATTCAAAAATATTGATGGAGGCATAATTTTGAAGTAATACAGTTTATTAAAAAAATACTTGACCCTTATTTGAATCACATGCATATTCCCTATTGCTTGTTCGCACGACAATCACTTATTCGCACGACAAACGCTTTCGGTTAAGATGCGGCCGAAAAATTGTTTATATTCATGAGTACTTAGTATATTCATTAATAGCTGATGCCCGCGGCTTTGCCCGCGTGGATGTCGGTTATTATATACTAAAACCTTCCTCGAGAACCACTCTATCCATTGGTGAAAACAGCATGAAAATCGGTGCAGTAGTTTTTGATTTTGAGAGTGAGGCAGACAGACGCGGCGAAGGACTTTGTTTTATAATATGATATTGATACTCACCTCCTGTAGCGCGGCGTTTATACTCTCTTTTAGCTTTTCTCTCCAGTGCTTCTGTTAACAAATAAACGTAGAATTTGAGTATTGTAAAAAAATGATATATTTTCCTTTGTAAATTGTTTTATGTTTGACCACAAAAGTGACGTTTATGCGATTAAATGCTGCCGTAATTCAATCAATCTGTGCCTTTTCCCAACTATGTTAGGATCGGCTTCCAGTCTACCGGATGCAGCTGAATACCTGTATTTTACATGGAGCGACTGCCTATCTGACCTCCACAACCCAGTAACTGGGCAATACGATACCCCTTGGTAAGACTGGTTGTTAGACTTTCGGGCTTCTGACGACCCGTAACGACTGGCAAAGATCCACGAATGACAGCCGGGACCAACGGCTTAACGTGCTTTCCGAGGCACAGAGAAGTCTCGGTATGTAAAGATGGTCACCCATCCACGGACCAACCCCGGCAAGCGTTGCTTAACCTCATGGATCGGCTCGTGCGGCTGTTATTACTTAGCCACAAGCACAACAACGATTATTATATTACACAAACACTGGAACAGCAATTTTTACAGTCAAGCCAATATTTGCTCTGCGCAGGAATCGAACCCTCGACACTTAGCGCAGAAGGCTATAATGTCACTGCGCCAATAATCCCCTTAATGGCCAGACAGGACATAACCACAGAATACTACAGAAGGCGCACTCCGCATTTTAGGTATGAAGCTACAAGTATGCGGCGCGGTCTTGTCGGGCCAATTCAGTGAGCGTAACGTAGAGGTTAAGAGTTACGCGATAGAAAGAGAGGCAAATTCTAGGTGAATACAGCGTGTAAGGGTAAACACCGTTGTCACTCAAACCATGGGTAGTTGACTTAAATATAAAAATAAATGACCGAGTAACAACAAAAAAAAAATATTTTCATTCAAAGATTTTAAAAAGTTTCTATCCGACACCGTGCTCGCTAGCGAAACAGCTGACTAACTGAGAGAGGGTTCGCGGTCGCAGCCGGTCAGGTCACTTCCCGCACCCCCCAACCGTGTTGAGACGCAATTTCGTTACCCTAGCGCATAGGTGAAAGGGTATACTCTAGTGGTAAAATTTAATTTAAAAAAAAAGAAAAAAAAAAGTCGTAATTTTCCATTGATTTTACGTTCTATAAATGACACCAAACCACTGGTTTCAAGGATAACGGTGTTTACCCTAACACCCTGTATAACTGTAGGTATTAGCGCTGTGCGACCTGAATTCCACTTTATTGTATCGTAACCAGAATCGCTTTTTATTTAAATTAATAATAATTTTGCGGAATGAACATTCTGTATTAATCTGTGTCATAACTTGGTCGAATTTTATAACATCAACGAGAACGAGACAACGACCTATTCCTTGCCGGGAACCACAGGGCACCACAGCGTTGTTATTTACAATCATATTTACAACAACAACAAAAAAAAAACAACAAAAAAAGCACGAACACCATACAAACCTTGTTAGTATTGTAAATGCGAAAGCCTTTTTTTGTCAAACACACGAAATGGCTGAACTGAACGTAAATAGTTTGACACACTAATCATTCGGTATTCCATGCGGGATTTTTATGTAGTACTTCAAGATTTTATGTCACTGTCTGTCATGTTTCTGGACTTTCATGTCGTTTATCTGGATTGTTTGTCGTATATCTGGATAAAGTGTCGTATATCTGGATAGAGTGTCGTATATCAGGATAAAGTGTCGTATATCAGGATAAAGTGTCGTATATCTAGATAAAGTGTCGTATATCTAGATAAAGTGTCGTATATCTAGATAAAGTGTCGTATATCTGGATAAAGTGTCGTATATCTGGATAAAGTGTCGTATATCTAGATAAAGTGTCGTATATCTGGATAAAGTGTCGTATATCTGGATAAAGTGTCGTATATCTAGATAGTGTCGTATATCTGGATAGTGTCGTATATCTGGATAAAGTGTCGTATATCTAGATAGTGTCGTATATCTGGATAGTGTCGTATATCTGGATTAAGTGTCGTATATCTGGATAAAGTGTCGTATATCTGGATAAAGTGTCGTATATCTAGATAAAGTGTCGTATATCTAGATAAAGTGTCGTATATCTAGATAAAGTGTCGTATATCTAGATAAAGTGTCGTATATCTGGATAAAGTGTCGTATATCTGGATAAAGTGTCGTATATCTGGATAAAGTGTCGTATATCTGGATAAAGTGTCGTATATCTAGATAAAGTGTCGTATATCTAGATAAAGTGTCGTATATCTAGATAAAGTGTCGTATATCTGGATAAAGTGTCGTATATCTAGATAAAGTGTCGTATATCTGGATAAAGTGTCGTATATCTAGATAAAGTGTCGTATATCTGGATAAAGTGTCGTATATCTGGATAAAGTGTCGTATATCAGGATAAAGTGTCGTATATCTAGATAAAGTGTCGTATATCTAGATAAAGTGTCGTATATCTAGATAAAGTGTCGTATATCTGGATAAAGTGTCGTATATCTAGATAGTGTCGTATATCTGGATAGTGTCGTATATCTGGATAAAGTGTCGTATATCTGGATAAAGTGTCGTATATCTGGATAAAGTGTCGTATATCTGGATAAAGTGTCGTATATCTGGATAAAGTGTCGTATATCTGGATAAAGTGTCGTATATCTGGATAAAGTGTCGTATATCTAGATAAAGTGTCGTATATCTGGATAAAGTGTCGTATATCTAGATAGTGTCGTATATCTAGATAGTGTCGTATATCTGGATAAAGTGTCGTATATCTGGATAAAGTGTCGTATATCTGGATAAAGTGTCGTATATCTAGATAAAGTGTCGTATATCTGGATAAAGTGTCGTATATCTGGATAAAGTGTCGTATATCTAGATAGTGTCGTATATCTGGATAAAGTGTCGTATATCTAGATAAAGTGTCGTATATCTGGATAAAGTGTCGTATATCTGGATAAAGTGTCGTATATCAGGATAAAGTGTCGTATATCTAGATAAAGTGTCGTATATCTAGATAAAGTGTCGTATATCTAGATAAAGTGTCGTATATCTAGATAAGGTGTCGTATATCTGGATAAGGTGTCGTATATCTGGATAAAGTGTCGTGTATCTGGATTTCGTGTCGTGTTTCTGGATTTCGTGTAAAAATACACTCTAGCGTACCTAAATAATATCAAGTTCAAGCTTATGTTAATATTTATACTTAAAACCAACCCCATGTTAGTAAATACAAAATGGCTGTATGTAGTATGTTTGTTACCTAACTCGCGGGCCCTCTTCCTAGCCAAATACTCTGGGCTCGTTTTGTCCACGCGTGGCCTTCCCCGCTTACGCTTTTCCCCACTTTCTGGGGTCCTGTTATTCATCATAGCGGCTGAAAAAAAAAGAATCAAAATATAAAAATAATGAAAAGAGAACCTCCTCTTTTTTATGTCGGTTAAAGAAGGAATAAATTGATTAGCCTGAATGTGGTTCCTGGCAATGTATAGGCCGCACTTATCTTGAAAGAAAAGAAATAAAAATACATTTATTTTGGAAATAGGCACTTCCCGTTTATGACCTGGAATAGGACATAGGATAAGTTTTATCCCTATATCCTCACGGGATCGAGACCTACGCGGGTGAAAGCGCGGGGCACAGCTAGTATATTAAATAAAAGGTTCTAATGAAATATCTGGACAAAAAGTTACATTTCATTCATAGGGCCCTCCGGAGTTTGGACATTTATAAATGCCCTACAAATATCTTTTAGTTAGATTTGTTCTCAAATGTCATGATTTCATGAAACATTCAATGGAACAAATATAACTTTATTAATGATCATAATTATGTAATAAATACATATAATATTTTTTATTTTTTATATATATATTTTTTTGTTTTTTATCTTATGAAATATTTAAAAAAATAAATAGGTAAGAAAACAAAAATAAACGAAATAATAATAAATATATAAATCTTTTATATTTTTCATTATTTTTTTTTGTTTTTATAAGATTATTTAAAATGTAATCTATACGGACAAGAATGAAATAAAGGAAATAATAATAATCTATATATTTTTTAATGTTTTTATATATATATTTTTTAATATAATCTATATAGAAAAAAATGAAAAAAAAAAATACTAACATAGTTTTATGTAAGTACCCTTTTACTAACAATATATGGAATGTAAATGAATTCTGAAATAAATTATTAATAATAATAAAAGGCGTCTCACCCATCTCCTTGGCTTGTTTCCTGGCCGCCAAGTTAGCCAGATACTCAGGACTCGTCTTGTCCACCCTGGGCCTTCCTCGCTTCCTCTTGACAGGAGTAGGCGGGTCACTGGTTTCAGCTGAAAAAGAATTGGACCTTCAATCAATCTGGCTCCGTTTTACCAACTATGTTGGAGTCGGCTTCCAGGCTAACCGGATGCAGCTGAATAACAGTATTTTACATGGAGCAACTGCCTATCTGACCTCCACAACCCAGTTACTGACTAATATTACCCTTGGCAAGACTGGTTGTCAGACTTTCGGGCTTCTGTCAAAGATCCACAAATGACAGCCGGGACCAACGGCTTAACGTGCTTTCCGAGACACGGAGGAGTCTCGGTATGTAAAGAAGCTTAACCTGATAGATCGACCCGTGCGGCTGTTATTACTTAGCCACGAGCTCCTCTACTGATACTACCATTTAAGGGCGCACCCTACCTCAGATTTTATCCCGCTCGCACCATACTACTCGCGACCTGAGTGAGAACGAGACGGAGTGGGGCGCTAAAGCGTCGAAAAGTTTAGGTAATTGCTTTTTACGGTGAAAATAATGGTAATTTTAAAAAAAAATACACCCGTAAGACCTGCTTTATAGTTAGTTCAGTTATCATGCAAAGTTTCATGAACTAATTTGAAGTATTTTTTGAATACCAGCGGTTTATAATTCTGTGCAGAGGTAACTTTGGTTTTTTTTTTCTATCGAGAAAATTTTATGTAATCGTGTTTTCGCCTCAAATAAGACCTAGCATCAATCCTCAACTTTAACATATATTTATTTCAAAATGAATGCTGCAGTATTTTCGGCATAACAGACGATCATGCTAAGCAATTTGTGATTGGGTGCGCCCTTAAGCAAATATAAGTATAAGTTTCTTACCAGTCGTGATGGGCGCCTGCTTCTGCCTCGCCGCATACAATTCGGGCGGCACGAAGTGTGACACGGGCGAGCGGTAGTCCACTGTCAGCGGCAAACCGCCAGGCACTGCGACAAACGGCTACTAGTTAAGATACTTATGCACTCCGAGGCACCCCTCAACCCCGTATCTCAGTCGAAATAGGCGGGGTTGAGTTTAGAAACGTGACGCCTCGTAGGAAGAATGTGAGGTTATTTTGGGGTTCTAGAGGGTCTCCTGACCCCTCCACAACTTTTTTTTTTAGGTGAGTTTCAAAAATATCTATTTATTTACGGATGCAAGAGCGAGCTTGACTTGGGGCACCCCGGCTCGGACAGCAACGAACCGAACCTGTCTGAGTCGGGGTGGCCCAAGTCCCGACAAATCTCGACATAGTAAAAAGGCAATAAGAATTTAGGATGCGAGATCGAGCGTTGGACCTGGGGCACCTCGACTCGGACAGGTTACGCCGTCATCTCCTTTCCTTTAAACCCTGCAGACAGATATAGGAGCCCCGCGAAGCGGAGATCCGTTTAAAAAAAAAAATAGACCTTGACCTTCGAGACGTTTATCATTGACCTCAACCTTAGGGACGACTGACCTTGACCTTCGGGTCTTTTGGTATTAACCTTGAAAATGTGTCTCCTGTGAACTGTTGGGTGGGTGGGGGATGACATGCCCTCTTCCTCTCTAAACGTTTCTAAACTTTAACCAATAGTTGGTCACACACAGACCGACCTTAGCCTAGCGTCCGTTAACCATGATCCAGCGACCGTTACCGTTGAAAGGACCTTGTGAAGGCCGCAGGAATAAGTCTATGTGGTGACGCTTGAGGGAGGCCTATGTCGAGCAGTGGACGTCTTTCGGCTGAAATCATCATCAGCCTAGCCTTTTCCCAACTATATTGGGGTCGGCTTCCAGTCTAACCGGATGCAGCTTTTACATGGAGCGACTGCCTATCTGACCTCCACAACCCAGTAACTGGGTAATACGATACCCCTTGGTAAGACTGGTAGTCAGACTTTCGGGCTTCTGACGACCCGTAACGACTGTCAAAGATCCACAAACGACGTCTTTCGGCTGAGATGATGATGTTAATTGATAACAAACCTTGGTTCAGCCCATAGATCTCCCCATTATGCTCGATCTTGGACTTCTTCTCCGGCGTCTGTTTCTGACTACCCTCGCTGCTCGAGGACTCGTCCCGTTTGAGCTGCGGCAACGCGGAGTCCAGCTGACTTTCACACAGCGCCATTTTTGTTGATTTTTAATGTATTCTGAAATAATATTTTTTTGTCATTAGTGGGAGAAAATTATGGAATTTTGTGTATTTAGAACAAATAAATTATATAAGTAGACAAAGTCGACATTATTTATTTGTTGAGTGTCTGTTTTGGTAAACAAACATGGTGTGAAAATCACAAACTTTAAGGGCCTACCCAACCACAAATTTTATCTCGCTCGCACCATACTACGCGCGGGCTGAGTGAGAGCGAGACGGAGTGGGGTGCTGGCGGCTCGCAAGTCTCAAATAGTTTAGGTAATTGCTTTTTTCGGTGAAACTAACGATAATTTAAAAAAAAAAAAACATGAGACCTGCTTTATAGTTTGTTCAGTTAGTATGCAAAGTTTCATGATCTAATTGGAAGTATTTTTTGAATACCAGCGGTTTATAGTTCGGTTTAGGGGTAACTGGTTTTTTTTCTATAGAGAAAATTTTATGTATAATCGTGTTTTCGTCAAACATAAGAACTAGCTTCTATAACCTCCTCGCCTCTGTAACATTTATTTATTTCAAAAATGAATGCTACAGTATTTTCGGCATAACGGAGGATCATGCTAAGCAATTTGAGGTAGAGTGCGCCCTTAAGTTAAGTTTGATTTGAAGTTTGTAAGAAATACATAATAATAAATTATGGTATAGCGTAATCAACATATTATGTTCCCACTGCTGGGACACAGGCCTCCTCTCTGTGAGAGCGAGTGGGCTGTAATGTAATCCACCACGCAGGCCCAGTGCGGGTTGGTAGATATCACATGTCTTCGAAATTATTGGTTCTAGGACATGCTGGGGTTCCTCACGATGTTTTCCTTAAAGGTACAATTCCGTAGACGCCTGTAGACGGCGACTGAAGGCGACACGCGTCGCCGCGACACGACAGGTTTCAATATATTTCTATGAAACCGACGTGTCACTAGCTACGGAAGGTCGCGGTTGTGTCGCGGCGACGTCGCCTGCAGTTGCGTCGGTCGGCTATAGAATGGTACCTTAACAAATTATTTTTCTCAGTACTTGTACACACGGCTACATATCAAGCTATAAATTTCCAGTATAAGCTGACCTCGCATTGTACGGAAATGCTATACAATGCGAGATCAGCATAAACTGGAAATGTATAGCTTGATATGTAGCCGTGTGTACAAGTACTGAGAAAAATAAAATACTCATTTTTCAATCGTCAAATAAAGCCGGATTTATAATACTGTTTTGTGTCGTGTCCTGTCGCCTTCTGACGCAGTGTTAACCAATCAAAACCCGTTCTGATTTGACGTAGTTTTGAAGATTCGTTTGATTGGTGTATCCCGCGTCGCGACACAACACGACACAGTAATGTGTCTGCGGTTCAGGTTACAATGTATTAACAAGTTTAGTGCATGATACAAATAAATGAAGGGGTGAATTCCTACCTTGTCCAATTAAAGGCATTTGGTAGAATGCAAACCATGACCATCTTTTGATATAATTGCGATCAATTTTTTTCTGCTAATAGAACCTATTTTTAACAGACTTCTTAAAAATCCTTTTTGAAGAATCCGTTTAAAAATAGGTTCTATTAACAGCATTTAAAGCTATAAAAAAAAACAAACCGACTTCCAAAAAAAACACAAAAAAAGTGGCAAAAAAACGAAAACTGAAAAGCAAAGACACCGACTTCCGAAATTAAAGTTATTTTTCACTTTTTTTTGTGTTTTATTTTCAAAATCAAAATCAAAATATTTTATTTCACATAAACCTACATGGGCACTTATGAAACGTCAGAAGCTAGGTGCACGGTTCCAATTGGTCGTTTCCTATGGAGAAGAGCCGGCAAGAAACTCCATGGTTACTCTTTTAAAAATAATTGGCTTTTACAATCCTTTCAAATTACAGTGTTGGTAGGCATGGGAGGACAATGTAGGCCTTTCAACAAGTAAGTACCATTTGGAAGTCGGTTGTTTTTTTTTAAAGTTTTTATAGCTTAAATGTTAAAGCAAATAATCTGCTTATATTTACCATTAATTGCAGATCAAAGCAGCAAAAAAAAAGATGATATATTTTAGCATATTTACACTTTGTCAAGTTTTGGTGATTTTCAGGCAGGCGTAGCATGAGCACCGTTTTGTCGACGGAAGAGTAGACAAAAATGACGTTTCCTGTAGACAGTAGACAGTACGAGACGGCAGCAAAATATAAAGAGTCAACTTCACTTTTTACGAAATTCACTCTTTTACATAATTCGACTCAGAATTCTTTGTTTTATCATAGGATTTATCGGTTGTCAGTGTGATTTTGACAGTATGGATAGAAAACTTTCTTCGAAATAGTCTACATGTAAAAAGACCTAGACAAAGATCGTTAAAAATTACGCCAAGATGACAGATTGTAGAAAGATTTCTACGGTGGATGTCAAAAATGAAGAAACGAACTGTCACTTTGTATAGAAAAAGCTATGTCTATTCTTCGTAGAGATAGAAAGCGCCATGCTACGCCTGCTGAGACTTTTGGATGGTTTTAGCGGTGAGAGAAGAGTGGAGCGTTGTGGTGGACTGAGACAAGTGACAATCGCTTCGAAAGCGTTTCGTATTTCTACAACGACTTCCAACAGGATTGACATAACCTTTTCGATAGCTTATGTCAGTCCTATACATTTTTGCCTTTTCTATCATCGTTATCGCTGATAGAATGTCACTTTGTCTAGGGCCTCAGGTTGCCAAGAAAGGGGTGACCAGAAAACGGAGGATGTTTGTCAGTTTTCAAATTAGGTTCTTTACCACACTGTGCAGTAAAGTTCAAAATGCTATACCTATCTAATTTTAGGGTTGACACACCATTAAACAAAGAAAATAGGTTTGAATTTTGAATCATCGACCTTGTAACATAGATGTGTGCATGCAATTATACGCCTGAAGGAGGTAAACATTCTCAAACCGCGACCGTACTCACGCCTTCTTCCCATGGGGGTAGGCAGTAAATACAGAACGCCACCTGCTACGATCCTTACATACTCCTTTTGCTTCGTTTACGTTCATACATCTGGTCATACACGCACGCCGCTTGAAAGTACTACGCGCCTGTCATTTCTGGAGAACATCACCAATAAGGTTACTATTATGTCCTCCCGGCGTTTCGACTCACGTCTGCCTTTAGCAGTTTATTTGATGAATGAAAGATGTAAGTATACCAATCGTTAGATATATTATTATATCTGGTGCAACCATCAGAAAAACTATGTAAAATGGGGGAATGTGCTTTCGGATGGGTATGCACTTGAATGCGGTGTCAGACAGGGAGGCCTGTCCTCTCTTAGACTATTTAACTTGTATGTTAATCAGCTGATTGAGGAGCTCAGTAACAGCCACGTTGGTTGTCATATAGATGACGTCTGCGTTAACAACATCAATTACGCTGACGACATGGTGTTGCTGAGTCCGTCACTCAGTGGCTTGAGAAAGCTGCTGGGTATCTGTGAGTTTTATGCGGAAGCTCATGGTCTGAAGTACAACGAGAGAAGAAAAGTGAGTTTATGGTTATTAGAGAGTTATCATGTACCCTCAGTCTATATGAACGGAGTACCTCTAGAACGTGTCTCTCAGTTTAAGTACCTAGGACACATAGAGACCCTTAATGATGATACGGATATTGAGCGGGAGCGAAGGGCGTTGTCGGTTCGTGCTAATATGTTGGTACATAGGTTTGCAAGGTGTACAGTAGATGTAAAAGTGACACTGTTCAGGGCCTACTGCCAAAGCTTTTACACCAGCGCTCTATGGACCAGCTACACGCAACGAGCCTACAACGCTCTTCGCGTACAATATAACAATGCCTTCAGGATTCTGGTGGGGCTCCCACGTTTCTGTAGCGCTTCAGGCATGTTTGCTGAACGACGATTTTTATGCCATAATGCGTAAAAAAGCATCATCTCTGATGTGTAGGATCCGGGGGAGCGCCAACGGAATTCTGAAGATGATATCAGAAAGGCCAGAGTCAGCAGTGCTAGGGAGGCTTATTCGGCTTCACGTGACAAGATGACGCAATATTTTTTATTTTTGTTTTTTTACGTATTGTTTTTGACATTAATGGGATTTGTATGGGATTTATTTTTTATTTTTGTAATTCGAGAATGCTACATTACTAACATAGTTGTTTAAGACCTTTATTACTAACATTATATGGACATTTTCTTAGTCTGAAATAAATGAAATTAATTAATTAATTATATCTATACCTTAGTTACACTTCTGCCGAACCCTTCAGGGATTACAGGCATGATGCTTTGTTATTATGTAATATTAATAAATAATTGCGTCGAAGCTAGATTTTGGAGCATTCCTCAAATATTGAAATTTATGGGACCTTGAATAAACCCGGATTTATATTACTGTGTTGTGTCGTACGTGTCGCCCTCTGACGTAGTTAAGCCAATCAAAACTCGTTGTGATTTGACTTAGCCCTGAACAGATTCCTTTGATTGGTGTATCCCGCGTCACGACAGAACACGACACAGTAATGTGTCGGCGGCTTGATGCATATAAAGGCGTGTACGCACGAACGAACAAAACATGGCGAACACGAACATCGTTAATTTTGATGTGGAAAAGTATTTTTTATACCCAATTTACTACATAAAATATCCATTAATTATTAATTATATATACCATTAATTCAAAATAAGCATGACACAATACATACAACCTGTTACAAGCCTATTAGAACACAATGTACAATGGGGTGCACCCTACCCGTCAAACATATGTCTCGAGAAATGCACCTGTCATTAAGAACATTAGTTATAAGGTTTCATTATGAAAAAAAAAATAGGGTAACTGGACAAAAAAAAATGCTGTACGGTGATAATAATGGGACAAAACAGGCAGACAGGGTGTAAATTTTTTCATCACCACTGCTCTCAAAACGGTGAAGGAAAACATCGTGAAGAAACCGGCATGTCCTAGAACCAAAAATTCGAAGACATGTCACATCTACCAATCTGCACTGGGCACATGACTGTCTTCGAATTTTTGGTTTTAAATAGAGGACATGCCTTCCTAGGTTCTTGGTTTCCGAACGATGTTTTCATTCACTGTTTTGAGAGCAGTAGTGATGAAATAATAATAAATTAATCCATATCCATGCTAATATTTTAAATTCGAAAGTAACTCTGTCTGTCCGTATGTTACCTTTTCACGCCTCAACCGATGAACAGATTTCGATAAGATTTTGCAAGGAGATAGATGGCATCCCGGGGAAGGACATAGGCTACTTTTTATCGACAAAGCACGCGGGCGAAGCCGCGGGCGGAGGCTAGAAAATGATAAACCACTGCTCCACTGGTCCTCTACTCCGTTTGACAGTTACCAACAGCTATGTATCATTGTAATTCTTTTAAGGACATTCAAAACATCACTATAATGGGATGATTGACCTCTGCAGCAAGTTCAAATATACATAAAGGCACTAAAGTCAGATGACACATGCAAGTTACAAAAAGTCAGATCACGGCATAGTCATCATACGCCTAGCCTTTTCCCAACTATGTTGAAGTCAGCTTCCAGTCTAACCGGATACCAGTCATCCACATGGAGCAACTGCCTAAAAGCCTGATCAAATGAACTCTGAACAATTTTTTTATTTAAAAGGTTGTCCATGCAGTTTCTATTGCCTGTTCTTCTCCAAGGGGCATGTGACCCCCAATTCAAATCGTCTGAATGGACTGCCCTGAGTGCCTAGACAAGTGACAATCGCTTCGAAAGTGTTTCGTATTTCTACAACAACGTTCAACAGGATTGACATAAGCTGTTTGATAGCTCATGTCAGTCCTATACATTTTTGCCTTTTCCATCATCGTTATCGAAAATAAAATGTCACTTTGTCTAGGGCCTCTGAATGCATTTACGGCAAGACATTGCTTCAATGATGAACGCTGAAGAAGAAGGCTACTGTATCTACAACAGCAGTGATGTAACTACTAAGGTTCAAAGTGGTGCAGTCAGTTCATAATTGGGCCTAAAGGTGTGCTAAGCCGACTGGCCTAGAGCCTCAGTCATCGAGAGAATTTCAGCATAAGTACCTAATGCTAAAAAGATTCATACAAAGTGTCAACTATATATTGTTTGTGACTTCAGGAAACCTGTATGCATCAACTTTGGGCCCCTCGGACCATGTGCCCTTCCCAGAAATAAATCCTGGATCTGCACTTGTTCTTCTCCATGGGTACCTACTACGCTTTGGAATGGGCAACTAGCTTCATATTTCTGACTGACCGACCCCTTGACAATTCAAAAGTGCCTGTAATTGGTTTAAACCTCCAACTATCGTTGTTATCCATCTTCATATGTCCAATCAACAGTTGAACGTTTGAAATTAATGCTTTGAGTTTTGATCAATAAATCTACAGACAAATATCATGTTAATGTTTCTGAATGGTTGAACAATAACAATAAACAAACATAAAAGTTGAAAACAGATTTATTTAAGTCCTTTCAGAAACTTCAGGTCAATAGGTCAATTGTGCTGTCAACCTTTTTTTTTTAAATAATAATAGACAAATGTAAACAGTGACAGGTTGTTGTACCTTCTTAGTCAACCACCTGTAGGAAGAAACAGGTTTTGGTTGGCTTTAGTAATTCTTAAGATATAATACTATTACATACAAACTGACATTAGTAAGTTGATTTTAAGTAATTAGTTATATTGTTTTGTGTCTTTTGTGATAGAAAAATTGAGTTAGAGAATATGAACGATGAGGGAACGTGATGTGTATGAAAAATAATGCTTCAACGAAATTTTAATTTTAGACTATGAGTAATTCGAGAAATTAGTGAACAAAATCGAAAACCAATCGAACTAAAGTGTATTTATCTCAGCGGACACCATGGAAAACCTAATTAAATGCTTATCAATACTTCCTAACTACAGAAAGCGTAATGATTCTTACCTTACTCAAACTCCATTTAAAAACAGAAAAAACACTTAAATAACACTCTTTTACACTTAAAACTTATGATAAAACAATATTAATTAAATTTCCACACAATACAAACTTAATATAACAACAAAAAACGCGTAAATTGTAAAATAAAGTTCCATTAACTAAAATAAGTACAACAATCAATTTTCTTTGCCCAACTAGTCATGTCGAGGCGAACGGGAATATGCAAGGAAACAACGTTTTCCACTGTTGATTTTTAACGTTACTACATCTTTGTTGTATAAGAATGCTTTTAAAAGTGATTACAAAAGTTTTTAGCGTAGATTATCGAAGATATAAACAAATTTCACGGCGTATTTTATCTGAACTATACGTCCATTTCTGTTCCGTCAGTAACGCTACTGCCCCCAGAAGAATTGAGATAGCGAATGTATTTTTTTTATGGCAACATTCTGTGTTAGTTTGCTAAGTCCCGTTGGACGCGTTGAATGACGGTGGCTTGGTCCGATTCATAATACAAACTTGTATTAAACTTTAAAGGAAAAGATAGATAATCTATTTCATAGATTATTTTGTATTTGTTGTCTAGGTCGTTAATAAAATTCTTATTTATTATGCACGATTTTAACCACTAATAACTTGGTAACTACTTGTAATTATTAAAATAAGTGAAGTTTTGATTTCGTGTGGAACAAAATAGTTATTGAAACCACGTTCTGAACCTCGTTTGAAATACAAAATAACTATAGATTTTATTTCAATGGTGTATTTGGCTTAAAAATGTTATGTGTACGGTATTCTCATGTATTTTAATTCAATGGTACGCGCTTACAGTTACTCTCATAACGTACTTCGGAACTGAATTGACAGGTTTCCACTCAAATACAGTGACTTCATAATCTTCTCAATTTAGCCGGATAATAAATAATATTATCAAAATCTAAACGAAAACCTTAAAAATGGAGACAAAAACATCAAAAATCTTTTTATTTTATTTACAAATACTTAAAATTATATTGAAAAATGTAGGATGACAAAAATATTGTTAACTTTTGCCGAGTAACAAGCAACATTTATGGGTGTGGGGCAAGAAGAGAGACAGTACGAAATAGCGATAGTTATAGGTAGGTCGAGCGTCGAGTTGGCATTGTAATAAACTACTTGACGTGTTTATCGTCGGCCGCGTTATCGCTAGCTCTTTGTGCAGTTTCACCTTGTTACGGTCGCCTTTCAACTAGTTATAACTCTGACGTACTTCATCGTTTATTTTCTTATTATTTCTAATTCCACTTAATTATGCATATTTCATTGGAATTAGATATTTTTTTTAATTAACAACAAGCTGTGATTTTTTTAATTTGTGTTTTTCAAGTTTGTATTTAAAAGTATTTTATTTCTTGCCTAAGTTCAATGGTATAATTGATTTATTTTCTATTAAAATCACATGATTGCTGTGTTTCGTAACTTATTAAGAGGCTGCATTATGTGGCATTCTAAATATAACACGAAACAACGAGATAGAGTCATTTATTTCGTGGAGTATTATCGTTATCTATCTTATTTTTTTTTTTTTCTATTCTAATATTTCCTTGTATGAAAAAGAACTGCGTAGTAACAACATCATTTTCTAGAATATCTTTTTATTCATCTCATATTTATTATATCAGCTTTTTCTTAGCAAAAACTGTTGTTTATAGCGTTTTCATACGGTTTTGCATTTCAGCATCGGTCAATGTTTGTTTGTACCCACTGTTATCAAACAAAAGATAAGTAGTATTATTGATTTGTTTGCATGACACAGTCTGAACGAAAATCAATAGTTTTGCGAACAAAGTAGGGGCGGGGTTAGGCATTATTAGAAAGAGACAACGAGTGCTCTACTTTCGAAAATTACAATGATTAGAATGGAGTATTTTAGGTATCTATTGTGGGTATTGGGAATATAATAAAAACGCATAGTCCCATGTCAATACAAAGGTATCATTACTTAATTGATTAGCTCGAAAAATAGGCTAGGTTTCACATTAGCTAAGTAGGTACATTGTAGTTTATTAATTACTTCTCCTAGGCTTAACAGGAAAGTATCAATGGGGGCAATAAAGTATGTCCAACGGAAGCCCATTAAAGTACAGGGTACAATGTTATTTTATTGACATAGTTGCAAAGTAGAATGAACCTTTGTTACAAAATACGTTTATTATAAAAAGCATTTCTCGTCAGTAATTAAAGTAAATAGGTAATATTATAAACCTGTTAATTAGGCTCATTAAGAAAATTTCGATCACATTCTCTGAGTCATAAAACTAACAAATAATAAACTATATTATAACCAATTTCATAATTGCAAGAATCTACATAAGTTCAAAACAATATGCATTCGTTAAATCAGTTAGTCATAAAAACATATTCATACAATTTGAATTGAAAAATCAGAAATAACATTAAAAAATTCTTCCTTTCAAGAGTCGGTCAAAATAGGCGTAAATTTAAAATCTTATTATGGCAATATTATGTAACTCCCCAACTCCCGTGACGTGAAAAGTGCAAAAGCAGACAGAGGGCGTTCACAAAGTTCACAAATTATGTCAAAAGTTCTACGAACTCGTGCATAGATAATAAATTTTATTTATCAACTGTTTTGTTACTCTGTGGTTTTGGTAATTTTTCTAACAAACAGTTGCAGCATTACTTTTTAAAGCATCCTATCGGATAATAAGTCCGGTCACCCTTTTCAACGACTGATCCTGGGCACTTGGCAGCCATCTCTCATTTTTTACCCTAAGTTTTTTTCACTACACACAGCAGCATGAGCTTTTCAGAAAAAACAAAGAGACTGGCACGAAATCACTTTTGCTTTTGCACTCTAACTTTGTTTTGCAGTTAGATAAAAATTATTTATTTCTTGTAGGTTTGTATAAACATTTTTACACGTCAATAACATTTTTATAACTATCTAACTACTCTAAGAAGAAAGGCCGAAACAAAGTCTCTTTTAAAAATATAAAAAATAGTAGCCAACCGGTATCGGGAACAGGGTCCAAGCTACCGGTGGTCAGGGCTTCAGAGAGAGGAACCTCCTAACTTTAAGCACCGTGTCCAGAAGTAGGTACTGCTTTCTGGATCAAGCCCTTGATCCAGCCGCCTAACGAGAGCCTCCTCAGGTGTTGGTCGGGGCTCTTGGCTATTATGCCATTGGCCGTCACGACTATCGGCACAATGATTGCTGTCTCCACATCCCATGTTGACAACCTCGCGTGGCAGGTCAAGATACATAATCTGATAATAATATATTATTATTCTAACGACCCGCTCCTGCTTTGCATGGGTTTTACGACTTGACGAAACATCGAGATTTCTTAAATAAGTGTAAGTTTAATACTAACATATTATACACATAAACCTTCCGGAATAAATTCTCTAAACGATGGTAAAAACCTCATCAAAATCTGTTGCGTGGTTTAGAAGAACAACGCGAACAAACACGAAAATCGACTTTAATTTTTATGTAAGTTTATATATAAAAAACGGCCTCGTTGGTCTAGTGGTCGAAAGCACTACGGCTGAGGTATGTGGACCTGGGTTCAATTCCCGGGTCGGGCAAAGTGTTATAGGGTTGTTCTGTGAGGAAGTCCTCCGTAGCAGCCAGGTCTGGATTTGTAGGCTCGCCGCCTATTACATGGGACTTAAACTTATCTAGCGAAATGTGAATTGAAAAGTGAATTAAGGTGACCCTAATGCCATCGACCGGGCACAATTCGCAGGCATCGGTTTGTTTGTGAACCAATTACAACATGAATGAATCGATCAATAAAGTAATAAGTAGTACACACGGCTACACATCAAGCTAAACATTTCCAGTATAAGCTGAGTACGGAAATCCTTTACAATGCGAGATCAGCATAAACTGGAAATCTATAGCTTGATGTGTAGCCGTGTGTACATAACTTAGGTTCTTCTTGTTGCTACGCCATTCTTTACGATGGATTATGTATGAGTTTCGCATTCCATATCATGGATGGCGTAGGTGGACGCGACAAAAAAATGTTTCAGTCATAGATATTTTACTCAGTAGGTATTTCTCTATTTTCTGAATAGGGATTCGTTTTCTTGATAGGAGATTCTTCTCAGAGCCAAGGCTATAGGTTTTTCTAACATTGTCGGGCGTGACCATAAAATAATCGTCGTGCCATTGTTTTTAATTTTTTTACCTTGATTTTAATTTCTAAACGAAGTACAAATTGTCACGCCAAACGTCAAACTTGTCAAACAAAAAAAAAACGTCAAAAATATTTACAAAAGCCCAATGCTCATTGTAAAAACGAAACAAGCGCTTTGTTTAAAATAGTAATATTGTTATATTTAATCTCGTTAATTGTAAAAACGAATGGTATTAGAAGTAAATTAAATACCTAAGTGTAGGTACTGTTTTGTCTCGAATATCCAAGATTATTTTCTGAGTCACGTTAACGATTAGGATTTTCCTGAGTTTCCTTCGCGTAGTGGAAAACACTGGAAGAAAACTAACAAAATAAAACAGCGCGTGATTTACATTTTGAATAAAAATGAGTAGATGTGACTTTAAAATTGTGTTATTAGGCAGCGAACATGTTGGAAAAACCAGTTTAGTTCTCAGATTCGTAAATTGCAGATTCAATGCCGATATTCCCTATCAAAACGTAAGTAATACGCAAAAAATTAATTTGTAAACACGCCATAACCACACCTGTATTTTTTTCTGAAGGCAGAAGTGCACAGTCATTCATCCTTAATTGTCTAATGTCAGTACCTCCTTGTTTGTTAATAATTCTATGAAATAATTTTATCAAGCCCAGTATTCTCATTTAGTATTTTATAATAATTGATGGCATTATTCTAGGCCTGTCCGATTGTAATGCCTCATTTTCTTTATGAAAATTTTAAATAAGTACCTACTTGGGTACTAATTGTAATTTCAAGGTTTATTATAATTACTATACGTGTGATCAGACATCACATGGGCTGGAGTTGCCATTAATTAATTTATTTTTTATTAAACGTTTTAAATCTATCTATTGGCAAAAATGACAACCTTTTCTAGTGCAAACGCATGGTTATAGTAATATTTATACAGAGAGTGAATTTTTAACATTCAGATAAAGAAGTATCTGTCCTTCACACTGGGTGATAAATGTAGTACCTATTCAATTGTTTATATTACATTGTTTTTATCAATACTTTACATGCCAGACATATTATTACTGTCAGGGACCGACAATTAATTGATTGTGTTTATACATCCATACTATAATATTATAAATTCGAAAGTAACTCTGTCTGTCTGTCTGTCGGTTTGTTTGTCTACATGTTACGTTTTCATGCCTAAACCATTGAATGGATTTTGATAAAATTTGGCAAGGAGATAGAGGACATAGGGTACTTTCCATCGACATACCACGCGGGCGAAGCCGCAGGCGGAAGCTAGTAATACAAAAATATTTTATTTGGATACATAAAGGCGTGCTTGTACTGCAATTATCTTAATGCGTTCAGCGCTAAAAATATTTATAACATAATTCTGTTTCTGTCTGTCATTTGAAGATTGCAGAGACAGAAAATAAGCTTTTTGACTTTGACTTTGAATCAATATCCCTGCAAACTACGTTGGGGTCCGCTTCGAGTCTGACCAGATGCAGCTGGATACCAGTATTTTACTTGAAACGACTGCCTACGCATTTCCAAATGCATAAAACTATTAACTTGCATCATATTTTTTTTAAATATAGGTACTTACTTGTTTGCGGGGCCAACATGGCCAGAAATCGCACAAAATAGAGAGCTTGGGAAGGAAAAAGGGGAGGCCTTTGCCCAGCAGTGGGACACACTATAAACTAAGAAAAAAAACAAATCTTGTGCAAAATGTTACTTGCCCAAGTACACATTAATGTGAATGGGATAAATTAGCATAAGTATCCGAGCTATTCGGTGTCCCGCAGCAGACTTGCGCTGGCGCAAATATAACGTATCATCTATAAGGGTACTATAACAATGTGTACGATCAGTGTATTATTTCCTATTTCTATACAATACCTACTTATTCAATAATAGATTAATAGGTATTATTAATTATGAATCGACGGTTGATTCACACTAACTATGTTACTCTAGATTATCACTTGTGAGTCATTTTATTACTCACAATGTTCTGATTTTTTATCTAGTACTTCTTATCATTAGGTCACTACTGTTTACGGTTGCAATATTTTTGAAATTGAAACTTTTTTGGCGCCATCCTACATTGCGACATGCGAACTACGCATCAAAGACCTGACGTCACACAAAAATCCTGAATCGCGCAATTAGAGTTTACCGCGTGATGGACATAATCAAATACAAGATTCCGATATCAATCGTTGGGCAGTTGCCCGCCAGACACAACACCCGTCTGGTCGGAGGATTTCCCTTTTCTATAGAGTATGAGAGAACTTTACACCCTGTTCCTCATACCCCTAAACTTCTAAGACGCCATTTGCGCTCTTTCAAAGGCGCTCTTGTCCATGGACGAGAAAATCACGGCCATAATCACGCTGTGCCTTCAGAGAACCGCCGCGATGATATCGCCGTGTGGAGATTGATTCATAGAGTTATTGATTTTGACGGCACGGCGAGACTCGCCGCGATTGTCTCGCCCGTGGAGATGGCGCGTGAACAGTGAACGAAACGGCGCCGGCATGACGCTGAATCGGGTATTCTCGGCTCCAGTCGGTTGGTGACGCTGAATCACGTATACTCGGCTGACGCCGCTGACGGATTTTGACAGATGATGTATTTCTGTTGCCGCTATAACAAGCAATACTAAAACCAGAATATAATAAATATTTAAGGGGGCTCCCATACAACAAACGTGATTTTTTTGCTCGTTTTTGCTCCATATTGATAACGGCAACAGGTAGACGGTTGAAATATTCACAGAATATTTAGTTATATATTCACTTTAAAAATAAATAATTAAATTAAAATAAAACAAATATTTAAGGGGGCTCCCATACAACAGACATGATTTTTTTGCCGTTTTTATAGATAATGGTACGGAACCCTTCGTGCGTGAGTTCGACTCGCACTTGGCCGGTTCTTTTTGTACAATAAACAGCAAGAACTCGATGACATTTTCGGTATTTTAGAGTACCTACATATCCATACTAATAATATAAATGCGACAGTAATTTTGTCTGTCTGTTACTATTTGGCACACAAGTAGACCATGGCCTGGGTTAGGACATAGGATACTTCTTATTCCATTAGTATGTTCCCGTGAGATAATTTGCGACCTACACGGGCGAAGCCGAGCGCAAAAGCTAATCATTAACTTCAGCCACAGATATTATAATACTACGTACAGATACCCAATCCCATACAAAGAAATGACACCACCCTAAGTCTGGCTATTGAGCTGGCTATTTTTCGTTCTCCATTTTTTTAACAGATGGCAGTATCAGCGACTCACTAATTGCCAGAGACTGTAGTTTTTTTAACGCCACCTAGGAGTCTTGCCTAGATACTACGCAAGACTCCTAGATGTTTTTCTTCCTTTTTTACGTTTTTTCTTCCTAGGTGTTCAATTTTTATATTTCTACGTAAAGTACTAGATAAAAAAAAAAAATTGTTTGATTTTCCTTAATGAAACGACATAAACGCAAGTTCAAAGTGACCCTGTCATCACTTGAGTAAAACGCCATCTATTGCAAAGAGCTCTCAACAAAATGATTAGCTACTAGGTTACTTTATCATTCTAAGGGTTCGAATTGAAGTAAACGGCTTAATTTAAGTTTTTTGTTGAAAATCCGAGATTTATGAGTGTAAATACATAAATCAGCATTAAACAAAGATGTTTGATTTTTACTAATATTACCTCAGCCAAAATTTGTCGTATAACGCTCTTTAGTGATTGTTCATTTTCATAAATTGTTACTTATGCTGCCATCTATGATTTTTTTTCAAGACTAATTATGATTTGTTCGAGTTGAGACCCCATGCTTCAGCCGAAAGACGTCCATTGTTGAACATAGGCCTCCCCCAAGCACCGCCACTTCGACCGGTTCTGTCCCTCTCGGATCTCCAGCAGGCGTAGCATGGCGTTTTCTATCTCTACGAAGAATAGACATAGCTTTTTCTATACAAAGTGACAGTTCTTTTCTTCATTTTGACATCCACCGTAGAAATCTTTCTACAATCTGTCATTTTGTCTTTCATTTCTAACGATCTTTGTCTAGGTCTTTTTATATGTAGACTATTTCGGAAGAAAGTTTTCTATCCTTACTGTCAAAATCACACTGACAACCGATAAATCCTATGATAAAACAAAGAATTCTGAGTCGAATTATGTAAAAGAGTGAATTTCGTAAAAAGTGCAGTTGACTCTTTCTATTTTGCTGCCGTCTCGTACTGTCTACTGTCTACAGGGTACGTCATTTTTGTCTACTCTTCCGTCGACAAAACGGTGCTCATGCTACGCCTGCTGGTTATTCTAATGATCAAAATTCTGTAAAGCTATATTTGTTGCGGTTGCGAATCATATTTTAATCAACATACAACCAGACACTGACCTGCAAATTGCAACAAACGAAAGAAAATTGATTGATTTTCACGGGCTACCCTAGCGCATCCCCCTTATGTTCATTTATTTTGTTTCAGACTGTTGGTGCAGCTTTCTGTGCAAAAGCTATGCAATCAAATGGAAAGAACTTTAACATCGGCATCTGGGACACAGCAGGCAGCGAAAGGTATAACTTGCTTAGCGTGTCGATGACAATCTATACAGGCTGTAAGGGTTAACACTCTTGTCATTCAAACCATGGATAGTTGACAGAAAAATAAAAATAAATGACCGAACACAACAAAAAAAAAACGTTATTTTCATTTGAAAAAAGTTTCTATCCGACACCGTGTTTTCTAACGAAACAGCTGACTAACTGAGAGAGGGGTCGCGCTCGCGGCCGGTCAGGTCACATCCCACACCCCGCCCATGTTGCGACGCAAGTTCGTTGACCTAGCGCATAGGGCAACGAACTTGCGTCTCTTGTGGTAAAATATAGATTAAAAAAAAGTTGTAATTTTTCATTGATTTTACGTTTTATGAATGAAACCAAACCACTGGTTGCAAGGATAACGGTGTTTACCCTAACAGCCTGTATACAGTCAGGGTTATTGTGTTTTTCCTTTAGGAATTTCTTAATAACAGCCCGGAGTTTGGAAGTTGGCGGTGTGATACCCCCGTGTCTCGGTGCGCACGTTAAGCTGTTGGTCCTGCACCTGATCTCTCTCCGGTCGTGTCGGGTTGCCATCCCATCGGACTATGAGAGTGAGGGAAGAGAGAGTGCACTTGTGTCTGTGCACACACTTGTGCACTATAATATCTCCCGCGCCGAAGGCTAGTCTTGAGATTGGCCGCCATGGCCGAAATACGGTCTGGAGGACTTCAGTCTTTTACATGAAGCGACCGCCTATCTGACCTCCACAACCCAGTAACTGGGTAATACGATACCCCTTTGGTAAGACTGGTTGTCAGACTTTCGGGCTGCTGACGACCCGTAACGATTATAAAATATCCACGAATGACATAACCGCCAATTTGTCAGTTTTCCTTGACGCACGATTTTCGCCCTACGCTTCCGTGACACAACGGAGGGTTAAAAACTAACATAGCTACTATAATACTGTGTTTTTGTACAGTGAACGACAAAAATATATCAATATTCACTTCATCATCTGCCTACCTTTCCCCAGCTATATTAGGGTCGGCTTCCAGTCTGATCGGATGCAGCTGAATACCAGTATTTTACATGGAGAGATTGCCTATCTGAACTCCACAACCCAGTAATTGGATAATATGATACCCCTTGGCAAGACTGGTTGTCAGACTTTCAGGCATCTGACGACCCGTAACGACTATCAAAGATCCACGAATGACAGCCGGGACCAACGCCTTAACGTGCTTTCCGAGGCATGGAGGAGTCTCGGTATGTAAAAATATGGTCACCTATCCACGGACCAACCCCGGCAAGCGTAGCTTAACCTGATGGATCGACCCGTGCGGCTGTTATTACTTAGCCGCGAGCTCCTTAAGTATCGGTCACTAATTACCAGTCACCCTTAATAAAATCTATGTATGACTTTCAGATATGAGGCCATGACGAAGATATACTACAGAGGTGCGCACGCCGCTATTATATGTTACGAGCCTTCTTCCGCGGCCTCTTGGAAACGACTGAGACATTGGCTGCAAGAATTGAGAGGCGTTGAAGAGGTCAGTTATAAAACTAAAACCCAACTACGACAAAAAAATCAAATAAAAAGGTATAAACAAGACATCTTCATATTTCTTCATATTTTTAAGGGAATCATTTTTTATTTGACATGCTCTTTTATAAATATTAATTGAATCTGAAATGTATGTAATTTAATAATGATTTTGATAATTATTGTTTTTATTTAATATTTTGGACCTTGACATTATTTTATTTTATATTATTGTATTAAGTATGATTTTTGTTTTTAATTATTAAATATTTGACGATTTTATAATGTAATTCTTATCTATGTAATTAATGATGTAATCAATCAATTTTTATTTTATTTCTTACTGCATTGTGACTATTGAATAATGTTATACTTTTAAATTGCAGTAGTGCAGCAAGTATTAATACTTGCACACCATGACAAAATGGTAAACTTGTAAGCACAACTCCATGTACCTATTCATATGACCTTGCATGCATTGTATTGTATGTACACACAGGTTTGAGCAAATAAAGTATCTGAATCTGAATCTGAATCATCACAGACAGACACATTAAAAATCCGAAGTCACACGTGTTAGGGCATAAATCAAACATACGTGTGACTCCCAGATTTTTTGTCTGTCTGTGATGTCTTGTTTAGGTACATCTTTTTAGTTGACTTTTGTGTCGTAGTTGGGTTTTCGTTTTATAACTTTAATTTTATTTAAATTTTCTTGGGGTTATATTTTTGAAATGGGCTAATAAACCACTTTCATTTGATACCTAAAGTAAGTAACAATTTTTTTTTAATGATCCCCTTATCATTAAAAAAAAAAATTGTTGTTTCTCGGTCATTTATTTTTATACTTAAGTCAACTACCCATGGTTTGAGTGACAACAGTGCTTATGCCAAAGCTCAAAGGTTTAGTGGAAAAGGCTTCTAATGGAAAATGGTATCTTAATGATTTTTCTTCCAATCTACTTTAGAACTGCAAAGTCTACCTCTGCGGAACTAAGAAAGATCTTCTTGATGGCGGTTACGTGAACCGAGAAGTACCAGAAGATACCATAGCGACCTACACACAGGGGCTGTGCGGACACTACTTTACTTCTAGTAAAACTGGCGAGAATGTCGGTACGTGGAGATTCATTAAATTTTAATAAATTTTAGGTTAGAATAAAAATAAAAGTTAAAAAACGAATACCCAACTACGACAAAAAGTCAATCAACTAAAAAGGTATAGACAAGACATCACAGACAGACAAACTAAAAGTCCGGAGTCACACGAGTTGTATATGGTTGTTCTCATAGTGAAAATTGTTCATAATGATAAGTACAATGACCCCTTAAGCGATTTCGTATAGAGAAAAGAAACACCATATATATACAGTATGTTAAATAACATAGGGCGTTCCCGTTAACCCGCAATCGTATAGACATGCTAAAAAAAATATATAAGTAGTGAATTATTCACAAAACTATTGAATTGATACGTAAAAGAAACACTCTGTACACGCAAACTTGTATTTTAACGTAGAAAGACAAAGTGTGACTAGTGTGCGTGTACAGAGTGTTTGTTTTCTGTATCTATCAATTTAATATTTTTTGTGAATACTTTACTATAAAAAAAATAAAAATAAACTTTTTTTTAGTGGTTTTTTTTTTTTTTGCATGTATAGACGTTTTACTATTGCAGGTTAACGGGAACGCCCTTCGTTAGATAACATACTGTATATCGCTTTTTCCTTAAGTAATTCCGAAAAAAAAAAACGCACATAGTTTATTTATGCTTCTTCTCAACAACCAAAAAATTCTATTAATTTATTTCCAGATGAACTATTCCAGCAAATTGTAGACGATTGTGCAGAAGATGTGGAATTAATGAAAAATGTTGAGGATATGAGGGTCCAACTGCAGAAGGAAGAAGTAGCCTACAGAGCGAAGAGGAAAGACTACTGCTTCTGTTGAGAAGACCAGAAGACTGAGAAGACGGGGATTAATAAAAATATGAATAAAAGAAAATACTGGATTCAAACAGCGAACTGAAAGAAAATACTGGATTCAAACAGCGAAACGAAATAAAATACTGGATTCAAACAGCGATCTCAAAGAAAATACTGGATTCAAACAGCGAAACGAAATAAAATACTGGATTCAAACAGCGAAACGAAATAAAATACTGGATTCAAACAGCGATCTCAAAGAAAATACTGGATTCAAACAGCGAAACGAAATAAAATACTGGATTCAAACAGCGAACTGAAAGAAAATACTGGATTCAAACAGCGAACTAAAAGAAAATACTGGATTCAAACAGCGAAACGAAATAAAATACTGGATTCAAACAGCGAACTAAAAGAAAATACTGGATTCAGACAGCGATCTCAAAGAAAATACTGGATTCAAACAGCGAAACGAAATAAAATACTGGATTCAAACAGCGAACTAAAAGAAAGACTATACTGAAAATACCAGAAGACCAAACAAAGCTACGGTAATTATAAGAAAAATCTATAAGACTTGAAAACCACTAAACCGGGGTAAAAGTGTTTTTTTCTGAATTGAAGTCTCTAGGTGGCAGCACTGAGACGTCAGGTCCGGGCACCTGTCAAAAGTGTCAAAGAGCTTATATTTTCTTTAATCGTGACTGAATGATGAACGAATGAATGAAACAAATGATGAACGTCATCATATATTTTATATTATTCATGAAAACCTTCATTATGGGCCTACCCTACCTCAAATTGCTTAGCAGTACTTTCTACAACCCAGTTACTGGGTTGTAGAGGTCAGATAGGCAGTCGCTCCATGTAAAGTACTGGTATTCAGCTGCATCCGGTTAGACTGGAAGCCGAACCCAACATAGTTGGGGTAAGACTCGGCAAGTGATGAGCTATTTTGAAAGGTCTAAACATCTTCCGTCTCTTTCGTGCTTAGAATGTCAGTAAGAGATAGCAATATTTTTTAATTTAGTTTAGTCCTTACAGAATTGGCAACAAGTGAGATTTGAATTCCAAAGATTGTATTTAAAATGTGAAGTTTCTATAAAAGGTAGCTTCTATTTATTTTGAACTTAGGAACAACAAGAACATTGAAGAATATACTTTATAACAGGGTCTTAAAGTGCAAAGTTGTACGAACATCGGTGCAGACATAAGGAGGAGCTCGTGGCTAAGTAATAACACCCGCATGGGTTGATCCATTAGGTTAAGCTACGCTTGCCGGGGTTGGTCCGTGGGTGGGTGACCATTTTTACATATCGAGACTCCTCCGTGCCTCGGAAAGCACGTTAAGCCGTTGGTCCCGGCTGTTATTTGTGGATCTTTGACAGTCGTTACGGGTCGTCAGAAGCCCGAAAGTCTGACAACCAGTCTTACCAAGGGGTATCGTATTACCCAGTAACTGGGTTGTGGAGGTCAGATAGGCAGTCGCTCCATGTAAAATACTGGTATTCAGCTGCATCCGGTTAGACTGGAAGCCGACCCTAACTTGGTTGGGAAAGGGCTAGGCAGATGATGATGATCGATGCAGACATAAAAACGGCTCCTAGGGCGTCCCATGAACGTTTTTTTTTACCGTACTCTGGATTCTCGACCTTCGGCGTCGAGCTGAGAGTTGAGATTCCAACAGAGCACGTCCTTGCCCGTTGTGCACACAGTTGGATTTTAAACTTTCGGCGGTAGGCCGAGCGTTGAGAATCCAGTGAGCGGTACAAAAACGTCTGTGAGTTCTTGGGCTAAGACAGTGATTTTAAGGTTTATTATGCAATTTTATAAAATGTACTTAACGCCCTTCTTATGTCAGCGCTACAAAATAATTTCATTCGTCTTTATTTAATAATCATAAAAATAATTTGAAAATTTAAAAAAGAAGATAATACAGTCAACCTCATAATTACTTAACCACCCAAAGGTTGAATGTCACTTGTATAGGGCTTGAAATATCGGTATTTTTGGGACGACTTTGGTATGATAACGGTACTAGAGTAGTACCTGTACTTTTTCAAAAAACTCAAACTCAAAGCATTTATTTCAAATAAACCAATTACAGGCACTTTTGAATTGTCAAGGGGTCGGTCAGTTAGTCAGAAAGATGAAGCTAGTTGCCCATTCCAAAGCGTAGTAGGTTCCTATGGAGAAGAACCGGCAAGAAACTCCACGGACACTCTTTTAAATCAGAATATGATTACAATATTTTGCTGTTAATAACAGGCTTTGAATGTTGTGTGCACAGATTTATGGAAGAGGGACGTCTTCTGGCACAGGTATCCCCATACTTAAAAAAGGCCTCTATAACTTATTTGTTAAACCTGTTTATTTTTTTGAAAGTAAATAAATTATTATTATTAATAAAATGTTTAAAAAAAACCGGTACCAGGCGTAGTAAGTACCTGTATTTTTGGTCTGTCTAACTGTAACATAGACAAATAGACTTAGTTGTTTTATGACGTGTAGGGAACCGATACCAAAAGTACAGGTTCTGTATAGGTCCTTGCCATTTTGGTACCTGGGTAGCGGTTCTAGACGGACCACGCAAGCCCAGTGCGAGTTAGTAGATGTCTCAAGTCCTTTTTGGTCCTAGGACATGCCGGTTTCCTCACGCTGTTTTCCTTCACCATTTTAAGAGCAGTGGTACAGTAGTACCCAACTGATATGGCTTACCTATGTACCTGCGCAGAAGATGAATTTTCAAAGCGCGGGAAATGCTACTGACCAATCGGCACGCTCCACGCACCGCGCTTCCATTTCCTGTACCGCTATTGGTCGGCAGCTGCCGCCATGTTAGCGCGCGCCGCGTGGCATGTTAGTCAGCCGCCATACTTGTGAGTACCTTGCGAGTGAGACGGGAACTAACAGCTGCAGTGTATTATGAACCTTATAGTATTGATCTAAGGTTGATTGTAAGTTTTAAGTTCTTTCGTTAATTATCGGGGCCATACTTTCTTTTCTGTGCCAACGATGATTCACGACGCGCCTTTATCAGTTGGGTACCACTGTAATTAATTTACACAAACTAAACCACCTGTCTGGGTTCGAAACTACGACCTAAAACACGTAAGTTGCGGCCGTTACCACTGGGCCACTGCTGTAGTTTCAATCTACTGGGAATTATGGTCCAAAGTGGTAAAGTAATTATGAGGTCGACTGTATACCTACTATAGTTAGTCTGAAAATGTATGTAAACTATTAACTTTTAGTAAATTATTTAATTTTTAGTGTTGCTAACTAATCTTAAGTATGTATAGCCAAAGCAAGCCAACTAAAATGTTCCATATACAGGGTGTAAGGGACAGCCCTCCGCAGACTGATGGGATGAATTCAGCATATTATACTAAGACGACCGGTACATGAAATTATTTCAGGAACGTTATGGGAATCCAATAAACCTGATTTGTATTATTACCTCACGCGCAATGTATCGTTACCGTGGCAAAACCCGCTTAGCCGCACTCCCCGTGTCAGGGTGGGCGGGGCGCGCTCGAGTATTTTAACATCCATTACTGGTTTTTTGATTTTAGCTGTTTTATTTACATAAATGGAGTGCTGCGTACAGAGAATGTAATTTTACATTGAAATAAAGGAATAGTAACTGAAAAAACGATAAAAAAATTAAAACTTTCCTGAGAAAATATCCGGTGGAATATGATTCAAAATAAGGAACTGAATGCCCGCTGTTAATTTGCGGAGGGCTGTCCCTTACACACTACATCTGTCAAAGAGTGACAGATGCTATCATCACATAACATCTGTCACTCTTTGACAGTGACAATAGGGAATATGCAAGTATTTTTTAAATATTTTTATTCGATAGTTTAAATCGTCAAATAATAGTAAAAAAAAAATTCGACGGCAAAAAAGCAATTTAAAGTACTTAAAAAAAAATTAAAAATATCCATCCGATCCGGGCTATTTAAACGCCCTCCATTTGGCGCGCTTGGTGTGGTGACGTCGCCGTCCGTGAAAACAAACAAGCAACTGTCAAGTCAACGTCAAACACTCCTTTTTGTAGGAGCGTTTGACATTGACTTGACACTTGTTGATTGACTTGACATTGACATTTTGATTATTATCCCGGATTGTTACGTCACATCCGCTCTTAGCTTTTCAAGTATTTGAATTACCAACAGTTTTTTGGGACTTTTTAAAAATTAATTTCTCGCTCAAAAAGAAATTTTATTCAAAAATATTGATGGAGGCATAATTCTGAAGTAATATAATTTATAAAAAAATATATTTGATCCATACTTGAATCACATGCATATTCCTATTTGATAAATAGTTAATTTCTCAGACTGTACGAAGGAAAATGGGTGGTGATATTATTATTGTTTGGCAGCAGTATTGTATGTGAATTAGGTATGAGCCAGTTCTTAACCGACTTTCAAAAGGAGGAGGTTCTCAGTTCGTGTTTTTTTTAAATGTTTGTAACGTGATTACTCCGCCAATTATGAATTGTTAACTAAATGCTTAATACATAAAGTTGTTAACATGTAAATATACTTAATATTAGTTTTATAAGAATTGAAATAAAAAGCTTTATATTTAATTCATGTTTTTATTATTTTAGTACAGCTTGACCGATACCGTTGTACTGAAAAAAAAATACAATAGACATAGTAACCTATTCCGCTTAACCATTCCTCAAGAGTAATAAAAAACCCCGTAAGAAATCGTTTTACACCTCTCAACGTGGCACCTCAGGATGACGATTGGCCAGTCGCGAACCCGAACACGACGTGTTGCCACGCCAGCGCTGCACCGAGGAAAGCGCGGAGAGGTGGGGGGCCGCCGTGAGCGTTGACGCCTCGAAAAAAGGATTAAGTAGCATTTCATAGGGGGATGCGCTAAGGTAGCTAGCAAAATTAAAATTTTCTTACGTTTTTTGCAATTTCCATGTCAGTGATAGGTTGTATGTTAATTAAAATATGATTGGCGACCGTAACAAGTATGGCTTTACAGAATTATAATCATTAGAATCAGCAATACAATTCCTTAAGTTCATATAAGTGCCAAATGTCATGTTTTGATGAAATAAGTCATTCAATACACTTATGATTCTAATGTTTTTAAGAAAATCACCAATAAAGTAGGATATGTCCTCCTAGGGCGTTCCCTCCCGGCGTTTCCACTCACACATCTGCCTTGTAAATAAATACCTTCTGTTACTCTACTTATAAAAAAAACTTTTTAACTTTTATTGTTATTTAATTTTGTTGGGGTTAAGATATAATTATATATTTTTGAAATGTCCTAATTAAGCACTTTCATTTGATACCCAACATGGCCACAAAAAATATTTTTTTTATTCATGACTTTATGTCCTCTGGAGGGCCATATTCTATTTAATGTGACGTCACATAGCCGCGGACGATTAAGACGTTTCCAACGATACCTCATTTGTCAAATTATAATGAGTAGTTTAGAAGTTTTGTGGGAACACATGAACATCATCATCAGCCTACAGCAGTCCACTGCTGTACATAGGCCTCTCCAATTGCACGCCATTCAGCTCGATTCTCGGCAACTCTCATCTAGTTGCTACCAGCCACCCTGCGAAGATCGTCGCTCCACCTGCCTGAGGGCGTCCTACGTTACGTTTTCCGATTCGCGGTCTCCACTCAAGAACACGTCTACCCCAACGGTCATCGGTTCTAAGGCTAATATAACCGGCCCATTGCCACTTCAGCTTGCTTACACATGAACATACATACATACCGGTCAAAATCGTAACCCTCCTGTTTGCTTCGCCGTAGTCGGGTAAAAATAGGGTAAAATTAATGGATACAAAATAAAACACGAATATATTGTTATTTAATATCCCGCATCATATATTACTTTTAATTCTAAGTCATATGTAGTTCGCTAAGATAGTTATAGGTACAGAGTATATTTCATCTTATTTTAATGTACAATATCATCGTCATCCACGTTACAATACATCGTGAAAATTAACATATTTTTTTTAATAAAAACTTTTTGTAGAAATACTTTTTTTTCATAACTGACAAATTTATTGGAATAGCCCACGTACTAGAATCTCTTACGTTAACATTCAAGTCGCAATCTGTCAAACTTGTCAAAAATGATGGCTTTTTTGACAGATTGCGAATGAGAAAGTTCTTTAAAATGTACTTTGGACCATATATTTTTTTCCTGCTCCTTGAACACCAATTCTTTCGACCTCTATCGAAAAATTTCCAAATTTAAAATTCCCCTCCCAACTAACTTTCATTCCCTTTTATCCCACTTCTCCCCCAAAATCATACACATTTTAATCACTTTTATGAATGAAAATAATTTAAAATTTTAACTGGTGATGCTAACTACCGCATAAATTCAACGGCCTGCCGCATTGCGCTGCCGTCTCTACGTGACACTGGCAGAATAGTCGACACCGGCTCAATTGCCAAGAAGGGAAAAAAAAAAAAAAAAAAAAAAAATTGCCCCGCAGTTACAAGCCTGAGTCTCCGTGACTCTGAAAGCACGTTAAGCCGTTGGTCCGGGCTGTCTATCGAAAAACTTTGACAGTTGTTACGGGTAATCAGAAGCTCAAAACTCTGACTACCAGTCTTATCAAGAATCGTGTTACCCAGTAACTGGGTTGTGGAGATCAGATAGATAGATAGATAATTGATTCAGGCGTGACTTTGCGAAAATCCATTATAAAACACAAAAGACATAGATATTTAGTAACCTATTCTTCAAGAGTCATAAAAAACCCTGTAAGAAATCGACACGTGTTTCACCTCTCAACGAGGCATCCTCAGGATGACGATTGACCAGTCGCAAATCAGAATACGACGTGTTGCCACACCCACGGCTGGACGCAGAGAAGAAAGAAGAGAAGTTCAGATAAGTTATCGCTCTAAAATACTGGTATTCAACTGCATCCGGTTAGACTGGAAGCCGACCCCAGATGATGAACGAATGACTGCTAAGGTAACTAGACGTGTTCCTTGAGTGGTGACAATGAATCCACAAATGTTAGGAAGCCCTCAGGTTAGGTGGGGCGACGGTTTTCGCAGGGTAGCTGATAGCAGCTGGCTGGACATGGCGGACGATTGAAATAACCTTTTTTTGGCCAGCAAATCACTTTATTCTGATGATAATGATGAAATGGGATTACTTACCAATAGATGTTGGGAAAATGGGACAGTAAGATACCCAGTAAAAACTTTAAAGGATTATGATATTAGGTAATATTACCCAAGAACCGACGAGCTTTTAAAAAGGGGTTGGGACAGACTGGATTAAGGAGGCGGAGAACCGGGTGTTGTGGTGTAGGAGAAGCCTATGTGGAACAGTGGACTGCAATGGGCTGAGTTGGTCGATTGGCCGAAAATTGATCAAAAAGTATTTCTACAAAAGGTTTTATAATAACGTCAATAGTTTAACAAAAAGATAGTTAAAACTTAATGTCAGTTGAAACATAACAAGCATACATTAGTTCTTAACATTAATTCTTAATTTCTAATTATCTTCTAGAATATCTCACCTAATTATATTTACGCGAAATTATTTAAATTATATCAGGGGGGGGGTATAAAAAATAACTAACTTATGGACGCTTGGTTTTTTTTTAATCGAAAGCGCGTTCGTTTTTTCTTTTTTTGTGAATTTTATGGATTTCGTAAGTACGATCTTTTTTTTTTCAATCGTCTTTTGATGAGTGAAAGTTTTTGGGTTATTCTGAATTTTTTGTCACAAAAATGAAATGATTTTTTTGTGTTTTTTTTTTAACGGCTTTCGATCAAAAAGTAACTTTTTAGGGTCCGTTACAGTATGGTTATATATAGTAAGATCTTAACATCACAATAATGATATAAATATTAAAAAGATGAAGATGTAGGGAAGATTAAAATCACTAACTCGTTTGTGGTCGTTTTAAGTTCGAAACATCACATTTTTTTTTTGAAAAAATTAAAAAAAGCTCAATCTCTTGTCACTACCAAAGTTCAAAACTGTGCGTTTGAAATTTTTTTTTCGTTGAAAAAAAATATTCGTTTGAGCTCTGAAAAAAAAACCTATTTCTACTACAACACCCATGGACGGTAGAAATAAGGGGGTAAACAAGAAAAAATGTGCAATAACGTTTTTTAAGAACTTTTCTATAAGTAATTTTTAATATATCCAACAGAACTTTGAAGAGATATAGAAATAAAAGATTTAAGAAGTTGTTACTAGCGGTACGAAAAATAAAAAATCTACTTTCAACACCTATTGCGTCATTATTGCTGTGATTTTTAATTATTTTTATTATTTTGTTGGTAAAAATCGAAGTACTTTTCTGCTTATTCTTCTTACTAATTTTTACAAACTGTTAAAATTACAGCAACAGCTGATAGTAATCTTATAATATTAAGTATTTTAAAGAAAAAAAAAAATATTTTTAAGAAAATCTTCAGCGAAATATTCCGTACATTTATAAAATGTACGTTTTCACCGAGTGAAGAAAAAAATACACAAAAAAAACAAAATAAAAATAATTTAATAAAAAAATGTCGAGTAAAAATTCTCATAGAATTTATACCAACAAACCACGTCGTCACTTCGATTTTTACCACAAACACCATTATTATAAGATATTGCTAATCAGGAATTTTAAAACCAAAATACTACGACATCAAACACGAGTACAAACACCAAATCCTACTAAAAAAGGTTCGAGCCAGCAAAAGTTTTTAATTTAATGTAACTAGCTGTTTAGCTCGATACTTGTATTTCGCTCCAAATTGTCAGCCATTGTTCCTGCAATGCTATTTTGTCAAATTCACTCAAGTGACCGCACTTAATTCGAAAGCGAACTCATTTGTTTTTCATCACATTTCAAAACCGTCCGAATTTCGAAATGATGTTTAAAGAATAATCAATAACAGGCTCTTATTTCACGACAAATTGCCAGTTGTCTGGTGTAAATCTTTCTAAGGTATTCAACATACTTTTATAAACTTTCTTGAGCATTTATGTGCAATTTTTTTCACTAGTGAGCACACAGCTATGCTGCAGAGAATTTAGCCGAACTGAGGCAATTTATTAAAATTGTGTTTGTTATTATTCACTGTAAAAATCAGTTGTCAGATTGACAGCTGTCAAAAATGTTTTTTCACAAGTTTTGTTGTTATTTTGAAGCCTCAAATTGAAGGTCGATATTCATTTATTTCTCTTCACAAAAGATTTTCTTGTTTCATTTTTGCTGGCTCAATCCGAAAGACAAATAAGGGGACAGATCATAGATTTTTATTTATTTATACATTTCAAAAAATATGTATATCATTATATTTTCATGTCATTCGTAGCTTTGTGTTTAAACACAAACTCTTAGCCATCATTGGGACATTTAACTATAAAACATCAAAAATCTAGCTCATTCTATAAAATAAAATTAAAACGACTACATGCATGCGTTCAGACGTTGCAAAAATTGAGAAAAAAATATTCTTACACGCTTTTATTTAGTTGTACTTGTTAGTATTTTTTATTTTTGTATTTTTGCTTGAAACCTGGATTTATAATAATTATTATAACTCTGAAATCGCCACCTGTCTTGAACAAGCGTGGTGATCAGCTGGTATGTTTTTGCGTTTTGGATTATGACGACTGCCTCTTGGCGTATCAAGTAGATACTTTTTCGCAAACTGGCTGTTTAATGACGGTATTTTGGTCTAGGCTTCAGAAATGCACTGTAAAATTTTGCGTTTTTTTTTAAATGATTTTAGATATAGTATAGTTTAAGAGGCTCGCAATAGAATTTACTTCAGTGTTTTTTTTTGCCTTTATTCGTTGGTTGGACTAGCGTTTAAATATCCGTTTTCCCGTAGAATTTAAATACAAGTTAAATCAGCGCCTCTAACGGTCAACAAATGAACTAACAATGGGTAGATTTTCAAATACATATTTTAAAATAATGACTTAATTCTAAATACAACGCGCTTTTCTCACTTCGATAGGTTTTAAACATGGATTTGAAAAATCTACCCTTCGCTGTTTTAGTATTTTTTTTTTCTGTTTTTTTTTGCTAACATTTGGACGCACACTAAAGGACATAAGAACAGAAAAACACTGAGTAACACTTATTCATGTCTATTCTATAATTTTTCTTACAGTTTTACATGTATTCTCATTTTATACACAAATATTTTAGGGAAAAATTGTATTGCATTTCAGATACTTTGTATCTTTTAATCATATTTGTTAATAAACAAAAAAAAATATTATATTAAAAAAAAAAAAATTGAAAAAATCATCAAGTTACTTTATTAGCGTAGCTAAGTTATCCGTACCAAGATATGTATATTATTTACTATCCCAAAACAAAAATATTTGTCATATAAAATTTCAAATACATTAAAATTTTAAGAAAAACGTACTTTAAGAAAACGCCCTTAAAGGATTACATTTTAGTCTGAATTTTTGGTGTTATAATTTTATCTGAAATAGACGGATGTCAAAATGCGAAAAGAGGAAAAAGAAAAAACAAAAAATAGTGTAAAAACATTTTTTGGCACTCGCCTCGTTGAGATTGGTGTGTTTATTCATGAAGAAACAAAAAAAAACAAGTTTTTTTTTATTTGTATTTTTGTCATCATGTTTGTAAAATAGAATATACCTAATAGGTAACAAAACTGCATCATTAAAAAGAACATTACTATTCTCTCTTTTACTATAAAATAAAAAACATGTCTGAATTAAAATTAAAATATTAAAATTACTAATAAACACACCGGTCTCAATCAATGTGACATAAAAAAAGAAAAAAAAAATTAAGGCATCCTACTTAGATAAGTCCGAAATTCTATATACTTTACATACATATATATATCCAATTCTACTTTATATATAAGGATTACAATATTTGGTGTTCTCGGGAGCTTAATATACTTATTCAAGGAATAATTAAAATTTAAAAAAAAAAAAAAAAAACGAAATAATTTTAATTTATAAGTAACACAAAAATAATTGAATACCCTATCTATATTATTTTTTGTTTTATTAATTAATATTATATATTTTGCATTTTTTACCTATCTAAATACCTTATGTAGAGCGAAGCATTATATTAAGTTTATTTTATACTTGATTATATATTTTGAAGGAAGTAGTTCTGAAAGGCAGCAACCGTGTGCCGGTCGGCATTTTGTTATATATTGGTTATATAGGTCTAGAAGCACTTAGGCATAAACGATTTTTCTAGCATATGTTATCTATATCCTAAATTTGACTAGCTAACATTACATTTTGTGATATTGGAGGTCGAACCTCCGGTGACGTGCAGTGGGCATACAAAAACGGATACAAACAAAAAAAAAACATCATAAACATCTTCCCGCCCTTGTCCCATGTTACTTGGGGTCGGCGCAAAATGTTTTCGTTTTTACATAAAATATAATAATATATTAATCGAGATATAATATATTTTAATATAAGTTTCTGTTACTAAAACACTGTACTCTGTAAGTAAGTAGATTTACTTAATCCTGAGTAGCATCTTTTTAGTTTATATTGTATGCATGTTAATTTATGGCGAAGTGTATTGAAACTAATTATATACCAACCATCTTTTGTAAATATCACATTTACTGCAAATAAATTACTTTGACTTGGGATATTTTCAAAATAAAATACAAAAAATAGGTAATGTAATATATAATTTAATTTATAAATTATATTTTATAATTTTTAACTGTATGATTATCAATCAACTTGTAATCTTTAAAGAAAACCCTACTAAGTACCTAGTACTTCCAGTAAAATTATCAGAAAAAGCAATAAAAATAAAAAAATGACCGTTTTTCTATGCCCAAAACACGCCCCCGCCTTCCTTGATTGACTGAATGCCCAAATTGACGCAACAACTCTCCTCCCAAAGATTTTTCACACTTATCTATAATCTAAATACATTTTTGGTGGTTGAAACTTCTGCCAAACTCACCCTAACCTAATTGGATATATAATTATGTAATATACGAATATTCTTGCATCTCTATAAACTAATATATTTGTAAGCTTTTCTGTCAAAACATTCAAGTAATAATATATATATTATTATATATTTATTTTACTTATATTTTTTATTCGAGAATCTTGTCAACATACTTGTTCAGGATTGCAGAATTGAACATAAAAATGCCGTTATATTGACAGAGACAAAACATAGTTGTATTATCCACCAGTGTCAATGGATGTATTGAAAATTATGTACTGGTTAATCAGCCCCGCTACCAAATTTGTCGACAAAGTTGCCTACAAATATGTGCGCGACACTGCTCAAACTAATTGAGAAGAAAATAATTTGTGTAAAAAAAACCACCCAGCAACCAACCAACCCTAATCTCCACCCGAACCTAACCAACCAACTGAACCCCAAACCAACCTTCCATTTTCTTGTTTAACCAGATAAACTGGTTGTTTGTTCAACTAGTTTGATAATCATAAAATATATTTGTACACGTTAAAACTACCTTTACTACCTTTTCTCTACTTTTCATCATTGAAATAGCCTTAAATAAAGCCAGGTTTACACAAGCCTGTAACTTGCACAAAAGTACGCAAGTAGCTTGCATGCCTATTGTGGGAAGGTATGTATTAAATCGGACCTCAAATGATTCCTATATTGGGCTCCTAAAAAAAATATTGAACACTCTTATTATAATGGTTGCGGCTCTTTATGTAAACCCCAAATAATTCGTATTTTGGCGTCATTCATATGCTAAATGGGCAAGAACTACGATCAACACTGTAGGTCACATTTTTAACCTAACTCATTTATTCGGGGTAACTAGCGTAGTTACTCCGACTAACTGTGATTTGAGAAAAGAAAGTTAAAAAGAGGTTCGATTATTTTAAAAAGTGTGCATCATTATATGCGCAACAAGTTCTTAGATGTTCATTAATTTTAAAAAGTCCATCAATTGAAGTTCAATAAGTTTTAGAGGACCAGCTAAATACTGCCTATTGTAACAATCGCCAGTCCGAAGTTGTAATAGCACAATGGCATGCAAGATACTTGCATATTTTTGTGCATGTAAGTAGCACGTGTAGCCCTGTCTTAAGGCTTCAGACACAACTACAGGTGTAAATCATCCTTCACTGCCTCCTAAATTAATTCATTAAGACTTTTACAACTAATTTCTTAAATCAGAATTTATATACTACATTTTTTGAATATATATATCCCATAATATACTTTGAAAAAGTAAGTGCCAAGTCAAGATAGTATTTTATTTTATTTCTTATATACTACACATGAGGTCTTATTTTAAGGGACTTTTTTATATATTGGTGTTGAGTCATACATTTATATGTACCTATATCTAAGGACAATTATAGCCATCCAAGAAGCTAAGGCTTAACACAATATAGCACGCGATACACAATAAACAGGCATAAAGTAGGGTCATTACAAATGCCAAATTAGAGTTAAAATCATTACATATATCAATAACACAGTTACGCACAACACTAGCATTGCTTCATAATGCTAAGCTAAGCGTATGCTGAGACGCAGGTGACGCAGGTCCACGCAGCGCAGGGCGGAGGAAATTTTGTAATGCATGAACGTACTGACAGCTGCGTACACACGCAGGCACGTGGGACGCAGACATGTGTCTGTCCTGCTCTGCGTTGTAGAGCCGGCGCTATTTCTGCGCAACAAGTGCTACCTGCGTCTCAAAAACAAGTGACGACCAGCTGTCAGTGCGTACAAAATCTACTCTGCCCTGCGCTGTGTGGACCTGTGTCACCTGCCAGCATACGCTATTCTAATTTTGTTGCAATCGTCTATTGTTTGTATTAGCTAGGACGCGAACGTTTCTGGGTAGCTGCGTCGCAACATGCGTTCGGGGTCTGCCTCACTTGCCCTGCCCTGCAAAATCTGTACTGTGCTGTGCTGCGTCACCTGCGTCTCAGCATACGCTTAGCCGGGTCTTAAGGTGCGAGCGAGAGGTCCGATAAAATGATTTTTTATTCTAACTTTACGTTTGTAATGGCCCTAGTATATAGTATAGGCTTGTGTATTTGCGGCATAAGAAAATAAAACGAGCATTACTCAGAGTTTTCGTTGAAGGACAGTTCCTGAGGAACACAAGACAGATCCTTACAGACGCCTTAGGAAGACCATACTGATGATGTTCTTCAGAAAGGTCTGAGGCCCTAGACAAAGTGACTTTCTATCAGCGATAACGATGATAGAAAAGGCAAAAATGTATAGGACTGACGTATGCTATCGAAAAGCTTATGTCAATTCTGTTGAAAGTCGTTGTAGAAATACGAAACGCTTTCGAAGCGATTGTCACTTGTCTAGGCCCTCTGATGTATGAACGTAAACGAAGCAAAAGGAGTATATAATTAAATATAAAGATATATAGATAGTTAGAGAATAAGTGTGAAAATTCTTCAAGTCATGAAATAAACTATATATGTAGAATAGTTTTAGTATATAGTATAATATATTATATATTATCTTATTTATAAGATTCTAGCGATATGTCTGCCCAAATTTTTACTACGCTGAAGATGAAAATAAAAAACAGCTAAATTTCGAAATTAAAATCTAATAGTCAACCTAAGTGTTTGGAGATTTTTTGGTACTTTTATTTTTAGTTACACAATAATAAACGCTGTCCTGCTTACGCGTGCCAAAACCACAAACAAGATTGCAAAAAAAAAAAGTTCGTCCTTGGTTTTGAAATTTGACACAAATGACCTCGACACGGCCGCACTCATTAAAACTTGATAAACAATCGACTCAAGTGGCCTTGCGTAGTTTTATTATCTCTAATATCTTCTATCAGATTTTGTTTACAGGGTGTAAGGGACAGCCCTCCGCAGACCGATGGGATGAATTCAGCATATCATACTAAGACGATCGGTACATGAAAATATTTCAGGAACGTTATGGGAATCCAATAAACCTGATTTGTATTATTACCTCACGCGCAATGTATCGTTACCGTGGCACAACCCACGTAGCCGCCGTGTCGGGGCGCGCTCGAGTATTTTAACATCAATTGCTGGTTTTTTTATTTTAGCTGTTTTATTTACATAAATGGAGTGCTGCGTACAGATAATGTAATTTACATTGAAATGAAGGAATAGTAACTGAAAAAAAAAATGAAAATTTTCCTGAGAAAATTTCCGATGGAATATGATTCAAAATAAGATGATGCACCTTGCAGGTCGCATCTTAGACACCTCCTTAAATCCCCTCCCCACTCGACTGACTTTTACTCTTACTCCTTCACTGTGCACGCGGTTCGGTTGTGGAATTCACTTCCGCCTGACATTAGGGACTGCCAAACTGTTGCAGTATTTAAAAGAAGAGTGAAAGAACACTACCTATCCATTTCGTCATAGTTGCATAGTTATTTTAAATTATATTGTAATTGTATATTTTTAAGTGATATTTATTTTAGAAGTATGTATGTAAGTATATTCTCATAATGTATGTTTATATTTAATTTTTGAATTGTTTTTGATTTTTGTATTCTGTTTCTCTTCTACTCTTACACACGTTGTCTACATCTCTTTCATCTACTTTCCTATCGTCGGTATGCTGGAAGAGATTTCTTTAGAAATAAGCATTGCCTTTGTACGAATTTTTCTGTTCCTTTCTTCTTTTCTGTATTTACAACCTGTAACGGAATAAACGCAAGAGCTCATACACCCCAATTAGAATATTAAATTATAAGACTAAAATAATATCTGTAATTTAATTTAATTAAACGACACCTAGTTTTTTTTTACAAAATAGACTTCCTGACTAAACATGAAACATAGGATAGCTATGAGCGTATTACAAATTTGTTTATGCATTTGAATAGGCTTTATTCCTTTGAGATAAGGCTTAAATTTCCTTAAATAAAATATCTTATTACCTTGGTAAGACGCGGTGGTTCTAATTTCAGTTAAAGAAAAGATTTTTTTCATGAAAAATTAACACATAATTATAAATAATGATGGAAATCGATTCAGATGCCGATTCGGAGCAAACTACTTTCAGGTCTTGCGCTTATTCTGTTACACGTTGTATATGTGTGTGCATAAATGGTTAAATTAAATAAATTAAATTAAATTAAATAAGGAGCTGAATGGCCCCTGTTAATTTGCGGAGGGCTGTTCCTTACACCATGTATGTATAACTTACTCAGCCTATCACCAAGTCTCTTCTGATATACACAACACCACGACTATATTCAAATAAGGGTTAGTAGATACACCTATATAGTACAGCCACATTTCACCAGTTATCTTTAAGAGGGCTATTACAATTTTTCTTGAATTTGAGCGTTTGACGCTAGTTTTGATGTGTGATTATGATTAAGTTATAGCCTCAAACTTAAAAAAAAAATATGTCCGAGGAAGTCTCATTATATATCTTGACAGTGTTTTAAATAAATATTTCAATTTGTTTACACAAATCAGTACAAAACTTGTCTTTGTAAAGGATGTTTCATAAAATTTAACTTTTTGGCGTCTTTTGATGCTTTGTTACATCAAAGATACAGTAATTTAATCATTTATAAAAATGTCCATGGTACCTACAACTGTATCTTGAACTTTGGAATGTATAAGTCAATTTTTTTATGTTTCATTTAGTAATACACCAAAAATAATTCCGTAACACAGATAGTTATTGACAATTTTTCGTCCGAAATTCTATTTTTTATCTATGAATTTACTTTCCAAATTTTAACAAAAAGTATTTAATAACATAGGCTACTATCTAATCTTGCTTGAAAAAAAAAATAACTTTTTTTAAAGTAAAATAATATTTTTAAACAATTGTTGTATGCAATGCTAAAAATAACAGTAACACGAACTATAAATAACTGTAACTTAATTTATTTCAAAAGTAAAGTGGAAAGGATCAAGTTGATCACGCCCGGTTTGCATGTGTGCGTAGCGTACTTCAATAGACTCACACGAGCGCATCTTTGCCGCGCCCCGTCAAATTTACCTAAATCTGCACTTCGATTTTGTAATAGCGCTCTTAAGTCCCATGAAACAGGGGGCGAGCCTATTGCCATCAACCGGGCACAAATCGAGACTCCGGGCTGCTACTGAGAAATTCCAGATAGAAAATCCAATAAAACTTTGCCTGACCCGGGAATCGTGCCCAGGACCTCATGCTCAGGCAGTAGCGATTGCGACCACTAGACTAATGAGGCAGTTTTCTTCTGATATAGGCTTAATGATCACTTTCTTATCCAACACTGGTTCTTTACGTTCAAAGCCAGCCAACACAGGTATACCTGGGAAAAACGTAGCATGAATAGTGTTTTTTAGGGTTCCGTAACCAAAGAGTGCGAACAGGACCCTATTACTAAGGCTCCACTGTCTGTCCGTCCATCACAGGGCTGTATTTTTTAACCGTAATAGGTAGACACTTCCTCTGAGGCGTCTAGGTGTCCACATGTGGCTCCTTTTTGGTAACGACAGTCAACCGTCGGGGAGAAACTGCCCAAACTTGAAACCTAGCCATTATGGCTAAGTTTATAGCGGAGATTTCCAGTTCTTGACAGTTTTTGATACTCTATAGACGTTAACCACCAGCTCTTACAGCGGTATTTTAATATGACTTCAATGTAGGAAAGAGATGAAGCTCTACAGGACGCATAGCCCCATCTCTTTCCCCCACTGAGTAAGATTATAATAATACTGCTGTAAGCGGTGGTGGTAGGTCCCATGATATTTTCACAGAGTGTGTACTAATATGGCCGCTATGACAACAAATAATTAAAAATATTGTACGCTGGTATGGAACCCGTCGTATGCCAGTCCGATTCGCACTTCGCCGCTTTTTTCCTTTCTGATCAAATGACAATTTATATTATTACATATTACAGCTTATATTTTAAATAAATGCAAGGAGAACCGTAATAATTTTCCATTTTGCATTATTTTTCGCTCAACCAACTAAGTAAAAAGTAGCAAAAAACTTCCAAACAAATATAATATAGTTTTTAATTTAATAATTAATGTATAAAATACGATTTTTTATACAAAGATACGTCGGGCGGCACAAGCGTACCGCCGACTAAAATGTTTCAAAAAAGACGTTCTCAACTACAGCGTTTTAGTATTTTTTTTTACAAACACTAGCCTCCGACGAGGGAAATATGAAAAGGAAATAGAGAAAAAACTCTCTTAGGAAAATAAAAACGAAAAAAAAAATTCGTAAAAAAAAAAAAAATTGAAGTAGCCGAAATCACGCTTTGTTAGCGCCGTCCAAACCTTTTTTTTTTTTAGAGAAAACAACTTTTTTTTTTGTTATAATTTCCTCTAACTACAGTAAACGGGTATTATACTTATTATCTAGGCAATAAATATTTTTTTCTTTTCACTTATACGTTAATATTAATAAATAAATCTAATTTTTTTTTCTCTACATTTTTCTCGGATCAGTAGCGTATCTTTTATCTAGACACAACCATTTTATAACAGTATTTTTTTTATTTTACGGATTTCTGAATTTGGCAATGGCTTCCCAGAAAGAAAAAAAATCGTGACTAAAATTAGAGATGGGCGACTTTGAAAGTCGACTTCAAATCATTCAAAAGTCGTTTTTCCGACTTGTAAACTTCCGTCACTAAACTAATTGAAACTCTGAAAGTGTGCGCATAAGAGAAAGAACAGATTTCTCGATGTTTTTAAATATAAGTAAATTGCCGACTTTTAACCTCGTCTAAAGACGTTTTTATGTCGTATTGAACGACTTTTCGAACTTCGACTTTCATTCAAAATCGGAGTTGAAGTCCAGAAACCGACATACAACTCACAACAACCTCTACTCGTAGATAAGTGTCGATATTTTCGACTTTAATAAGCCTACTTGGCTATCGACTTCAAAAACTCCTACCGTTAAAAATGGTTTCCGACTTCAAATCGGAAAAGTCATAAAGTCGACTTCTTTCCCAGCCCATCTCAAAAATGTCGTTACCTACTCGTAGTCTACCATTCCTAGCATTTCGGCATATACATATAAAAGTTTTTTTTTTTATAAAATTTTCTCACTCGGGTGTTTCATTCTATTTTTACTACTAAACATATCTCCAAAAATCTAATTTTTTACTCAATATTTTTTTTCTTATTTTTTTTTACAACTTGTGCTGACAGATGGTTCGACCGTAAAAAAAAGTTTTTTTTTTTTCATTTATTTTTGTTCGCAACCCCGGTTTGGCCCGCGTGGTGATACCTCCTTACGACTAACTTATAATATAAATCTTATAATTAATTTCTATATATTTTCTAAAAGTATGTTTTATACGCTTTTACCTTGCACTCATAAGAAGCAAAAGAGTAATCTTTCGATATTTTTGACTCACATTTTTTTAAATTTTTTTGTTCTTATGTTTTGTCCCATTGTGAGGGTGATGCTCTAAGCCGTTTTACCGCGCGAACGCATTCCTGTTGTATATTTCTTGTTATCCCAAAGCAGAGAAAAAAAAAAAAAAAGAGTTAACAAAAAAAATCTGACTAAAAATACAAAAAAGTTTTAAAAATAGCTTAACTAAAAAGTCATTAATTGACTAGATTTGATTGAGAATTTTTGGTTTATCTTTTAAAAATAAAGAGATGTGATTACATCTTTTTAAAAAGATACCTTACAATTTATTTTAAGACAGCTAAATGTCTTTTCTTATAAGATAACAAAAATGTTTGAAGAATAATCTGTCATAATTTTTTCTTTAATAAGTAACAAATAACATTTATTTTTATTTTAGCTTTAACTAAATATAACAAAAATCTTTGACTTTCCGACTAAAAATATGACTAGATTCTGGCAACAACAGTTATATTTCTTTGAGAAACACTTTGTAATTCCAAAACGCTTATTAAACTTTTAAAATTAACAAAAAAATCACAAATTCTTTAATGACAACTCCAAAATGTTTTAACAAAAGCATTTGTGTTTAAATAACAGTTGTTTTCATATAACTTTTAACTATAAATCAAAATGTCTTTTATGAGTATCACATTTTTAAAGATACTTGATAGTGTTAAAAAATAAGACGTGAGATAAAACCGTTTTCAATTAAATAAATATAACAATAAGCCTCACAATAATAATAAGACTCTTAACATAAAATAATTTTACAGAATTACTTAAAATTTTACAGTAGAACTCCACACTCAACAGCGTATCAGAAAAAAAGCATTTTGTTTCAACATTTCAAACATACCGACTCTGAAAAATAAACCAAATCATAAGTCACAGCATTTAAACACAAGTTTTAAAATTAGTTAAAACTTTTACAAAAAGGCCTTAGACTAAAAAAAAGGGACTCGACTCAAACGATTTTTAAACGTAAAAAATGCCTTAAAAAATAAGACTTTACAAAAAAGAGACTCGGAACAGTTATAAACCAAGGTTAATAAGTTAAATCCAGTCTTTATGCACGCAACAACAGGAAACAGGCGGTTGATGTCTTTGTCCTCACACCAAGAGGCTCGGGGCAAGCCATTCGTCTTCACCGATCTAGAAAAAACAGCAGTTTTTAACCTTAAAAAAATATAAACTTAAGATTGCACAAAACAGAGTCATTAATGATAAATATACAACACTATGACCTTTGAATAAAAAATCGTTTTATGATGTAGGCAACTAGCGTTTAAATGATAGATTGTCTATGGTTTTACGATTTAGAAACGAGAAAAAAGGCCTTTTTGCAAGATAGGGTTTAAAGTCGCTTAATAGAAATTTACTTTGGTAACGCGAGTTACCCGAAGCAAACGATCAAAACCACTTTTGGTTAGTTGAGTTACCAAAAGCAAACAAGCCTTAACATTATTGGTTAGTCGAGTTACCATAAGCAAGGCAGCCGATAACTACGAAAGATTCAAAAGCGATTTTCTCCTTGAGTATCGATAAAAATACCTTATGATGTTACAGACTTAGTAGGTATTATCGAATTATGAGGTATTTTCGAAAAAGTATTTTTCGTGAAATAAAAATTGCAACTTTGTGAAAAGGTAGAAATATGAAGAAAGTTAGAAAGAGAATGTCACACATATGAGTGAGACAGACGATGTTCTACAGAGATTAACTTTTTCTAAAGCTCGATAGACTGAGAGACTTCATTAATTTTTCGAAAATTTTATTTATAGGAAAACTGTTTATCTGAAACAAAAATTGTTTTTCATTCAAAAAGTTTTTTTTCAAGTCATTTGTTTTTTTTCGAGTTTCTTTATGTAGCAAAAACCGCATCATATTTTAAAAAACCGTTTCATATTTCTCCGCATTCTCTTTAAAAAACAAACTTACCGGCTGCACCTGGAAATGCTGAACTGGATAGTGCAGCACCTGTGGCGGCTGCGACATGGCGGCCACGCCCCCCACGCCACCCACGCCTCCCACGCCGGCCCCCAGCGCCCACGGCAGCTGCACGCCGCCCATGCTGGAGCACGCGGTCGTGTTGGCCCATTGGTTATAATCCTTGCTACTATGGAAAAAGGGAAAGAAAGTTGAGTATTTGGCAGCGTCTTTGAGCCGTTTGGGGTAGAAATGGTCGGGTCATGGAGCCCTAGCCGTTTGGGGTCGAAACGGTAGGGTCATGGAGCCCGAACCGTTTGGGTTCGAAACGGTCGGGTCATGGAGCCCGAACCGTTTGGGTTCGAAACGGTCGGGTCATGGAGCCCGAGTGCGCGTCTCCTTTTTAAAGTGGATCCGCAGTTGTTGCCCGTGAAATTCAAATTTTCTTACGTTTTTTGCTATTTGCAGGTCAGTATCAGGTTGTATGTTGATCTAAATATAGTTTGCGGTCGTATCAAATAGTTATTTATAGAATTACAATCATAAAAATCATCAATACAACTCTCTAAGTTCATAAACTCCTATTGAAAGACTATTTAATGAAATCATGACATTTTAGGATTATTCTAACTTATGGAGTTATATTACTGATTGTGAAAAGTGCTGATTCTCAGCCTAGTTTGAATAAATGACTTTTATTTTTATTTTGTTCATAAAAAGAAGCGCAAATATTATAATATTTGAGTGTTCAATAATACTTTTGGCGCAGAATAGGAATTGTTAGAATCATAATTTGCGTCCAGCGCTCGGTGTGGTAACACGTCGCGTTCTGGTTTGCAATTGGTCAATCGTCATCCTGAGGATGCCTCGTTGACAGGCGAAACACGTGTCGATTTCTTACAAGGTTTTTATGACTCTTGAAGACGTCTATTGTATTTCAGAATCATCATTATCATTATCTACTTACCCCATATACTGCTGCTGGTATCCAGCGAACGCCTGTCCAGCATAGGTGTATCCTTGAACCCCCTGCACCCCTTGGAGGAAGCCCCCAAGTTGCTGGGGGTAGGTGTTGTACCAGTACGACGTGGGGGGAACGCCGCCGGTGTAGGTCGCGCCGAAGGGACTGTATGCTGTGGGGATCTGGGAAAAACAGAGGAAGAATATCACGCCTGTCATCTGAGAAGAAGTGTGGTGAGAAGATCCATCTTCATCATCAGTTCTGATGGTATTTAAAAAAAACTATCTGACTAGCCTTTTTCCAACTATATTTTTGGGTACGGCTTCCAGTCTAACCGGATGCAGCTGAATACCAGTATTTTACATGAAGTGACTGCTCCACAGATCTGACCTCCGCAGCCCAGTAGTTGGTTGTCAGACTTTCGGGTTTCTGACGACCCGTATTGACTGTCAAAGATCCACAAATTACAGCCGGGACCAATGGCTTAACGTGCTTTCCGAGGCACGGAGGAGTCCCGGTATGTAAAGATGGTCAAAGATATAAAAAAAAAAAAAAAGTAATTAAAAAAATATATTATAGATGTAGTTATTAAGTCAGATAAAATATTAATGTTAATTAACTATATTTTAAATGTAAATCAAGGGCGATGAACGAGATTTTTTCATTTTAAGTATAATTAAAGAGAATTTTTAATCGTAAGATATAAATATTAATAATTAAATAGGTGTGTTTTGATAACTGAATATAATAATTTTATTAAAGTAAGTAGGTATCGTGATAACCTGAATATAGGTTGTGTTAATAAGAACGAATGTTCTTAGTAATGGATTACAATCTACTCTAATAGTATAATAAGCAATTTAACTCTAACTTAATATTTTACGAGGTAAACTTATATTATAACGAAGAATAGTGTCAATTTGCACTTTTACACAATTTCTACTACGCTTTGGAATGGGCAACTAGCTTCATATTTCTGACTGACCGACTCTTTGACAATTACAAAGTGCCTGAAAATGGTTTAATTGAAATAAATGCTTTGAGTTTGAGTTCTGGTTGATCGTTGAGTTATGGTTGAGTTATGGTTGATCGTACCTGTCCCTGCGCCTGAGCATTGTTAGGGTCCCCGGACTCCTTCCCCCAGGAGCACTTGACGGGCTGTCCGTTTACGTCGGTGTTGTGAACCGCCACGATGGCGTGTGTCGCGCTCTCCTTTGTGGAGAATCTGTGGATGGAGATGGAGAATATACGTTAATATCTGGATGGATATGGAGAATATACGTTAATCTGCGGGTTAACATACGTTAATCTGTGGATGGAGAATATACGTTAATCTTTGGATGGAGAATATACATTAATCTGTGGATGGAGAATATACGTTAATCTGTGGATGGAGATGGAGAAAAAAAATCAGCTGTTCCCTACATTTATGTTCGCGTAACTCGTAAAAATGTAGGGAGCAGCTGATTTTTTTTCGCGATTTCGGCTTTTTCTCATCCTAAAAGTTGTTCATAATGATGAGTAAAATGACTTCTTAAAATATTTCGTGCATGAAAAGATACACCTTAATTATAAACTTTCTCAACGCAAGAAAACTCGTGATTAGAGTATGAATATTTTGCTAGTAACCGCCTAGCCATGGGATATTCGCTGCAACGAATTTTCGCGCAGTACGAACGGCGAAGCGTCTTGCGAATAAAACAAATGAATAGAAAATGTACTAGTCATGCCACGCCCGCCGTACCGCCCGCCGTACCTACCGACCGCCGTACCACCCGCCGTACCGCCCGCCGTACTGCCCGCCGTACCGCCCGCCGCACCGCCATTCTCGCCACCCGTCCCGTAGCCAGGCGGTAAGATAGAGTACTCAAACACAGTCCTCACACTTACCTAATAAAAGCGTAACCCTTATCCTTAAAGACGCGGATCTCCTGGATGGTCCCGAAGGGTTGGAAGGTCTTCTGCATCAGCTCCTCGGTCAGACCGGTGGTCAGACCGCCGCAGTAGACTGTGCAGTTTGTGGGGGAGCTCTGGTTGTACACCTCGTCGAAAGTGAGGGGTTTTGAGTTCACTGGAAGAGGGAATAAGTGATTATTACTATACAATCAATCTGCCTGCCTTTTCCCAACTATGTTGGGGTCGGCTTCCAGTCTAACCGGATGCAGCTGAATACCAGTATTTTTTATGGAGCGACTGCCTATCTGGCCTACAGATCCCAGTAACTGGGCGATACAATACCCCATTTTTTTTTGTGGCAGGGAAATCTTCAAATGAATTCTCCCGCTCTGGGCGGAGCGGGAGGGGGTTGCCTATAACCCATCTGTGTTCCTTAAGTTGCCTATGGCCAAGGTCCCGGTATCCCTTTCGGACTTTCCCGCAACCCTGTCAGGCATCGGTCCTAGCGATCCCCGAAAAAAAACGATACCCCTTGGTAAGACTGGTTGTCAGACTTTCGGGCTTCTGACGCCCCGTAACGACTGTCAAAGATTCACGAATGACAACCGGGACCAACGGCGAACGTGCTTTACGAGACACGAGGAGTCTCGGTATGTAAAAATGGTCACCCATCCACGGTCCATCCTCAGCAGGCGTAGCTTAACCTGATGGATCGACCCGTGCGGCTGTTATTACTTAGCCACATCTAGAAAATTCCATTTAAAATGAACACGTACAACCCAACGGCACAAATCAATATCAGAGCTCAGTAATCAGTACTGAGTAATGTAAGGTAACACAGCAGCACGTGACGTCATAGCCGCGCGGAAGGAATTATCGCGCCACCGGATATTAACATTCACAGCGAATTTCTATAGAGCTGTGAGTCCGAAATGGTATTTTTGAGAGTTATTTTTTTTTACCCCTTATTGGTTAATGTGTTATCGGGTAACTGGGTTGTGGAGGTCAGATAGGCAGTCGCTCCATGTACAACTACTGGTTTTCAGCTACATCCAGTTAGACTGGAAGCCGAGCTCAACATAATTGGGAAAAGGCTAGGCAGATGATGATTGATCTTGCCCCCTGTCACTTTTTATCCGACTACGGCGAAGCAAAAAGGTGGGTTATGATTTTGGCCGATATGTATGTATGTCCATGTGTTCTCTCATAACTTCTAAACTGCTCATCGTAATTTGACAAATGAAGTATCCATGTGTTATATATGTCCATGTGTTCTCTCATAACTTCTAAACTGCTCATCATAATTTCACAAATGAATTAACGTTGGAAGCATCTTGATCGTCTGTTGGTGGGCTATTATGTGACGTCACATTAACCCCTCGCTGAGCCATACCCCCCACTTATATAGGATTACGGCTCGGTTCAACTTTTCGGGGTCGCGACTGGTCAATCGTCATCCTGAGGATGCCTCGTTGAGAGGTGAAACACGTGCCGATTTCTTACAAGGTTTTTTATTACTCTTGAGAAATAGTTAAGTGGAATTATATTTGGTTTGAATAGGTTTTTATTTTTATTATCTTATTTATCTTTTGTATAGATTCTTTTGCATTTTGTGAATGTGAGGCTTAGTGGACTGTAGTAGATTTTTTTGGAACATTTTCTATTTTGTTAAGTATTTACCTGGTACTTGTTGAAAGGCCTACATTGTCATCCCATACCTAATAACACTGTAATTCGAAAATATTGTAACAGCCAATTATTTTTAAAAGACTAACCATGGAGTTTCTTGCCGGCTCTTCTCCATAGGAAACGACCAATTGGAACCGTGCACCTAGCTTCTGACGTTTTATAAGTGCCCATGTAGGTTTATGTGAAATAAAATATTTTGATTTTTATTTTATGTCTATTGTATTTAATTTATCATGGATTTCCGCAAAGTCACGCCTGCCAATTAACTAAGTTTTATCCAATTTGAAACAGAATATTAAATGAACAAACACACAAAATTATCTGAACGGGGTATTAACCTCCCTGCAATATTCCCGCTTTTGTGCCAAATTAACGGCTAGATCAAAGGGAGGCGCAACTGTTAAAATTTAAACATTTGTTTTATATTCCCTTTGAGAGTTTACCGACTGAAGATGAACAGTTAAGATGAAAAGGAGTGAGCTTGAACACAACAAGTAGGTTTTATTGAAAAAAGTTAATGTAACGCAAAAATATGACAATAGACTTGACTTAGGGCTGATTATTCAAAAAATAAAGTTATAAAAACTAAAACCCAACTATGACTAAAAACGTATAAACAAGACACCACAGACAGACAAATTAAAAATCCGGAGTCTCACGTGTTAGGGCATAAATCGAACAGATTACGTGTGACTCCGGATTTTTAATTTATCTGTCTGTGGTGTCTTGTTTATACCTTTTTAGTCGTAGTTGGGTTTTAGGACCAAAACGAATACGCTACGCCACTAGGCGATACCTAAAAGGTTCGTTTTTTAGGGATCCGTAGTCAACAAGGAACCCTTATAGTTTCGCCATGTCCGTCTGTCTGTCTGTCCATCTGTCCGCGGCTTAGCTCAAAGACTTAGTACTAGAAAGTTGTGATTTGGTATAGGTATACATATAAATTTTGACTGCCCCGTTGGTCTCGTGGTCGCAAGCGCGACTGCAGAGCGTGGGGTCCTGGGTTCGATTCCCGGGTCGGGCAAAGTGTTATTGGATTTTTCCATTAGGAATTTCGTAGTAACAGCCCGGAGTTTGGTAGTTGGCGGTGTGATACCCCCGTGCCTCGGAAAGCACGTTAAGCCGTTGGTCCTGCGCCTGATCTCTCTCCGGTCGTGTCGGATTGCCGTCCCATCGGACTATGAGAGTGAGGGAAGAGAGAGTGCACTTGTGTCTGCGCAAACACTTGTGCACTATAATATCTCCCGCGCCGATGGCTAGTCTCCGTTGAGATTGGCCGCCGTGGCCGAAAATACGGTCTGGAGGACTATATACATATAAATAACGCCGACAAAGTGGTAATTTTTTTTTAAGGGTAAAAGGTCCCCTACCCGTAAATTGGGGATGATTTTTTATTTTTCTTGTCTATCCCATGGTATGGTATGTCGTTGTAAAGGCCATTTAAAAATTCAGTTGCATCCAGTTCGACTGGAAGCCGACCAACATAGTTGGGAAAAGACTAGGCAGATGATGATACACTGAAATCTACCGCCCCGGTGAAAAAAAGGTTTATGTACGTTTACAATTGTTTCAAGATGAAAATATTTTAAAATTTCTTTTAAACGGACCGCTAATTCTGCTCATCGCCGTTAAAGATTAGCTGTCAGTAAACTCAGAATTCTTAAGCTGTCAGCTTAGTAAGGATTACTCGTTTTCACAACCCTTTCAGAGTATTCTCTGTATAAAAATGAATTCTTTCGAATTTATTTAACATAAAAGACATAATTTATAAACTTAATGAGACTATGGAGGACCTCAGTAGAGCTTCCGAAAGAGTGAGTCTTAGAATGAACATGGTCAAGACAAAGATCATGTCAAGTGCCCATATAACCCACACGCATGAAGATCGGAAACGCTATAATCGAAGTTCTGGACAAGTATGTTTACCTAGGAAAAACTGTCCAGTTAGGTGGGTCCAACTTCGAGAAAGAGGTAATCGTCGAATCCGACTCGGCTAGGCAGCTTCTGTAAGCTACGCAATATCTTCTGATCCGTGGGATACCAGTGGTGTTGCCAGTGATAACTTATGGTACAGAAACGTGGTCGCTCACAATGGGCCTTATTAGAACGCTAAAAGTCACCCAAAAGCCAATGGAAAGGGCTATGCTTGGTGTTTCCGTACGTGATTGAATCAGAAACGTTGAGATCCGCAAGAGAACCAAGGTAACCGACATAGCCCGAAGAGAGCCAAACTTAAGTGGCAGTGGGCAGGGCACATTGCTCGCAGAACAGATGGCCGATGGGGCCGAAAGGTTCTGGAGTGGCGACCGCGTACCGGAAGACGTAGCGTTGGAAGGCCCCGCACAAGGTGGACCAATGACCTGATGAAGGCCGTGGGTATCCGTTGGATGAGAGGAGCAAAGTACCGGTCGATGTGGCGACCACTGCTGGACATAGGCCTCTTGGGGGAGGCCTAAGTCACAGATATTATAATACTACGTACAGATACCCAATCCCATCATCATCTGCCTAGTCTTTTCCCAACTATGTTGGGGTCGGCTTCCAGTCTAACCGGATGCAGCTGAATACCAGTATTTTACACTAGCTGCACCCCGCGGTTTCACCCGCGTAAGTCTCGATCCCGTGGGAATATCGGGATAAAAAGTATCCTATGTTCCTATTAATCCAGATTATAAACTATCTGTTTGCCAAATTACATCCAAATGCATTGAGTCGTTTTTACGTGAAAGAGTAACAAACAAACATCCATCCAAACATCCATCCATACTTTCGCGTTTATAATATTAGTTAGAAGTTAGATGGAGCGACTGCCTATCTGACCTCCACAACCCAGTAACTAGGTTATACGATAACCCTTGGCAAGTCTGATTGTCAGACCCAATCCCATACAAAGAAATGACACAACCCCCTAAGTCTGACTACTGAACTGACTATTTTTCTTCCTCCATTTTGTAAACAGATGGCACCATCAGCGACTCACTAATTGCCAGAGACTGTAGTTTTACAACGCCATCTAGGAGTCGTGCCTCGATGTACGGCTGAAACTATGATGACTGCTAAGAACTTGTTACTTACATTCATTCTTGGGCGCCGGTGGCTTCCGTGTGGCCCAGTTGGTTCGGATCGATCTCGAGCCTAGCCATTGTCCATTCATGGATGTGATGGCAGATTCGGCCTCCTGTAATAAAAATAAATAATAATAAATATAATCATGGTTGTCGACATGTGGGATGTGGACTCTGCGATCATTGTTTAGGGTTTAAAGTTCACTCATCCACCATAGAAACGGGAGGAGCCTCCGACCAGACGGGTGTTGTGTCTGGCGGGCAACTGCCCAATTATTGATTTTGGGTTCTTTTATTTATGTTCACTGCACGGTAAACTTTAATTGCGCGATGCAGGCTTTATGTGACGTCAGGATTTTTGTGTGACGTCAGGTCTTTGATGCGTAGTTCGCATGTGGCGATGTAGATACCGCCACAATTATGCCGATAGTCGTATCAGCCAATGGCTTAATTGCCAAGAGCCTTGACCAACACCTATGGAGGCTCTCGTTGGGCAGCTGGATTAAGGGCTTGATTCAGAAAGCTGTACTCCAGGACACGGCTCGCATTGTTAGGAGGTTCCTCTCTCTGGAGCCCTGACCGTCGATAGCTTGGACCGTGTTCCCGATACCGGTGGGCTACTATTTTTTATATTTTTAAATGTTTGTATATTCTAATATTTAAGAATGTAAAATAAGTGTCTTTATGAAATAATAGTTATTTATGCAACTGTTATATAATAAGGGGTATTAAAACACGAATGTGGGTTGAGTGTGATAATAGTATCACATGAGTGTTTTAATACCTAATTATTTACATTTGCATACAAGACTTTATCTACACCCATGTTATGAATCCTCTATAAAAGGTTTGCAATACTAATATCGAACAAAAATGGAGGGATACGACCCACGGGAATTCGAATTTTTCGAATTCGACTATCATTTGTTTTTTCTTTTAAATTAAGTACGGTGCTTTGTTCGTGAAACGCGCCTGCATGACAATGTTCTTTTTTTTAAATGAGTTGCATTATGAAATTTAGTACAACATTATAACACCCGTTTGGATGATATTATGGTTACTATGACACTGGTTGTTTTAATGTTGGCAATAAGCTAACTGTTTCAGGAACTTATAAAGAGGATTTATAGCATGGGTGTAGATCTATAAAGGAAATAATAATACTTACACGAAGTGGTTTTAACAATATGTAACTCAAAAATTAAACAATCATCTTAAACCCAGGAAAAACAAACAAACAAACACTACATTCCAAATTGGTAAAATACAATAGACGCAGATATATTAAGTAACCAATTCCGCTTAACTATTCTTCAAGAGTCATAAAAACCCTGTAAGAAATCGATCTCAACGAGGCATCTTCAGGATGACGATTGACCAATTGCAAACCAGAACGCGACGTGTTACCACATCGAGCGCTGGACGCAGAGTACCTTGCGTCCAGCGCTCGGTGTGGTAACACGTGATGCCTCGTTGAGAGGTGAAACACGTGTCGATTTCTTACAGGGTTTTTATGACTCTTGAAGAATAGTCAAGCGGAATAGGTTACTAAATATATCAGCGTCTAATGTATTGGATTTCCGCTAAGTCACACCTGAATCAATTAACTATCCAGATTGGCCACAACATTATTAGTCTTAATATGAATTATAATAATTTAACTGAATATTAATTCAAAATCAATATAAATTCAATTCAAAGAAATGTATGTCAATAGAATTCATAAAGATTGTTACGTCATGATAGAATGTTGGATATATTAAAGTCATTAAAATATAATCATTTATTAGTTCGAACTTATTATCTTTGAGAAACTCTTCAATGTTAAAAAAAAACTCTTCAACATTTTTTCAATAACAATGACTTTTATTATTCTTGAATTCGTTTGGATCCATAGAGTTTTTAAATACATACATAATTAAATACGTATAGCATAATCAGCCTATAATGTTCCCACTGCTGGGACACAGGCCTCCTCTCTGTGAAAGGGGGAGCAGGCCGTAATCTACCACGCGGGCCCAGTGCGGGTTGGTAGATGTCACATATCTTCGAATTTTTGGTTCTAGGACATGCCGGTTTCCTCACAATGTTTTCCTTCACCGTTTTGCGAGCAGTGGCGATGAAATAATTTACACAAAGTAAAGCGCCTGTCAGGGTTCGAACCTACGACTCGTAAGTCGTGGCCGTTACCACTGGGCCACGACTTACGAGTTGTAATTTACCGATTGCACTCTTTAGGCATAAAAAACTAGACAGTTTTATGAAACATACACGTTGTCATACAATCGATAGTTCTCATTACATATTTATTGAAACTGCAGTATTTCCCACAACTCGTGGATCATTACTGATAGCGCTTTTATGTGATTATTTACTACAGGAAGAGATTGTTCACTTTAACTCGTCATATTGGCACCATTGCTTGTGTCAAGTTTAGTTTCAATAATAATAGAGTTTAGTAGACAAGTTTAGGAGTTAGTTTAATAGAGAAATTTACAAAAAAAAAAAAAATGACTTCCAAAAAAAAAAAATTGAAGTGAAAAATAACTTTAATTTCGGAAGTCGGTATCTTTGGTTTTGATTTTTTGTTTTTTGCCACCGACTTCCGAAATTAAAGTTATTTTTCACTTTTTAGAGTTTTTTTTTTAAGTCGGTTGTTTTTTTTTGTAAAAAAGTTTTTTACATGATTGGTTCTGTTGATAAACTAAAGTCTTCCCCGTCGTCTTGTTTATTTTTCACTTTTTAGTTGTGGTACCTACCCCACACAAATTCGAATATCACTACGTAAATAACAGAGATAGGAACTCCATATAGGCTAAGTGGGAAAAATACGTAATATTGAAGCTAACTCAAAAACTACGCAAGTAAAGTTATTTTTTTACTGTCTATAACTAGGTACACTTCCTTTAGATCTTATAAAAATATCAAATAAATAAAAAAGCCAACTGCGATTAACAACAAATAAATAATTTACAGTAAACAGCCATCATGGAGCCACCTTTTACATAACTCGAACACCGATACCTCGTAACATTTTTAAATTTGTAAAAAACGGCTATATAGTTAGGCTGACTTCTGCAAAATAGGTATTTTAATTGTTGTCAAAATTGTCTGCATTTTACATGAAGATGACTGTTTTTTACAATAAACATTTGTAGACATGGCTGCATTAGACGGCTAATATCTCCGTAATAAATAGAGATATCGACATGACTGTTTTTGCAAAAAATCTGGTATGTCGAAATTAGTAAGTAGTAGTGAGTCGTTGAGCTCCTTAAGTTCTGAGTTGAGCTCCACTATTACTGACAAATGCTTGCACTGACTGGACAGGTCCACTCAAATCTGTGTGGTTCTTTCCTCAAAAGACCATTTCAGACTCTTATCTACATGGTCCTCATATGGCCTGACCAAGATTATGTCTGGACTTTAAAGGAGACGGTGACCTCTGAGTTTGTTTCGGCCTTTCTTCTCAGAGTAGTCAGATAGGAAACGCCGACCTCATCTAGCTTATTTTTACAACTTTTTAATATGACGTGTAAAAGTGATTCCAATATCCTATTTACAGAATAAACAATTTCATTTCATTTCATTTTATTTCAGTATGGCTGTGTTTATAACTCATTTTCGAAAAAAGTGCCATACGGCTGCTTTCTGCATAACACGGTCAAATTGGTGGAGCAATCGCGTAACAATCATCCAAAAAAAAAACATACAGACAAATTGGGAACCTCCTCCATTTTGAAGCTGTAATATAAGAGTACGTAATAAAGTATATTTTTTTATATTGTGAATGACTAAAACTTTTACTCACCGATTTTTTCAAAAACGAGACGAATCCATATCCTTTAGATTTCAGGGTTTGAGGGTCACGCACCACTCGGCAGTCACTGCAAACGAAGAAAAACAAATTAATATTTTGTATACAATCTTGTGGCTAAGTAATAACAGCCGTACTGGTCGATCCATCAGGTTAAGCCACGCTTGCCGGGGTTGGTGCGTGGACGAACCATCTTTGCTTATCGAGACTCCTCCGTGCCTCGGAAAGCACGTTAAGCCGTTGGTCACGGCTGTTTCATAGATCTTTGACAGTCGTTACGGGCCGTCAGAAGCCCGAAAGTCTGACAATCAATCTTGTCAAGGGGTATCCTATTATTCAATTACTGGGATGTGGAGGTCAGGGAGCCTAAACCAGCCACATTAGCAATTCCTCTAAAAGCGATTCATTTCCTGAATTTCTAGCTGTCATTAGCAATAATTCCTCTAATTTGACACAAAAGCAATTCATAATGTGTGGACCATTTTACGAATCTCCATGGAAAACTGTCAAACAGATGAATTAATTCGTAATATGAATTGCACGCAGAGCATATTAACTGACAGTTTGTGTCATTTTACGATGATTCATAATATTTTCCTATTATGATTCTGCCAAAGTGGCTGTTTTAAGCCCCCGGATACGCAGTCGCTCCATGTAAAATACTGGTATTCAGCTGCATCCGGTTAGACTGAAAGCCAACCCCAACATAGTTGGGAAAAGGCAGGCAGATGATGAGCTAAAAAAATATTATTATTTTCTTACGTTTTCACGCTAAAACGGTGGAACGGATTTAGATGAAAGGCACATGAGTAGACAATGAAGATATTCCCACGGGATCGAGACATACGCGTGTGAAACCGCAGGGTGCAGCTAGTATGTTAAATTTCTAAGTAAATCTTAAACATCAACACCAAAATAGTCTGAATTTGCCAATAGTTTGCAAAATTCTAGTATAAATTTGTACCCAATGTAGCTATTGCAAACACAACCCATTGCATAAAGTTAACCGTTGCCTAGCAACGATCAACGAATATTAATTCATGTTAACCAATATTGTTTATTTGTAAACAATAGTTAGTTCAAACATGCTTAGGATAATATTATTACATAGCATACATAATCAGCCTATAATTTTCACACTGCTGGGACACAGGCCTCCTCTCTGTGAGAGGGTGTGGGCCGTAATCCACCACGCGGGCCCAGTGCGGGTTGCTAGATGTCTCCGAATTTTTGGTTCTAGGACATGCCGGTTTCCTCACGATGTTTTCCTTCACCGTTTTCAGAGCAATGGTGATGAAATAATTGACAAATACTGGTATTCTGCTGCATCCGGTTAGACTGGAAGCCGACCACAACTTGGTTGGGAAAAGGCTAGGCAGATGATGAACTGGGTTGTGGAGTTCCGATAGGCAGTCGCTTCATGTAAAATACTGGTATTCAGCTGCATCCGGTTAGACTGGAAGCCGACCTCTACATAGTTTGGGAAAAGACTAAGCACACGATATTTTCGTCCGTAGATATGTGTAAAATATTGATATCTAGTCAGACCAAAAGATACCTACTGAGAAGAAAGAAAAAAGATAAAATATTTGCCACAGTCTCAAGATGGGCATAAACCAGCATTTTTGGCGTATTGACAAATATGAACTATGTCACTAGGGTAGGGGTGTGGTGCGACTGATAGCGGGGTCATAAGCGGAGCGGGTAACTTTTTTTTACATTGAAATGAGCAAGAGCAGTGGTGGCCCAGTGGTAACGCCCGCGATTGAGGAGTTGTAAGTCGCATATTATTATATTATCCGAACTAATATTATAAATTCGAAAGTAACTCTGTCTGTCTGTCGGTCTGACTGTCTGTATGTTACCTTTTCACGCCTAAACCACTGAACGGATTTCGATAAAATTTGGCAAAGAGATAGATGGCATCCCGGGGAAGGGCATAGGCTACTTTTTAACGATATACCACGCGGGCGGAAGCTAGTAATAAATATTTATCATTAATTCATTCATTCAACTGATGCCCTCAAAAAATCCATTTTAATAAAACTGTGCTATCCAGGCAATAACGCTGCCTAGCTTAGTCAAAGGTATAAGCGATCTGAACTCACAAGCGGCACACATCCCCCGCTAACAGTGCGCCCCGACCCTGTTGGCGGTAATCCAAGGCCTGTCCGCCGCTACATGTCTTGCCATACTTCGAGAACGCAACGGAAGATGACTCCCAACTTATTGCTGAATTACTAATGTGAGTATTAGCTCTCAAATATATTTACATTTATAAATTAAGTCTGTGATTAACTGACAGACAACGCATAAACCAAAATCAAAATAATTTATTTCATATAAACCTACATGGGCACTTATGAAACGTCAGAAGCTAGGTGAACGGTTCCAATTCGTTCTTTCCTATGGAGAAGAGCCGGCAAGAAACTCCATGGTTACTCTTTTAAAAATAATTGGCTTTTACAATATTTTCAAATTACAGTGTTGGTAGGCATGGGAGGACAATGTAGGCCTTTCTACAAGTAAGTACCAGGTATTTAAAAAAAATAGAAGATGTTCAATAAATCTACAGTCCAATAAGCCTTCAACGTTCTCACATTCACAAAATAGAAAATAATCCATCTAAAAGACTAATGATAATAAAATAAAAATAAAAACCCCTGAAGAAAGAAATATTACTTGTGAAAGCATAATCAACCTATAATGTTCCTCTCTGTGAGAGGGAGTGGGCCGTAATCCACCACGCGGGCCCAGTGCGGGTTGGAAGATGTAAGATATCTTCGAATTTTTGGTTCTAGGACACGCCATGACGACCCCAATACAGTTGGTAAAAGGCAGGCAGATGACGATAAAAAAAAAACCCAAAGAAGTGATGGATGGACTGTGTGAAATGTGATATGGCTGGAAAGGGGGTGACTACTGAGATGACGACTGATAGAGAAGTATTGGAGAAGAGGACAGCATGATGTCTTTAAAAGAGCGTGGTTAGTGACTGTTTAAAGCGTTGGTTGTGACAGCATAATCAGCCTATAATGTTCCCACTGCTGGGACACAGGCCTCCTCTCTGTGAGAGGGAGTGAGCCGTAATCCACCACGCGGGCCCAGTGCGGGTTGGTAGATGTCGCATGTCTTCGAGTGTTCGGTTCTAGGACATGCCGGTTTCCTCACGATGTTTTCCTTCACCGTTTTGAGAGCAGTGGTGATGAAATTATTTACACAAAGTAAAGCGCTTGTCAGGGTTCGAACCTACGACCTACAACTCGTAAGACAGATAAAAAAAAAGTATTAAAAACAAGAGCAAAGTATAGGAGTATAAGTCATCATCTGCCTGCCTTTTCCCAACTATGTTGGGGACAGCTTCCAGTCTAACCGGATGCAGCTGAATACCAGTATTTTACATGGAGCGACTGCCTATCTGACCTCAACAGCCCAGTAACTGGGTGATACGATACCCCTTGGTAAGACTGGTTGTCAGACTTTCGGGCTTCTGACGACCCGTGACGACTGTCAAAGATCGACGAATGACAGCTGGGACCAACGGCTTAACGTGCTATCCGAGGCACGGAGGAGTCTCGGTATGTAAAGATGGTCACCCATCCACGGACCAGCCCCAGCAATCGTAGTCTGATGGATCGACCCGTGCGGCTGTTATTACTTAGCCACGAGTTTTTCCACAACCCAGTAACTGGGTAATACGATACCCCTTGGTTCCCTTTGGCTTCGAGCTTCTGACGACCCGTAACGACTGTCAAAGAGGAGGATAAGGAGGACTATAGGAGTAGAAGTAAACTTACGAAATCTCTCCAAAAGGCGCGAAGGCATCTCGCAAGCTCTGCGTCTCGATCTCAGGACTCAGGTCTCCGACGAAGATGTGGTAGTGCTCTGTAACAAGAAGGTTTTACTTTAGTTTAACTTGTGGCGGTATCTACATCGCCACATGCGAACTACGCATCAAAGACCTGACATCACACAAAAATCCTGACGTCACATACATCCTGCATCGCGCAATTAGAGTTTACCGTGCAGTGGACATATACAGGATGTAAGGGTAAACACTCTTGTCATTCAAACCATGGGTAGTTGACTTAAATATAAAAATAAAAGACCGAACACAACAAAAAAAAAAACGTTATTTTCATTAAAAGATTTTAAAAAGTTTCTATCTGACACCGTGCTTGCTAGCGAAACAGCTGACTGACTAAGGGAGGGATCGCGCTCGCTGCCGGTCAGGTCACATCCCGTACCCCCCGCCCGTGTTGAGACGCAAGTTCGTTGCCCTAGCGCATAGGGTAACGAACTTGCGTCTCTTGTGGTAAAATTTAGATCTAAAAAAAATTAAAAAAAAGTTGTAATTTTCCATTGATTTTACGTTCTATAAATGAAACCAAACCACTGGTTGCAAGGATAACGGTAGAATCCAATATCAATCATTAGGCAGTTGCCCGTCAGACACAACACCCGTCTGGTCGGAGGATCCTCCCTTTTCTATGGGGGATGAGTGAACTTTAAACCCTGTTCCTCATACCCATAAAAACTTATAAAAGAATATTGAACAGCTAACGTGCCTCTTTGTTTTTATGTACCTAAGTTTTACTTTAGTTTTAATTTTGTACTCATTGTTAATTTATTAAAAAAAAATCAAGTAACAAAAACTAAAACCCAACTACGACTTAAAAGGTATAAACAAGACACCACAGACAGACAAATTAAAAATCCGGAGTCACACGTGTTAGGGCATAAATCGAACAGATTACTAGATTACGTGTGACTCCGGATTTTTAATTTGTCTGTCTGTGGTGTCTTGTTTATACCTTTTAAGTCGTAGTTGGGTTTTAGTTTTTGTTACTTGATTTTTTTTTAATTCTTTTGGGGTTATAATACATATATTTTTGAAATGTGCTCATTTAGCCCTTTCATTTGATACCCAACATGGTACGATTAAACCATATTTTTTTTTAAGTTCCTCACTTTATGTCCTCTAGAGGGCGCCATTTTTAATTTAATGTGACTTCACATAGCCTATAACCAGCGGACAATCACGACGCTTCTAACGATACCTCATTTGTCAAATTCTGATAAGTGGTTTGGAAGATAGGAGGGAACAGATGAACATACATACATACATACATACATACATACATACATACATACATACATACATACCGGTCAAAATCATAACCCTCCTTTTTTCTTCGCCGTAGTCGGGTAATAAGTATCTATGCACTTTCTAGCCTGAAGCACAGGTTCAACCTAGTTCAGGCAAATATGCAACTGTGCTGTATTTTAAACTGTTATTGTATTTATTGTAAACGTGTCCCTTCTTATAAATAAACAAATTATTAACAAAATAATAACCAGCCAATAATGGTCTTACTTGTTAGGACACAGGCCTCCTCTCTTGAGATCCCTCTCAAGAGCAGACCGTAATCTACCACGCGGACAAAGTTTTAAAGTACTTGTATCTGAAGTTGTTTTTAATTAAATAAATAATGTAAAATTCGTTACTCGATATTTTTATTTTACTTTAAAGTAGTGCTACGGCGTATCTCACAATGTGCTACGGCGTAGTTTACTCTGTACCACGGCGTAGCTCTCTCGGTACTACGGCGTAACTCACTATGGGTTACAACGTAGCTCACCCTGTTCGTTCGTTCGTTCGTTATGGAGTTTGTTTTCCGCACTTAGTCCTTAAAAGGTGGACCATTGTGCGTGAGCTATGTTTATTTAGCGAGTAGCTCACCCTGTACTATGGCGTAGATCACAATGTGCTACGGCGTAGCTCATTATGTACTACGACGTAGCTTCCTCGTTACTACGGCGTAGCTCTCTATATGCTACGGCGTAGCTCACTCTGTACAGCGGCGTAGCTCCCTCTGTACTACGGCGTAGCGCACTACGTGCTACGGCGTCACTCACTCTGTACTACGGCGTAGCTCACTCTACTAAGGCGTAGCTCACTATGTGTTACGACGTAGCTCACTATCTGCTACAGCGTAGCTCACTGTTCGCTACAACACGTAGTTCGAGCATGTGCTACGACGTAGCTCATGTTGTGCTACAAACGCGTATTTTTTTGTTATAATCGATATTTAATTGTTTTTTTTATTTTCAGGCTATGACACAATATCAGCAAGGTTGTGACTATCCACATATTTGTGGCGGCTATTTCAATCCAGCCTTACTATCAGTCTTCGAAACCAAAGAAATTATCCTGAACCCGCCTGTAATAAAGATCTATTTCAGTAAAGCAAACTGTATAAAGGCAGTATCTTCATATATGTATGTATGTATGTCCCGGTTTCAATCTACGCTCAGCTCTGATCAAGCAATGCTTGTATTATGAATACCTTTTCCACTATAGGGTTGGCACGAATATTCGGGGAAACATACAGCCTGTTTCAGAAAGGTTTAGTCATATTTTTAAGGGTGTGTTGTGGTTATAGTTGTAAATAAAACGCGGTCCGAAATTTAAAAACCGTTTCAAATTTGTTTGAACCGGTTTTTAAACCACGGTTTATGGTTTGAATCGGTTTATTTACAACTATAGTTGTGGTATAGACTGTAGACAATCAAACTTGACAACTGTCTCTATGGACAAACAACGATATCGCGAAAAAATAATTTAAATAAATAAATAATATCAAGTGTCCTATCATCATCATCTGCCTAGCCTTTTCCCAACTATGTTGGAGTCGGCTTCCAGTCTAACCGGATGCAGCTGAATATCAGTATTTTACATGGAGCGACTGCCTATCTGACCTCCACAACCCAGTAACTGGGTAATACGATACCCCTTGGTCAGACTGGTTGTCAGACTTTCGTGCTTCTGACGACTCGTAACGAGTGTCCTATAAAACGGAATAATATCAGAATACCAGCGCTGAGGTTTTTTTTAAATATTGCAGCATTATGCTGAGATAGGAGTATTTTTGGCCTCGCACAGGTTGTTAACATTGTTTTTTTATCTACACTCATGCTATAAATCCTGTGTAAAAGTTTCTGAAACAGTTAGTTTATTGCCAACATTAAAACAACCAGTGTCATAGTAACCAAACTGGTGTTATAATGTTGCACTAAATTTCATAATGCAACTCATTAAAAAAAAAAAACTCTGTCATGCAGGCGCGTTTCACGAACAAAAACTTATAGTCTACTCGAATTCACGTGTGTCGTACCGCGCCATTTTTGTTCGATATTAATATTGCAAAGAACCTTTTATAGAGGATTCATAACATGGGTGTAGATAAAGTCTTGTATGCAACTGTAAATAATTTGGTAATAAAACACCAATGTGGGTTCACATGACTGTACGCAATACCCCTTATTATATAACCGTTGCATAAATAACTAATTTATTTTCGTTTACGTTTATAAAATTCGTATGGAATTCATTTCCTTCTACCGCTGGTAGGCAGCCCTATTTAAGCTCTGAAGCGAGCTTTTAGGGTCTGAATTAAATTCAATCGGCGCTCCTCGGATTAAATCATAAAATGTTACTCGACTATGAGAGCATTGCATACTAAAGCTGGTTACGTTGGGAGGTAGGTAGAACTCGAGGTTAAATCGATATGATACTGCAGAATCTTGTAGGAGCTCGTGGCTAAGTAATAACAGCCGCACGGTTCAGGTTAAGCTAAGCTTGCCGGGGTTGGTTCTTAGATGGATGACTATCTTTACATACCGAGACCCCTCCGTGACCCGGAAAGCCGTTGGTCCCGGCTGTCATTCTTGGATTTTTGACAGTCGTTACGGGTCCTCAGAAGCCCGAAAGTCTGACAACCAGTCTTACCAAGGGGTATCGAATTACCCAGTTACTGGGTTGTGGAAGCCAGATAGGCAGTGGCGACATGTAAAATACTGGTATTCAGCTGTATTCGGTTAGACTGGAAGCCGACCCTAACATAGTTGGGATAAGGCAGGCAGATTTTTTAAAAGTGAAACCTTTAGGCGCGATGAGCACTTTTTGGGTGAACAAAAATCATGGAACTCGCGTCATCGTCACCGAAAGCTTGTTGGGTGAACAAAAATCATGGAACTCGCGTCATCGTCACCGAACGCTTGTTGCGTAAACAAAAATCATGGAACTTTCGTCATCGTCACCGAACGCTTGTTGGGTGCACAAAAATTATGGAACTCGCGTCATCGTCACTTACTTAGTTTTCACTTCTATCAGTGGTCCCCAAACACTGCTCCGCATGTTTCTTTTTACACATTTACTTGTCCACGATGGCGGGTGTTCATCAATTAGAGGAGAGGCGTATTTATCGTAACAGATAGCAATAAGAGAAATTAAAAAATAACAAATAACAATTGTTCCTGACAATAAAACATACCTGTTACTAAATAACAGATCCTCAAGACTGCTACCGCGGCCGTTACTGTTAAAACTTCGGATACGATATTCGACTTTAAAAGAAAAGAAATAGAGAAGATATTCAATTGAGATTTAAATACGTAGTTATCGTCCGTACAAAAATAACAGGCTGTTATTTAATAACAGATAGATACGATTTTCGACTTTAAACTAAAAGAAACAAAGAAGATATTCAATTGAGATTTAAATACGTATTTATCTTCCGTACAAAAATAACAGGCTGTTATTTAATAACAGATATTTGGATCTGTTATTTTTTTATAACAGTAACAGTGATAACAGGTTCCGTGTTTAACCTGTTACAACCCATGTCTATCATCAATGCACTGTTATTTATCCTCAAGCTCTAAATGACCAATTGCAGCGTAATCAATGTAAATTGTTTCGAGAACGCTCTGTTGTCCTATGAATACAAATTGATGATATTATCGGACAATTCAATGATAATATCTGATGTACATTGTCGAAACATGTTGGTAAAATCATTAGCTGTTCGCTAATGGGTTTCTCTTAACATAACATTAGCATTACGCATGTTTTTAACCGAGTTCAAAAAAGGAGGAGGTTCTATTCTATGTTATTTTGTTATTCCCGTCATTGTGATCATTTTTTTGTTCTGGACCATACCTGGGAACCTTCTGGTTACGGAGATATTGAAGGTCAAAGTTATTCCAACTTTTTCAGACGTTTTTTTTAAAGAAAGCAAGTTTTTATTTATTTATTTATTTTATTATTTATGTACACACAGTAAAATACAAAAAGATACGACATAATTAAAATATGAGTACAAAGGTACTGCTTATTTCTTAAGAAATTTCTTCCAGCAGACCTGCGAAAGGAGAAATGAAAAAGAAATGTAGACAATAGTGTGTGAGAACAAGAAGAGAAAAAACATGAATATGCGAAGTCTTAACTAAAAATAACAAATATACCTACACATATACGCAAGAAAATTAACATATACTTAAATAAATACATTTTAGTGTTATAAATTAATGTTAAATACACCCACGAACCCTGAACTGTTGCATGCACACATAAACACAACGTTTTGCGTGCGTTACGTTGCGCACTACCGTAAACAGCGATTTTTCACACCAAAAATAAATGTCATTTCCCAGCAAATATTTTTGTGAAATGAAATGAAATGAAATTGTTTATTCTGTAAATAGGATATTGTAATCAATTTTACACGTCATATTAAAAAGTTGTAAAAATAAGCTAGATGAGGTCGGCGTTTCCTATCTGACTACTCTGAGAAGAAAGTTCGAAACAAACTCAGAGGTCACCGTCTCCTTTAAAGTCCAGACATAATCTTGGTCAGGCCATATGAGGACCATGTAGATAAGAGTCTGAAATGGTCTTTTGAGGAAAGAACCACACAGATTTGAGTGGACCTGTCCAGTCAGTGCAAGCATTTGTCAGTAATAATGGAGCTCAACTCAGAACTTAATTTTGTGCTATGTTACTTAATTTGATGTACAGAATGCGTAGTGTGGCTATGTGATGGGTCTTTTTACACCCTGTATAATCTGTAACTGAATTAATGCACGTTATTAAAGCAGTTTTTTCAGAATCGTGGGCGTCAGCTTTCAGTCTAACCGGGTGTAGCTGAATACCAGTATTTTACATGGAGCGACTGCCTATCTGACCTACACAACCCAGTAACTGGAACACACGGTACTCCTTGGTAAGATTGGTTCATGCTTCTGACAACCCGTAACGACTCTCAAAGATCTACAAATGACAGCCAACTTAACGTGCTTTCCAAGAAACGAAGGGTCTCCTTATGAAATAGATGGTCACCCATCAATGAACCGACTGCGGCAAGCGTAACTTAACCTTCTGTCGACCCGTACATGTCATCACTTAGCCACGAGCCACTCTGTTATCACTTAGCCACGAGCCACTCTGTTAGCAATTAGCCACGAGCCCCTCTGTCATCGCTTAGCCACGAGCCACTCTGTTATCACTTAGCCACGAGCCCATCTGTCATCACTTAACCACGAGCCCCTCTGTTGTTAATTAGCCACGAGCCACTCTGTTATCACTTAGCCACGAGCTCCTCTGTTATCAAACTAAAACTCAAAGCATTTATCTCAATTAAACCATTTACAGGCTCTTTTAAATTGTCAAGGAGTCAGTCAGTCAGAACTAAGAATCTAGTAGGTACCTATGGAGAAGAACGGGCAAGAAACCCCACGGACACTCTTTTAAATAAAAAAAATGAAAACAAATAAATTGGTAACATCATGAGAATCATAATGTTGAAATTATACATGTGAGAACAATTAGAAAGCACGTTAAAAGCGCCGCAATCTATATAGGTATATAAAAGAAAGTCGTGTTTGTTACAACACTTATAACTCGAGAACTGCTGGACCGATTTTGATGATCTTTGATTTGTTGGATTTGTCTTCGCCCAGAATAGCAGAATAACTATTAAAAAATTGGAAAAATTCACGAATGTATAGAATGGGTTTTTTGATAATATCTCGGTAGATAGGTAGGTAGGTGTAGGTAGGGTAGGTAGGTAGGTAGGTAGGGTAGGGTAGGTAGGTAGGTTGGGTAGGTAGGTAGGGTAGGGTAGGTAGGTAGGTAGGTAGGGTAGGGTAGGGTAGGTAGGTAGGGTAGGTAGGTATGGTAGGTAGGGTAAGTAGGTAGGGTAGGTAGGGTAGGGTAGGTAGGTAGGTAGGTAGGGGGTAGGGTAGGTAGGTAGGGTAGGGTAGGTAGGTAGGGTAGGTAGGTATGGTAGGTAGGGTAAGTAGGTAGGGTAGGTAGGTAGGGTAACTAGGTAGGGTAGGTAGGTAGGGTAGGTAGGTAGGGTAGGTAGGTAGGTAGGGTAGGTGCGCCGTAGATATGTACTTGCTACCCGTGCGAAGCCGGGGCGAGCAGCTAATTATAAAATAAAAACAAAAAACAATTCGTAGCTAGCATCATATCACTCAGCCACGAGCCCCTCTGTTTTTGTGTTCGCATATTTTACCTTTCTTTAACACCTTGTGTTGTAACGAATGTAATCTATAATAGATACCAAAGTCATTATCTATTGTGTTTGAAAAGTAATAGGTTTCAGTCACAATAGATAACAGAATCAATAGAATTTGCAATTACTTTGGAATGCTATTATATGACTGTGGATTGTGGAACGCACGGTATTGTTGCGAAACAATGTTCTTATAAGTAATCGTACAGAATTATTTCCCCTTTTTTTCGGATTATTAATTGTTTATACCTATCACTAAACGGCTAATTCATTTTTTTTTGTGCAATTAAAATCGAAATATTGGGTCCCCACCTATGGAATTGGCGTTTTTTTCTCACAAATAGAGAACTTCGTCACTTCTATGTTTTAAAATATTCATCATTTGCTTGGTATTATGTCGAATAATGACCATCATAGACAACTACCAATAGTAAAAAAACCTTATTACTTATAGTTTTCTAAACATAAAAAATACCTTAAAAATTACTCCTCATTTAGCAGAAATTACCACGACTTTTTTTTTAACTTAGCCAAAACTTATTTTTTCGCTCTAAGTGGCATACGTTATCTTAGTTTTTAAACATTAGTGCATATAATTTTAAAACATTAGTGTTCATGGTTGTTATATAAATTAAGAAAATGTTAGTATGAAAAATGCAACTTCTTTAAAATTCCCCATATAAAACGCTGATTTCATAGGTCGGGACCTCACGACAATTTTTAGGCTAAACGTACGCAGGTGACGCAGGTCCACGCAGCGCAGGGCAGAGCAGATTTAAAATCATTAATATATCTCTCTAACAGCTCATTCACACGATTCGTGTTTTTTGCCGTATCCGTCTATTTTATCGGTCATTTTTCACTCGTGAAAAATGACGGATAAGTCATAAATGACGTAGGCACCGTCTTTTAAAAATCAAGTGTGTCAAAAATCACGAATCGCTATTTTTCTGTGACGCACCCGCTAGAGTGAACTCTGAATCACGAATCAAGTGTGAACATCTTCGGATATTTTGACGAATCGCGAAAAAACCCGTTTTCGTATGCAATGTGAACGTGCATCCATCATGACGTATCGTTTTTTTTTAAGAATCGTCATTGACGGGTTCGTTGTGAATGAGCCCATAATTATATAGAAAGCCAACAACTTACAATTGAGTTTCATTTCACGCAGTACAACTTAAAATTGAGTTTCATTTCACGAATTTGGTCCGAAATTATCATACTTTCGGTTGTATCCTACACGTATCTCGTGTATTAGTGGTTTTTGAGATGCTCTCAGAAGCCCACTTAGATGATTCTAAGTGGGTTTCAAGAGACGAGGTAAAAGTAACAGATTTCAACGTGATGAAACGTTAACATACCTGTACTGCCTTGTAATGCAAATATGTGCTTAATTATGAACAGGCATGAGTCTGTAGGTGACCTCAATACATACAAATGTGCTTATCTTAGACGACACGGGAGTTGTGACAGATTTGATAGAATTTGAACGTAGTTTAGGTGTTATCACATCTTTTATCTAGCGTTTATTATATAACTAGCTGCGGCCCGCGGTTTCACCCGCGTAAGGCTAAGAACTCACGGAGCGGTTTTCACCCGCGCCCGCCGCGGTCGTGGCACTGCGGTTTTATTTCTAAACTCACGAGACCCGCGATTTGCGCGGTCCAGCAGCCGCCGCCGTTGCGATCATCGCCCATAAACTTGGCGGGCAATGATCGCAAGACGGGCGGTTGTGCAAAATGGCGTAGGATTACTGTACCCCCGCCCCGCTGACTACTGCGGTCGCCCGCCAAGCGACCGCAGAGCGTGAGGGCGCAACCGGCCGAAGCCGCGGGTGACTGCCGCGCGGGACCCGTAAACACACACGACACGACGACACGTTGACGTGTTGACGACACGGTTGGCGCAGTGGCTGAGCGATGGACTGCTGCGCAACGTGTCGCGGGTTCGATCCCCGCACGGAACAAATATTTGTATGATCTGCAAGTAGTTGTTCCGGGTCTGGGTGTTAGTGTATGTGAGTTTCTATGTTTGTAAACGCACCTACGATACAGGAAGAAATTCTTAGTGTGGGGCAACGTTTTTTAAAAAAGAAAGAAGAAAGAAAGAAACAACCGCGCGCGCCGCGGGTGTAAAACGCGTCGTGAAAAGTGCTCTTACTTTTTGCATATAAATCTACATCCTACATAAACTGCGGGCCCGCAAACGCGGCGGGCGCGGGTGAAACCCGCTCCGTGGGGCCTTAGCCTAAGTCTCGATGCCGCGGTAATATCGGGATAAAAAATATCCTATGTCCTATTCCAGGTCATGGTCTACCCCTGTACCAAACTTCATCCAAATCCGTTCAGCCGTTTTAGCGTGAAAGCGTAACAAACAAATAAACTCATTTTCACATTTATAATATTAATAGCTTCCGCCCGCGGCTTCGCCCGCGTGGTATGTCGATAAAAAGTAGCCTATATCCTTCCCCGGGATGCCATCTATCTCCTTGCTAAATTTTATCGAAATCCGTTCAGTGGTTTAGGCGTGAAAAGGTAACATACAGACAGATAGACAGACAGAGTTACTTTCGAATTTAAAATATTAGTATGGATAAAAGTTAGGACTAGCGACCCGCTCCGTCTTCGCACGGATTTTACAACTTCAAAAAACATCTAGATTTCTTAGTTATATGTAACTATACAGTATGCAAGGTTAAACACCGTTGTCACTCAAACCATGGGTAGTTGACTTAAATATAAAAATAAATTACCCAGTAACTATAAAAAAAAAACCTTATTTTCATTAAAAGATTTAAACAAGTAAATATCCGTCCCTGTCCCGCTACTCATGGATACGCGCTCGAGAGAGCTGCGAAACAGCTGACTGAAGGGTCATGTAACGTCCCGCGCGTCCCGCGCGCCCCGACCGCCCCCGCCAACCGCCGCCCGCCGTGTTGAGACGCAAGTTTGTTGCCCTTGCGTATACGGTTAAATACTCTTGTAGATTTTCTTTTTAGTAAAAAAGTTGTTTTTTCCATTGATTTTACGTTCCATAAATGAAAACAAACCACTGGTTTCAAGGATAACGGTGTTTACACTAACACTGTATAATTTTAACGTATTATACACATAAATCTTCCGTAATAAATTATCTAAACCATGGTGAAAATCTCATCAAAATCTGTTGCGTGGTTTAGAATAACAACGCGCAAGAGTAGAGCAATGGGCAAAAAATCCATGTTAAAGTAACAGTTTCAAAATTATCATATTACGTACTGAACTGAACGAACAATTAAAAAAAGTAAGTAATAAAAACTAAAACCCAACTACGACTTAAAAGGTATAAACAAGACACCACAGACAGACAAATTAAAAATCCGGAGTCACACGTGTTAGGGCATAAATCGAACAGATTACGTGTGACTCCGGATTTTTAATTTGTCTGTCTGTGGTGTCTTGTTTATACCTTTTAAGTCGTAGTTGGGTTTTAGTTTTTATTACTTACTTTTTTTAAATTCTTTTGGGGTTATAATATATATATTTTTGAAATGTGCTCATTAAGCCCTTTCATTTGATACCCAACATGGTACGATTAAACCATTTTTTTTTTAAGTTCCTCACTTTATGTCCTCTAGAGGGCGCCATTTTTAACTTAATGTGACTTCACATAGCCTATAACTATATATGATAGGAGGGAACAGATGAACATACATACATACATACATACATACATACATACATACATACATACATACATACATACCGGTCAAAATCATAACCCTCCTTTTTTCTTCGCCGTAGTCGGGTAAAAAGTAACAAAAACATGAACTTTTTAATTTACCTAAGTAAATACAGTCGCTCCCACTGAACGAATCGAGAAAATCTCGGGCCAGAAATAAAAATATACAGCCATACATTTTTTTTTTACAACGAATTGTCAATTGTACTGTGAAATTTCCCCAGTGCCCTAGAATTACATGATTGGTCAAATTTTTAGCAAAGTTTTTATGTCCATTTTGTTTTTTCTGTCGGCACCCGGTCCCTTTTGTTTACATATCATTATTTTTGCCCAAGAGTTTTTGAGATGGAGCGGCGGGGTATGAGACTACGCTTTAATTTTTTTTTTTTGATGTTTTGAATGTGAAGAGGGTGTCTGTGGTTTTTTTAGTGAGTGAGTCACTGACGGAACGGAATGTTGCCATCAAAAAATATTATGTTTTTATAAACACTGTATTTATTTTATTTCTTATTTTGTCATTTTCAATTCTTATTGATTATTCATTATGTGCTGCACCGATTGACGTCATGACGTCAACGGCTGTCACTGAAAACGAGCGCTGGGGCTCTGTCTCGCATAGGGTCGCAACATTGCGAGTAAATTTAGTTTTGTTTTGTTTTAATTTTATGATTGCCTCTTATTGTTATTAGCCTATAACTTGTGTGTTTGGTGTCTTACTACTGTTAGTGCAAGTTGGTGATTAATAAATAAATAAATAAAAAATTATGTTGAGCGATGGCCGTTTTGCGTGAATGTGATGCATATTCCTCCGCAACTTGTTATTTTCGTATATCTGTCCTTTCTTAGCGTCATGTTTGCCGCAAATATATGTATTTTCTTTCTTTATTTATTCTTTTATTATATTTGACTACCGTATTCTATAATTATTTCACCGTGAAAACTAAGTTGATGTACTAGAGTGCGTAATGCTGGCTCCACTGTTTTAGGACCTATACGAATTCACTGCGCCACTACAGGGTGCTTAAAACGGCCTCTTTGGCAGAATAATATTAGGAAAATATTATGAATCAACGTTAATTGTCACAAACTGACAATTCATAATGATCTGCGTGTAATTCATATTACGAAATAATTCATCTGCTTGACAGTTTTCTATGGAGATTTGTAAAATGGTCCACAAATTATGAATTGCTTTTGTGTCAAATTAGAGTCAAAGTCAAAGTCAAATAATTTATTTCAAATTGTCACATTAAAGGCACTTTCGAACGTCAAAAACAAAGAAATAGAACTGATTCGAGTTGCCCCTTCCAAAAGGTAGTTATCTTATGGAGAAGAATAGGCAAGAAACTTCACCGTTACTCTTTTAAAAATAATGTTTAACAATATTTTGTATACATCAATTATGTAATTACATGTGAATACGATGCACCTAGAATATGATTACTGTACCACAATAGGTATGTAATGACAAATAAATAATTGCTTTTAGAGGTATTGCTAATGTGGCCGGTTTAGGCCTCCTGAGCTACTTAATGCTAAGCATAATGCTTAGACGCAAATGGCGCAGGTCCACGCAGCGCAGGGCAGAGCAGATTTTGTAATCCATGAACGTACTGACAGCTGATCGTCACTTGTTTTTGAGAAGCAGGTAACGCAGCGCAGCACGCGTCGCGCAGATATCTATGCCGGCTCTACAACCAGACGCAGAGCAGGACAGACACATGTCTGCGTTACACTTGCTTGCGCCGCAGCTGTCAGTACGTTCATGCATTATAAAACCTGAGGGCCTAGACAAGTGACAATCGCTTTCTTAAGCGTTTCGTATTTCTACAACGACTTTCAACAGGATTGACATAAGCTTTTCGATAGCTTATGTCAGTCCTATACATTTCTGCCTTTTCCATCATCGTTATTGCTGATAGAATGTCACTTTGTCTAGGGTCTCTGGTCTGCTGGGCGCTGCGCGTCACAGTGTCTGTTTTCTTATGCCACCCTTGGGCCTCTGACTTGGCTCAAGGACATACCGTCATATACGTGACATACCGTCTAGAAATATCTCTCAGGCATACGATTTCTTCACGATGTTTTCCTTCACAGTTTTTGAAGCAAGTAAGTAATTTAGTAATAAGTATTTTTATGACTTTTTTATTTTTATAAAGTTTATGAATTTGTACGCCTTATGGGTGAAACATACGTACAAAATATTATTATTGTGGTGACATCCTGCTTAATTTGCATGTATACGCATGTTTAGACAATAAAATTATCTTCATCTTTATGTAGAGCAGTGGTGGCCCAGTGGTAACGGCCACGACTTACGAGTTGTAGGTCGTAGGTTCGAACCCTGACAGGCGCTTTACTTTGTGTAAATTATTTCATCGCCACTGCTCTCAAAACGGTGAAGGAAAACATCGTGAGGAAACCGGCATGTTCTAGAACCAAAAATTCGAAGACATGTGACATCTACCAACCCGCACTGGGCCCGCGTGGTAGATTACGGCCCGCTCCCTCTCACAAAGAGGAGGCCTGTGTCCCAGCAGTGGGAACATTATAGGCTGATTATGCTTATGGATCTTTATGTTTATCTTTACGCACATGAATCCAAAAAGTCAGACGATCGAACTCGAAACCTATGCTTTGGCAGTGCGACGGTCACACCACTAGGCTAAAACTTATTAAAATTACTCTAGTATCAAAAATCGTTAACAAATCAATCTGCCTAGCCTTTTCCCAACTATGTTGGGGTCGGCTTCCAGTCTAACCGGTTGCAGCGGAATACCAGTATTTTACATGGAACGACTGCCTATCTGACCTCCACAACCCAGTAACTGGGTAATACGATACCCCTTGGTAAGACTGGTTGTCAGACTTTCGGGCTTCTGACGACCCGTAACGACTGTCAAAATTCCACAAGTGACAGCCGGGACCAACGGCTTAACGTGCTTTCCGAGGCACGGAGGAGTCTCGATATGTAAAGATGGTCACCCATCCACGGACCAACCTCGGCAAGCGTAGCTTAACCTGATGGATCGACCCGTGCGGCTGTTATTACTTAGCCACGAGCATCAAAAATCGTTACCAATTTTCACTAAAGCTTCAAGCGCTACCCACCCTTTTTTATAACTAGCCCGCGTGTCTAGATATTACAAACAGTCGGTCGCAATGACCTCAATAATTAAAAGGAATGTATAATAATCACGCGAGCGACGTAGTGTTAATAGGCACGAAAAAAAATAATGGTTTAGGGTTCAGTGAGGGAAAAAACCTTTATTGTCAAGTTTTTTTTTTTGAGTTAAATCTTTTTTAGTCGCACTTTGGGCTCTTTCTGAACAGGTCGAAACGAAACTAAACAGGTCGACTTTTTCATGAAATCATGAAATTTGGTAACAAATTAATCTAATTTAGAGGTCATTCATGGTCCTGTCATTGACGATTCGTCAAAAAAAAATGATATAAAATTAAATGAAATTGTTTATTCTGTAAATAGGATATTACGCGCTACGTATTGACGGATGCACGTTCACATTGCATACGAAAACGAGTCCAATCGCGATTCCCCAAAATATCCGAATAGAATGAAGATGTTCACACTTGATTCGTGATTCAGACTTCAGTCTTGGACGAGCGCCTCAGCCGATCCGTCACAATACAGTAACGATTCGTACTTTTGACGAACGCGATTTTTACGGCATTTATGACGTATCCGTCATTTTTCACGAGTCGTGATTCGTGTGAATACGGCCATACTACCATTGCCGCCGTAAAAAAAAATCACAAACGTATAAAATAACGAAATCGTCCTCGTGTGAATGAGCTAATAGACAGATCTATTAACGATTTTATTTATCACTAGCCCGCGTAGATGTCGGTTATTATATACTAAAACTTTCCTCGAGAACCACTCCATTGGTGGAAACAGCACGAAAATCAGTACAGTGGTACAGTGGCCTGACAGTGACCTGCAAATTGCAAAAAACGTAAGAAAATTGTGTATTTCGCGGACTACCTTTAACTGACGTTCAAATCATAATAAAAAAAACTTTCCAACTGTGTATTTCTGTGTTGCTATGGCAACGACCGGGCCTGTGAATCCCCAGGGTGTCATGAGATACCGTAAGATATTGTATTTAGACATGGTTTTTGGTACCCCTTGGTGGTGTGCACAATATTTTATGTGCGACCTGTGGAGATAATTTCACACACACATAAAACTCACGCCTAATTCCCATGGGGGGTAGTTAGAAACTACAGAACGTCATCTGCAGACGATCCTTTTGCCACAAATTCTTAATTGCGCGTGTTGATTGTTTCTACACTACGATGAGGAAAAGAGGAGCTCGTGGCTAAGTATTAACAGCCGCACGGGTTGATCCATCCAGTTAAGCTACGCTTGCCGGGGTTGGTCCATGGGTGACCATTTTCACATATCGAGACTCCTCCGTGACTCGCAAAGCACGTTAAACCGTTGGTCCCGGCTGTCATTTGTGGATCTTTGACAGTCGTCAAAAGCACGAAAGTCTGACAACCAGTCTAACCAAGGGGTATCGTATTACCCAGATACTGGGTTGTGGAGGTCAGATAGGCAGTCGCTTCATGTAAAATACTGGTATTCAGCTGCATCCGTTTAGACTGGAAGCCGACCCCAACATAGTTGGGAAAAAGGCTAGGCAGATTGATTGGATTGATAAGGAAAAGATGCGCTTCCCAGGTGCGCCGGGTGCGGGCCAGCCCCAACATTATACTGCAGTGTGTTGCGAGCAGACTGGACTGTTTGTGTGTGAATCGCTGCTGCAAGCTTTCTGCATCAGTTTTTAAGCTTGTAGCAGAGATTCTCATACCTTTAAGGCAGTGTTAGGTTAAATGTGTAGGTTAAGTGTACTAACATAGTTGATAAGAAATATTTTGAGTCCTGTTACTTGTTAATTAAATATTCAAAAAAATATAAAAATTGTTATTAAGAAAAAAATATTCATCTCGACATTTATGTCTTTCATCTCTCTTTCATGAGGAACTCGTGGCTAAGTAATAACAGCCGCACGGGTCGATCCATCAGGTTAAGCTACGCTTGCCGGGGTTGGTCCGTGGCCGGATGAACAGTCTTTCCTCTCTCTTTCAGAAGGAACTCGTGGCTAAGGTAATAACAGCCGCACGGTCTGTCCGTCACGGACTGTCAAAGGTCCTCAAATGACAGCCGAGACGAACGGCTGCACGTGCTTTCCGAGGCACGGAGGATTCTCGATATGCAAAGATAGGTACCCATATCTATAGTATATTAATTGTTATTGTTTAATATGATCGAAATAATAGGCTGTGCTTAACTTTAATTTAAATGCATGCAATGCTATTGTATTTGTAAATGATTATGTACTTTAAATGTATTTTTGTACAATTAGTTGGTTTGCCAAAATAAAGAAAAATACATAATTAAATATCCCACTCCCTCTCACCGAGAGGAGGCCTGTGTTCCAGCAGTGGGAACATTATAGGCTGATTATAAGCGGTCAGACAGACACGAAAACCGACTTTATTTTACACTATGCATGCTCCTTTGCATGCTCGTCGCAAACAGCAGGACTTAATAAATCTGCATAAGATCCTACATTCCACGCTGGAGTCTTCAGCTTTGCTGTCCCTCATAAACATCAATACTAGGTATAACACCCGAACACCGAAAACTTTTGCACTTCTGGTCTATACAAATAACACCTCATTTTACAACCCTATCGTTCGAATGTGTCGACTTTACAATGAAGTTTCAAAAGATAATAACACTATTGACATCTTCGATTCTCGTGCCGCTGCTTTCAAAAGACATGTATGTACTCTTTCTATTTAAATACTGCTCTCTTTAAATGCTTTAACTTTATGTACTTTACCGCATGTTTGTTCTCCTACACTTTCCCTGTCTAATTAGAAGAGTGTCGGAGAATCTTGTGAACTAAGCTTTTACTGTAGTTGTCATCATTATTATGTTGTTGCTAGTCGTGATGTGCGATTACGCTTTGGGTGATAATCAGATCGAAACCTATAATGTGAACCTAGTGATATATTGTGATTGTTACCTGTTGTAGTTGCCTTGTGAATAAATAAATAAATAAACTATGTACAGATAAGTTCGCTTTCAAATTGCGTGCGTTCAAATGAGGTTCCAAGTGACCTTTACTGAATACCACTACATTACCAACAATATATTACCTCCATCTTTAACATAATATGAATATCTATACAGAATTGAATTATATACCGCCCGCGGGTCGAGCCCGGCCAATCAATATCTGTTATCTCCGGGGACTGGATTCAATTCCATTCGAAAATATATGTAGAACTACCTACTATTACAAAATTGACGTTTCAAATAGAATATGTTAATACTTGGAGCTAGAATTGAAATCGCAAATACGCAGTGAGTGAGCGTAAACACAAATGAGTTCGCTTTCGAATTGTTGGTCACTTGAGTGAGGTTTGAAGTGAATTTTGAATTCACTTCGGACTTCCTTCTGTGTATGAGAAGACGTATATCCTGCAGTTAGACAATCATGATTTGACCGCTCGTATGTATGTTTATCTGTTCCCTCATAACTTCTAAACTGGCGCCCTCTAGAGGACATAAAGTAATAAACTATATTTTTTTAGCGCCTAATTAGTACCTACATTTCAAAAAACATAATACAAATAATTTAAATAAAAGTTATAAAATTAAAACCCAACTAAGGCAAAAAAAACTCAAATAAAACGGTATAAACAAGACATCACAGACAAACTACGAATTAAAAATCCTGAGTTACAAGTAATCTGTTCGATTTATGCCATAACATGTCACAATAAAGTTCGTATTCGTGTGAACTGTCAAAAGTCAAAGTGCAGTCTCTGAATCTGGCCCCATATCATAACTAGTGAACTTTTCGTATAATGGTTCACATCTACCTACCCTTTCTGGAAAAACAGGCGTGATATTATTTAAATTTTTTCATAAAACAAGGAAAAAAGAACTCATAACGGCTTCGATTTAATGTAGGATTAATCTAATCAGACAAAAACAGAATCAGTCCCAATAAAAGACCATCCTGTATACATATCCTTCTAAATAAAACAACCCTGTATCAATATTATCATCCTGTATGTATTAATAAACATGATTCCTATTCATGCATATTGTATGAGCTTTGTCGTCAATCGAAACACAATGTTGTCTTTATCTACGGAGTACAGAACCCGAGCTGAAGTAACAGTTCGCGCTTGACCGATTTGTTGGACGTTCCGTACATACGGTCAGTAGCAACACTTTGAACTACGAAAATAGAGCTTATTGGTACGAAATAAAGACGTCAAAGTCAAAATGTTAATAGATGTGCGGCTGGCTATAATATTGTGTATATTGTGCCAAGTTTGAACTTAATGCTGTGACATTATTAGATATCTGCTAATCTGCTTGTAATTGTCCCACTGCAGCCCGAAAGTCTGACAACCAGTCTTACCCAGGATTGTGGAGGTCAGATAGGCTGTCCCCCCATCCTTATCCTATTTATCTTTCGATAAAATTTGGCAAGGAGATAGATGGCATCCCGGGGAAGGACATAGGCTACTTTTTATCGACATAACACGCGGGCGAAGCCGCGGGCGGTAGCTAGTAATATAATAAAATGTGTAAGTCAGTTTGTTTGTTTGTTACGCTTTCACGCTAAAACGGCTGAACGGATTTAGATGAAATTTGGCACAGGGGTAGACCATGACCTGGAATAGGACATAGGCTACTTTTTATCGACATAACACGCGGGCGAAGCCGCGGGCGGTAGCTAGTAATATAATAAAATGTGTAAGTCAGTTTGTTTGTTTGTTACGCTTTCACGCTAAAACGGCTGAACGGATTTAGATGAAATTTGGCACAGGGGTAGACCATGACCTGGAATAGGACAATGGATACTTTTTATCCCGATGTTCCCACGGGATCGAGACACGGGTGAAACCGCGGGGCGCAGCTAGTATAAAATAGTGGTATTCAGCTGTATCCGGTTAGAGTGGAAGCCGACCACAAAATGCAATATTGTTAGGTCATCCTAGCCTGTTCCCAACTACGTCAAGGTCAGTTTTCAGTCTGACCGGATGCAGCTGAATATCAATGTTATACGGAGCCACTGCCTATCAGACTTCTACAACACAGTTACTGGGTAACATGATACCTTTTGATAAAATTTGCAGTCAGACTTTCAGGCTTCAGACCCGTTACAACTGTCAAAGATCTGCGAATGACAGGCGAGGCACAGACTGGTCTCGGCAAAGATTTAAATCTTTAGATTTGCTCTCACCGCACTTAATGTCACGCGAAAATTGTCCGTACTGAAAAGAGTGAGACTTCACACATCCCGCATACGGCGTTTCCATGGCAGCATGCGACATTAATTGTGTTGCAGAGATGTCAAAACGAAACAGAAATGCGACCATCTTATAGGGCAAATCTAACTATTTAAATCTTTGGGTTTTAGTATGAAAGATGACTTACTTAGTTAAGTAAGTGTAGTTTAAAAATACTTAGGAGCTTTTAACTCAAAAGATTTATACTTAAAGGAACGGATTATCTTTTCAACTCTTCTCAACCGTTATCTTTTAATCGTGAGACTCTCAGCTTAAGGTCCTACCCTACCTCAAATTGCTTAGCATGATCCTCCGTTATGCCGAAAATACTGCAGAATTAACTTTGAAATAAATATATGTTAAAGTTGAGGATTGATGCTAGGTCCTATGTTTGGCGAAAACACGATAACATTCAATTTTCTCTATAGAAAAAAATCCAAATTTACCTCTAAGCAGAACTATAACCCACTGGTATTCAAAAAGTACTTCAAATTAGATCATGATATAGAACTTTGCATAACTGAATTAGTTCAGTTATGCAAAGTTAAAAAAAAAATAAAAAAAACTTAGTTTTTTTTTTTAAATGTTATTAATTATTTTCACCGTAAAAAGCAATTACCTAAATTGTTCGAGGCTTGAGAGCCGCCAGCACCCCACTCCGTCTCGCTCTCACTCAGGCCGCGAGTAGTATGGTGCGAGCGAGATAAAATCTGAGGTAGGGTACTCCTTTAAGTATTTGACGTTTCAAGTTCGCCTAGCAGAGTTGCCGTGTGAAGAGTATGGCTACCGGCATCGAGATATAAGTACTAACGTACTAGAGAAGCTACGTCAAATAACTGTATTGTCCTATTCTTCGTATTGAATCTTTAGTTCGCTGCAGCGCTAAAATAATAACAATTCGTCTAAACCGTACCTAATTTACCACAGTGCTAGATTTGCTGCGGAAGTGTATTTATTCTCGGCAAAAAGGTCTTAAGCGCCATGTCAATCACGGCACTTACGCGTTTTCTTCGACAAACTGCGGCGCGATCGCCGCAGTTGAACGAGACAAAGTAGGAATTTACGGTGTCTTCTCTAGTACGTTAGTACTTATATCTCGATGGCTACCGGTGTTATTACTGGCACATGAGACATTTCAACTTTGTCTATGGGTCGGCAAAGCACCTGCGTTGCCTCTGGTATTATCTATACGTAGAAGAAGTTAGGTATATTATTTAAGTGTTATCTTTCAAGCAAGACATAAACATAACCTAAAAAAGTTTAGAACTCAGTTTCTTTATAATTGACAAAATTTATAAAAGCGCCATCTATCGTCGCGCTCCGACAACTCTCGTTTATCAACGCTGTTTATGACGTCACAAATCGTGAAAAGAAAATGGCGGCCTTGGGAGCTGTTAGGAAATTTCCTCTTTGTAAATAAAATATTAGCGTTTTAACAAAATACTGAAGTTCGGCCGTTTGGGCGTTTATTTTTTTATAGCAGTTTAAAAAGTTAGGTTTTATAACCTTCGAGTTTGATGGCTGATTGTTACAGATGTGTTTTTGTAAACGACTTTAATGTACGATTATTTTCTTTCAAAATTTCAGGAAATAATGATTATGTTATAAGTTTTGCTGATGTTAGCGTTCGACGGGCGTTTTTTATACACTTATCTTTAAATATGACGTACAAAAAATAAAAAAAAGAAGTAAATAGGCATCATAACTATTTTCAAGCTTTATATTAGCTTGCTCTGTTCGAATGTGTTTCCGGTTACTCCATTTTTCAAGCACTTTCTGGCATCCGATTCAAAAATACATAATTATACTCGTGGCTAAGTAATTACAGCCGCACGGGTCGATCCATCAGGTTAAGCTACGCTACGTTGGTCCGTGGATGGGTGACCATCTTTACATATACTGAGACTCCTCCGTACCTTGGAAAGCACGTTAAGCCGTTGGTCCCGGCTGTCATTTGTAGATCTTTTACAGTTGTGACGGGTCGTCAGAAGCCTAAAAGTCTGGCAACCAGTCTTACCAAGGGGTATCGTGTTACCCAGTTACTGGGTTTATGAGGTCAGATAGGCAGTCGCTCCATGTAAAATACTGGTATTCAGCTGCATCCGGTTAGGCTGGAAGCCGACCCCGAAAATGTTGGGAAGAGGCTAGGCAGATGATGACATAATTATAGTAACCCGTATTTCACAATATTGTAACATAGCGAGCCTGTTCCCATGAACCGGCCACAATTCCAGACTCCGGCCAACAAATTCAACATTTTTATCTAAAAGAAAGTCTAAAACTTTTAACGCCAAGGAAAACCATTACGTTCTGCAGATTAGTCGCGTCAAGATAACAAGTTTTTAGCTTAATCTTTTTTTTAAAGGGATCTTTTATCTTTTCGGCTGTCGGCACTGAAGAGATATCTTTGGCTATCTTTTTCCAACTATGTAGGTAAAAATGGTACATCATGTTTTGAAAAAAGATTTGTTGAGCTTTATGTGTCACTAGCTGCGCCCCTCGGTTTCACCCGCGTAAGTCTCGATCCCGTGGGAATATCGGGATAAAGAGTATCCTATGTGTTAATCCAGGTTATAAACTATCTGTTTGCCAAATTTCATCAAATTCCATGCAGTAGTTTTTAAGTGAAAGAGTAACAAACATCCATCCATCCATCCATCCATACTTACAAATTTTCGCGTTTATAATATTAGTAAGGAAGTAAGTAAGGATAATACGTCTGTGTACTGAATTTAGCTTCCCACTCTAATGAAAATACAGATATTTTAAAGGTAAGTCAGTGCAAAAAAAATACAATAGACGTAGATATATTTAGTAACCTATCCCGCTTAACTATTCTTCAAGAGTCATAAAAAACCCTGGAGAAATCGACACGTGTTTCACCTCTCAACGAGGCATCCTCAGGATGACGATTGACCAATCGCAAACCAGAACACGACGTGTTGCTGCACCGAGCGCTGCTGGACGCAGAGTCAAAGTAAGTCAGTGCCTCAGTTTGCGTTCACTAGGAACTTCACTCAAGTGAGCGCAGACAATTCTAAATTGAACTCATTTGTTTTTAAAGTATACTCCATCTACACTAATATTATAAAGAGGAAAGATTTGTATTTTTGTATGTATGTTTCTAATGAATTAACTCAAAAACTACTGCGCCGATTTCAAAAATTCTTTCACCATAAGAAAGCTACATTCACCTTGAGTAACATAGGCTATAATTTATAAAGATGACACGCGGGCGAAGCCACTCGCAGGCAGCTAATTTGAAATAAGATTAGACATTTGTATTCAAACGATTTTCACTTATATCGCGTTGGTAGCATGAACAATGGCAGCTGCAGTAAACAGTTGGTACTGTAACCACTTGTATGCTTGTAATGCCATCCTTATGCCTACGGTATAGAAGTAAAAATCGCTTGAACGGACTGTAAAAAAGGTTTATTTAAATCATTTAATTTAACATTTGAAATAAGATTAGACATTTAAATGTAATGTCTAATCTTATTTCAAATGGAGTAGAGATCATCGCGGATTCAAAACGAGACAACGTTTGAATTTCGAAGTGATGTTTTGAATAAAGAACACTAAAGGGCGTGTCCAGACTGTTTCTTGAAAAGGGCTAAAATTAAAATGTTCTAACTCCTCTCGAGTGCCCGATTCAGACCTTTTTTGTCAAGACTCTTCAAACGATTTACCCTCGGGTGTCGTGTGGGCAGCTAAAGCATTATCTGAAGAGGATAGGTAGCAGCGTCCTTCCATTTGGTAATAATATACAGTATGTTAACTAACAAAGGGGGTTCCCGCTAACCCGCAATTGTATAGCGTCCATACATGCTAAAAAAATATTACAAAAATATTACATTTTTTTTTTTATATTAGTAGTGAAATATTCACAAACCTGTTATATTGATACGTAAAAGAAACACTCTGTACACGCAGACTTGTATTTTAAACGTAGAAAGACAACTGTGACAAGTGTACAGAGTGTTTCTTTTCAGTATCAATTTAATATTTTTTGTGAATATTTTAGTACAAAATATACTTTTTTTTATTGTCATTTTTTTTTGGCATGTACAGACGCTAAACTATTGCAGGTTAACGGGAACGCCCTTTGTTAGATAACATGTCATACTGCATATAATTCAGCGATCAACAAGTGACCAATCCATCTGTCAATGTGAAATTCAAACGTTGTCTCGTGGTGAATCCGCGATGATTTACTTTAAAAACAAATGAGTTCGCTTTCGAATTGTGAGAGGCTCATCACAAGTCGAAAGCGAACTCATTTGTGGCCAATGCAGGCCAAGAGTTTCTCGGTTGTAGAAAAAAAATCTGACGCAACATTTTGTAGTTATCCAAACACATGTCTGAAACTCTGGACTAATTGAATTATATTTTATTTAAATCAAATGAAATTCTGTAAATAGGATATTGAAATCACTTTTAATCATCATAATCATCATCCTACTAATATTATAATCCTACTAATATTGTAAACGCGAAAGTTTGTGAGGATGTATGGATGGATGTTTGTTACTCTTTCAGCTGGCGGCGCGACTATGGGCCGTCGTTCCAGCCAGTCTTTATTCAAACAATATTTATGTTCGTTTCCTTTGGCGCTGAACACTAAGATGTTCCAAATTCAAAAAGTGCGCGGCCACGCAAAAATTACTAAACGGATTTGGATGAATTTTGGAACACAGATAGTTTATAACCTGGATTAACACATGGAATACTTTTAATCCTGATATTCCCACGGGATCGGGACTTATGCGGGTGAAACCGCGAGGCGCTGCTAGTACCTATATAAAAAAACGCTAAGTTTTTTATGCGAATTCGATATTCCTTAGGAGAAGAAATTCACTTACTTACCTTACTTTGGAGAATAAATGGAGAAACAAAATCAAAGGTCAAAGTCTCTTTTAAAGTCCACACATAATCTTGGTCAGATCAAGTGAGTACCATGTAGATCAGTGTCTGAAATGGTCTCTTAAAGGCATGAGAAACAGGGTGTAAAGTTCCCTCATCCTCCATAGTAAAGGTAGGTTCCTCCATCGTGTCTGCTGGGCAACTGCCCGAGGATTGATGTCGAGAAGTTATCCTGTTCGCGCAGTAAACTCTTCAAATCAAATCAAATCAAATCATTTATTCCTTTGCAAACATGGGTTATGTACATAGGTGTTGTCATAAAGTAAGTTCTCCATGTTTTGCCGTCAAGTGGGCATGCAAATCTTATTCAATTAAATATTATTTTAAATTAACATTAGAAATATTAATAAAATCATTTTAAAAATTTTACAAATTAAAGTCAAATCATTTGAATTACAATAGAATAGAAAATGTCATAATAAATTTTATATCAAATGTCATTGGCTACAATAATAACTATGTCAATGTATACAATATAAGCATGTCACTCTGCTTGCACGATGCAGGATTTCGCGACGTCAGTGTGATACGTAGTTCGCATGTGGCGATGTAGATGCCGCCACAGTATTTGTAATTTACTTTTTTGATCATAAATACGTCTCGATAGAAAATATCACAGAAGTTTGAGAGGTAGGAAGACTTTAGGAAGTATTTTGGCCATAGACAGCCTTCTTTGTAAATTAAAACATGCGGGGCAGTCTTTGGAGACTGCCTATACCTCAACGTAATTCAAACGGTAGACGGTAGATGGCGCTAAAAACATTTTTTCAAGCGTGACGATGACGCGAGTTCCATGATTTTTGTTCACCCAAAAAGTTCTCAACGCGCCTAAAGAAGTTTTCACTTCAAAAAACGGGCATAAAAACTCCGGACATATCCGGGTACGGGTCAGGGGAGTATAAATTATTAATGAAGTTGTTAGTACCTTGGACAGATATTCCGTGTTGTCCCCAGCTATGACCGGGACGTCGCATTTCCTCCCATCCTGAGTGAGAAAGAACTAAAATATTATATCAGATGAAAAATACATTTACTAATACAACTAAACATTCAGCTAACTACAACACATTTGAGGGTTCACAATTTACATGCTTTGGGATTTGGGATCTTATTTCAATAGCATAGAGTTCGGTTTAAAATACAAGTTCAGTTTAGATTGCCTTTTTAGGGTTCCGTTGTCAACATGGAACCCTTATAGTTTCGCCATGTTCGTCTGTCTGTCTGTCCGCGGCTTAGTTCAGTAGTAGAAAGCTGTAATTTGGTAGTAGAAAGCTACTCTTAGTAGTAGAAAGTACTACTCTTAGTACTTTACTCTAGGTCAGTAGTAGAAAGCTGTAATTTGGTGGTAGAAAGCTACTCTTAGTAGTAGAAAGTACTACTCTTAGTACTTTACTCTAGGTCAGTAGTAGAAAGCTGTAATTTGGTGGTAGAAAGCTACTCTTAGTAGTAGAAAGTACTACTCTTAGTACTTTACTCTAGGTCAGTAGTAGAAAGCTGTAATTTGGTAGTAGAAAGCTACTCTTAGTAGTAGAAAGTACTACTCTTAGTACTTTACTCTCTAGGTCAGTAGTAGAAAGCTACTCTTAGTAGTAGAAAGTACTACTCTTAGTACTTTACTCTAGGTCAGTAGTAGAAAGCTACTCTTAGTAGTAGAAAGTACTCCTCTTAGTACTTTACTCTAGGTCAGTAGTAGAAAGCTACTCTTAGTAGTAGAAAGTACTACTCTTAGTACTTTACTCTAGGTCAGTAATAGAAAGCTACTCTTAGTAGTAGAAAGTACTACTCTTAGTACTTTACTCTAGGTCAGTAGTAGAAAGCTACTCTTAGTAGTAGAAAGTACTACTCTTAGTACTTTACTCTAGGTCAGTAGTAGAAAGCTGTAATTTGGTGGTAGAAAGCTACTCTTAGTAGTAGAAAGTACTACTCTTAGTACTTTACTCTAGGTCAGTAGTAGAAAGCTACTCTTAGTAGTAAAAAGTACTACTCTCTACTCTAGGTCAGTAGTAGAAAGCTACTCTTAGTAGTAGAAAGTACTACTCTTAGTACTTTACTCTAGGTCAGTAGTAGAAAGCTGTAATTTGGTGGTAGAAAGCTACTCTTAGTAGTAGAAAGTACTACTCTTAGTACTTTACTCTAGGTCAGTAGTAGAAAGCTACTCTTAGTAGTAAAAAGTACTACTCTCTACTCTAGGTCAGTAGTAGAAAGCTACTCTTAGTAGTAGAAAGTACTACTCTTAGTACTTTACTCTCTAGGTCAGTAGTAGAAAGCTACTCTTAGTAGTAGAAAGTACTACTCTTAGTACTTTACTCTAGGTCAGTAGTAGAAAGCTACTCTTAGTAGTAGAAAGTACTACTCTTAGTACTTTACTCTAGGTCAGTAGTAGAAAGCAACTCTTAGTAGTAGAAAGTACTACTCTTAGTACTTTACTCTAGGTCAGTAGTAGAAAGCTACTCTTAGTAGTAGAAAGTACTACTCTTAGTATTTTACTCTAGGTCAGTAGTAGAAAGCTACTCTTAGTAGTAGAAAGTACTACTCTTAGTACTTTACTCTAGGTCAGTAGTAGAAAGCTACTCTTAGTAGTAAAAAGTACTACTCTCTACTCTAGGTCAGTAGTAGAAAGCTACTCTTAGTAGTAGAAAGTACTACTCTTAGTACTTTACTCTAGGTCAGTAGTAGAAAGCAACTCTTAGTAGTAGAAAGTACTACTCTTAATACTTTACTCTAGGTCAGTAGTAGAAAGCTACTCTTAGTAGTAGAAAGTACTACTCTTAGTACTTTACTCTAGGTCAGTAGTAGAAAGCTGTAATTTGGTGGTAGAAAGCTACTCTTAGTAGTAGAAAGTACTACTCTTAGTACTTTACTCTAGGTCAGTAGTAGAAAGCTACTCTTAGTAGTAAAAAGTACTACTCTCTACTCTAGGTCAGTAGTAGAAAGCTACTCTTAGTAGTAGAAAGTACTACTCTTAGTACTTTACTCTAGGTCAGTAGTAGAAAGCAACTCTTAGTAGTAGAAAGTACTACTCTTAGTACTTTACTCTAGGTCAGTAGTAGAAAGCTACTCTTAGTAGTAGAAAGTACTACTCTTAGTACTTTACTCTAGGTCAGTAGTAGAAAGCTACTCTTAGTAGTAAAAAGTACTACTCTCTACTCTAGGTCAGTAGTAGAAAGCTACTCTTAGTAGTAGAAAGTACTATAACTCTTAGTACTTTACTCTAGGTCAGTAGTAGAAAGCTGTAATTTGGTAGTAGAAAGCTACTCTTAGTAGTAGAAAGTACTACTCTTAGTATTTTACTCTAGGTCAGTAGTAGAAAGCTACTCTTAGTAGTAGAAAGTACTACTCTTAGTACTTTACTCTAGGTCAGTAGTAGAAAGCTACTCTTAGTAGTAGAAAGTACTACTCTTAGTACTTTACTCTAGGTCAGTAGTAGAAAGCTGTAATTTGGTAGTAGAAAGCTACTCTTAGTAGTAGAAAGTACTACTCTTAGTACTTTACTCTAGGTCAGTAGTAGAAAGCTACTCTTAGTAGTAGAAAGTACTACTCTTAGTACTTTACTCTAGGTCAGTAGTAGAAAGCTGTAATTTGGTAGTAGAAAGCTACTCTTAGTAGTAGAAAGTACTACTCTTAGTATTTTACTCTAGGTCAGTAGTAGAAAGCTACTCTTAGTAGTAGAAAGTACTACTCTTAGTACTTTACTCTAGGTCAGTAGTAGAAAGCTACTCTTAGTAGTAGAAAGTACTACTCTTAGTACTTTACTCTAGGTCAGTAGTAGAAAGCTGTAATTTGGTAGTAGAAAGCTACTCTTAGTAGTAGAAAGTACTACTCTTAGTATTTTACTCTAGGTCAGTAGTAGAAAGCTACTCTTAGTAGTAGAAAGTACTACTCTTAGTACTTTACTCTAGGTCAGTAGTAGAAAGCTACTCTTAGTAGTAGAAAGTACTATAACTCTTAGTACTTTACTCTAGGTCAGTAGTAGAAAGCTGTAATTTGGTAGTAGAAAGCTACTCTTAGTAGTAGAAAGTACTACTCTTAGTACTTTACTCTAGGTCAGTAGTAGAAAGCTGTAATTTGGTAGTAGAAAGCTACTCTTAGTAGTAGAAAGTACTACTCTTAGTACTTTACTCTAGGTCAGTAGTAGAAAGCTACTCTTAGTAGTAGAAAGTACTATAACTCTTAGTACTTTACTCTAGGTCAGTAGTAGAAAGCTGTAATTTGGTAGTAGAAAGCTACTCTTAGTAGTAGAAAGTACTACTCTTAGTATTTTACTCTCTAGGTCAGTAGTAGAAAGCTACTCTTAGTAGTAGAAAGTACTATAACTCTTAGTACTTTACTCTAGGTCAGTAGTAGAAAGCTGTAATTTGGTAGTAGAAAGCTACTCTTAGTAGTAGAAAGTACTACTCTTAGTACTTTACTCTAGGTCAGTAGTAGAAAGCTGTAATTTGGTAGTAGAAAGCTACTCTTAGTAGTAGAAAGTACTACTCTTAGTATTTTACTCTAGGTCAGTAGTAGAAAGCTGTAATTTGGTAGTAGAAAGCTACTCTTAGTAGTAGAAAGTACTACTCTTAGTACTTTACTCTCTAGGTCAGTAGTAGAAAGCTACTCTTAGTAGTAGAAAGTACTATAACTCTTAGTACTTTACTCTAGGTCAGTAGTAGAAAGCTGTAATTTGGTAGTAGAAAGCTACTCTTAGTAGTAGAAAGTACTACTCTTAGTACTTTACTCTAGGTCAGTAGTAGAAAGCAACTCTTAGTAGTAGAAAGTACTACTCTTAGTACTTTAATCTACTAAGTAGTAGTACTCTTAGTAGTAGAAAGCTGTAATTTGGTATGGGTATACATATAAATCACGCCGACAAAGTATTTTTAGGGTACCTTCCCGTACACGTAAAGTGGGGTGTTTTTTTTTTCTCGTTTATTCCATGATATGGGGTGTCATTAGAAAGGTCGTTCAAAATATTGGAAGTTTGTCAAAACCATTTTTGTATTCAAGGATCCGTTTGCGAAATATTAAGCTTTAAAGTGCTAATTTTTGTTAGAGTCAAAGTGTCCCCACCCTACCAGCTAAATGGTTGGTTTTGATATGTGAAAAAATTCACGGCAGTAGTATAAATAACGAAATTAAAAGGAAAACTATCACAGCTAAGTAGGCTCTACAAGTTACCTAGTAATATCGACCAACTTACATTTACAGTTGCAAAAATATGTTCTCCCATACATTTCATATGGGAGAACAATTTTTTCAACTACAATGTTAAGTTTGTTCTTGGGATATTCCAACTACGGAACCCTTAATTGTGCGTAGTTCGACACGCACTTGCCCGGTTTATTTTAAGGTAAAGTCAACTATGTTGGCTGGTTACTTTTCCCAACTATGTTGGGGTCGGCTTCCAGTCTAACCAAATGCAGCGGAATACCAGTATTTTTTATGGAGCGGCTGCCTATCTGACCTCCACAACCACTGAGTTAGGGGTATCGCGTCACACAGTAACTGTACTGGGTGACACGATACCTCTTGATAAGACTGGTTGTCAGACTTTCGGGCTTTTGTCGAACGACTGTCAAAGATCCACGAATGACAGCCGGGACCAACGGCATAACAAATTCACTTTTCAATTTATATTAACAGGGCTTAAAACAGTCACTTTGGCAGAATCATATTAGGAAAATATTATGAATCATAGTAAAATGTCACAAACAGACAATTCATAATAGTAACTGCGTGCCATTTACGAAATAATTCATCTGTTTTTATTTTCTATGGAGATTCGTAAAATGGTCCAAACAAATTATGAATTGCTTTTGTGTCCAATGAGAGGAATTCCTAATAACAGCTGGAAATTCAGGAAATGAATTGCTTTTAGAGGAATTCCTAATGTGACCGGTTTAGGCCCCCAGTTTGGATTCTTTTTGTAGTCAAAGAAGGACCCAAAAATCTCTCTTCAAATTACGTTTGTCCTACAAACAAATTATGAAGAAGTATAGATACATATATTATTGTATTACAGACGGATTCAGTGTCCCCTCTTAAAGATAATTTCAATTATATTGTTTTTCTGTACCCCACTCGAGTATTTCAGTTTGGGTCGCACGGGTTAAGATACGAGCGGTAAGCGTGTTGACAATATATCAAATATTTTATCTACATGCTATAAATCCTCTATAAAAGTTTCTGAAACAGTTAGCTTATTGCCAACATTAAAACAACCAGTGTCATTGCCACCATTATATCATCCAAACGGGTGTTGTAATGTTGTACTGAATTTAATAATGCAAATCATTTTAAAAAAAGAACGCTGTCATGCAGGCGCGTTTCAATATAAAATCACAGTAATTAAAAAAAAAACCTGTAGTTTATTCACGTGTGTCGTATCCCGCCATTTTTGTTCGATATTAGTATTGCAAAGAACCTTTTATAGCGGATTCATAACATGGGTGTAGATAAAGTCTTGTATGCAACTGTAAATAATTAGGTATTAAGACACTCATGTGATACTATTGTCACACGAGGAGAAGCCGAGTCAGCCCACAATCGTGTTTTAATACCCCTTATTATATAAAAGTTGCATAAATAACTAATAATTGATTGTATTTTGCCATCTAAAGCAGCAACCTAATTGCGTAATACATGATCAATCAGAATTGGAATCTGTTTGAAACGGACGGGCGGCGCGAACGGCGGTGCGGCGGGCGTGGCATGACTAGTACATTTCTATTCATTTGTTTTAGTCGCAAGACGCGTGAATGTCCCGTGGCCAGGGGGCCAATTCTACTAATTTACAAACGTGTCAATGGTCTCGCAAAGATGAGTTTTTGACAGATTTTGTATGGCATATCTGTCAAAAACTGATCATTGTGAGACCACTGACAAGTTTGTAAATTAGTAGTAGACTTGGCCACACTTTTTTTTTTTTTGAGGTTGCGACATCATCCAATGACTTCTCCCGCTCTAGGTGGAGCGGAAGGGCGTGTCAGACTTTTACTGACTAAAACCCACCCGTGTTCCTTCAGTTGCCTGTTGCCAAGGTCCCGGTATCCCTTTCGGACTAACCCGCAACCCTCTAGCGATTAGTAAACCCCGCTCACCGCTCATAGCTCGCACCGCTCCCGACCGGCGGAGCGTGATAGGACGTTCGTTTTGCTTCTTTTTCTAAAAGCTCTTGTTTTTTTAATGTTTCACTGCGAATCTTTTCTCAAAGGCACACTGGCTTATTCAGTGGAAACACACGGGCATTGAATTGGCGCGGGCGCGTCAAACGAAGCGGTTTCTTTTTTGTTTTTGAATACGGATATGAGATGACAGTATTTCTGTGTTTTTTTTTTGTAGAGAGACGTCTTTCGTTTTGCTTTTTTGTTACGCATTAAAACAGAAAAAAAGGAGAGATAGATAAACTGTTTATTCTGCCCATTACATATATAAAAAAAGACAAGATACACACACTAATACAGAATAGCCAAAAGCCTCATATTCAAAACCATTAAAAAAAAATCAAGACCATTTTATTACAAAACATTTATAAGAAGACGAAAATGAAAAAAAAAAATTGCAAATGTTTTTTAATGTGTAATAACAGCCGCACGGGTCGATCCATCAGTTTAAGCTACGCTTGCCGGGGTTGGTCCGTGGATGGGTGACCATCTTTACATACCGAGAGTCCTCTGTGCCTCGGAAAGCACGTTAAGCTGTTGGTCCCGGCTGTCATTCGTGGATCTTTGACAGTCGTTACGGGTCGTCAGAAGCCCGAAAGTCTGACAACCAGTCTTACCAAGGGGTATTATTACCTAGTTACTGGGTTGTGGAGGTCAGATAGCTCTCGCTGCAGCGGTTGGATAGCTTCATATAAAATACTGGTATTCAGCTGCATCCGGTTAGACTGGAAGCTGACCCCAACATAGTTGGGAAAAGGCTAGGCAGATTGGAATGGGTAACATTGACAATTATATGTTTTCTGATAGGGGTAACGTTTCCGACTAACGAGTTGTAGGTCGTGGGTTCAAAGTCAGACAGGCGCTTTACTTTGTGTAAATTATTTCATCACCACTGCTCTCAAAACGGTGAAGGAAAACATCGTGAGGAAACCGACATGTTCTAGAACCAAAAGTTCGAAGACATGTGACATCTACCAACCCGCACTTGGCCTGCGTGGTAGATTACAGCCCACTCCCTCTCACAGAGAGGAGGCCTGTGTCCCAACAGTGGGAACATTATAGGCTGATTATGCTTATGCAGCATTCCATTTAGGATTAGGCTGAAGATACTAAACACTTCTGCCTATTTTTGAGTCAAATGCAGGCGAGAAGACACGTTGACATTGAAGAGTCATTTATTTAGGTTTTTTTTTTTTTTTTAATAATTTAAATGTTTTATTAAATTTAATTGAATTTTTAAAGTTTTCATGAGGTATTATAGTATTGTTATCATAATTTACAGAAATAATGAATGTTTTCCAGATTATTAATTTTGAATTTTTTATGTTAAATTGTTGATTTAAATTTTTGTTGTATTTATTAAAAATTAATTAGAAACTACGATTATTTGAATATTTGTGTGCCTTTGACGGCAAGACATAGTATTCACTTTTATTAATATTGACATCTGTATTTACCTATGTTCTACAAATAACAATATTTGAATTTGAATTTGAGAAGTAACGCCATATTAGTTACTTACTATATTTAAAAAAAAATACAACGACCAAAGCTCAGTTTTCAAACCCAACAAACAGATCTTCACTTATTATAGAGATCCCGGGGAATGTAGCAAATCCCCGGTATCAGGCGCCCCTCTAGCGATTTAAGGGGATTCGAGAGCACCTCCCTAGTTCAGGGTATCGATTGAGCGGGAATTCAATTTCGTGAGTGTGTTAGGGGTGGCGAAAATGTACATAAATACATTATTTTGGGAGGAGATTTTCTGTGTGAACTGTTTTTTGTTTGGAAGTCAAAGTCAAAGTCAAATAATTTATTTCAAATGGGCACTTTTATGGCACTTTTTAACGTTAAAAAACAAAGCAATAGAACTGATTCTAGTTGCCCCTTCCAAAAGGTAGTTTTCGTATGGAGAAGAATGGGCAAGAAACTCTACGTTTGGAAGCCTAAGTCAATATGCACCTTTGAAAGTCAAAAAGAAGTCGGTTACTGCTACTTGCTATGTGTATCAGTGCCAGGAAGTTATTATAACATCATGACGCATTGCAGACGTCGTGTTTAGGTTTGCGGGCAATCAAAAAAAATCAGCTGTTCCATACATTTTGTCGATTTAAGTGAACAGAAATGTATGGAACAGCTGATTTTTTTTTTCGCGATTTCAAAATTGGTCCCATAGAAAAAGTTGTTCAAAATGATGAGTACAATGACCCCTTTTCGGGTTTAGCATAAACAAAAAATAAGGTTGTATATGAAGGAATCGCAGTATCAAAGTCGCGACCCGATAATAGGTACTTTTATTATGCCAGCCACTAGTCGTTCCTCATGTTGACGTTACTTATGAAGGAATCGCATTATTAAAGTCAAGTCGCAGTTTTTTATTGTGATTTTAATTTTAATTTAATTTTAATTTTGATTTTATTACCCGACTACGGCGAAGAAAAAAGGAGGGTTATGATTTTGACTGGTATGTATTTATGTATGTATGTTATGTATTATTGGTACGCAACGTTCAAATTCAAATTCAAATCATTTGTTTCGAGTAGCATTAGACTGATACATTTTCAAAAAACATTAAATGAAAATCAAATTAAAACAAATTTACAATTAAATAAAATTGTAATTAAGTTACAATTATAATAAAATTAAAATTAAATAAAATCAAAATTAAAAAAAAATCAGTTCGATTTTAACACGTGTGACTCCGGATTTTTAATTTGTCTGCCTGTGGTGTCTTGTTTATACCTTTTAAGTCGTAGTTGGGTTTTAGTTTTTATATTACTTGATTTTTTTTAAATTTTGATTTTATTTAATTTTAATTTTGATTTTATTTTATTATAATTGTAACTTAATTACAATTTTATTTAATTGTAATTTTGTTTTTAATTTGATTTTCATTTAATGTTATTTGTAAATGTATGAGTATAATGCTACTCGAAATAAATTATTAGAATTTGAATTTGAAAGTCGTGTACCAATAATAGATAAACTATGCCAGTGACTAGTAGTTCCTGTGTGAGAGAGCCGTAACTCCCTGAAGCTAATTCAATTGCTCCGAGTATTAATTTAACTAAATTATTATTAGGAAATTGAATAATTATGTACTTATGTAATGTATTAATAACTCAATATAATATAACCTCCTAATACACCAGAAGGAAGAGCTCGTGGCTAAGTAATAACAGCCGCACGGGTCGATCCATCAGGTTAAGCTACGCTTGCCGGGGTTGGTCCGTAGATGAGTGACAATTTTTACATATCGAGACTCCTCCATGCCTCGGAAAGCACGTTAAGCCGTTGGTCCCGGCAGTCATTAGTGGATCTTTGACAGTCGTAACGGGCCGTCAGAAGCCCGAAAGTCTGACAACCAGTCTTACCAAGGGGTATCGTTACTGGGTTGTGGAGGTCAGATAGGCAGTCGCTCCATGTAAAATACTGGTAATCAGCTGCATCCGGTAAGACTGGAAGCCGACCCCAAATTGGTTGGGAAAAGGCAGGTGATGCTCTATACGCGCAGAGGGGTATGTACACCCTCATTTTACCAGTTATATTAGTAACTAGCTGCGCCCCGCGGTTTCAATCGCATCAGTCCTGATCGCCTGGGAATATCGGGATAAAAAGTATCCTATGTCCTATTCTAGGTCATGGTCTACCCCTGTGCCAAATTTCATCCAAATCCGTTCATGTGTTTAAGCGTGAATGCGTAACAAACAAACAAACTCACTTTTTCATTTATTTAATTAGTTAGTGTACACCGTAAATGTGAATTGGGATGCTTTGCTAAATTATAACAGCCGCACGGATCGATAGGAGGTAAAGCTACGCTTGCCGCGGTCGGTTCGTGGATGGGTGACCATCGCTGACCATCCATTTTATACCGAGACCCGTCCGTTCCTCAGAAAGCACTCTGGCTGTCATTCGTAGATCTTTGACAGGCGTTACGAGCCCCCTTATATATTATTTATTTTATTCTGTTTTTTAGCATTTGTTGTTATAGCGGCAACAGAAATACATCATCCGTGAAAAAATTCAACTGTCTAACTATCACGGTTCATGAGATACAGCCTGGTGACAGACGGACAGACATACAGACAGACAGCGGAGTCTTAGTAAAAAAAAGCTAAAAAAAGGTAATAAGTATAGTAAAGATTTTAATTTTAATTATAAGATTTTTTTTATATTTTTTAATGTTTTTTTTTTATATGAAAATATTTAAAAATGTAAATAATAATGATGTATTCAAAATGAAATAAAAGATCATAATAGAGATTTTAAATTACCACTGCGTTCTATAGAGTTTGTGTGCAAAATAAAATGTGTAGAAATAATTTCAAGGCATTATGTAAAATTATTGTAAAATCACCAATGACTTTGCTCCAGTAACTTTTACAGAATGCGGGTACAGAAGGCTAAAATTATATTCCCTCCAAAAACGGTCGAAAGGGTCTTATCTACCTACACGAAAAACTTAATTCACCGTGAATATATGTACCTACTGTTACCAACCAGACCCCCCACATTCGAATTTACACCTTCAGGATATTCACTTAAAGTTCAAATATCATCAGCAGGATCTACCCCTTGAAAATTTCGTTATGGCACCTCCATAGAAATATCGACTTTATCGCGTGAGATTAAGGTTCAGGATTGAATGAAGATCAATGTTGGCAGGAGATATACAGCATGAATTTTTTATGTTCCAACTGGCGGATCTTAACCGACTTGGAAAGTGGAAGTCACGTAATTTGCCTGGCAATAGTTTATGTATGGTGTTTAAATGTTTAAGTATCGCTTTATTAGGAGTTGCTTGAGATTAATTTGTTTTGTTTTCGATGTTTATAATTAGGGTGTCGTATTACCCAGTAACTGGGTGGTGGGTGACCGCCTCCCACCTTGTGGGAGGCCATCCAATGCCCCTTCCTTTTTTTTATTTGTGTTGTGCTGTGTGTATTTTTTGCAGTCGCTCCATGTAAAATATTGGTGTTTTAGCTGCATCCGGTAAGACTGGTAGCCGACTCCAACATAGTTGGGGGACTGGACAAAGCTTTGGGAGACGGGCGTTACGAGGGACTGTATTACGTAAAAAAAAAAAATGTAATTTTGACGTGCGAAAAGTGCTGATTCTCAGCCTAGGTTGAATAAATGACATTTGTTTTTTGCTCTTTTTGATGAATTTTATTGATATGTCGGTAGTTGCTATGATTTGATGATTGCAAGGAATTTGGGTTTTTCGTTATTGGAACATGTTGAAGATCGGATCGAAGGATCGGACATTATTTCAGGTTTATGTATAAAGAATAGCAGTAAATTTAGGTCGGTGCAATGACCGCTATTGCCGCGCTAAAGCGATTCGGGTAAGTATATAAAACGTATTTTTTTCTTTTAAATATTTTATTTTTATGAAAAAAATAGGATTACAAGTGTAGGTTTTGTGTTTTTAGGAAAAAAACGTGTTTATAACTGGCACTAGGTACCGCAATAAACGAACTTTTTATCGCTGATAGAAAGTCACTTTGTCTAGGGCCTCAGATCTCCAGTGCATATGCGGCGTCTCTGCACAGACAATCATGGTCCACCTTCATCTTGCGCCGCATGCTGTCGCGTTAGGACCTATATATATGGCATTGTCAGCGACTGGTATTAGCGACGTCACGAGAGGAAATAATGGCAGCGTCAGCAAAAAAAAATAAATAGGCATATTCTTTATTTGAGCGACACCCTAAGTGTTGGGTATTTTAGTAATAAGTTTTTTGCAACACCAACATTTAATGTAATTAATTATCATATCTGTGGCAACTGGCAAAACGCCCCTTCCAATTGTGACACTGGTCGAATATAGACGTGAAAATTATTAGTCCGCCTTTTTACTCATTTTTCCTCGGCACCACGCTACCAGCACCTCATCAGCCACCACCACCTAATACACCGCTGCACACTAAGAAGACAAAAAGTAAGCCGGCCACAACCCAGTTACACGGGTAACACGATACCCCTTAGTGACACTGGTTGTCAGACTTTCGGGCTTTTGACTATCCGTAACGACTGCCAAAGATCGATGGTACCAACGGCTTAACATACTTTCTGAGGTACGGAAGGGTCTCAATATGTAATAAATGGTCACCCATCCACGGACCGGCCTCGGCATACACAGCTTGTTGCTTCTGTATGATGATTTTTTACAGTAGAACAGCCACAGCCAAATATTAAAATAAAATACATAATATTTTAAACCCAGCTGCCGAATTACCTACTGAACTGAATTTAAAAATAATCCCGCATCAATAAAGACTCCCCCTGTATATATGTAAATTATAACATCAAGCGGCGCTCGGTTCGTTAAGCCATCCTTTTACAACCACCCTGTATAAGTGACGAGAGGCGGCGGGGATCACCCTGTATACTGTTAAAACCTTTTTGCTGGATACGGTATAAAAGTTAATAGTTTCATGGATATGAAGCTTATATGAAAGTTAAGCTACATTTGCCGCGGCCAATTTTTTTGATGGGTTATTAAAACTCTGTCTGTTTTTTTATGGCAAGATAAATACACATTGCATAGCACAATGATATGGAAAAGGCTATGCTTGGAGTTAACTTGCATAATCGAAAAAATGAAGACATCCGCAGGAGAACCAAGGTAGCCGCCATAGCCCGAAGTATTGCCAAACTTAAGTGGCAGTGGGCAGGGCACATTGCTCACAGAACAGATGGCCGATGGGGCCCAAAGGTTCTGGAGTGGCGACCGCGTACAGGTAGACGTAGCGTTGGAAGGCCCCCCACAAGGTGGACCGATGACCTGGTGAAGGCCGCGGGAATCCGCTGGATGCGAGAAGCACAGAACCGGTCGACATGCTTGGGGGAGGTTTATGTCTAGCAGTGGACAGCCTTCGGCTGAAATGACGATGATTTTGATGACATAGTGCAAACTGACCTCCACAACCCAGTTACACGGTTAGGGTAACACGATTTCACGCGGTAAGACTGGTTGTCAGACTTTCGGGTACCTGTCTACCCGTAACGACTGTCAAAGATTCACGAATGACAGCCGGGACCAACGGCTTAGCGTGCGTTCCGAGCCACGGAGGGCTCTCGTTATGTAATGGGTGTCCCACCCATCCACGGACCGACCGTGGCAAGCGGAGCTAAGGGTTTCTATATTAATGAAACCAAATACTAAGTTATTTTTCTAAGTTTTACTATTTTTACCCGACTACGGCGAAGAAAAAAGGAGGGTTATGATTTTGACCGGTACGTATGTATGTATGTATGTTCATCTGTTCCCTCCTATCTTCCAAACCACTTATCACAATTTGACAAATGAGGTATCGTTAGAAGCGTCGTGATTGTCCGCTGGTTATAGGCTATGTGAAGTCACATTAAACATGGCGCCCTCTAGGGGACATAAAGTGAGGAACTTAAAAAAAAATGGTTTTATCGTACCATGTTGGGTATCAAATGAAAGGGCTTAATGAGCACATTTCAAAAATATATATATTATAACCCCAAAAGAATTAAAAAAAAATCAAGTACTTAATAAAAACTAAAACCCAACTACGAATTAAAAGGTATAAACAAGACACCACAGACAGACAAAATAAAAATCCGGAGTCACACGTGTTAGGGCATAAATCGAACAGATTACGTGTGACTCCGGATTTTTTTTCTAATCGACTTCAAAACGAAGGAGGTTCTCAATTCGTCTGTATGTTTTTTTTTTTGCGTATTTTGTGACGCGATTTCTCCGCCAATTGTGAATTGATTTTGATGATTCTTTTTTTTGTTTGGTAGGTCATGCTTTAGAGGTGGTCCCATATAAATACTATGTTTGCTTGCGTAGTTTTTGAGTTGGCTTCAATATTTCGTATTTCTCTAAGTTACTCCGTGACTGTTATTTACATAGCACGTATTAAAATTTGTGTCGGGTAGGTCCCACAACTAAAAAGTGAAAAATAAAAACTTTTTACGAAAAAAAAACACAAAAAAAATCAGTTTAATTTCGGAAGTCGGTGGCAAAAAACGAAAAAAAAACTAAAGAGCGACTTCCGAAATTAAAGATATTTTTCACTTTTTAGTGTTTTTTTTTGTAAAAAGTTTTTATTTCAATACAAAATAGTCCTTTACACAATACCCAGTCAAAAAGAACTGCAACCGGACAAAAATAAAGCTCCAACAATATTGTATGCATCGACATCAATATTTAATACAGAAGTATTCAATCATACGGACGCAATATTCATATGGACCGGTGATTATGGACAGTACCGCAGGAATTCTATAGATATTCAGTAGTTTACCGAGCCGATTGGCGCTTTTTCATTAACAATTTCTTTTGTGAACATGCTGTATAAGTGATGAGAGATAGCGGGTGTTTTAATTTGAGTGAAACGTGTTTCTTAGGAAGCACGTTTCACTCAAATGAATTGCCTTGATCTGATGGCCAATTCTCGTACTTAAAAACCGTTCACATTCAAGTCGCAAACTGTCAAACTTGTTGGTAAATTGATTGTATTTTTGACAGATTCCGAATGAGATGCGTTCTTTAAAATGACGGGCAGCAGTATTCGAATTTGTAAGGTGTAGCTACCACAACTAAAAAGTGAAAAATAATTTTTTTTTTACAAAAAAAAAAAAGAAACCGACTTCCAAAAAATACTAAAAACTGAAAAATAATTTTAATTTCGGAAGTCGGTGGCAAAAACTGAAAATTCAAAACCAAAGACACTGACTTTCGAAATTAAAGTTATTTTCACTTTGTTGTGTTTTTTTTTTAAAGTCGGTTGTTTTTTAATATACTTGTACATTATAATAATTGTTATAAGTCTGTAAGCTTGTGTCTATCTTGTGATCAAAATTCATTCAAAAATTCGCATTCATTTCATTTAAAACAAAACAATGGCCCCGTTTGGCCGTGTCATGAGTACCTATTGATTCAAGATGGCCGTACTACGTGGCCACGCGACCAGAGCTTCGCTAACATCTGTTGAATGATACAGAGTTTGTATACAGCGTGTAAAGAAAACACTGTCCGATCCGTGAGGGTGTTGTTAAAAATAATACTGAGAGTATTTATTATACGTGTTTATTTTTTTGAAAAAAGAAAAATAAAATTGCCCTATTTTTTTTCAATGGGGAATTTTACCGTGGTATTACATGGGGCGCGGGTGGCTGTCCTCTAGCGGGTGTGTACAAGTCATATCATAATGACCTCTGTAGAAAATTAGCTAATTTATAATGAAACTTATAGCTTCCGCCCGCAGCTTCGACCGCGTGATATGTCGATAAAAAGTAGCCTATGTCCTTTCTCCGGCTCTAAACTATCTGTGTACCAAACATTTAAATCGGTTCAGTAGTTTTGGCGTGAAAGCGCGACAGACAGACAGAGTTACTTTCGCATTTATAATATTAGTAAGGACTAGTAAGGATTGGGGTAATTTAGGTACTAAAAACAAGAATTTTAAATGCCACCACCTATTCGATCAATTAGCACGATCGACACATTTAGGAGACGCCTACGGCAGTACCTCATAGATGCGCAACGGAAGCTAGACATGGTTAATATCAATATTTCTTTGTTATAAGTATGGTATACCTATTATTTACTGACGACAGTCCATTGTTTGTTGTGCAACCATAATATCACTCTGCTTCTTTTCTTAAATATCCATCTACCTATCTATAATTATTTTTTATAAAATATCTAATCGACTTATTATTATTATTTGCTACACATATCCATTTTTTTATTTTTGTTTTTTATTTAAATGTCTACACACACTATAAAACTGATTTACATCTGTAAGACGTCCTCGTAACATAAGGTCCAGTTGAAAACACTAGTTGTCTGGCATTCATGCTGAACTGGGCCTGTTTAGCGCAGCCGTGAGGCGCACAATACTTTTTTTATGTTCTTTGTTTTTTTCTATAAATATTGTGTGCCTTACCTGGGTCAAATAAATTTATTTTCTTTCTTTGTTTCTTTTTAAATAGTAATGACTCTCTAATTTTCACAAAAAAAAAAAAACTTTTTAGCAATGTTATTGCGGTACCTAGCCCCTTTCCGGATCTGACAGCAGTTTTGTTAGATGCTGCATACAGGCTTGTTTTGTATATATAGAGAGTCGGTAGAGATGCAGGTTTAAATATTTGATAGATTTTGGGAGTGTTTTGCTCTGATAGTTGTTTTCATGGGCATGCTTTTACAATGTTTGTAAATATGTGAGCACCCTTGTCAGGATATCGCACCAGTTTCAACGTGCCTTAAATTGGGAAAATATTGCACAGTAAAAAATATTTTAAAGGCGGCTTATTGTGTTAGCTTTTGAGTCAACTTCCGAAATCGTCCAAATTTATTGTTTTTCAAGCGAAATAAATACGACGTGTTGGTATCATGAAATGACAAGACCTCAGACATGCCGATGAAATTAATAAAAATTATAATACTTAATTATTTACTTCTGTAATTTAATTTAGTCAAAACCACAGCATCCGCGGTTCCACAAGTATAAGTCTCAATCCCGTAAGAATATCGGGATAAAAAGTACATTGTGTCCTAACCTAGGTCATGTTCTATCCATGTGCCAAATTTCATCCAAATCCGTGCAGCCGTTTTAGCGTGAACGCGTAACAAACAAACGAACTCACTTTCGCATTTATAATAATACAATTAGTATTTATTTAATTTTGATGTATTTATTTAACTTGCATAAATTATTACTTTACTGTGTTCATTTAGTAATAATTACACAAAATGCTAAATACTTTTTAGGGAGTCATCATCTTAGTGACATAACATGAAATGGGGACGCCCTAGGAGGACATTAGGTGACCTTATTGGTGATGATGATCTTCAGAAAGCGGCGTGCTTGTATGACCAGCAGGCGTAGCATGAGCACCGTTTTGTCGACGGAAGAGTAGACTAAAATGACGTTTCCTATAGACAGTAGACAGAACGAGACGGCAGCAAAATAGAAAGAGTCAACTGCACTTTTTACGAAATTTACTCTTTTACATAATTCGACTCAGAATTCTTTGTTTTGTCATAGGATTTATCGGTTGTCAGTGTGATTTTGACAGTAAGGATAGAAAACTTTCTTCCGAAATAGTCTACCTACAAAAAGACCTGGACAAAGATCGTTAGAAATATAAAATGACAGATTGTAGAAGGATTTCTACGGTGCGATGTCAAAAATGAAGAAACGAACTGTCACTTTGTATAGAAAAAGCTATGTCTATTCTTCGTAGAGATAGAAAGCGCCATGCTACGCCTGCTGGGGGCCAAGTCTACTAATTTACAAACACAATGATGAGTTTTTGTATGGCATATCTGTCAAAAACTGATCATTGTGAGACCACTGATACGTTTGTAAATTAGCAGACTTGGCCCCCAGATATATGAACTTAAACGACGCAAAAGGAGTTTGTAAGGATCTTAGCAGGTAGCGTTCTGTGGTTTCTGCCTACCCCCATGAGAAGAATGCGTTAGTTTATGTATGTTTGTGTATTTTATCGACCCTATTTTTTCCTAAACTATACCTACCACCTAGTAACATATTAAATTATGTCAAACAGTTAAAAGTTAACACGTTTATATCACGCAGCCGCGCCCGCCTTAAGTAATTTATAATTTTAACAAACAGGGCTATTCGCATGTCGGGTGACAAAAAAAAATTGTTAATTAAATGTTTTTTTTGTTGTTTTTAAGTATTTGGGAATTGTGAATCTAGTGTGTTGCAATTATGACTCTATTTATAGATAATTAGGTGCTGTCTAGGGCTTCGCCCGCGTGGAACTGAATTATTTTTCTGTTTCTAAAATAAAAGAGGCCCGAGTTACTCCATATAACATCCGCTATCTGCCAGTGAAATTCCCGTCAAAATCGGTCCAGCATTCCGATATTAGCCGGAACAAACAGATTTTTCGTTTCAAAATAACTTTATATAAAAATACTTTTTAGTATTTTGCTCAGGCGTGACTTTGCGGAAATCCATTATAAAATACAATATACGTATTTAGTAGACTATTCCGCTTAACTACCTATTCTTCATGAGTCATAATGCCCTGTAAGAAATCGACACGTGTTTCAGCTCTCAACGAGGCGTCCTCAGGATGACAATTGACCAGTCGCAAACCAGAACACGACATGTTGCCACACCGAGCGCTGAAAGGAGAAACACGACACGTGTCGATTTTGTACAGGGTTTTGTATGACTCTTACTTTTTACAAAAAAAAAACAACCGACTTCCAAAAAACACAAAAAAGTGAAAAATAATTTTAATTTTCGTTTTTTGCCACCAAATCCTCGCACTCCTCCATTTTGAAGAAGTCGGTTACAAACATAACAAAAACAAAAAAAACTGGATATAATTATAACATGAGAGAATGACCCTTGTCGGCCACAATATAGGTCGCCGTTATAATTAGTTAAATTTACGATGGTGCCCCTCCCTAGCGGACACGGCACCCCACTCTTCTACATAAGCAACATATTTTTAACCCCTCTTTGTTATAATACTACTTTTTTAACTGACCTAGACGTCAAATTTTAATAGACGAATTATTATCTGCCTAGCCTTTTCCTAAATACGTTGTGGTTGGGTTCCAGCCTAACCAGATGCAGCTGAATACCAGTTTTTTACATGGAGTGACTGCTTATCTGACCTCCACAACTCAGTAACTGGGCAATACGATACCCCTAGTAAGACTGGTTGTCAGACTTTCGGGCGACGGCGACCCGTAACGACTGTCAAAGATCCACGAATGACAGCCGGGACCAACGGCTTAACGTGCTTTCCGAAGCACGGAGGAGCCGCGATATGTCAAACAGACTAAAAAAAAAAAGCCTTTTATTCTACTACCCAAATTACACATTTTTACAAAAAAAAATCTTAGCTTATGCGAAATAATATTTTAAATTATTCGAGATTTTAATATGTTAATTGGATTCTAATTTGTAATGTGTTAATTATATGATAGAATAATTTATTTCTGATAAGTATTAATTAATTGAATTAGTAGTAGTCGCCTCCTTGGCGTTGACCTCCCCCATTCTTTTCCGTATGATGTATGAACGTAAACGCAGCAAAAGGAGTATGTAAGGATCATAGCAGGTGGCGTTCAGTCTGTAGTTTCTGCCGACCCCCATGGGAAGATGGCGTGAGTTTGTGTATGTACGCAATGGTGCTAATTCTGTTGTACAAAAATCCTAATCCTAACTATAAAGTATTTCATTTATAAACATAATTTTCATTTTTAAATATTTGTAAATAAACATTTAAATAACAACAACCGCCTTCCAAAAAAACACTAAAAAGTGAAAAATAACTTTGATTTCGGAAGTCGGTGACTTTGCTTTTCAATTTTCGTTTTTTGCCACCGACTTCCGAAATTAAAGTTATAATTTTTGCCTTTTTAATATTTTTTTTGGAAGTCGGTTTTTTTTTGTAACAAGTTTTTATTTTCACTTTTTAGTTGTGGTACCTACTTACTACTAAATAACAGTGACGGAGTCACTTAACCCAAGTAAATAAGTATATAACCGCAAGTCGAGTAATTTTACTTTTAACTCCTTTCATCTATTTTTTAAACAAGGCTTTAAACAAGACACACAAGGGCGGTAATGATCTACAAAATTATCACAATCAAGGCGTCACATATTACACATAATAAACAGCTATTACGGTTAATAAGGCATCGTTAAAATATAATGACTATATTAATAAGACCCTCCGTATAAACATGCCATTACATCACGCCTGTATGGGGAAGGGACGGGCAGAAGTGTATAGTTAGGTAAAGAAAGAAAGAAAGAAATAAAGAAAGAAAAATAAATAAATAATTTAACACAGACTAAAAGGCACACAAAATATACAGCAGATAACAAAATAAAATAAAAAGTGTAAAAGTGCGATGTAAGGAAATGATCAAGAGAAAGAAACAAAGAAAGAAAAAAGAAAGAAAGAATGAAAAATAAATAAATTATTTAACACAGACTAAAAGGCACTCAAAATATACAGCAGATAATAAAATAAAATGAAAAAGTGTAAAAGTGCGATGTAAGGAAATTATCAGGGGAGTATGCCACACGGCTGCGCCAATCCGCCAATTTGGCAAAGAGATAGATGGCATCCTGGGGAAGGACATAGGCTACTTTTTATCGACATACTGCGTGGGCGAAGCCGCGGGCTGAAGCTATGTAGTATATATAATATTATAAATGCGAAAGTGAGTTTGTTTGTTGGTTACGCTTTCACGCTAAAACGGCCGAACGGATTTGGATGAAATTTGGCACAGGGGTAGGCCATGACCTGGAATAGGACATCAGATACATTTTATCCCGATATTCCCACGGGATCGAGACCGCGAGGCGTAGCTGCTCATATTAACAGACAGCTGTGCTGCTGGGGAGTTTGTTGCGCCACTTCTTCTTCCCAGCTAAAGCACTAGGAAGTGGTGAAGGGTGGGCGTTTTGGGGGACTGTCTTATGTGATTTTGACGTTCGAAAAGTGCTGATTCTCAGCCTAGTTTGAATAAATGACTTTTGATTTTGATTTATTATAATTATCATTTACGAAGCTCACAAATTACCCATAATATGTCTATTTTACAATTTATCATTATATCGTTGATCATAGATCTATGATCTATCATAAAAATGATAGTGTATTATCCCCTTTACAGCCATTTCATACGACTGTCAGAGAATGACATTTTGATTTCACATTTTGATTAAATGGAGGAGCTCGTGGCTAAATACTCGTAATAACAGCCGCACGGGTCGATCTATCAGGTTAAGCTACGCTTGCCGGGGTTGGTCCGTGGATGGGTGACCATCTTTACATACCGAGACTCCTCCGTGCCTCGGAAAGCGCGCTAAGCCGTTGGTCCCGGCTGTCATTTGTGGATCTTTGACAGACGTTACGGGTCGTCAGAAGCTCGAAAATCTGACAACCAGTCTTACCAAGGGGTATCGTATTACCCAGTTACTGGGTTGTGGAGGTCAGATAGGCAGTCGCTCCATGAAAAATACTGGTATTCAGCTGCATTCGGTTAGACTGGAAGCCGACCCCAACATAGTTGGGAAAAGACTAGGCAGATGATGATGATGATTTTGATAAAACGGACAATTTTAGTTGACAGTTTTGCAAAGTAACCTTTTTTCCCTAACATTACTAAGGAAACAGGAAAATTGCAAGCTCAAACTAAAATGGCGGTTCAAGATAAAAATGTTTTTAGAATCGGAAGTAAGAAGTCTCATCAAGTTCTCATTATTGTTCCGATTCTGTTTTCCTTAGCTTTTTCTAAATAAACAGTAGAGTACTTTGTGCAAGCAGCTCCGCCGGGAAGTACTACCATAAGTTGAAAGATTTCTAGATTTCAATCTGCCTAGCCTTTTTCCAACTATGTTGCGATCTACCAGTCTAACTGGATGTGGCTGAATACCAGTATTTTACATGGAGCGACTGCCTACCTGACCTCCACAACCCAGTAACTGTGCAATACGATACTCCTTGGTGAGACTGGTTGTCAGACTTTCGGGCTTCTGACGACCCGTAACGACTGTCAAAGATCCACAAATGGCAGCCGGGACCAACGTCTTAACGTGCTTTCCGCTAAAATCATACATACAAGCAGTGTGATTCTTTATAATGTGCACATATCGAAATTAGGGAACCTATGTTTAATTTTATCGACGGCATAAATCATAAACTGCCTTGCCTTTTCCCAACTATGTTGGGGTCGGCTTCCAGTCTAACTGGATGCAGCTGAATACCAGTATTTTACATGGAGCGACTGCCTATCTAACTTGAAAATACTAATATTCAGCTGCATCCGGTTAGACTGGAAGCCAACCCCAACATAGTTAGGAAAAGGCTAGGCTGTGTGTGACTGCCTATCTGACTTCTACAACCCAGTTACTGGGTAACACCAGCGGTAAAACTGATTTCAGCCTTTCGGACTTTCCGTAACGTCTGTCTAAGATCTACGAATGACATCCATGTTAATATTATAAATTCGAAAGTAACTCTGTCTGTTACCTTTTCACGCCTAAACCACTGCACGGATTTTGACAAAATTTGGCAAGGGGATAGATGGCATCCCGAGGAAGGACATAGGGTACTTTTTATTGACATACCACGCAGGTAAAGCCGTGGGCGGAAGCTAGTATAAATATAAATTGTCGCTCAATTTAAGTAAAAGTCGCCCAAAACCAACGAACGACTCAACGCTTTATTTTAACCATAAAATACGAATACATAGCATTTTTACGGTGTTTTTATGAGTCAGGTAGAACCATAAACCATGGTAGGTTTGCCATAAATCATGGAAAGAACATCTCTTTATATTATTTTGACAATATTATTGGCAAACCTGTTGAAAAGGTACAACTTTATAAGTATCATTCATATTATGGGCTAATTTACTTTTCAGTTCTGGGTTTTATACTGGCGCTGGACACAGCAACACACATTTGAACACTTTTTTGAACACGTGTGGCACGGGTGTTTGGGTATTTGATCAAAGTTTGATCTCACATTTATTACCGTACCTCACAAGTGTTCAAACAAGTGTTCAAATATTTGACTGTGTCTTTAAGTTGAAAGATTTCTAGATTTCAATCTGCCTAGCCTTTTCCCAACTATGTTGCGATCTACCAGTCTAACTGGATGCAGCTGAATACCAGTATTTTACATGGAGCGACTGCCTACCAGACCTCCACAACCCAGTAACTCTGCATTAAGATACTCATTGGTAAGACTGGGTTGTCAGACTTTCGGGCTTCTGACGACTCGTAACTACTGTCAAAGATCCACGTTTGACAGTCGGGACCAACGGCTTAACGTGCTTTCCGAGGCACGGAGGATTCTCGGTATGTAAAGATGGTCCACCACGGACCAACCCCGGCAAGCGTAGCTTAACCTGATGGATCAGCCCGTGCGGCTGTTATTACTTAGCCACGAGCTCAAAAAATTCATCCAAAAAATGCGACCAGAAATAAAACAAAACACTACCGCGTCTGCTTGCCCCACAAAAGTAATGATGGTGATAATAAACACATATTACGGTTAATGTGGGGGCACGAAGATGTATCACCCACTTAGAACTGGCACAAGGCCGATTTTAGCAGGATATGTTTGTTTTTCGACGCCATATTACTTTACTGGTTTCTTCTACTTCATTTATTTAAAAAAAATCAAAAATCATTTATTCAAACTAGGCTGAGAATCAGCACTTTTCGAACGTCAAAATTACATGAGACAGTCCCCCAAAAACGGCCACCCTTCACCACTTCCTAGTGCTTTAGCTGGGAAGAAGAAGTGGCGCAACAAACTGTCCAGCAGCACAGCTGTCTGTTCAGGTAGAAAAAATTGATTCTATACAAAAGTATGCAAAATCATATATACCTATATTATGCAATTTCATCATCTAACAAGCCGGCGTAACTATGTTGTGGTCGGCTTCCAGTCTAACCGGGTGCAGCTGATTTTGTAACATGAAGCGACTGCCTATCTGGGTGCTTAAAATAGTCACTTTGGCAGAATCGTAATAGGAAAATATTATGAATCATCGTAAAATGTCACAAACTTACAATTCATAATATGATCTGCGTGCGATTCATTAACGAAGTCATCTGTTTGACAGTTTTCTATGGAGATTCGTAAAATGGTCCACAAATTATGAATTGCTTTAATGTCAAATTAGAAGAATTGCTAATGACAGCTGGAAATTCAGGAAATTAACTGCTCTCGGAGGAATAGCTAAATGTGGCTGGTTTAGGCCGTCAGACCTTCACAACCCCGTAACTGGGTAATACAATACCCCTACACAGGGCAGTTATTGAATGGGTAATAGGACACCCCTTGGTAAGACTGGTTGTCTTTGTCGGCTTCTGACTACCCGCAATGCAGCTGAATACAAGCATTTAGTGGAGCGATTGCCTATCTGACCTCCACAACAGAGTTGCTTTGGCTTTCCGACTACCCGAAACGACTGTCAAAAATCGATGAATGACAGCCGTGACCAATGTCTTAGGTGCGGGACATACACAAGAGGCGAGTGGCGTGGGCGTGTCGGCGTAGCGGTGCGGCGCGGGCGTTGCGCCGGTCCTTTGGTATTTCATACAAAAGGGATAGGAGCGTCGAGGCGCGGAAAACACAACAGGGGGCCTAGACAAAATCCCTTTTCTGTAAGCGTTAACGCCAACGGAAAGATCTAATTGTATGGAGTTGACAGCAGCAGTCACGTGACATCTCTAAAACTAATGTCAATTCCATACAATTTGATCTTTCCTTTGGCGTTAACGCTTACAGAAAAGGGATTTTGTCTATAGCCTCAGAAAAGCCTGAGTCCCAGTAGTAGGTACATTCACTTAAACAGGTATTACACATGCCTGTTACTTGCACAAAAGTATGCAAGTAATTTTGCAGCAGTTGTGAAATTCACCAATCAGAAGTTGTTCATTGGCATACAAGCTAATTGCGTACTTTATAACATAAAAAGCTGCAAGTACTTGTGCAAGTTACAGGTAACTTGCAAAAGTACTTGCAGCTTTTACATACTTGCTTCTTAATACGAGGCCTAAAATACCTAGCGGGTATTCACAAGTTAGTTAATTGATTGTTGATATTTTTATTTATTTTCAATGAAGTTAGAGGGTTAAATGCCTACCAATCGAGTTATAAAATATACACAAGTTTGTTTTAAGTATTTTTGATGATTAATAAATTACTTTACATTCTGTGATGAACAATCGTTTTTTTTATTAAGACAAGAAAGTAGTCATACTCCTGTGATATTTTGATACACCTGAAAAGGAAAAGGCTTTTGTCCAACAGTGGGAAAGTACAGGTAGTAAATACGACAACATTAACAGTCAACTAAATACAGTCTAAATTATATTAGTCATACAAGTTTTGATATTTGTTTCAGACATGTCTAAATAGGCAAATTCCCTATATAAACAATTTGGTACGCAAACATTACTTCGAATTTCTGAAAGCTATATCAGTAGAATCTTCTGCCAGTCTTATGAAGCTGATGTGATGCTGATTGATTGATAGAAAAGACTAAAACCTTATACTAAGTTGACATGAGACTGAATAGGTTTTGACAGCTATAAAATAAATGATTTAAATATCTTTATTATAAGGAACTAAACGTATTAAAAACGGTTATTTTTTGCTGTGCAAGTAGTATGGAGTGTGCACGCAACCTGTAAGTATCTTGCGCAATAGAAACAACTTGCATGCAAAATCTTATTACACTGACATGCGTACTATTGTATTCTTGTGTGCAAGTACTTGCAGAATTAAAATGTAGATTTTTTTAAACATACTTTTTAGATTCAAGCAAACTGGTATGACTAATTGCAGCATTATACCTACCACACTTATAATTTAATGTCCTGGCTATGACAATTCGCAAGTAACTCGACCGCCATTACAATTTTTTTTTGTCGTTTCAAACTCTAACTGTTTCCAAGGGATGTTTGACAATAATGTGTCTTTAATTTAATAAGTTGGTATCCAGTTACCAGGTTGTCTTACTTGCGAGTTTGTCATAGTAAATTAGGGTCTAATAGTTATTATAAATGACATTTATGTGGTACTAGATACGTGTTTTTTTTTTGTTACTGAAATGCCTATTTTCGATGATTCAATTGAATTCTAAGTGACTGTGCTGTTGGTGTGCTTACGATAAATAAATAAATAAATATTTCCTAACAGTAATATTGCCAAATTAATCAAAACAGCGATATATTTGACATCTAGCTATTTGCGACATTGCCTACTTTCAAATTGCACGCTTATAACTCTCATCAAACGTTTGTGAGTACAGATTAAAATAGTACACCCCTTTGCAAAAAAACGGGCGGTTTTGATTTTTGTACATTATCGGTAATCATTTAGCTGTAAAGAGGTTTTAATAGCCAAACTATGTTACTGGCACTTAATAAAGAGTCTGGGTATGAAAAAAAGTTAATTCCAAATTCGAAACTTTTGTTTAAAAACAATCATAATCCCGTTTTCCGTTTGTGACTTTTACTAACATTTTGCAGATTTGCTGTTATAAGGTTATCCTGGCAACTAAAACTAACTTCTCGTTATTTTTAGTAGAATAATTTATGTTTGTCGCATAATCCAGCCCTAATGTGACATAAAAGTGATATCTTTGTTTCTATTGTAACGGCAGAAAAAGCAATAAGAGCTAGTAAAATTGTAGCGCTGCTGGAAGAGGGGTGTAGCCAAAAAACTATATTCTTATTGATTATAACAAATTACTAGTCATTAATGCTAATGACATAGTAAAAATATTAATATTATCCATACAAAAGCCAATGACTGTTAAGGTGCCCGTTTTTTTTGCAAAGCAGTGTATATTTTTTGACAGTTGCTTCGAAGTCAAGATAAATCCACACGTCTAGTACACACATAAATATTACCAAAAAAAGCTTTTAACCTATTACTTACCAACTTTATTATTATTATGCGGATGCTGATGGTGATGCGGCTGGGGTTGCGGCTGTTGCTGCATCTGTGGCACCAATGCTGGGTGAGGCAGCTGCAGTAACTTCGGCTCAAGCTTCGTCGCAGCAGCGACAGGAATTGGCCCAGCATTTGTCATCGTAGTCATAGTGGCAGCGGGCATCATCAATGTTGACATCGTTAGCATTTTGGATTGCCCGCAATTATTAACAAACCGTACGTCCGAATGCGAGTTTCAAAAATCCATTTTTTTCCGACACGCACTATTTGCCGCACTAAATTTTTTGACGGATTATGTTTTTTTTTGGTACACTGGTGTTTGTTTTTGGATTTTAAAGTTGTAATATATTTTTTAAATATATATTTTTTGGATGTATATAACTACTGTTGTATTTTTATAGATAGCTAAATCACATAGTTTTATTCACTGACATAATTATGTATTTTTTATGTTTAACATCTAAACTATAGTAGATCTGTGGAAATATAAATATTTTTAGTTAATTTTTTTAAAGAAATAATATTCGGAATTAATTCACTTAATATTCTTGTTAACCCATTCAAATATGCATAAATACTATTTCCTTGCGTTCATTTGGAACCTCACTCAAGTGAGCGAACTCATTTGTTTTTAAAGTAAATCATCGCGGATTCACAACCAGACAACGTTCGAATTTCAAAGTGATGTTAAGAGAATAACCCCCACAATTCGGGATACTTATTTTACTCATGAAAATAGATTATCTTAGTATTATATCATGTAATCAAAGCCTTGCAGTAATATTATAATAGGAAACTTGCAACTTTACAACTAAACTATTTGAGCTTAGTCGGGTTGTTGAATATTTGGCGTAGTTGTGAACGGATTAGCAGGAATATTAGTGGAGGAACTATTATCTAGTACTTGCAGGATGTCGTGCAAGTACTTGCAGAGTGTAGCCGTACTTGGAATTGGAAATTAATTTTAATGTTTAATTTAGGATAGCTTGATCTTATGACAGATAGCAAAGAATATTCTCTTGTTTTTTATTGGCAAGTGCAGAAGAAAATAATATAGCTCATGCCGGCCGTGGTATAAATGTACGTTTAATTATGGTGTTTTACGCGCGTAAAACGTCGTATCAAGATAAAAATAGACACAAGCACACTTACACAAACTGTAAGGGCTTGAAATTGTGTAACACACGATCAATAAAACATTATGCTGCATTCTGCAAGCACTGTGATCCTGCAAGTACTGCAAGTTGCAATTAATTGTATTTGGTCGCAAATTAAAAAGACTTGGTAAAATGTTATTGTTTTCGATATTTTTTTATGCGCAAGTACGAATTGTGGCTTTTTTTTCAAAGTTTACGTAATAGTTGATGTAGCTTTTAAACTTGTAGTTGCGATTGTTTTATTGCTGTTAAAATGTTAGTAGTATTACCAGCGTATAATGCTCTGCTGGGACACAGGCCTCCTCTCTGAGAGGGAGTGGGCCGTAATCCACCACGCGGGCCTAGTGCGGGTTGGTAGATGTCACATGTCTTCGAATTTTTGGTTCTAGGACATGCCGGTTTCCTCACGATGTTTTCCTTCACCGTTTTGAGAGCAGTGGTGATGAAATAATTTACACAAAGTAAAGCGCCTGTCTGGGTTCGAGCCTATGACCTACAACTCGTAAGTCGCGGCCAAAAAAAAAATATCGTAGTAACTGTTTTTAATTATCGAAGTTCTTATAATTTCAAGATTTGAAACTCTTGTAATATATATTGTAAGTCAGTCATAGTTTTACATACCATACAGTTCGTTTTTTAATCATGTAGACTAATCTGACATTTCAAATGACTGCGGTTTGTTTTTTCAATGAGGCGTTTGACATTTGAACCTGTCAAATTGGTCTATGGTATTAAAAAATTGGGGACTGCCGATAGAAGTGAAAACTAAGTAACATTCATTCATTTCTTCAAGCGTTCGGTGACGATGACGCGAGTTCTATGATTTTTGTTCACCCAACAAGAGTTCGGTGACGATGACGCGAGTTCCATGATTTTTGTTCATACAAAAAGTGCTCAACGCGCCTAAAGAAGTTTTCACTTAAAAAACCAAGACAGAGCGCTATCAACAGTAGTGACGTGCGGCCGGTTTCGTAAACATGTGAGCGCTTAGTGAGGTGTAGATTGATTGTAAATGTGTGCATTGTGAGCGTGTATGCACAGAGTTATCAGCTATAAACATTTTATCTATAAAATTAAATTCTTTTTGTAATACTTTTTATTTAAAAAAAAAAAATATCTTGTGTAATTTAAAAGTTATTTAAATTTTAGTGTTGGAGTTTCTAAGTGTGGTACCAAGTTTTGACGGCCAGTTTATTAATTATATTGGTGTTAGTATAACAAGATGCATCACACAATTACAGCAAGCATTCTATAGTTTCTGCTTTCAGAGAAAAAGGCATCAGAAAGGCTAGGCAGATGTCATCATCTGCCTAGCCTTTTCCCAACTATGTTGGGGTCGGCTTCCATTTTAACCGGATGCAGCTGAATACCAGTATTTTACATGGAGCGACTGTCTATCTGACCTCCACAACCCAGTAATGGTAAGACTTGAAAAAGGCATCAGATGTGTGTTTATTAAAAATAGGTGTTTACTACAAAATCCTTTTAGTACCCGAGCCCCTGCTGAGAGCGTCATAATGTTAGGTAATCATGAAACAGATGCCTGGGCTTAGAGTTAAGACAACACCTTGGACTATTTATATATACTGCTTTCTTTTTTTTTTAACTTTATATAAAATACTAGCTCCTGTTCCTGCTTTGCGTGGTTTTACAAATTGACAAAGCAACTATTAAAAAAAATATATATATTGGGTCCCCACCAACGAAATTGGCGTTTTTTTCTCACAAATACAGAACCTCGTCTCCTTTATGATTTAAAATATTCATCAATTGCTTGGTATTATAACGAATAATGACCATCATAGACAACTACCAATAGTAAAAAAACCTTATTATTAGTTTTCTAAACATAAAAAAATACCTCCTCATTTTGTTAGCAGAAATGACCACTTTTTTTTTTAACTTAGCCAAAACTTATTTTTGTCGCTTAATCTAAGTGGCATACGTTATCTTAGTTTTTAAACATAAGTGCATAAAAGTTTTAAAACATTAGTGTTCATGTTTATAAATTAAGAAAATGTTAGTATGAAAAATGCAACTTCTTTAAAACTCCCCATACAAAACGCTGATTTCATAGGTAGGGACCTAATACATGTGTCAGCACAGAACCGGTCGAAGTAGCGGTGCTTGGGGAGGCCTACATCCAGCAGTCAACGTCTTTCGGCTGAAATGATGATACATGTGTGATATACATTTATTTTTTTCCTCATGCATGAGAGATATTTCTCGACGGCATGTGAAGGCAAGTGAGAGGCCCATGGGCGGCATAAAAACTCAGACACCATGTTAGCCACTAATAACACAAAACGAAAAGAAAAAGTTGAGTCAAATAAACCTTCCTACATCAAAATACATTTTGTAGTTAAGAAGAACTATGCGGCCAGAGAGACACGAAAATCGACTTTGTTTTACACTATCTATACAACATTATGGTATAGATAGTGTAAAACGATAAGGGGTCATTTTACTCATCATTTTGAGCAATGTTTTCTATGAAATCGCGAAAAAAAAATCAGCTGTTCCATACATTTGTGTTCACTTAAATCGACAAAATGTATGGAACAGCTGTTTTATTTTTTGCGATTTCTAGTTTTGACAAAGTCAAAGTCAAATAATTTATTTCAAATAGGCACATATATGGCACTTTTGAACGTCAAAATCCATAGAAAAAGTTGTTCAAAATGATGAGTACAATGACCCCTTTTGGGGTTTAGCATAAACAAAAAATAATGATAGACCACTGCAGAGCTTCAGATTAAGTTACGACAATTCATCACCACGCTACTTGCTCTTTGGCTATTGGCTTTTCAACGACCTACATAATCAGCATATAATGTTCCCACTGCTGGGACTCAGGCCTCCTCTCTGTAAGAGGGAGTGGGCTGTAATCCACCACGCGGGCACATTGCGTGTTGGTAGATGTCACATGTCTCTTAAATGTTCGGTTCTGGGACATGCCGGTTTCCTGACAATGTTTTCTTTCACCATTTTTAGAGCAGCGGGGAAAATTGTGCATAAGCTTGCAAGTTTATTAAATTGTGACCCATTTTTTAAATGAATTTATGATGTGGGGTATGCCCTAGTTTTTTTTAAGTAACGTGTCATTGCTTCGATTTATTATTTACATGATAAAATGCATTCCAGCTTATCGCAAGCCTCTGGGTAGCAAATATGCAGTTCATGAGAACATGATACTTCTATCATGTTACTGTTGTGATTGTTTGTCAGACAAATCAACTGAAAAAAAAAAAAAACTGCCTAGCCTTTTCCCAACTTTGTTGGGGTCGGCTTCCAGTCTAACCGGATGCAGCTGAATACCAGTATTTTACATGGAGCGACTGCCTATCTGACCTCCACAACCCAGTAACTGGGTAATTCGATACCCCTTGGTAAGACTGTTTGTCAGACTTTCGGGCTTCTGACGACCCGTAACGACTGTCAAAGATCCACAAATGACAGCCGGGACCAACGGCTTAACGTGTTTACTACTACTACTTTACTTTTTTGACCTAAACACCGTCATTTTCCATGTATCACGCACATAGTTTTGTGCAAGTTACAGGCATGTGTTCATATTGTCTGTAACTTGCATAAAAGTATGCAAGTTGCATATCATTGTGACATCCTCCAATCAGAACTAGTTATGGCACAATTTTATGCAAGTTACTTGCAGACTATTTTGCAAGATACTTGCACAAATATGCGCAAGTAACTTGCAGACTTTTGTGCAAGATACAGTCATGTGTATTAAGGCTAAGTTAGTCAATCATCCATCATCAAAAATAAAACGATAGTTCCCGGTTGTTTGTTCTCGTTACTAATACCCGCCAATTTGTCAGTTTTCCTTGACGCACGATTTTCGCCCTGAGCTTCCGTGACACAACGGAGTTGGGCTGACAACTAACATACCTACTATAATACTGTGTTTTTGTACAGTGAAGGACAAAAATACGTCAATATTTACTTCATACTCTGCCTGCCTTTTCCCAGCTATATTAGGGTCGCCTTCCAGTCTGATTGGATGCAGCTGAATACCAGTATTTTACATGGAGAGACTGCCTATCCGAACTCCACAACCCAGTAATTGGATAATATGATACCCCTTGGCAAGACTGGTTGTCAGACTTTCAGGCATCTGACGACCCGTAACGACTGTCAAAGATCCACGAATGACAGCCGGGACCAACGCCTTAACGTACTTTCCGAGGCAAGGAGTAGTCTCGGTATGTAAAGATGGTCACCCATCTATGGACCAACCCCGGCAAGCGTAGCTTAACCTCATGGATCGACCCGTGCGGCTATTGTTTTAAGCAATTGGTATACATAATTTAATGCATCTGGTTAGACGTGAAGCCGACTCCAACATAGTTGGGAAAAGGCTAGGCAGATTGATACAAATTACTTAAAAAAATAACTAAATCTTTAAATTAAAAGAATGACATTATGTTGAGAATAATATTTCAAAAACGTTTGTCAAAACTTTTAGAAAAAATCTCATTTGTATTTAACTAAGTGAACTGTGTACATATTTATGCCCTCGACTGTACGCCCTAAACAAATGTGAAAAAATTAATTTTACTGACATCCCTACCCGCAATATGTATGTTTGTCAAATGTGAAACAAAAAATATTGCTTCGTTTTTGTGTAATGCTGTGGGTAAAAAGGGTGTAATAGGCCAAATGGATAAGGATAAAAACCGGCCAAGAGCGAGTCAGACTCGCGCATGAATGGTTCCGTACCATTATCTATAAAAACGGCAAAAAAATCACGTTTGTTGTATGGGAGCCACCTTAAATATTTATTTTATTCTGTTTTTTAGTATTTTTTGTTATAGCGGCAACAGAAATGCATCATCTGTGAAAATTTCAACTGTCTAATTATCATGGTTCATGAGATACAACTTGGTGACAGACGGATGGACAGCGGAGTTTTAGTAATAGGGTCCCATTTTACCTTTTGGGTACGAAACCATAAAAAATAAAATACATTTTACCAACAAAAATTGCGCAAAATTAAATGTTTACTATCAGAGCCACCCCTGTCAACGTGATTGAAATATTCTAGCATTCAATGTTTGTGTATCCGAAGTATGTATTCCCGCGCCGTTTTGTGAATATAAGCTACTGTAATAATATTACAGTAGTTAATGTTAATTTAAGTTAATGTATAAATATACAGTGTAATGGGAAAAACACTAGGTTCACGGTCACGCACTGTCATACACTGTGCATGAAAAATAATCTAAATGTGCTTAATTTTCATTCTTTGACTACAATAGGGAATATGTATTTGATTCAAATAAGGGTCAAGTACTTTTCTATAAACTATATTACTTCAGAATTATGCCTCCATCAATATTTTTGAATAATATTCCTGTTTGAGCGAGAAATTAATTTTTTGAAAGTGCTAAAAACTGTGGGAAATTCATATACCTGAAAAGCTAAGAGCGGATGTGACGTAAGAATCTATGACAACAATCAAAATGTCAAGTGTTTTGTAAGAGTGTTTGACATTGACTTGATACTTGTTTGTTCGTTGTCATGGATTGTGACCCAAGCGCAAAATGGAGGGTGTTTAAAAAGCCAGGGTCGGATGGCTATTTTTAACTTTTTAACATACACACCAGGGTATAATATGTAAACATTTGGGTTTTGGGTCGAAGATATACACAGTTCTTTGAAAATTCTCTCAGCTGCGGAGCACTTGACGGATGTCAGACAATATGTCATGCGCGATGTCTATTCTAGGAAGCTTCTAGATTTTCTAGAAGCTTCGCCTGTCAAACGGATTGTGGCGGAAGCGGTTCGTAATACCTGCCTGTTACAACTTTTTTTTTAAATACTTTAAATTGCTTTTTTGCCGTCGATTTTTTTTTTACTATTATTATTTGGCCATGTAAACTATCGAATAAAAATACTTAAAAAATGCATGCATATTCCCTATTGATATGCAAAAGGGACGGAGTTCAATGTAGTTAATGCGCAGTAGTATGACGTAGCGTTGGAAGGCCTCCCACAAGGCGGACCGATGACCTTGTGAAGGCCGCAGGAATCCGCTGGATGCGGGGAGCACAGAACTGGTGGAAATGGCGGTGCTTGGGGGAGTATTACTGCTGAAATAATGTTGATGATGAATGCGCAGTAATTACTTAAAAATACGTAATATCAGGCAGAGGAGTAACTATAAAATAGTACACCCATATTTTGCCAGTTATGATTTCATGTCCTATGTAATAGAGGACGAGTCTATTGGCATCAAACGGAACTCCAGACTCTGGACTGCTACTGAGAAAATCCAGATGGAAAAACCCAATAACCCAATATCCCGACCTAAGAATCAAACCCGGGACTCAGCAGTAGCGATTGGGACAAATAGACCAACGATGATGTCATGGTGTTGGTTATTCGCAGTACATATATTACGCTTTGATGTACCGATTGATTTGAATGAGAGTTTTTATGTTTCGGCCGCTCATCTGTCGATTGGCCTTCTAATGGCCGATAACAATTAAAATTCTATTGTGTCTCGTTAATGACAGTTGGAGGTATAAATGATCTCAATCACAGTCTAACAAAATTCTATTCGAATCTTACGAAAAAAAACACTTAATAAAAATGATAAGCCCTTTTTAATCTAAACTTAACAATAAACAGGATTTTATGGCACGAAAGCCTTTTTTTCCTTTTCACGAAAAAAAAAGCTCCAAAAACGACGTAACAACCCTTTACAAAAGGCTTTATTACAACATTCACTGAAATTGAGGGTAGCTAAAGAAAAACACTTAAACCCTCTACGGCGTAGCATCCTCTACGGCGTAACCCTCTACGCCGTAGCCTGACATTTGAAGCTCAAATCTAATTATACAGCGCGAATTTTTTAAATATTAGGACAAGTTAAATTAAAAGTGTATGGTACAGGGTGTGGTTTTTAACTGTGACATGCCGTGACACGGGATCGGGTGAAATGGCTACCCCTTTTATCGATTTGTTTCGTGGTCGACGCGTTGAGAGAACGTTTTGCTACAGTTTTCATGCAAATATATACAGGTATGGCGTTTTTTGTTGTGATAACTAGGGCCTAAGGGTACGGTTTCGTAGAAGAGTGGTGGCCGCCATATAACGGCCGCAGTTACGGTTGTCATGAAAATGATGGCAGCGGGGTTTGAATTTACGGTGTCAAAAAAAGCTCTCTAGGAAAACATCTAATAAATTAGTTTAGACTTCCCTTGGTTGTATCAGTATCATTCATTCCATGAATCCTTTATTCTAACTATAATATTATACAGCCGCACGGATCGATTCGTCAGGTTAAGCTACGCTTGCCGCGGTTGGTCCATGGATGGGTGACCATCTTTTCATATCGAGACTCCTCCGTACCTCAGACAGCACGTTAAGCTGTTGGTCCCGGCTGTCATTTGTGGATCTTTGACAGTCGTTACGGGTCGTCAGAAGCCCGAAAGTCTGACAACCAGTCTTACCAAGGGGTCTCGTATTACCCAGTTACTTGGTTGTGGAGGTCCGGTAGGCAGTCGCTCCATGTAAAATACTGGTATTCAGCTGCATCCGGTTAGACTGGAAGCCGACACCAACATAGTTGGTAAAAGGCTAGGCAGATGATGATGAATATTATAAATGCAAAAGTGAATTTGTTTGTTACGCTTTCACACTTACATGAAATTTGGCACATGAGTAGACGATTACCTGGAATCGGATATAGGATACTTTTTATCCCTATATTTTCACGGCATTGAGACTTACGCGGGTGGAGGCGCGGAGTGCAGCTAGAAATATATAATTTGTTTATAATGACAGCTGGGACCAACGGCTTAACGTGCTCTCCGAGCCACGGAGGAGTCTCGGTATATAAAGATGGTAAACAACACGAAAATAACTAATTGGGGGAACGCCACGCGTATTTCAAAATATATTTATTCGATTTTTTTTTAAGTTTATAATTCGTAGGTTGTCTAATATAAATAATTTGGTAGATGCTAGGTTTTGAACCCACAAGCTAAAGAAGCAGCCCTCAACCCTTGGGGCTTTCACGGAATTCCATTTTATTAATAATAAATGATACATATTGTAGGTTTAACATATTATTATGTATCTTAATTGAAAGTAAACAGACTTCGTATTTGCCTGAGGGTAGGGAACCCTTTTCATAAATTGCCCGGAGGATAACCATGTATTTGAATCGACATATATAATAATAATTATCCATACTAATATCCATATCCATACTTATCATCATCTGCCTAGCCTTTTCCCAACTATGTTGGGGTCGGCTTCCAGTCTAACCGGATGCAGCTGAATACCAGTATTTTACATAGAGCGACTGCCTATCTGACCTCCACAGCCCAGTAACTGGGTAATACGATACCCCTTGGTAAGACTGGTTGTCAGAATTTCGTGCTTCTGACGACCCGTAACGACTGTCAAAGATCCACAAATGATAGCCGGGACCAACGGCTTACCGTGCTTTCCGAAGCACGGAGGAGTCTTGGTATGTAAAGATGGTCACCCTTCCACGGACCAACCCCGGCAAGCGTAGCTTGACCTGATGGATCGACCCGTGCGGCGGTTATTACGCAGCCACGAGCATCTCATAACTATATCTATACTTATAATAATATAAATTCGAAAGTAACTCTGTCTGTCTGTCTCTCTTAATTTTCTCAATATGTTAAGTGAACTGAAACGTTCTTTTTTTTTTGAGAAAATAAATGTCTTTTAACTGGTCTGTCTGTCTGTATGTTAACTTTTCACGCCTAAACCACTGAACGGATTTCAACAAAATTTGGCAAGAAGATAGATGGCATCCTGGGTAAAAAATAACGTTGACGGAGTAACTTAAAACATCGTTCAGATAATTATACTAAGGGCTGATTTTACCAAAGTCAGATATCTTTTATCCGTGGAATTAAAATGGCGTCTCACAGTTTTTGTATGGAAAAACTGTCAAAAATTCAACATTTATTCGCAGTATAAGACTTATACTTGGTATAAAAGTTTGGTGAAATTCGCCCTTAGTGGGATAAATAGGTAATATTGAAGCTAACTCAAAAACTACGCAAAGAAAGTTAATACAATTTATATGGGACCACCTCTGAAGCATGACCTACCAAACAAGAAAAATCATCAAAATCAATTAAAAATTGGGGGAATAACCGCGAAACACGCACACAAAAAGAAAACATACAGAAGAATTGAGAACCTCCTACTTTTTGAATTCGGTTAAAAAATATAAAGCTCTTACTCTTTGCAATGAAACCTTTTGATTTGAAAGCTAAATGAAACTCTATTTCAGTCACAGTGACTGAAACGGAATGCCTAAATAGGTGCGCTAAAACTCTACTGAGTGAAATAGGCAGATTTATGAATGTAAAAGTCGTTCTGACACGAGGTCAAATTTATGGATGGGTGAGCGTTTGTCTTACAAACTTTTTGGTGCGTTTGTGAGCATAGTCGCAGTCTTCTCGTGAGCGTTTGTTTTACAAACTTTTGGTGTGTTTAAAATGATAATAACAATAAACAGTTGGACCCTGCTCCCGATACCGGTGGGCTACTATTTTTTTATATTTTAAAATGTTTTTATATTCTAATATTTAAAAATGTCATTTATAAGTGTATTCATGTGATAAAGAAATTAAATTTTTTTATTGATTCTTATACAAGTGTGATAATATTTAGGTAGGACACTAGGATCCCGCAGGCACTAGGATACCCTGCGTCCCAGGATCCAGTCTCTTTCGACAGATAATAATATAAATTATAAAAGATAGGTAAACGTATGTATATTTCAGTTTAATTAATAACACTTAGGACTTAATGGTGACCAAATATGTTCGTGAGCATAGTCGCATAATCAGCATTATAATGTTCCCACTGCTGGGACACAGGCCTCCTCTCTGTGAGAGGGAGCCGAAATCCACCACGCGGGGCCAGTGCGGGTGTGAGATGTCACATATCTTCGAATTTTTGGTTCTAGGACATGCCGGTTTCCTCACGATGTTTTCCTTCACCGTTTTGAGAGCAGTGGCGTTGAAATAATTTACATAAAATAAAGCGCCTGTCTGGCTTCGAACCTACGACCTACAACTCGTTAGTCGCTCGGAGGGTCTAGACAAGTGACAATCGCTTCGAAAGCGTTTCGTATTTCTACAACGACTTTCAACAGGATTGACATAAGCTTTTCGATAGCTTATGTCAGTTCTATACATTTTTGCCTTTTCCATCATCGTTATCGCTGATAGAATGTCACTTTGTCTAGGGCCTCTGATCGGATTTGTAGTGATTAATGATAACATTACTATGTAGTTGAAAGAAAAGTAGATTTATCAGCCTAAACTTCGTTACAATGTTTTAATGATAATCTGTATAAGTAAATATTTTCCAACATAACACCAATATAGCCCAACATAGCCCGCCTGTTTATTGTGCCATAGACTTTAGTTTCACCCTGTACCCGACAAAATATTCATTACTAAATTCACACTAGGGGTGGGACACTTTGCTGGAGTTATCGATAAAATTAAATTTTAATGTTTGGCAATATTGGTGTTAGAGTTCATCCGAGAGGTTTTATAGGGGCACTAAATATTTACCTGACCTGTATTCAGCGAAGGGATGGGCAGAGAGGTATTCTAACTAATCCTAACTAATATTATAAATGCGAAAGTGAGTTTGTTTGTTTGTTACGGTTTCACGCTAAAACGGCTTAATGGATTTGGATGAAATTTGGCACAAGGGTAGACCATGACCTGGAGAAGGACATAGGATACCGTTTATCCCGATATTCCTACGGAATCGAGACTTCAATCAATCGCCTTTTCCCAACTATATTGGGGTCGGCTTCCAGTCTAACCGGATGCAGCTGAATAGCATTATTTTACATGGAACGACTGCCTATCTGACCTCCACAACCCAGTAACTGGGTATAATACGATACCCCTTGGTAAGACTAGTTGTCAGACTTTCGGGCTTCTGACGACCCGTGACGACTGTCAAAGATCCACGAATGACAGCCGGAACCAACGGCTTAAAGTGCTTTCCGAGGCATGGAGGAGTCTCGGTATGTAAAGATGGTCACCCATCCACGGCAAGCGTAGCTTAACCTGATGGATCGACCCGTGCGGCTGTTATTACTTAGCCACGGGATCGAGACTTACGCGAGTGAAACCGCGGGACGCAGCTAATATAGTATACATTTATCACTCCAGTTATGTTTAAATCCCAACTAATGGGGGATTAACCAGGCTTGTATTCAGACTTCGAGGTGCCTCAGATAAATTTCCTGATGGATATCCAATATCACTTCGCCGGACTTGAGAATTGACCCCAAGAGGTCGCGCTTTGCTTGTACGCTTTCTATCACTAGATGGAAGGATAAATAGTACCAAAAAATAAACAGTAAGATAAATATAAGGGTCTGTAATTTCTGTTAAAAGAAATGCTTTATGTCAATCCTGTTGAAAGTCGTTGTAGAAATACGAAACGCTTTCGAAGCGATTGTCACTTGTCTGGGCCCTCTGCGTGACATTTAGTCACCTGCATCCGTCAAGGGGGTGATTCTACCCGTCATACTAAACAATTTTCACCATGAAACACATACATGTATACATACATAATCAGTCTATAATGTTCCCACTGCTGGGACACAGGCCTCCTCTCTGTGAGAGGGAGTGAGCCGTAACGCGGGGACTAAGTGCACACATGTTTGTGAAACTGTCTTGGATTTTTTATTTGGTCTGAGAGAGAGAAAGTATAGATAAATTTACACCGGGTGACTTGTAGCCCTATCCAGCAGTGGACTGCGATAGGCCGAGGTGATTGAAACATAATATTGACAAAAAATATTCTACCTTTTTACCAATATCTCAATATCTTTTCATGGCGACCCATGGGATGTTATGTTATTATAATTAAATGTATATTCAGTTAAAGGGACCGTTGCGCGTCCTGTCTGTCAATTGTGACGTGAATTATTGCTATCACTTTGTATATTGAACGACGTTTGTATGTACACACGGCTACACATCAAGCTGTACATTTCCAGTTTGTGCTGATCTCGCATTGTATAGGATTTCCGTACAATGCGAGGTCCAGCTTATACTGGAAATGTATAGCTTGATTGTGTAGCCGTGTGTACAGTCAAATCTTTTATATCTTCATCAGTATTTGTTATAATTATTTAATAAATAAAGCAAGTGAAAATAATTTTCAACGTTCAATATTTGAGAGATTACCACAGACTACAGATTTTATATTACCGTTACTAGTGAAGTACATTTAATAATAGTATACGGTAGTGATGTAAAAGAAAGGTCTTTAATTTATACCTATAACAGTATTCGAATTCTTTTGTTGTAATGGCAACGCGGTAGACCCAGGAGGAGATGGCGGGACGAACACGACATGTAAAGAAAATGGCGGAATGTCATTCTGCGGTACTGACATTACGAGCGAACCGAGCTTGAAAACTTTAGCATCTTGTCTGATATAGGTTAGGTTCTTTTGACAGCCTCTAGCTACAACTCTGGCAGGAACCATGTACCCATAGATCGTGAGACCCTGGGCACTTGCCCAGAGGCCTTATGTATGTATCAATTTCAGATAGTCTATTTGTAACGCTATAGAATTTAAATAGTATATTTAGCATAGGAAAAAATAAACAGTAGATAAATCCAAGAGTGACAATTCGGATATTTCAGAATAAATTAGTTACTGGTCCAGTCTTTATATTTTATATTTCGATTAAATAATGGTATAGATAGAGCGCTTGAAACTTCTGCATTTTTTGGTTATTTAAAATAATCTAAGACAGCACAATAATATCATTTTAGAAGTGTATAATTTTCACAATAATAGGTAATTTTGTTCCAATGACAACATAATTATTTCAAGGTCTCTCTTTATATTTCATAAACATTTAACCAAGTTCATAAAACCCATAAAAAATACCCAGACACGTTTATTACTGCCTAAAAATTAATTAACCTAAAAATGTTAATCATTCAAACAAAAGTTGACCCATTAATGTTTATCGATATCGATGTTAACCCTTGTCCCATCCCTACTTGTTCTAATTAGTGACTTGACGGCTTTCAGTAATGAAATTTTGAACCAGCAACCCGAGGGACACAGCGTGAAGTTCGCTCATGAAATGTTTTGTTTATCTATGTATATAGGTTGTTTTTAAAACTATATAATATGGTGTAATTATGTCGAAGGCAGAATGTATGACTTGTCTACGACTTAGTTTCGTTTAAAAACGCTCGCAGTTATGAAATTCTAGCTGCGCCTCGCGGTTTCACCCGCGTAAGTCGTTATCCCGTGGGAATATCGGGATAAAAAGTATCCTATGTCCTATTCCAGGTTATAGTCTACCCCAGTGCCAAATTTCATCTACATCCGTTGTCCCGTTTTAGCGTGAAAGCAACAAACAAATAAAGAAAACCAAATCAAAATATTTTATTTCACATAAGCCTACATGGGCACTTATGAAACGTCAGAAGCTAGGTGCACGGTTCCAATTGGTCGTTTCCTATGGAGAAGAGCCGGCAAGTAACTCAAACAGACTCACTTTCGTATTTATAATATTAGTTATAAGTTAAGTTATAGTTATCCATACTTCAATACTAATATTATAAATTCGAAAGTAACTCTGTCTGTCTGTCTGTATGTTAACTTTTCACGCCTAAACCACTGAACGGATTTCGATAAAATTTGGCAAGGAGATAGATGGTATCCCGGGGAAGGACATAGGCTACTTTTTATCGACATACCACGCGTGCGAAGCCGCGGGCGGAAGCTAGTTTAATTATAGTTTGAAAATAAACAAAAATGACCTTGGTCCTTGTTCCCTTTCGTAACTGGGCAGCAATCTGTAACAAACCAGAAAAATATAATTTAGTATTTTATGTAGTAGTATGTATCCTTACTAATATTATAAATGCGAAAGCGAGTTTGTTTCTTACGCTTTCACGCTAAAACGCTGTCCAGCCGTTTTAACGTGAAAGCGTAAGAAAATTGAAATTTGGTTGACATTTGGCACAAGGGTAGACCATGACCTGGAGATGGACATCTTAATAAATATTATAAATGCGAAAATGAGTTTGTTTCTTTGTTTGTTACGCTTTCACGCTAAAACGGTTGAACGGATTTGGTTGAAATTTGGCACATGGGTAGACCATGACCTGGAGATGGACATCTTAAGAAATATTATAAATGTGAAAGTGAGTTTGTTTGTAACGCTTTACGCTAAAACGGAACAACGGATTTAGATGTGGCACATGGGTAGACCATGACCTGGAGAAGCACATCTTAAGAAATATTATAAATGTGAAAGTGAGTTTGTTTGTAACGCTTTCACGCTAAAACGGAACAACGGATTTAGATGTGGCACATGGGTAGACCATGATCTGGAATAGGACATAGCGTACTTTTTATCCCATTATTCTCACGGGATCGAGACTTACGAGTGTGAAACCGCGGAGCACAACTTAGTCCTTACTAATATTATAAATGCAAAAGTGTGTTGTTTGTTAGCTATTCACGCTAAAACGGCTGGACGGATTTGGATAAAATTTGACACATGCGTAGTCCTTTTTTACATCCTGGATCGCAGACGCAGTCAACACAAACAATTATTGACATTGACAATTGATCGCAATGAGACAATAAAAGGCTGGTATTATTTTACTATTTATTGTAAAGTGACTACCTCGAGAGCTCGTAGCTAAGTAATAAAAGCCACAAGCCGCGGCCTCCGTGCCTCGGAAAGCACGTTAAACCGTTTGTTCCGGCTGTCATTGGTAGATCTTTCGTTACAATAGAATAGGGAATATGCATGTGATTCAAATATGGGTCAAATATTTTTTTTATAAACTATGTTACTTCAGAATTATGCCTCCATCAATATTTTTGAATAAAATTTCTTTTTGAGCGAGAAATTAATTTTTAAAAAGTCCCAAAAAACTGTGGGTAATTCAAATACTTGAAAAGGCTAAGAGCGGATGTGACGTAACAATCCGGGATAACAATTAAAAACGTCAATGTCAAGTCAATCAACAAGTGTCAAGTCAATGTCAAACGCTCATAGAAAAAGGAGTGTTTAACGTTGACTTGACAGTTGCTTGTCTGTTTTCACGGACTGTGACGTCACCACACCAAGCGTGCCAAATGAGGGCGTTTAAATAGCCCGGATCGGTTGGATATTTCTAAACATTTTTTTAAGTACTTTAAATTGCTTTTTTGCCGTCGAATTTTTTCTAACTATTATTTGACGATGTAAACTATCGAATAAAATTATTAAAAAAATACATGCATATTCCCTATTGATTTACTGCAGCAATAACTATAATATGCGATATTTGATTGTAATTGCCTAAGGAGGGTTTTAGTACGACTTTTTGGGCAAGAGTTATGTCTGAAAATATGAATTAGGCAAAAAAATGCAAAGTCTTTAGCGGTATGAGAAACAGGGTGTAAAGTTCACTCATCCACCATAGAAAAGGGAGGATCCTCTTACCAGACGTGTGTTGTGTCTGGCGGACCCAGCTGTCATTAGCAATTCCTCTAAATTGACACAAAAGCAATTCAAAATTTGTAAAGCATTTTACGAATCTCCATAGAAAACTGTCAATCAGATGAATTATTTCGTAATACAAATTGCAGATCATAATTATGAATTGTCAGTTTGAGATATTTTACGATGTTTCATAATATTTTATGATTCTGTCAAAGCGGCCGTTTTAAGCCGCACAGCCGATAATGGGTGACTGCTAACCGCTATCTTAAAAACGCTTTAGTACCTACATAACAACGGTTGACGGCACAAATATGTTTTGTGACAGACGAGATCTTTGCGACAAAAAAAAACTTATTTTTTACCTCGAAAAGCATAACTTCTAATAATTATTTAATAATAATAACCTAACACACCCAGCGAATTCTCCGTTGAATTTATGACGTTCGCTGTCCTTTTCTAACGCACCTCTTTAATAGTGTTCGACCGTAGCGCCGTCGCTTTCTGCCCACGCATGCGCAGTATGAATTTCTTTGTTCCTGGCCTGTATATATAGGTAGATGCTGTATGTATGTTTATCTGTAATGAGTTAGCAGTGCGCGGATAATGTTTTAAAAACGTATCATTTTGCTTAATAATTGTTACTCTTTGTAACGTCAAAGGTCTCTCGAGAGACTAATTTGATATATTTATGCAATTTGGTAGGTTTTCATCAGATTTGGTAGTATTGGTTTTACTCAGTTTGGGGTCAAAACCGGTCATGGTTAGCGCGTGCTTTTTAAGAAGTTTTTAACCGACTTCAAAGAGAAGGAGGTTCTCAACTCATCTGTATGTTTTTTTTTTGTGTTTTTGTTACGCGATTACTCCGCCGATTTTGAATTGATTTTGATGATTCTTTTCTTGTTTGGTAGGTCATGCTTCAGAGGTGGTCCCATTATAAATTTTATTAACTTTGCTTGCGTAGTTTTTGAGTTAGCTTCAATATTATGTATTTTTCCCACTTAGTGTATCTAGACGATGTTTTAAGTTACTCCGTCACTGTTATTTACTTATCAGGTAGAGGTATTTGAATTTGTGTGGGGTAGGTAGAGGTACCATAACTAAAAAGTGAAAAATAAAAAAAAAATACAAAAAAAAAACAACCGAATTCCAAAAAAAAACACTTAAAAGGGAAAAATAGCTTTAATTTCGCAAGTCGTTGTCTTTGGTTTTCAATTTTCGTTTTTTGCCACCGACTTCCGAAATTAAAGTTATTTTTCACTTTTTTTGGTTTTTTTTCCTCTCTCCCCTGTTCACCGAGAGTCATAGTTCTGCGTTTCTTTTAGGTTTAAATTACGATTTTGCGATTCTGTCTTTTTCCCGTGGTTAGTGAGTAACATGGCCTAGACAAGTGACAATCGCTTCGAAAGCGTTTCGTATTTCTACAACGACTTTCAACAGGATTGACATAAGCTTTTCGATAGCTTATGTCAGTCCTATACATTTTTGCCTTTTCCATCATCGTTATCGCTGATAGAATGTCACTTTGTCTAGGCCTCTGTGTCAGAGGTTTTATACCGTCCATGGACCTCTGACTTAGTTTTACATGCCGTTGAGAAATATCTATCAGACATGCCGGTTTCTTCACGATATTTTCCTTCACCGTTTTTGAAGCAAGAGATACAATATGCACATGAATACGAAAAGTTAGAGGTGCGTGGCTTGGGTTCGAACTGGAGACTTATGACTTGGCAGTTGACGCGCGACCGTCACACCACTGCTGATATACTATTTTTTTTTTAATGGTTTGTTGCTCATAAAGAAGCTCGTGGCTAAGTAATAACGGCCGCACGGGTCAATCCATGAGATTAAGCTACGCTTGCCGAGTTGGTCCGTGGATGGGTGACCGTCTTTACATACCGAGACTCCTCCCTGCCTCGGAAAGCACGTTAAGCCTTTGGTCCCGGATGTCATTAGAGGATCTTTGACAGTCGTTACGGGTCGTCAGAAGCCCGAAAGTCTGACAACCAGACTTAACAAGGGGTTTCATATTACCCAGTTACTGGGTTGTGGAGGTCCGATATGCATTCCCTCCATGTATAATACTGGTATTCAGCTGCATCCGGTTAGACTGGAAGCCGACCCCAACATAGTTGGAAAAAGGCAGGCAGATTGGTTGGTCATAGAATCCGAACGAGAATGAATTTCTTTTTCGGCCAAACACGAAAATTACCGAAAACGAAAACTGATATTTCGGCCAAAAATGGAACCGAAAACAAAATGAAATTCGAATGAAACTTGAGACTTTGAAGAGTCCCTGGTAATTTATTTTGACATTTACCAGAGGAATATGATACCATCAAAATGGGTTACATGGTATCTATTAAAACTTAAATGGAAGATATTTTTACCCGACTACGGTGAAGCAAAAAGGAGGGTTATGATTTTGACCGGTATGTGTCCAAAAAAGTACAAAACTAAGTCCTCCGCCGCGTCTGTCCGGCTTCCTGCAGGCGTAGCATGAGCACCGTTTTGTCGATGGAAGAGTAGACAAAAATGACGTTTCCTGTAGACAGTACGACGGCAGCAAAATAGAAAGAGTCAACTGCACTTTTTACGAAATTCACTCTTTTACATAATTCAACTCAGAATGTATGTTTTGTCATAGGATTTATCGGTTGTCAGTGTGATTTTGACAGTAAGGATAGAAAACTTTCTTCCGAAATAGTCTACATATAAAAAGACCTAGACAAAGATCGTTAGAAATGAAAGACAAAATGACAGATTGTAGAAAGATTTCTATGGTGGATGTCAAAAATGAAGAAACAAACTGTCAATTTGTATAGAAAAAGCTATGTCTATTCTTCGTAGAGATAGAAAGCGCCATGCTACGCCTGCTGTTCGCGATAAACTAAAAAACGACTGCACCGATTTTTATGCTGTTTTCACCAATGGATAGAGTGGTTCTTGAGGAAGGTTTCAGTATATAATAACTGACATCAACGCGGGCGACGCCGCGGGCATCAGTTAGTTTATGTATAAATGTATGTATGTTTATCTGTTCCCTCATATCTTCTAAACTAATCATTACAATTTTACAAATGAGGTATCGTTGAAAGCATCTTAATCGTCCGTTGATTATAGGGTATGTGACGTTACATTAAATTGAATATGGCGCACTCTAGAGGACATACGGTGAAGAACTTAAAAAAATATATGGTTTAATCGTACCATGTTGGGTATCAAATGAAAGGGCTTAATGAGCACATTTCAAAAATATATTTATATTAAAACCCCAAAAGAATTTAAAAAAAAATCAAGTAATAAAAACTAAAACCCAACTACGACTTAAAAGGTATAAACAAGACACCACAGACAAACAAATTAAAAATCCGGAGTCACACGTAATCTGTTCGATTTATGCCCTAACACGTGTGACACCGGATTTTTAATTTGTTTGTCTGTGGTGTCTTGTTTATACCTTTTAAGTCGTAGTTGGGTTTTAGTTTTTATTACTTGATTTTTTTTAACCCTAAACCGAGGTTTAAAGTTTACATGCAAACATCACAGTCAACTACTAGTCATTGTAACATAACTACGCAAGTTAAACACGACACCAAAACATTAAAACATTCTTCGACGAAACTATGTCCCCCTCAAAATTTTACGGTAGCATTACTTCAAACTAATCCCTTTCATAATTGCAAACTGAGGTCGACAGTTGGTCCCTCTACCCTAAATAAATTTATGTGAGCGTTCCCTGAAAATAGGGTGGGAGCTCCAATTCTCGGACACCCGATATACCTTGTTAAAAAGATTGTACCCTTATTTAGTTGTTGGTGATCGAATAGATAACCGTCTAGGAGTTTGTGTTTACACCTGAACGTAGTGGTTTTGTTTGGTTCATTATCATGAAGGTTTTAAAGGAGAGAGAAATAGTTATTTATGCAACTGTTATACAGTATGCAAGGGTAAACACCGTTGTCACTCAAACCATGGGTAGTTGACTTAAATATCAAAATTAATGACCCAATCACAACAAAAAAAAAACCTTATTTTCATTAAAAGATTTTAAAAAGTAAATATCCGTCACTGTCCCGATACTCATGGATACGCGTTCGAGAGAGCTGCGAAACAGCTGACGGCCGGTCATGTAACGCCCCGCGCGCCCCGCCCGGCCCCGCCAACCGCCGGCCGCGGCCGGCCCTTGCGTGTAGGGTGAAATATTCTTGGGGAAAAATATAGATTTTCATTAAAAAAAATGTTGTATTTTTCCATTGATTTTACGTTCTTTATATGAAACCAAACCACTGGTTTCAAGGATAACGGTGTTTACACGAACACCCTGTATAATACCTAATTATTTACAGTTGCATACAAGACTTTATCTACACCCATGTTATGAATCTTCTATAAAAGTTTCTTTGCAATACCAATTTCGAACAAAAATGGCGCGGTACGACGTGAATTCGAATGTGTTTTGTTTTTAAATTACGGTGCTTTGTTAGTGAAACGCTTGTGAATGACAATGTTCTTTTTTTGAAATGAGTTGCATTATGAAATTCAGTACAACATTATAACACCCGTTTGGATGATATTATGACTACTACACTGGCTGTTTTAATGTTGGCCATAAGTTAACTGTTTCAGAAACTTTTATTGAGGATTTATAGCATGGGTGTAGATAAAAATATTTATTCTGTACAGTCAAAACGCACATTACAACAATAAAAATAAGACAAAATAAGTACACAATGAATATAACCAAAAGCCTCGCATTCAATCAATAAAAGTTTGACACTTAGTCTGTTGTTTGACAGGTACTGCTCATTGGTTGATGTCAGGGACAGGGACCAAAGACATAGCGTAATACATAATTAGTTTATATAGTTTTCCATAATCAAGCTAAAATTTTCCCACTGCTGGGACACAGGCCTCCTCTCTTCGAGAGGGAGTGGGCTGTAATCTACACGGGCTCAGTGCGGGTTGGTAGATGTCACTATGTCTTCGAATTTTTGGTTCTAGGACATGCCGGTTTCCTCACAATATTTTCCTTCACCGTTTTGAGAGCAGTGGTGATGAAACAAAGTCAAGCGCCTGTCTGGTTTTGAACTCATGGCCTACAACTCGTAAGTCGTGGCCGTTACCACTGGGCCACCACGTTTCTATCGCGTCCTGGGATTACACGCGTGATAAATATGTTATTTACCTATGTGAGAGCAGATCCATAGATTCGGCATCGAAAGATAACCCTTTGGGCTGATCCCAATTTGTAACCTTCGACTTCTAAGGCCTATTTACGGCCATCTGCCGAGCCTTTTCCCAAAAGTTGTACTCGGGTTTCAGTCGAACCAGACGCGTCTGAATATCGAAACTTTACAAGAGACTGTCATCTGACCTCAATATACTCACCCGCTTTGAAGCCATTTCAAAGCCAAGTTTATTTGAAAAAATCTGAAGGGGAGGCTAAATCGATGATTTTTTTAAAGTTGATGTTAGTTTTACCGCGGTTTCACCCGCTTAAGTCTCGATCCCCTGGGAATATTGAGATAAAAAGTATCCTATATCCTATTCCATGTCATGGTCTACCCATGTGCCAAATTTCATCCAAATCCGTTCAGCCGTTTTAGCGTGAAAGCGTAACAAAAGAACAAACTCACTTTCGCTTTTGTTTTATTAGTTAGGATTATTCCTTGCTTTCCCCACTGTTGGGCTAGCGTGAACAACATCAGCTAACAAATACATTGAAATAATAATTCTTTCTAATATAAATAATATATTATTTTATGTGATATAACCACATCGCGTGATTTTAATGTAATAGGCTTGTGTTCCAGTGTGGAGGCTATACTATTATAGAGTTAAAGGTTTGTTTGTTAATAGATAGAATATTCTTTGTTTGTAATACGCGCTTCTGACGACCCGTAACGACTTGTCAAAGATCCATGAATGACAGCCGGGACCAACGGCTTAACGTGCTGTCCGAGGCACGGAGTTTCGGTATGATTGAAATAAATTAAGAATTAAAAATCACAATAAAAACTTTTTACAAAAAAAGAAAACAACCGACTTCCAAAAAACTAAAATTGAAAAGCAAAGACACCGACTTCCGAAATTAAAGTTATTTTTCACTTTTTAGTTGTGGTAGGAGTGAACAGTGAAGGAATAAATTAAGATATCATCTAGATAAACTAAGTGGGAAAAATACGTAATACTAAACTAACTCAAAAACTACGCAAGCAAAGTTAATAAATGGGACCACGTCGGAAGCATGGCCTACCAAACAAAAAAAGAATCATCAAAATCGATTCATAATAAAATTGGCGGAGTAATCGCGTAAAATACATACAAAAAAAAAACATGCAGACGAATTGAGAACCTCCTCCTTTTTGAAGAAGTCGGTTAAAAAAAACGCGAAATTTCGCGGATATTCTGGTATTTATACAAATAAGTTGTATAGCTTTATATACTCAACACACTTTACTTAAAGCTCGCGTGAAAGCTAATCGTGATATCAAACAGTTCTATTTCACAAAGTAAATGACGCTCGTTTATTGGCGGATACGTCTCATTTGAACGATCAGCGGTGAAATTAGGACAGGGCCACCCATCATTTTCTAGACCTTGACCAGTGTTGCTTAACTTTATAACAAAAAAAAAAACAACGAGGCAGTCCTTGGGGACTGCCGATAGAAGTGAAAACTAAGCAACATTCATTCATTTCTTCAAGCGTTCGGTGACGATGACGCGAGTTCCATGATTTTTGTTCACTCAAAAAGTGTTCGGTGACGATGACGCGAGTTTCATGATTTTTGTTCACCCAACAAGCGTTCGGTTACGATGACGCAAGTTCCATGATTTTTGTTCACCCAACAAGCGTTCGGTGACGCGAAATGATGCGGTGAACGCCGCATCAAAATCCTTTGGCAATTATATAAAAACAAGTCGGTCAAACAGACACGCGAAAAGCGACTATAATTTATAATATGTATAGATAATATTATGTGTAAACAGATAAAGGATTTTGACGTTAATATGACACAATCAGTTAGAGAGTTAGTTTATGAGAGACAGTGAGTCGCAAATCCGAACTTTTACTAAAATTATTTAAGTAACATATTTACCTACCTAAATAAGTTTATGTATCTGCCTAGCCTTTTCCCAACTATGTTGGGATCGGCTTCCAGTCTAACCGTATACAGGAATATCAGTATTTTACATGGAGCGACTGCTTATCTGACCTCCACAACCCACCCAGTAACTGGGTAATACGATACCCCTGGGTAACACTGGTTGTGAGAATTTCGGGCTTCTGACGACCCGTAACGACTGTCAAAGATCCACAAATCCAAGATTCAACGGCTTAAAGACACGGAGGAGTCTCGGTATGTAAAGACGTCACTCATCCACGGACCAACCCTGGCAAGCGTAGCTTAACCTGATGGATCGACCAGTGCGGCTGTTATTACTTAGCCACGAGCTCCACTAACATCTACTTAACTTAAATAATATTTAAGCATTTGTACTACAACCAATATGATAAACACAGTTCAGCATTCATTTTTCGTACTATGACCTTTCGACCGCTGGTTGACACCTATAATTATCGCTGCTCGCTACCAATTGCATGGAAATATGAAATGAATGAAATTGAAATAAAACTACGGCAAAAAGTCAACTAAAAAGGTATGAATGGTATAAACAAGACATCACAGACAGATAAATTCAAAATCCGGAGGCACACTTGTTAGAGCAAAAATCAAACTGATTACGTGTGACTCCGGATTTTTAATTTGTCCGTCTGTGATGTCTTGTTTATACGTTTTTTTTTTTTTGTGATTTTAATATTTTTGAAATGTGCTAATTAAGCCTGAAAGGGCTTCATTAGCTATTTGATAGCCAACATGGCCTGCCATGACTATAATTATGTCCTCTAGAGGGCGCCATTCTATGAGACGTCACATAGCCTATAACCAGCGGACGATCAAGGCGCTTCCAACGATAGCTCATTTGTCAAATTGTGATGAGAAGTTTAAAAGTTGAGAGGAAACAGATGAACATACATACATACATACTGGTCAAATTCATAACCCTCCTTTTTGCTTCGTAGTAGTCGGGTAAATATGGCTCATTCTGGTAAAATATCGTAATAACGTCTGAAATTCCCCGAAGGATTAGTCAGAGGTCAATACTACAATTACATTTCGACAGTTATGTGTAAGTCCAAGAACCAACGTTATCATCATCTGCCTAACCTTTTCCCAACTATGTTGGGGTCGGCTTCCAGTCTAACCAAAAAAATATTTTTAAAAGAGTAACCGTGGAGTTTCATCTCGGCTCTTCTCCATAGGAAACGACCAATTGGAACCGTGCACCTAGCTTCTGACGTTTCATAAGTGCCCATGTAGGCTTATGTGAAATAAAATATTTAGATTTTTTGATTTTGAAACCGGATGCAGCTGAATACCAGTATTTTACATGGAGCGACTGCTTATCTGACCTCCACAACCCAGTAACTGGGTAATGCGATACCCCTTGGTAAAAAAACTGGTTGTCAGACTTTCGGGCTCCTGACGACCCGTAACAACCAGTATAACAACCAAGATATATCGTGTTACCCAGTTAAAACGGTTGTTAGACTGGTTGTCAGACTCGGGTTTCTGACAACCCAAAACGACTGTCAAAGATATACGAATGACAGCCGGGACCAACGGCTTAACGTGCTTTCCGAGGCACGGAGGAGTCTCGGTATGTAAACAGGCACAGACGTCATTGCCGTTAAAGTATGTCATTAAGTATTCATTGTGCGCAGAACTCGTTTTTTTTCCTTTTAATTTCGTTTGAAAGCGGTTTTTCTTTTAGTTACATGAGTTTTTCCGAAAGTATATATAGATTTTCTACTATATTTTTACAAGCATTATATTAGCTTGCTCTGTTCGTATATGTTTCAGGTTACTCCAATTATCATCCATTTTTCAAGCACTTCCTGGCATCCGATTCAGCTGAAACTTGGCATACTTATACCTATAATTACCGAGACATTTTGAAAAAATTATACCATGGAGGTGGTCTGATGATGGAGCTGGAAGTTGGCTATAGGAACTCCTCAATCAAACAAGATGGACCATCCACCATCGTGTTTGGACTTATTGGCTATCTATTAACAAGCGCTGGACGCAGAGTCACACCTGAATCAATTAACTAATTATTACGAGTTGCTTCAAAAACGGTGAAGGAAAACATCGTGAGGAAATCGACATGCCTGAGAGATATTTCTCGACGGCATGTGAAGCCAAGTCAGAGGCCTATGGGTGGCTTTAAAACTCTGACAACAGGTTAGTCACAAGAAAACAGCAACTCTTGGTGACAGAAATATGTAGAAATTATGGTAGTAGGTACTGCCCCGGACGAGCTCCTGTAAAGACTTCAACTATGAATTGATCGATCAGTACTCATTTAGTTAAGAATTCTAAATGCAAAGATCGTCTTCCAAATTGAATACTAACACCAATTTTTCACGACCCCTGACATAGGACATTTAACATCATTTGACGGGTCTTGTTATAATGGACCATTTTAGGTTGAACCCTCATATAAAACCTTTTTAATAGTGGCTTGGGGTCTGTCTAAATTGGGCAAAAGTTTGGATATTTTTCATTGTGACAAGGAAGACGGTTTTTTTACTTAAACTCAACAGGTATTCTGTCGCTTGATATTATTTTTGGACGTTAACTTAGTTATGTTTAAGTATCATTTGACACTAGGCGATTCGCGTCAGTCACCGGAGGAACACATTCACCGAAATTACGTGACGGAAATTCGGCGGGGTTACGCCTGCAATTGTTTTTAATGCCGCAACCATAGCAGCCTATAATGTTCCCACTGCTGGGACACAGGCCTCCTCTCTTCGAGAGGGAGTGGGCTGTAATCTACCACGCAGGCCCAGTGCGGGTTGGTAGATCACAATATGTCTTCGTTTTTAGCGGTTTCCTCACGATGTTTTCCTTCACCGTTTTGAGAGCAGTGGTGATGAAATTATTTACACAAAGTAAAGCGCTAGTTTGGAAAAACACCCCTACTGGGAATTTAACCTGGAACCTCTGTGTCTGAGACAGGTGGTCTAAGAGGCGGTGCTTTCAAGAAATGAAATGAAATGAAATTGTTTGTTCTGTAAATAGGGTATTAGAATCACTTTTACACGTCATATTAAAATAATATTAAAAATAAGCTAGATGAGGTCGGCGTTTCATATCTAACTACTCTGAGAAGAAAGGCCGAAACAAACTCAGAGGTCACAGTCTCTTTTAAAGTCCAGACATAATCTTGGTCAGGCCATATGAGGACCATGTAGATTAGCGTCTGAAATGGTCTTTTGAGGAGAGAACCACACAGATTTGAGTGGACCTGTCCAGTCAGTGCAAGCATTTGTCAGTAATAGTAAATATGTCAGTGTAGGTTTCCTACTTTTAACTTTATTTTGTCACGATATTTATATCAAAATTCAAGCATATCTGGCCTATATCTGCTTTATCATAATCCTAATATTTATCGGTTTTCTAACGAATAGTCAAAGGATTATTTTTGCTTTGACCAATCATTTGGAAACCAAATAAAATATATTACAGGAATTCCTGTCCATACTAAGCTTTTCTTTCAGCTCGTGGCTAAGTAATAACAGCCGCACGGGTCGATCCATCAGATTAAGCTTCGCTTGCCGGGGTTGGTCCGTGGATGGGTGACTATCTTTACATACCGAGACTCCTCCGTGCCTCGGAAAGCACGTTAAGCCGTTGGTCCCGGCTGGCATTTGTGGATCTTTGACAGTCGTTACGGGTCGTCAGAAGCTCGAAAGTCTGACAACCAGTCTTACCAAAGGGTATCGTATTACCCAGTTACTGGGTTGTGGAGGTCAGATAAGCAGTCGCTCCATGTAAAATACTGGTATTCAGCTGCATCCGGTTAGACTGGAAGCCGACCCTAACATAGTTGGGAAAAGGCTAGGCAGATGATGATGACTAAGCTTGTCTTTCAGAAATCGCTTGTATCGCAAAAACGCAATAATTATGTCATTTTTTTCTTTTTTCACGTTGGCTTTTCAATTTTGCAATCTTCATCTTTTCGTGTAGTTAGCGACTAACCTGTTGTCAGAGTTTTAAAGCCACCCAAGGGCCTCTGACTTGGCTTCACATGTCGTCAAGAAATATCTCTCAAGCATGCCGGTTTCCTCACGATGTTTTCCTTCACCGTTTTTAAAGCAAGTGATAATTATACAATACGCACATGAATCCGAAAAGACAGAGGTGCGTGCCTTGGGTTCGAACTCGAGACCTATCAGTTGGCAGTTCGACGGTCACACCACTAGGCTATCATTGCTTATAATTTTTGTGACACAAAAAAAATTTAAACTACAATTTTGTTGACAATAAATATAATATGAATTGAAGCGCTGCCTATGTTTTGGTTAGACATACTTAAAAGACTTATAATATCTATAATAATATATATGTACAAGGGAAAATTATCAAAGGGCATCAAAAAATTCGTCCGCAGTACTTAAAAGTACTTAAAATCTTTTGTTTTTGTGAATTTGGAAAACGTGATATACTTACTAGTATTTTTCGAAGTATTTTTTTCGACGACATGAAGAGACATTTAAACGTCAAAAAATGCATGTTTATACAGACGCTTATCTATACTTAAGATAAATAAAAGTCGCTTTTCGTGTTTGTCTATACCTATGTCCGCGTTGTTCAACTAAACCACGCAACAGATTTTGATGAGGTTTTCACCATCGTTTAGAGAATTTATTCCTGAAGGTTTATGTGTATAATACGTCAATATTAAAGTTACATATAACTAAGAAATCTTGATGTTGTGTCAAGTCGTAAAAACTGTGAGAAGCGAGTAGCTAATGAATAATAACGTAAATAAAACAAATTGTGTCACTCCGCCGCAATGACAAGTGATCTGAATTCGCGAACAGTTTGGCACATTGCGGTCTGTCGTTTTCCAACTGTTCACCCCTTTGTCCTTGTTAATAAGGGATGACGGACGGTTTAGCGATCGATAGGGGGTGAAACGTTGTAGGCTTTTGAATGGGTTGAGTTTTTATGCGATATTTTCTTTTTATCCACCACTATCCAAGATCATCATTTTTCTGCCCTTGTTACTTGGGGGGTGAGGAGCTCGTGGCTAAGTAATAACAGCCGCACCGATCGATCCATCAGGTTAAACTACACTTGCCGCGGTTGGTCCGTAGATGGGTGACTATCTTTACATACCGAGACTCCTCCATGCTTCGGAAAGTACGTTAAGCCGTTGGTACCGGCTGCCATTCGTGAATCTTTAACAGTCGTTACGGGTCGTTAGAAGCCCGAAAGTCTGACAACCAGTCTTGCCAAGGGGTATCGTATGACTCTGTTATTGGGTTGTGGAGGTTAGATACGCAGTTGCTCCATGTAAAATACTGGTAGTCAGCTGCATCCCAACATAGTTCCCAACATAGTTGGGAAAAGGCTAGGCCGATTGATTGTCCCATGTTACTTCGGGTCGGCACAAACCGTTTTTAACCGACTTCTTCAAAAAGGAGGTTCTATTTTTGTCCGTATGTATTTTTTTTTGTTTATGTTCCTCGATATTTCCGCCAAACGTGAACCGATTTAAAAAAATATTTTTAAGTTCGAGGTGGTCCCATATAAATATTATCAACTTTGCTTGCGTAGTTTTTGAGTTAGCTTCAATATTAGGTACTTTTTCCACTTAGTATAATGTAGACGATATCTTATGTGACTCCGTTACACTGTTATTTACATAGCAGGTAGTGGTATTCTAATTTGTGTGGGGTAGGTACCACAACTAAAAAGTGAAAAATAAAAACTTTTTCAAAAAAAAAAAACAACCGACTTCCAAAGAAAACACAAAAAATTTGAAAAATAACTTTAATTTCGTAAGTCGGTGTCTTTGCTTTTCAATTTTCATTTTTTGCCACCGACTTCCGAAATTAAAGTTATTTTTCACTTTTTTAGTTTTTTTTTCGTCTCTCCCCTGTTCACCGAGAGAGATCAGGCGCAGGACCAGCGTTACATGCTTTCCGACACACGGAGGTGTCACCTACTCACAAACTCTCAGCTGCTATTGAGAAATTCCTAATGGAAAAACCTTAGTACACTTTTCCCCGCCCGGGGATCGAACCAAAGACCCCACGCTCTGCGGTCGCGGTAACAACCATTACACCAACGAGAAATTCAATCCACTGCCTTTTTTTTTTGTGTGTGGGAAATCTTCAAATGACTTCTCCCGCTCCGTGCGGAGCGTGTCAGACTTTTACTGACTAAAACCCACCCGTGTTCCTTCAGTTGCCTGTTGCCAAGGGCCCCGCCCCCGGTATCCCTTTCGGACTTTACCGCGTCTAGTACCGGGGACCATCACAGGACACTGCTCGCTAAACAAACACTTCCACACAATAGGCATAACGGACAGTCCTATAAACATGGCGCGCATGGAGGTTGAGGAAACCGTCGCGCACGTGCTTTTTGAATGCACGGGCGTCACCCAGATTAGAACAGAAACCCTCGGGTCACTCAGATTTTACACAGATGTTTCGTACAGACCAGTTTATCAAAACTTACAAGCCTTCTATTACCAAGTGGCATTATTTAGTTCACAAGTACTTATACTTTTACACTTTTAATCGTGATTTTGTTTATCAAAAAATTATTATGCTAGTTACAAATTCTAGAAAATCATAGCAAATCCTGAGAGTGTCCGAAGACTCTCTATTCCGTCTCACAAGTTTACAAGTGTCGTGCTTAGTACAGGAATCATTTTTAAATTCGATTTTCTTTTTAAAATGTGGTCAAAAGAGAGAGATGATCTGATGCCCGTGTCCCAGCAGTGGGAACATTAAGGCTGATTATGAATATGGAGATGAGCTATGAATTTAACGAAAAATTAACATTCTAGGTAACTTGTGAACGTGTAGACTTGTAACTTTTGATAAAGAAGCACGAAAGTCTGACAACCACTCTAACCAAAGGGTATCGTATTACCCAGTTACTGGGTTGTGGAGGTCAGATAGGCAGTCGCTCCATGTAAAATACTGGTATTCAGCTGCATCCGGTTAGACTGGAAGCCGACCCCAACATAGTTGGGAAAAGGCTAGGCAGAAGAAAGAGGGCACAGGAGATTGAATTAAATTATGGTCCCGGTAGGCTGGTTGGAATAACCACCGACGGCCGCCATGGCCCACGCACAATGCTCCACCTTAGAGACTAAGTGCGGGAACCAAAAATAGAACATAGTCAATCACAGTCAATCACAGTTGACATGAATATTTACTTTGTAAAGTATTGTATTATTTTTAATTATTGTGAATGTGAAGATTATGTGGATCTTTCTTTTCTTTTTTATTATTTATTTTTTCTTAGTTTTAATTAATCATAGGCTGGCAGTTTGAGTAATTTATGCGGCCTAACCAAATGTCCTTTCTTTGGTATTGTTCGTCAAATCGTTGAGCTCCTTAAATTCGGAGTTGAGCTGCACGATTACTGACAAATGCGTGCACTGACTGGACAGGTCCACTCAATCTGTGTGGTTCTTTCCTCAAAAGACCATTTCAGACACCAATCTACATGGTCTTCACATAATCTGACCAACATTATGTCTGGACTTTAAAAGAGACTGTGACCTCTGAGTTTGTTTCGGCCTTTCTTCTCAGAGTAGTCAGATAGGATACGCCGACCTCATCTAGTTTTAAAAATGTGATTGACGTGTAAGTGTTTGTACAAACCTACTTACAGAAATAAAATCATTTATCATTAATCCCATAAACAATCGAATAACGAAACGACAACCCACAAACTGCAGTACAGTATCATATATAAAGTTCACTCGGAACCTCACTCAATGAGCGCAGACAAAACGGCCGATAACATTTTTTTTTTGTCCACAGGTCTTCTTCTGCCTAGCCTTTTCCCAACTATGTTGGGGTCGGCTTCCAGTCTAACCGGATGCAGCTGAATACCAGTATTTTACATGGAGCGACTGCCTAGATCTGACCTCCACAACCCAGTAACTGGGTAATACGATACCCTTTGGTTAGACTGGTTGTCAGACTTTCGTGCTTCTGACGACTCGTAACGACTGCCAAAGATCCACAAATGACAGCCGGGACCAACGGCTTAACGTGCTTTCCGAGGCACGGAGGAGTCTTGATATGTGAAAATGGTCACCCATCCACGGACCAACCCCGGCAAGCGTAGCTTAACCTGATGGATCGACCCGAGCGGCTGTTATTACTTAGCCACGAGCTCCTCCTTTTTTATCCACAGGTTCTTTTTCGACGTAATCAAAAGATTACTGTGCACTAAGTTTTGGCGGCCAGTGTAGTTATCACAGCTAAAATTAGCTTCCGAATCTATAATAGATAAATGCCCAGTGTGCCACTAAAAGGGTAACTAAAAACTGTTAAAGGAACCATGCATAAATGCGCTGCAAATTGCAAACGTCGTCGCTTGATTTTGCACACCGATACAAAATTGACGGATGAAAGAGATAGAATAAACGACGCTATACGCCTCTCTTTCATCATTGGGGCTTGCAGGATCAATATCTGTGTGAGGACTTATACACAGGAACGGTTGGATGACTCTAGATAATATTTTTAGATCAGTGTTGTAACTAAATTGTATTTTAATATTAGATCGCCACCTATGAAATTGGTGTTTTGTATGGGGAATTTTAAAGAAGTTGCATTTTTCATACTAACGTTTTCTTAATTTATATAACAACCATGAACACTACTGTTTTAAAACTTTTATGCACTAATGTTTAAAAACTAAGATAACGTATGCCACTTAGATTAAGCGACAAAAATAAGTTTTGGCTAAGTTAAAAAAAAAAGTGGTCATTTCTGCTAACAAAATGAGGAATTATTTTTAAGGGCTTTTTTTGTTTAGAAAACTATAAGTAATATGGTTTTTTTACTCTTGGTAGTTGTCTATGATGGTCATTATTCGTTATAATACCAAGCAATTGATGAATATTTTAAATCATAGAAGTGACGAGGTTCTCTATTTGTGAGAAAAAAACGCCAATTTCATAGGTCCGACCCAATATTTATAATTTGTTGGAAATGTAAACACATGCAAAATAAATGGGTCTGTATCGCGATCGTGGAGAATCTTGCAAATTGATTGTTTTATATGATTTGATTAATTTTGCATTACAATTAATTTACTTGTCGATGTTACATCTATTATATTATTATAAAGAGAAAAGATTTGTATTTTTGTATGTACGTTTTTAATGAATAAACTCAAAAACTAAAGCGCCGATTTCAAAAATTCTTTCACCATTAGAAAGCTACATTCACCCTGAGTAACATAGGCTATAATTTATAAAGATTACACGCGGGCGAAGCCGATGGCGGCAGCTAGTTATTAAATAAACTAATTTACTTAAAAACAATGAACATTTGAAAATACTGTTGGAGCTGCTGAAGATTATAAAACCATCTTTGCATTGTATAAACTCAATCTCCTTTGTATTATACAATTGCATAGCACAGGTGTGAGTACTATGTACTGCAGAGCTACCATTTACCGGGTAATATCTTTCATTCACTGGAACAATAGTATATATTAAATTAAATGATTAATTGAAACCTTGGGTGAAAAAGTGGGGTTTTTTGCCCACCATTGGGACACAATGTACGCCTTTTTCCTATGGGGGTAGGCTCTTTTTCAGCAGTAGCATAATCAGCCTATAATGTTCCCACTGCTGGGACACAGGCCTCCTCTCGGTGAGAGGGAGTGGGCAGTAATCCACCACATACCTTCAAGTTTTTGGTTCTAGGACATGCCGGTTTCCTCAACCAAGTAAGTAAAGGGCCTGTCTAGGTTCGAACTCACGACCTACAAGTCGAAAGTAGGGGCCGATACCACTGGGCCACATTCTATGATTTAAAATATTCATCAATCGCTTGGTATTATATCGAATATGACCATCATAGACAACTACCAATAGTAAAAAAACCTTATTACTTTTAGTTTTCTAAACATAAAAACTGCCTTAGAAATGACTCCGCATTTTGTTTGCTGAAATGCCCACTATTTTTTTTTTTTACTTAGTCTAAACTTATTTTTGTCGCCTAAGTGGCATAGTAGGTACGTTATCTTACCGCCTTACACAACACTTTGTCTTCTTCTTTCAAGAGTCAAATTGCTTTTGAAAGAAAAAGACAAAGCGTTGTGTAACTATACAGGCGCTATACAACGTTTATTAGTAAGGCGGCTAGTTTTTAAACATTATTGCATAATAGTTTTAAAACATTAGTGTTCATGGTTGTTATATAAATCAAGAAAATGTTAGTATGAAAAATGCAACTTTTTAAAATTCCCCATACAAAACGCTGATTTCATAGGTGGGGACCTAATAGTAAAGTTTCATACACATAATCCTTTCGGAATAAATGATCTAAATGACTGACGGTACAAACCACACCAAAATCCGATGCGTAGTTTCAAAGAACGACGCGGTCACAGAGACTGACACGTAAGGTGACTTTAATCTATACTTATTCGAACAACTCGCCCCTGCTTCACACGGGTATTACGACACGCAAAAACATGGAGTGTGGTGTGGTGTGGTGTGGTGTGGTATGGTGCGGTGTGGTGCAGTGTGGTGTGATGGATAGGTTGAGAACACATTTATCTTAAAACAAAACAATCTTACTATATAATATTAATAATTATGTATAATATTATCCTAACTATTAAAATGCAAAAGTGAGTTTGTTTGTTACCCTTTCACGCTAAAACGGCTTATTTGGATGAAATTTGGCTCAAAAATCCATTGCTTAGTTCAGTAGAACAACGCGGACACACAGACAGACACGAAATGCGACTCTAATCCTGAATTCATAACTAATTCTAACGTCCAGTAACTAATTCTAAAATATCCTTCCTAACTTCCTAACAAATATTATAAATGCAATAGTGAGTTTGTTTGTTACGCTTTCACGCTAAAACGACTGAACGGATTCGGATGAAATTTTAGCACATGGGTAAACCATAACCGGAATAGGAAATAGAATACTTTTTATCCCGATATTCCCACGGTATCAAGACTTACGCGATTGAAACCGCCAGTGTGTTGTGGTGTGGTGTAGTGTGGTGTAGTGTAGTGAAGTGTGGTGTGATGCAGTGTGGTGTGGTGTGGTGTAGTGTAGTGTAGTGTGGTGTGGTGTGGTGTAACGTGGTGTGGTGCAGTGTGGTGTGGTGTGGTATGGTGTAGTGAAGTGTGGTGTGGTGTGGTGTTGTGTTGTGTGGTGTAGTGTGGTGTGGTGTGGTGTAGTGCAGTGTGGTGTGATGTAGTGTGGCGCAATGCGGTGTGGTGTGGTGTAGTGTGGTGTGATGGACAGGTTGAGAACACATTTATCTTAAAACAATAAGAAGGTTTTAAGAGTAATGATAGTTAAACGTTAAATACAGTTCAAAACCCACACTAAACTAATAAAGCTTTAATATTTTTCACCGTTCTACATCGAAACACTACTTGACAAGTTAAGATAGGCGAACTTGAAGCTCTCCAACTTCAAAAGCGCCGACAAAGCTCCAAGATCAAAGCGCTACGCCGACAGATAAGAAGGACTGTTCGGAATATTTACAGTTAAGTCCCTTTCAGTTACCTAGCTGTTTAGTTAAATAAGGGTATTTAACTTGATATGTTTGATTTAACTATGACACATCAAGCAGTAAAGAGCGGTAATGGTTCAGTGGTAACAGCTCCGATTTACGAGTTTGTAGGTCGTGGGTTCGAGTCCAGACAGACGCTTTAGTTTGTGTTAATCTTTCATCACCACTGCTCTCAAAACGGTGAAGGAAAACATCGTGAGGAAACCGGCATGTCCTAGGACCAAAAATTCGAAGACATGTGACATCTACCAACCCGCACTGGGCCCGCGTGGTGGATTACGGCCCACTCCCTTTCACAGAGAGGAGGCCTGTGTCCCAGCAGTGGGAACATCATCAGCTGATTATGCTTTTATGTTATGCCACGTATCATTGGTCCACCTTGTGGGGGCCTTCCAACGCTACGTCTTCCGGTACGCGGTCACCACTCCAGAAGGCCAAGACAAGTGACAATCGCTTCGAAAGCGTTTCGTTTTTTTACAACGACTTTCAACTGGATTGACATAAGCTTTTCGATAGCTTATGTCAGTCCTGTACATTTTTGCCTTTTCTATCATCGTTAACGAAAATAGAATGTCACTTTGTCTAGGGCCTCAGAACCTTTCGGTTCCATCGGCCATCTGTTCTGCGAGCAATGTGCCATGCCGACTGCCACTTAAGTTTAGCAATACCTACTTCAGGCTATGTCGGGTTAATAAAAATACAGTGAATAAATAAATTCTTTGAAAATAGTGTCAAAGTAATTATTCTAATTACTTAGGTACTAAGAATTCCCTTGCCTACTAGCTATTAAAATGGCGTATGGCCTCTAAATGTCATTGTATTATGACCAACACCTAGAAACTAGTTTAAAAGGCAAACTATGACCAGGGCTTTATGTTTTTTTGGTGCAGGATTATAGTAATATATCTATACATATTATACATTAAAGTCGCTTCTCGTGTTTGTCTGTATGTCCGCGTTGTTCTTCTAAACCACGCAACAGATTTTGATGAGGTTTTCACCACCGTTTAGAGAATTTTCCGGAAGGTTTATGTGTTTATTACTTTAATATTAAAGTTATATATTAAAGAGCTCGTGGCTAAGTAATAACAGCCGCACGGGTCGATCCATCAGGTTAAGCTACGCTTGCCGGGGTTGGTCCGTGGATGGGTGACCATCTTTACATATCGAGACTCCTCCGTGCTTCGGAAAGCACGTTAAGCCGTTGGCCCCGGCTGTCATTTGTGGATCTTTGACAGTCGTTACGGGTCGTCAGAAGCTCGAAAGTCTGACAACCAGTCTTACCAAGGGGTATTACCCAGTCACTGGGTTTTGGAGGTCAGATAGGCAGTCGCTCCATGTAAAATACTGGTATTCAGCTGCATCCGGTTAGACTGGAAGCCGACCCCGACATAGTTGGGAAAAGGCAGGCAGATGATGATTAAAGTTATATATTGAAACTAAGAAATCTAGACGTTTTATGAAGTCGTTTATACCGCGCGAAGCGGGAGCGAGTCGCTAGTAAATTAAAATTATATTAATGAAAGCACATTATGCCGTTGGTATAACCGGCTGTCATTTATAGATCGTTGACAGTTGTTAAGGGTAGCGACAAGCCCCGAAGCACGACTGACAACCGGCCTTACCAAGGGGTATCATGTCAAAATCAAAGCATTTATTTCATTTAAACTATTTACAGGCACTTTTGAATAGTAGAAGGTCATGTCAGTCAGACAGAAAGATGAAGCTAGTTGCCCATTCCAAAGCGTAGTAGTTACCTATGGAGAAGAACGGGCAAGAAACTCCACGGACACTATATCTACACTAGTGCCGAGTGTCATAGGATGTCTGTTATTTTGGCGCAATTTCATTAGTCGATAGGGCCCGCATGCCATGTGCGAGAGATTTCTGGAACGCGTGCCACAGGGTCCGCATTCGGGGAACCGAAAAAGTATTTGACTCACAACCCGCAAGCTGTATATCGACCGATGAATTTCATTGGCCGATATCACGATCGGTATAAAGCAAGCGGGGAATCCCTGCAGACGGTGACGAACACGTATCGACTTGTTAACTTTCATTGGTTGCTATCTCGCCTGCGGGGTCTCCCCATATGGTGTATACCGAACGAGTTAACGACCAATTAAATTGCGCCATGACTTAGTTAAAAAATAACTTTTTGTGTAACATTTTTCCTCTCGCTCTCCTGCAATCTGTGGGAGTGATTTCGTGAAAAGGGACGGAAGTGTGAAACAGGAAGCCGTACTAGAGTTGGCCGTCAGATGGTACCAATCCATTTTCCGAGAGGTTGGTTGTTAAAGCAAATTAACATATGTTTTGTATTTTTAATAATTATCAGATGTCAGTTCTAAATTCCATAACTTAGGTAATCATATTTAATCTGTATCGAAACGTTCATTCATAAACTTATAACACTAGGAGTGTTAATAACACTGTCGTCGGGAAGACATGCGAGCTTCAAGTCAGCTCCCGGTTAAATTATTCAATAAATTCAATTTCATGTAACATACGGAAATAATCATGAAATATTGTTCAAGTAGTTAAAATCACACACAGTCACTTGTGTATGTGGATACATTATAATAAGAGGAAAGTGTTATCTATGGAAAATTTGCTAACTCGATGGTCAGAGAAGAAACCGTGTTTCAATCAACGGAGCTATCAATTTGAATCATTGTGGAAAATTCATTATATTTAGTTGTGGAATCATTTTGTTACTCAAATCCATGAAGATAACGAGAAGTCATCAGTATTTTCATTTTGCCACCAATGTTCACAAAACCCAACCCAACTCAGGTTGCGATTCGAACCCGCCTTCCGGAGTGAACATTGGTACTGACAGCTAAGATGTCAGATGTTTACACATCATATGCGACTACAGTAAGACCCGCTCGTTTCTTTTTTTTTTCACTTATTATTTGTGGTACCTACTCCACACAGTTCATAAACCACTACTTGCTATTTGAATAACAATAACAAGAAGTTATAACATCACCAACATACACTAAGTAAAAAAATGGTAAAAATACGTATAGCTTGGCAAAAAAGAGTATGATGCGGTGACAGATGAAACTAAATATTTTACTTAGGTAATGCAGACCTATGATGTGGGCACTACTTTGCTGACACATGCTAGTAGGTTTTGAGTCAGTACAAGCAGCGTTTTTAACTATTTGTTTATATTCTTTTACTCATTTCCCATTTGAAGTGACCTATATGCGGTAGTGGCGCCCTCATTTTTTCCAAACTCTTTTTAATATTGAAGCTAACTCAAAAACTACCCAAGCTAAGTTAATAAAACCACAATCCGAGCTACCTCTACAAAATGAAAAAGAAAGACGTTTAAATAAATCGAACCAGTAATAACGGAGAAATCGATGAACATACATACAGATGAACATAGAACCTCCTCTTTTTCCGAAGTCGGTTAGTAAGATATTTATAGCGGATGAAAGTTGCGGAAAACCAAGTACAATTTCAATTTCAAATTTATTCACAAAAAATTTACATTGTGTTTGAAATCGTACTCATCTGCCTAGCCTTTTCCCAACTATGTTGGGGTCGGCTTCCAGTCTAACCGGATGCACCTGAATACCAGTATTTTACATGGAGCGACTGCCTATCTGACCTCCACAACCCAGTAACTGGGTAATACGATACCCCTTGGTTAGACTGGTTGTCAGACTTTCGTGCTTCTGACGACTCGTAACGACTGCCAAAGATCCACAAATGACAACCGGGACCAACGGCTTAACGTGCTTTCCGAGGCACGGAGGAGTCTCGATATGGTCACCCATCCACGGACCAACCCCGGCAAGCGTAGCTTAACCTGATGGATCGACCCGAGCGGCTGTTATTACTTAGCCACGAGCTCCTCCAGCCGAAAACCAAGTACAATTTCAAATTCACAAACAATTTAGGTACATTGTGTATGAAATCGTACTAACAAAAATAATAAAATAAATCTTTCACAATACAAGTAACACATTTAGAATTTAACAACATGACTCACATCATCACCAAAATTAAAATAATAATTAAAATTATTATGGGATCGATCCATCATCACTGACAGGACTATTGTTGCCAATAAGCCTGATATAGTGGTGGTGGATCGAACAGAGCGGCGCGCAATGATCATTGACATAACGGTCCCGCATGACGGGAACCTCGTGAAGGCCGAGAAAGATAAACAAATCAAGTATCTTGACTTGGCTCACGAGGTTGTCGACATGTGGGATGTGGACTCTGCGATCATTGTGCCGATAGTCGTATCAGCCAATGGCTTAATTGCCAAGAGCCTTGACCAACACCTAAGGAGGCTCTCGTTGGGCAGCTGGATTAAGGGCTTGATTCAGAAAGCTGTACTCCTGGACACGGCTCGGATTGTTAGGAGGTTCCTCTCTCTGGAGCCCTGACCGCCGGTAGCTTGGACCCTGTTCCCGATACCGGTGGGCTACTATTTTTTATATTTTTAAATGTTTTATATCTTTTTTTATTCTAATATTTAAAAATATAATTTATATGTATAAAAAATGAAATAAAGAGAATAATTAAAATTAAAACATTACGATTATTTCTCTCCCCCCTTTTTAAATATACTTGTACATTTTATTAGTATTTAGTGTTACATGTATATTATTGAATTACTATAAATAAAAAAGTACCCATATAAAAATAAAAATATTACGTAAGTACATAATATAAGGAATATATAAATAATATTTTTGAAAAAGTCTACAAAAACGAAACCCAATATTTAGTAAATACAGTCGTACACACTCCTATATTACCATTTACAAAACAGGTGCCTGGCAGAGAGCCAAGCGAGGTAACCAACCTTATTTGAATATTATTGTCTATGGCCACTCTTATGAAAAATATAGAGTTATTATGTCTCTGGTTATTGGAAGCCGTAACTTGAGTTGGTTATCGGGTTATTGCGAGTCGTAAGTCAGTCTGGATTGGTACGTGTTCCTATATGTTACGGGGCATTGGAGTTACTGATGACGATGCGTTGTTGGTAGGAATTGGTTTAGGAAAAAACAACCGACTTCCAAAAAAATACTAAAAAAGTGAAAAATTACTTTAATTTCTTTGCTTTTCAATTTTCGTTATTTACCACCGACTTCCGAAATTAAAGTTATTTTTTACTTTTTTTGTGTTTTTTTGGAAGTCGGTTGTTTTTTTTTTGTATTTTATTTTTATTTTTCACTTTTTCTTGGAGTACCTACCCCACACAAATTGGAATACCACTACCTGCTATGTAAATAACAGTGACGAGTCAAATAAAATGTCTACATAGACTAAGTGGGAAAAATACGTAATAGGGAATATGCATGTGATTCAAATATGGGTCAAATATTTTTTTCTATAAACTATGTTACTTTAGAATTAAGCCTCCATCAATATTTTTGAATAAAATTTCTTTTTGAGCGAGAAATTAATTTTTAAAAAGTCCCAAAAAACTGTGGGTAATTCAAATACTTGAAAAGGCTAAGAGCGGATGTGACGTAACAATCCGGGCTAACAATCAAAATGTCAATGTCAAGTCAATCAACAAGTGTCAAGTCAATGTCAAACGCTCATAGAAAAAGGTGTGTTTGACGTTGACTTGACAGTTGCTTGTCTGTTTTCACGAACTGTGACGTCACCACACCAAGCGCGCCAAATGGAGGGCGTTTAAATAGCCCGGATCGGTTGGATATTTTTAAACATTTTTTTAACTACTTTAAATTGCTTTTTTGCCGTCGAATTTTTTTTGACTATTATTTGACGATGTAAACTATCGAATAAAAATATTAAAAAAATACATGCATATTCCCTATTATTGAAGCTAACTCAAAAACTACGCAAGCAAAGTTAATAAAATTTATATGGAACCACCTCTAAAGCATGACCTACCAAACAGAAAAGAATCATCAAAATCGATTCATAATTGGCGGAGTAATCGCGTAAAATATACACAAACAAAAAAAAAACAGATGAATTGAGAACCTCCTCCTTTTTGAAGAAGTCGGGTAAAACACGCTAAGCCAAATAAATATGTGAGTGGCAGAAGTAGGTTCACGTCAATAGTACAATGGTTGGGAATCAAACCCGCGACCTACGGCATCTCTACACAAAGATCCGGTTTCTTGAATCAAACTATTTGTACCTACTTAGTCGAAATGGTTCAATTCAATCTGCCTAGCCTTTTCCCAACTATGTTGGGGTCAGCTTCCAGTCTAACCGAATGCAGCGGAATACAAGTATTTTACATGGAGCGACTGCCTATCTGACCTCCACAACCCAGTAACTGAGTAATACGATACCCCTTGGTAAGACTGGTTGTCAGACTTTCGGCTTTCGGGACTTAGTCGAAATGGTTAGTAAGTTAAAACCTCTATACTCCATTTGAATTAAGATTAGACATTTAAATAAACCTTTTTACTGTCCGTTCAACCGATTTTGACTTCTATACCGTAGGCATAAGGATGGCATTAAAAGCAAAAAAGGTTACACTATACCAACTGTCTACTGCAGCTGCCATTTGTCATACCACCAACGCAATAGAAGTCAAAATCGGTTGAACGGACTGTAAGAAAGGTTTATTTAAATGTCTAATCTTATTTTAAATGGAGTATAGATGCATTCAAAACAATAATCAAACTAAATTACTTATAAATAAATTAAACTGTATACAGATTGTCAGGGTAAACACCGTTGTCACTCAAACCATGGGTAGTTGACTTAATTATAAAAACAAATGACCGAGTAACAACAAAAAAAAAAACCTTATTTTCATTAAAAGATTTTAAAAAGTTCCTATCCAACACCGTGCTCGCTAGCGAAACAGCTGACTAACTGAGGGTAAGGTCGCGCTCAAGGCCGATCAGGTCACGTCCCGCACCCCCCGCCCGTGTTGAGACGCAACTTGCGTCTTTTGTGGTAAGATGTAGTTTTGAAAAAAAGAAAAAAAATGTTGTAATTTTCCATTGATTTTACGTTCTATAAATGACACCAAACTACTGGTTTCAAGGATAACGGTGTTTACCCTAACAGCCTGTATTTCCACAGTAACCTTCCTATAAAAACAATATCTAGTTATTTATATAACAACGAAAATTTTCTTTGAAAGCACCGCCCTTTGTTATTCTGGTCTTTCTTTGATCTCGCCGACAAGATGAGAAATAAGGCTTGAATATTGTTACAGGTAGTAGGGAAGCCGAAAAGGTAGAGTAAGTACCTTAGGGCAGAAAATAATCAACATAGTATTAAGCACAGGGTGCTCGTGGCTAAGTAATAACAGCCGCACGAGTCGATCCATTAGGCTAAGCTACGCTTGCCGGAGTTGGTCCGTGGATGAGTGACCATCTTTACATATCGAGACTCCTCCGTGCCTCGGAAAGCACGTTAAGTCGTTGTCCCGGCTGTCATTCGTGGATCTTTGACAGTTGTTACGGGTCGTCAGAAGCCTGAAAGTCTGACAACCAATCTTGCCAAAGGGTATCGTTACACAGTAATTGGGTTATGGTGGTAAGATAGGCAGTCGTTCTATGTAAAATACTGGTATTCAGCTGCATCCGGTTAGACTGGAAGCCAACCACAACGGCTAGTCGAACGATTATTTCATAAAACATTCTTTCAATTTTTAATACAAATTTCAATATCGGTTTAGGTTGAATATATCAGAAAATGCTGACCGATACAAAATATTAGTACTTGAATCTTATTGTTTCAGTTTTATTTATGATGAACTGGCTGCGCCCCGCGGTTTTACCCGCATAAGTTTCGATCCCGTGGGAATTTCGAGATGCTAGCTCATGGTCTACCCATGTGCCTTATTTCATCCAAATCTGTTCAGCCGTTTTAGTGTGAAAGCGTAACAAACAAAAACTCACTTTCGCATTTATAATATTACTAACTTCCGCCCGCGGCTTTGCACGCGTGGTATGTCGATAAAAAGTACCCTATGGCCTTCCCCAGGATGCCATCTATCTCCTTGCTAAAATTTACTTCACAAGTGTGTGTAGATAATGGTGCACTCTGTCTTCCCTCACTCTCATAGTCCGATGGGACGGCAATCCGACACGACCGGAAAGAGATCAGGCGCAACAGCTTAACGTGCGCACCGAGGCACGGGGGTATCACACCGCCAACTTCCAAACTCTGGGCTGTTACTAAGAAATCAGAGTTGTTTTAACTACACTAACACACACACAAAATAATGAACCTTCCTTTTTCACAGTCGATTAGAAACGATACGACCTAACTGAAACACGTTTATTGAAACTCCGTTCGAAATGACAGATGGACTAAAGATGGCGGCGTGCCAAACAAAATGGCTGACGTTTTGGCGCCAAGTTTCAGAAGTTAGTTTGGTATTCCAGTTACTGGCTGGAGAGTTTGAGATAGATAATAAATATAGTAAGTATTGGTAAACGTCTCTGTGAAGCAACTCGCCCGGAGAGGTAACTACTTATTTCTCGGCCAAACGTTTGTGGGGTTTAAGTAAAATTATAAGATACTAGCTTCCGTCCCCGGCTTTTCCCGCGTGGTATATCCATAAAAAGTAGCCTTTGTCCTTCCCCGGGATGCTATCTATCTCCTTGCCAAATTTTGTCGAAATCCGTTCAGTGGTTTAGGCGTGAAAAGGTAACATACAGACAGATAGACAGAGTTACTTTCGAATTTATAATATTAGTATGGATGTGATGTTTTGGGGCTCGGGGCTAAATATTAATAGCCACACGGATCGATCGAAGGGTAAGCTACGCTGGCCGCTGGATGGGTGACCATCCATCTTACATAGGTATATCACATGTCATATACATCTTATTTAACGTTCAAAGGACATCGACGTTATTTTTTTTTTAATCCTTACATATTAGCATAAATGCAATGCAAATACAATTAAAGTCTAATGCAATAGTTTACTACTGATAAACTCAAAAACGACTGCACCGATTTTCTTTTTACCCGACTACGGCGAAGAAAAAAGGAGGGTTATGATTTTGACCCGTATGTATGTATGTATGTATGAATGTATGTATGTATGTATGTATGTTCATCTGTTCCCCCCTATCTTCTAAACCATTTATCATAATTTGACAAATGAGGTATCGTTAGAAGCGTCGTGATTGTCCGCTGGTTATAGGCTATGTGAAGTCACATTAAATTAAAAATGGCGCCCTCTAGATGACATAAAGTGATGAACTTAAAAAAAAATATGGTTTAATCGTACCATGTTGGGTATCAAATGAAAGGGCTTAATGAGCACATTTCAAATATATATATATTATAACCCCAAAAGAATTTAAAAAAAAATCAAGTAATAAAAACTAAAACCCAACTACGACTTAAAAGGTATAAACAAGACACACGTGAAAAATCCGGAGTCACACGTGTTAGGGCATAAATCGAACAGATTACGTGTGACTCCGAATTTTTCACGTGTGTCTTGTTTATACCTTTTAAATCGTAGTTGGGTTTTAGTTTTTACCCGACTACGGCGAAGAAAAAGGAGGGTTATGATTTTGACCGGTATGTATGTATGTATGTATGTATGTATGTATGTATGTATGTATGTATGTTCATCTGTTCCCTCCTATCTTCCAAACCACTTATCACAATTTGACAAATGAGGTATCGTTAGAAGCGTCGTGATTGTCCGCTGGTTATAGGCTATGTGAAGTCACATTAAATTAAAAATGGCGCCCTCTAGAGGACATAAAGTGAGGAACTTAAAAAAAATAATGGTTTAATCGTACCATGTTGGGTATCAGATGAAAGGGCTTAATGAGCACATTTCAAAAATATATATATTATAACCCCAAAAGAATTAAAAAAAAAATCAAGTAACAAAAACTAAAACCCAACTACGTCTTAAAAGGTATAAACAAGACACCACGACAGACAAATTAAAAATCCGGAGTCACACGTAATCTGTTCGATTTATGCCCTAACACGTGTGACTCCGGATTTTTAATTTGTCTGTCGTGGTGTCTTGTTTATACCTTTTAAGACGTAGTTGGGTTTTAGTTTTTGTTACTTGATTTTTTATTACTTGATTTTTTTTCTTTTCACCAATGGATAGAGTGATTTTCGAGGAAGGTGCGAAGCCGCGGGCTTCGGCTAGTCATATATACATCTTATTTAACGTTCAAACGACATCAATACTACTTATATTTTAAAAGAATCAATCGCATTGTATTTATGTTTTACATACATACATAACACTCACGCTAACTTCCCACGGGGGTAGGTAGAAACTACAGAATACCATCTGCTACGATTCTTACATACTCCTTTTGCTTCGTTTACGTTCATACATCTGGTCATACACGCACGTCTGTTGCGAGTACTATGCACCTGACCTTTCTGAAGAACATTACCAATAAGGTTACTATAATGTCCTCCTATGGCGCCCCGATTTATTTATGTTATGTCACTAAGGGCTGATTTCATCAAAGTCAGATATCTTTTATCCGTGGAATAAAAATGTCGTCTGACAGTTTTTGTATGGAAAAATTGACAAAAATTCAAAATTTATTCCCAGGATAAGATAAAAAGATATAAAAGTTTGGTGAAATTCGCCCTAAGATGATGAATTGATGACTCCATAAAAACTATTTAGCATTTTGTGTAATTATTACTAAATTCTATACATATCGAGACTCCTCCGTGCCTCGGAAAGCACGTTAAGCCGTTGGTCCCGGCTGTCATTCGTGGATCTTTGACAGTCGTTAGGGGTCGTCAGAAGCCCGAAAGTCTGACAACCAGTCTTACCAAGGGCATCGTATTACCCAGTTCCTGGGTTGTGGAGGTCAGATAGGCAGTCGCTCCATGTAAAATACTGTTATTCAGCTGCATCCGGTTAGACTGGAAGCCGACCCCAACATAGTTGGGAAAAGGCTAGGTAGATGATGATTACGAAATGAAGTCAAGTCAAGTCAAAGATTGATTTGCCAACTAAGTGTACATTTTGGTGTTCGATTATAATATAGGTACTTACAACTTAGCGGCCTTTTCCAGGCGTCACAAAATGAACACAGTAAAGTGATAATTGAAGCAAGCTAAATAAATACATCAAAATTAAATAAAAGCCAAATCAATCTGCCTTTTGCCAACTATGTTAGGGTCGGCTTCCAGTCCAATCGGATGCAGCTGAATACCAGTATTTTACATGGAGCGACTGCTTATCTGAACTCAACAAACCAGTAACGGGCAATAAAGAAAGAATAACGTTTAGAAGGACACAGTTCGTGACAAAATACAAATTAAAAAAAAAAAAATTGTTAATGCGATACCCCTTGGTAAGACTGGTTGTCAGACTTTCCGGCTTCTGACGACCCGTAACGACTGTCAAAGATCCACGAATGACAGCCGGGACCAACGGCTTAACGTGCTTTCCGAAGCACGGAGGAATCTCGATATGTAAAGCTGGTCAACCATCCACGGACCAACCCCAGCAAGCGTAGCTTAACCTGATGGATCGGCCCCCTTTTTTTTTTTTGAGGGTGGGAAATCATCCTATTACTTCTCCCGCTCTGGGCGGAGCGGAAGGGCGTGTCAGACTTTTATTGACTAAAACCCACCCGTGTTCCTCCAGTTGCCTGTTGCCAAGGTCCCGGTATCCCTTTCGGACTAACCCGCAACCCTGGCAGGCATCGGTCCTAGCGGACCCCGCCAAATGGATCGACCCCTGCGGCTGTTATTGCTTAGCTACGAGCTCCTCACACTAGCTCTTTTATCCATAATCCTTAAATCCACTTTTACAACACCTCCAATGACAAAAGGGGGGAACCCATTCTCTTGTGAAGCCATCTAACGACTCCATTCACATCGAAGCCTCTTTAAAATTACCGAAAAGACCGATTTGTATGATTCTCCGAAGTTTGACAAACTTTCCCCCTGTTCGGTGCCTATTTTGCCTCCTTCTGTAATGAATTCAAAACTTTTTGGAAGTTTTTGAATCACATTTGAATAAACAAGTGAATCTGAATGAGTGGTTCTTTCTTTTATTTTTAGGGTAGTTCAGAGGGGTGCGGACTCGTGGCCACACCAGGTTGACACCAGTGTGACTAACAGGAATGGTTTTCCTGGGGTACGGACTCGTGGTCACACCGCCAATATTTCTACACCATGTACCAGTTGTTCTTTTTATTTTTGTTGATAAATGTTTGCAATCAGAGGCTCTAGACAAAGTGACGTTCTATCAGCGATAACGATGATGGAAAAGGCAAAAATGTATAGGACTGACATCAGCTATCGAAAAGCTTATGTCAATCCTGTTGAAAGTCCTTGTAGAAATACGAAACGCATTCGAAGCGATTGTCACTTGTCTAGGACCTCTGATCGAAGAAGTTGTCTCATTGATAATGTGGTCATGAAATCTTGTAGTTATTTGTCTAAAATTGGAACGAACTATGTGTTAGTTTATCAACAAAACCTTTGCCGTAAAAAACTTTTTTACAAAAAAAAAAAACAGCCGCCTTCCAAAAAAACACGACAAAGTGAAAAATAACTTTAATTTCGGAAGTCGGTGTCAAAACACGAAAACCAAAGACACCGACTTCCGAAATTAAAGTTATTGTTTGCAAAAAAGCTAGTTGGTTGGTTGTTTCTTTTTGTAAAAACGTTTTTATTTCCGTTTCGCACCCTTCGAGTACGGAACCCTAAAAACCTCTTTTTCAAGACTGTTACATAGGCACCATCTTACAGATGTCAGCACAACTGACGGGGTCCGCTATGGCCGATGCCTGCCGGGGTCGCGGGAAAGTCCGAAAGGGATACCGTGGCCTCTGGCAACATACAAGCAACGAAATGAAATGAAATTGTTTATTCTGTAAATAGGATATTGGAATCACTTTTACACGTCATATTAAAAAATATTAAAAATAAGCTAGATGAGGTCGGCGTTTCCTATCTGACTACTCTGAGAAGAAAGGCCGAAACAAACTCAGAAGTCGCAGTCTCTTTTAAAGTTCAGACATAATCTTGGTCAGGCCGTATGAGGACCATGTAGATTAGAGTCTGAAATGGTCGTTTGAGGAAAGAACCACAACGATTTGACTGGACCTGTCCAGTCAGTGCAAGCATTTGTCAGTAACCGAGGAGCTCAACTCAGAACTGAAGGAACACGGGTGGTTTTAAGTCAGTAAGAGTCTGACACGCCCTCCCGCTCCGCCCAGAGCGGGAGAAGTTATTTGATAATTTACTACCCATAAAAAAAAGCGTCTTACACCCAGTTTTCACCTTGACCTCGCGTCTTTTTAATCAACCCACCACGATAAGTTCTGACACGTCCTCCCGCTCCGAACAGAGCGGGAGAGCCATAAAAAAAAAACGTCTTACACCCAGTTTTGACCTTGACCTCGCGTCTTTTTAATCAACCCACCACGATAAGTTCTGACACGTCCTCCCGCTCCGCCCAGAGCGGGAGAAGTTATATGATAATTTACCAACCATAAAAAAAGCGTCTTACACCCAGTTTTGACCTAGACCTCGCGTCTTTTTAATCAAACCACCACGATAAGTTACATCTCATGGTTGGCTATAATTTAGGCAATCTGTTCTCTCATAACATGTGTAATATTTTTCCTGAAATATTATGTTCGTGAACAGAATATGTAACTAACTAGGTATTTCAATGTCTTCCTTCGCGTCAGTACCAGCGAGGAGAGGAAAAATACATGCTTTGCTTTAATTAAAATACAAATTACAAAATACTATCCCGCACGTTTTTTTAAGGTTCCGTACCCAAAGGGTGAAACGGGACCCCATTACTAAGGCTCCGCTGTCTGTCTGTCCGTCTGTCACCAGGCTGAATCTTATGAACAGTGATAGTTAGACAATTGAAATTTTCACAGATGATGTATTTCTGTTGCCGTTAGAACAACAAATAATAAAAAATAGAATAAAATAAATATTTAAGGGGGCGCCCATACAACAAACTTGATTTTTTTGCTTTTTTTGCTCGATATTGATAACGGCAATAGGTAGACGATTGAAATATTCACAGAATATTTAGTTACATATTCACTTTAAAAATAAATAATTAAATTAAAATAAAACAAATATAAAAGGGGGGCTCCCATACAACAAACTTGATTTTTATGCCTTTTTTAAAGATAATGGTACGGCACCATGGGCATTCCCGGGGGGGGCAAGGGGGGCAGCTGCCCCCCCTTGAAATCTCGCAGAACATGTATGAACTCGCCCAATTACTAATCAAAGTGTAAACCTGGCAAAATGCACGGTGCAATTGCCAAAAAACCGCGTGAGACGATGGAACACTACACTGCATATACCTAATGTTTCATGTTTAAGTGTGTTTGTGTAGTGTGACTCGTACTTGGCCGATTTTTTTTATGTTAGGCTACACTGTCCCACTGCTGAGCAAAGGCTTCCCCAAATCGAAATACGAATAAAATACGAAATACAAAATAGTTTTATCTAAGTATCTTTTATCAATCATATGATTATACCGCTATAGCATTCCCCTGGTATATACCAGTGGAATGTTATAGCGGGTGTAAAAGAAACCTAACGAAGCCGAAAGCCACTTGTTATTCCCGTCATTGTGATATTTTTTTTGTTCTGGACCATACCTGGGAACCTTCTGGTTACGGAGATATTGAAGGTCAAAGTTCGAACTTGTTCAGACGTTTTTTAAAGAAAGCATGTTTCCATGTTATAACTTAATTTTAAATACCCCTGAACCGTTGCCTGCATCCATAAACACAATGTTTTGCGTGCGTTACGTTGCGCACTATCGTAAACAGCGATTTTTCACACCAAAAATAAAAGTCGTTTCCCAGCAATTATTTTTGTGCAATGTTACTTAATTTGATGTACAGAATGCGTAGTTGACGGCTATGTGATGGGTCTTTTAGCACCCTTCACACTACCACAAAGTTATCATAACTCTCTCTGCTCACCCCCAAACACCAGAGGCCCTAGACAAAGTGACATTCTATTAGCGATAACGATGATGGAAAAGGGAAAAATGCATAGGACTGACATAAGCTATCGAAAAGCTTATGTCAATCCTGTTGAAAGTCGTTGTAGAAATACGAAACGCTTTGGAAGCGATTCCACTTGTCTAGGCCCTCAGGATTGACATAAGCTTTTCGATAGCTTATGTCAGTCCTATACATTTTTGCCTTTTCCATCATCGTTATCGCTGGTAGAATGTCACTTTGTCTAGGGCCTCTGATCTATGCGAGGTTTTACCGTGGTGTTGCCCATTAAAAAATTAGGTCACAACTCACAGCACATTACGTTCTTAGTGTTGCCTTTGTTTAGCTTGCAAGCTAAATGAGGGTTGGAAGATATTGAAGATAGCTTTTATGAAACACGGTTCTAGATATCGGAATTTGTTTTTTGTCAAAGCCAAAGTCAAATAATTTATTTCAATTAGGCACATAAAAGGCACTTTTGAAATTCAAATGAAAAATAGCTAAAGCTCTTTAAATTAGCAACAAAATAAAATCGGCTCAACTCAAACTCAAAGCATTTATTTCAATTAAACCATTTACAGGCACTTTTGAATTGTCAAAGAATCGGTCAGTTAGTCAAAAAGTTGAAGCTAGTTGCCCATTCCAAATCGTAGATCTCTATAGAGAAGAACGGGCAAGAAACTCCAAGGACACTTTTTTTAAAATGGATATAGATATTACAAAATCCTGGTGCTTCTATATGTGAGAACAATGTCAAATGAAAAATAATCAAAAACAATTCAAAATATAAGATTAAAAATAAGCCCTGGCAGATGAGAGATGACCAGTCTCAACTGACAGCGCCCGTTCACGAACATGACACGTGGATCAGCACCATCCAGCTCAACCATTTTGTAGGGAACCGAATGATCCAACACACGCGCCACCATCAGCGAGACATTTAAGTGAGTATGACATACTCTCATCTGCCATGCTCTTTCAAGTCAATATAAAACATGATACCATATTAAACGGCTCCATGGTACTCACATTTACAAAATTGAAAAAATGCTTCTAATTTATACAAAACTATAATTTGCAATGTACTTGCTGACGATAAAATAAAAACTTCCTGGCAAATCCTGACAAATATTATAAACTAGCTCATGCCCGCGGCTTCGCCTGCGTGGATGTCGTTTATTATATACAAAAACCTTCCTCGAGAACCACTCTATCAATTGATGAAAACAGCATGAAAATCGGTGCAGTAGTTTTTGATTATCGCGAACAGTACGACAGACAGACGCGGCGGAGGACTTTGTTTTATAATATGTAAGGATGCGAAAGTGAGTTTGTTTGTTTGTTACGCTTTCACGCTAAAACGGCTGATCGGATTTGGATGAAATGTGGCACATGGGTAGACCATGACCTGAAATAGCACAAAGGATACTTTTTATTCCGATAACATCAAAAATACCGACAGCTGTCAACCAATGTTTATAAAATACCTTAAACTGACACTTCCGTCACTATCTTCTGCCTAGCCTTTTCCCAACTATGTTGGGGTCGGCTTCCAGTCTAACCGGATGCAGCTGAATACCAGTATTTTACATGGAGCGACTGCCTATCTGACCTCCACAACCCAGTAACTGGGTAATACGATACCCTTTGGTTAGACTGGTTGTCAGACTTTCGTGCTACTGACGACTCGTAACGACTGTCAAAGATCCATAAATGACAGCCGGGACCAACGGCTTAACGTGCTTTCCGAGGCACGGAGGAGTCTCGATATGTGAAAATGGTCACCCATCCACGGACCAACCCCGGCAAGCGTAGCTTAACCTGATGGATCGACCTGAGCGGCTGTTATTACTTAGCCACGAGCTCCTTTTCCACTTCCTCACTTCCGTCACTATACATCATGGAAATAGCTTTATTTGTTAGAAGCAATCCTCACTTTTTTCCTCTTCTGACAGACAATGTCACTAGAAATAGACGTAATAAATATAAAAACTTCTTACAGCCTCACTCTGCAAAATCAGGCACTCCTTCATAAAAGCGTGTTTTGTATGGCACCATTAATATATAATAAGATTCCAGAGGTTATTAAAAGTATAAACCAGCCAAACTTATTCAAAAGCGAACTTAAGAAGTTACTTACTGAAAAATGTTACTATTATGTTAAAGATTTTTAAAACGATAGTTTCTAATCTATTTGTTTCTTTTTTATTTTTTTTATTGAACATTATAATGACAAAAATCCATAGAATAATAATCATCATTATCTAACTTTTATTTAACTTAAAGACTTATAATAGTCGTATCTATAATAATAATAATTATGTACAAGGGAAAATTATCAAATAATTATATTTATGTGCATGCTGTGGTCTCCTATAAGTGAAGGAGTACACCTACCTAATACCTGCTGTTTCCCTTTATTTACGTGTCATGTATTGTGTATAATATCTTTTGTTGGAGATCCTAAATCAATAAATAAATAAAGGGCATCAAAAAATTCGTCCGCATCGCTGTCAACAGGAAAAGTGCCCAAAAGGCTGGCAGCATTGCCACGTTGTATGGCAATGCTGATTCTTTGCCCAAAAAATAGGCCAGCCCTCTGGTCACGTGAAGAGTCGACCAAGCGTTTGGCGATGTCTTGAAAAACCATCCACCATCTATTTGTGTTATATTTTAATTTTGTTGTGCTTTTCTATTTTTCTCTTTCTTGATTTTGCTATATTTCAAATGGCTATAATTTATTTTGTACGCCAATGGTGGCAAAACATGTTGAAACTTAGATTTTCACTTTTACATCCACATTTGCATTTATACGTATAATGTTACACATGTTTACAAATAACGGGACCGAGACGTACGCGGGTGAAACAGCGGTGCGCAGCTAGTAATATATAATGAAACAGGTAGGAAAAACAGCGTATTACTGAATTTAATTTAGGGACTGCAAATGGCCCCATCAACTCAGATGTAGAAATAGCTCAGGAATTTGAAAACTTTTTTCGTAATATTCGCGTTAAAACTACTGAAGCTTTAAATTCCATAAATTCATTGTATTTGGTAACTCCATGATTGACCACTATCTAAGCTTGTAGATATATTCAGTGTATTTGGTAAGTCCATGATTGACCAATAACTAAGCTTGTAGATATTTTATATTCATTGTATTTGGTAAGTCCATGATTGACCAATAACTAAGCTTGTAGATATATTCATTGTATTTGGTAAGTCCATGATTGACCAATAACTAAGCTTGTAGATATATTCATTGTATTTGGTAAGTCCATGATTGACCAATAACTAAGCTTGTAGATATATTCATTGTATTTGGTAAGTCCATGATTGACCAATAACTAAGCTTGTAGATATATTCATTGTATTTGGTAAGTCCATGATTGACCATGGGTGCGGGATGGGTTACGACGCACTCTCACTGAGAGGAGGCCTGTACACCAGCGTAACTTACTAAGCTTGTAGATATATTCATTGTATTTGGTAAGTCCATGATTGACCACTATCTGACTTGTGTAGTGTTATTCCCTAGACATCACTTCGAAATTCGAGCGGTGTCAATCAATCTGCCTAGCCTTTTCCTATGTTGGGGTCGGTTTTCAGTCTAACCGGATGCAGCTGAATACCAGTATTTTACATGGAGCGACTGCCTATCTGACCTCCACAAAATTTACTATTGAAAGAATATAAAGATGAGAAGACCTTGTAGTTTTATAATTAAGAAAATTAAAGTAAATAAAAAAAGGCGTTAGGTTTAAACATAATTGCTTCGCAGAAGGAGGTCGTCGTGTTCCACGCGCGCCTCAAAGAGATGTCAGCACAATTGGCGGGGTCCGCTAGGACCGATGCCTGCCAGGGTTGCGGGTTAGTCCGAAAGGGATACCGGGACCTTGGCAACAGGCAACTGAAGGAACACGGGTGGGTTTTAGTCAGTAAAAGTCTGACACGCCCTTCCGCTCCACCCAGAGCGGGAGAAGTCATTGGATGATTTCCCACCCTCAAAAAAAAAAAAGGTTTAAACATAATTATGATATTTTTTTACGACTTTATGCATGAGTTTCTGTATATAATATGATTTCTCATTCATTTGTAATGCTTAGCTAAATATATATTTTTATAAAAGTTACCTTAAACTTGTGAAAAACAGGACTAAAATAACAAATTATTTAAAAAACAAAAAACCCGCCTGCAAAAACGCATAACTTAAAAGAGAAAAACAAGCATTATAATCTGTAGAATTTTGGTATTACAGGCGGGGAACAAACAAAAGTTACACCATATTTCAGGTTATTGGTTTGTTCCCCGCCTGTAATACCAAAATTCTACAGATTATAATGCTTGTTTTTCTCTTTTAAGTTATGCGTTTTTGCAGGCGGGTTTTTTGTTTTTTAAATAATTTGTTTTATTTCAAGCTTTTCAATTTTATTAATTTATATATTTGGAATTAATTCATTACTAGCTTTTATTTGATACCAATATTGTAATTTATTTAAAAAAAAAACCTTCCCCTCCCTTTTTTTTGTTTCCAGATGGAATTAAAAAAAAATATATAGCCAATGTCACTCCCACAATTAAGACGAACCTACCGACACCTCGTATGTTAAAATCCATCAAGCCGTTTAGGCTACAGAGCGTGCCAAAGAAATAGACATACATACATACAAACATACATACATACATACATACATACTCTCGAAAAACATTACCCTCCTTCTGGGGCAGTCGGGTAAAAATAAAACTATCTTAAGTTAATCTCGTAGCCAATCGCCTACGACACCGTAGCGAAGCGCCTACGCGCATAGTAAGTGCTACGGAAATCGTAGCACATTGCTACGCAAGAATAGTATTATTTTGGTGATATTTTAAAAAGGACTTATTACTTATTACTAAAAGTTGGAATTTCGTCCGAGAGGAGCTCGTGGCTAATTAATAACAGCCGCACGGGTCCATCCATCGGGTTAAGCTACGATTGCCGCGGTTGGTCCGTGAATGGGTGACCATCTTTACATACAGAGACTCCTCCGTGCCTCGGAAAACTCGACTCGAGAATCAAACCTAGGGTCTCAAGTAAAACAATCCAATCCATCTATGAGGATAAACTTCCCAAAAAATACATAACACGAGATTAAAAATCTTTTGTTAAAAAAAAGCGGCCAATTGCGAGTCGGACTCGCGCACGAATGGTTCCGTACAATATTCACACATTTTTTTTTGTTGTTAGTATGTTGGCGTTCTAGCTGACATAATTGTGGCTAATAATTAGATTTATGTTTTAATAGCTTCCGCCCGCGGCTTCGCCCGCGTGGGATGTCGATAAAAAGTAGCCTATGTCCTTCCCCGGGATGCCATCTATCTCCTTGCCAAATACCGAAATCCATTCAGCGGTTTAGGCGTGAAAAGGTAACATACATGCAGACAGACAGACACACAGAGTTACTTTCAAATTAATAATATCAGTATGGATGTTGCGTAATGTAAATGATTTTGCATACTATTGTATAGAATCATTTTTTTCTAACTGAACAGACAGCTGTGCTGCTGGAGAGTATGTTGCGCCACTTCTTCCAGCTAAAGCACTAGGAAGTGGTGAAGGGTGGCCGTTTTGGGGAACTGTCTTATAAAATTCAATAGACGTAGATATATTTAGTAACCTATTCCGCTTGACTATTCTTCAAGAGTCATAAAAAACCCTGTTAGAAATCGACACGTGTTTCACCTCTCAACGAGGCATCCTCAGGATGACGATTGACCAATAGCAAATCAAAGCGCGACGTGTTACCACACCGAGCGCTGGACACAAAGAGACTGTCTTATGTAATTTTGACGTTCGAAAAGTGCTGATTCTCAGCCTAGTTTGAATAAATTACTTTTGATTTTGTCCGGTTGGCACTCTTTGGCTACGGAACCCGTTTTTTTTTTTTTCCTAGCCTATGATGTCCCACTCCTGGGCATAGGCCTCGCTCCACACTTTCCATCTTTCGCGAGCCCACGCGTCTTCTTTCCACGAAACCCTAAAAAAGATAATTGAACAAAAGCAGATAATTCATCCTCCATTACCTTGTATTATCTTTGAAATGTTTTCATTTACAGGGAGATTAAAAATAAATTGTTTGAAAATTAATTAACTTTTTTTTAACAAAGGAAAGTTGTTACTGTTTTTTAACCGACTTTTTCGAAAAAGGTTCTTCTGTAAGTATACATAAATGGCGTTTCTATTAATTATTCACATACTATCCTAAATGCGAAAGTTTGTTTAATTGTTACGCTTTCACCCTAAAACGGCTCAACGGATTTGGATGAAATTTGGCACAGGGGTAGACCATGACCTGGAATAGGACATAGGATACTTTTTATCCCGATATTCCTGGGAGGAGCTTGTGGCTAAGTAATAACAGCCGCACGGGTCGATCCATCAGGTTAAGCTACGCTTGTCGGGGTTGGTCCGTGGATGGGTGACCATCTTTACATACCGAGACTCCTCCGTGCCTCGGAAAGCACGTTAAGCCGTTGGTCCCGGCTGTCATTTGTGGATCTTTGACAGTCGTTACGGGTCGTTAGAAGCCCGAAAGTCTGACAACCAGTCTTACCAAGGGGTATCGTATTACCCAGTTACTGGGTTATGGAGGTCAGATAGGCAGTCGCTCCATGTAAAATACTGGTATTCAGCTGCATCAGGTTAGACTGGAAGCCGACCCCAACATAGTTGGGAAAAGGCTAAGCAGATGATTCCCACGGGATCAAGACTTATGCGGGTGAAACCGCGGGGCGCAGCTAGTAAATAAATAAAATTGAAGTGTCTGTTTGTAATTTCAAAATAACAACTTTTTACTAAATGCATACGAAAGTTTAAATGGTACATATAAAAAACACTATTTTTAACATTTTTGTCTGTCTGTTTGTTCTGGCTTATCTCCGAAACGGCTGGACCGATTTTGACGGGACTTTCACTGGCAGATAGCTGATGTTATAAAGATAAACTTTGGCAACTATTATTTTAGAAAAAAATAATGAGCGTCACGCGGGCGAAGCCGCGTGCTGCACACCTAGTCTTCCATAGAATTGCATCAAACTTTGATTTTTCCAATCTAAAACTAACTTTATTAAAACTAGACTATAAGGTAGTTAATAACTTAGTCATTTAAAGAAAATAATAATCGATTTATGTTCAGAAATGCCATCAAAAACGGCTGGAACATTAATAATAAAATTTGCATTTAAACGCAGGACAAAGAGCGAAAGTGGCTCTGAACACGAAAACGAAAACTTGTTTTTTTCATTTCTTATAAAAATTCGCTGAACATCGGTAATACTAGTTTTTTCAAGCTTTATATTAGCTTGCTCTGTTCGTATGTGTTTCCGGTTACTCCAATTGTCATCCATTTTTCAAGCACTTCCTGACATTCGATTGAGCTGAAACTTGGCATACTTATATAACTACCGAGACATTTGGAAAAAATGATACCATGGAGCTGGTGATGGAGCCGGAACTTGGCCATAGGAACTTCTCAACCAAACAAGATAGCACCGTGTTTGGACTCATTGACTATGTATTTACCAATGCTTTGACACTAGGTGGTGTTCAGACTCTGATGATGGAGCTGGAAGATGGCCATGGGGAAATCCTTTTTAGTGCATTAAAAGCTTGTTTTTAAAAAGATTTTTACTTATATTTTATTTCTAAGTAAAAGTTAATTTTGTTGGGCAGACCGCAGTGAAATCCTAACTATAACCTAACTTCCTTTTTTAAGGGTTCCGTACCCAAAGGGAGGGTAAAACGGGACACTATTACTAAGGCTCCGCCGTCTGTATGTCTGTCACCAGGCTTTATCTCATGAACCGTGATAGCTAGACCGTTGAAATTTTCACAGATGATGTACCGTTTGCCGCTATAACAAAATAAAACAAATATTTATGGGAGGCTCCCATTCAACAAACGTGATTTTTTTGCCGTCTTTATAGATAATGGTACGGAACCCTTCGTGCGCGAGTCCGACTCACACTTGGCCGGTTTTTTTTTGTTACTTACTTCCTTTTTTTTGTTCCTTCCTTCCTCTTTTTTTGTTACGCTTTCACGCTAAAACGGCTGAACGGATTTTGATAAAATAAGGCACATGGGTAGACTAAGTCCTGGGTTAGGACATAGAATACTTTTTATCTTATATTTCCACGGGGTCGAGACTTATGCGGGAGAAACCGCGGGGCGTAGCTAGTAATATTAAAAATGCGAAAGTGAGTTTGTTTGTTACGCTTTCACGCTAAAACGGCTGAACGGATTTTGATAAAATAAGGCACATGGGTAGACTAAGTCCCAGGTTAGGGCACAGAATACTTTTTAGCTTTATATACCCACGGGATCGAAACTTATGTGGGTGAAAACGCGGGGCAGAGGTACTATTAAATATCTCAATTGGATAACATTTTGATAACAAAATGGCAGTTACTGTGTTCATTCTGAAATATTCTAGATGTAGGTAGTTAGGCCGAGATTGATAAACTATAAACTGACATGTCTGACTCCGTGATAGCATCAGAAATGAAGAGATCAGAGGCCCTAGACAAAGTGACATTCTATCAGCGATAACGATGATGGAAAAGGCAAAAATGTATAGGACTGACATAAGCTATCGAAAAGCTTATGTCAATCCTGTTGAAAGTCGTTGTAGAAATACGAAACGCTTTCGAAGCGATTGTCACTTGTCTAGGCCCTCTGGTAGGACACCAAGGTAACCGACATAGCCCGAAGTATTGCCAAACTTAAGTGGCAGTGGGCAGGGCACATTGCTCGCAGAACAGATGGCCGGTGGAGCCGAAAGGTTCTGGAGTGGCGACCGCGTACAGGTAGACGTAGCGTTGGAAGGCCCCCACAAGGTGGACCGATGACCTGGTGAAGGCCGCGGGAATGCGCTGGATGCGAGAAGCACAGAACCGGTCGAAGTGGCAGGGCTTGGGGCAGGCCTATGTCCAGCAGTGGACGTCTTTCGGCTTAAATGATAACGATGAAACTGACATGTTCCGTCTACATCGTGCTGTTGTAGTTTAACAGTTGTGTGACAGTGACAAGAACATCGCTTAGCCAAAGTACAGAGGGCCTAGACAAGTGACAATCGCTTCGAAAGCGTTTCGTATTTCTACAACGACTCTCAACAGGATTGACATAAGCTTTTCGATAGCTTATGTCAGTCCTATACATATTTTACTTTTCCATCATCGTTATCGCTGATAGAATGTCACTTTGACCAGAGCCTCTTGACAAACTAACCTTTATCTATCTTGGCCATACTGTTTGAATTTTTAGAATGTTCAGAACAACGAGGGCCTTACCACAAAAACTTAGACACTTGTTCAACGCGTGTATAATGTCAGTTTTATGTCAAACTCCATACAGCAATGTCATGTTGAAAAGGTGTTTAGGCTAAACAACTAATAAACACGGTTGTGTGGTAATAAGGCTATCTATAATGTGTTTTTAATGTCGTAAACTAATTTGACAGGTGCAAATGTCAAACTCGAAATTGACAAATACAAAAAACAATCACTTGAAATGTCAAATTAGTCTATGAGATTAAGAAACACACCATAATACGTTATTAACATATTATCCCATGATCTGCATCATCTGCCTTTTTCCCAACTATTCCGGGGTCGGCTACTAGTGTAACCGGATGCAGCTGAATACCAGGATAGATACTTTTACATGGAGCGACCGCCTATAGTGACCTCCACAACCCAGAAACTGGGTAAAACGATATCCCTTGGTAAGACTGGTTGACAGACTTTCGGGCTTCTGACGACCCGTAACGACTGTCAAAGATCCACAAATGACAGCCGGGACCAAAGGCTTAACGTGCTTTCCTAGACACGGAGGACGTTCGGTATGTAAAGTTGGTCACCCATCCACGGACCAACCCTGGCAAGCGTAGCTTAACCTGTTGTATCGACCCGTGCGGCTGTCATTACTTAGCCACGAGCCCCTCCTAATCTCTTCCCATCTTTCCCTCTCTCTCTTTATTAAAGTCTTAGTTAATTTTTTTATCATTAAAATTGTCATTTGCATAGCTACACTTTACTACTTTTACTTATTTGTAAAATATCCTATGCTTTTTCCAACTATATCGGGGTCAGCTTCCAGTCTCCCCAGATGCGGCTGAATATCTGTATTTTACATGAAGTGAAGTTCCATTTGACCTCTCTCGTTAAGGACGACCGCTGTTTTATTTACGCATAATTAATAAATACATGAAAATCATATCAAAATTTGATTCATAGCTCATTGCTGTTTTAAATTACTATTGGTATCTTAAAACTCATAGTTTTTGGTCGCAAATAATGCAGATTTTTTTGTCAAAATATTGCAAAATAATCATTTCGTATACACAAAAAAAAATGCATTTTAGCCTTGTTTTTTTTTACACAAACTTATTTCTATAATGCACAACATTTTAAAATTAGTAATGATAAATTGTTAAACTGTTAAAAAATATCCTGAAAGGTTGAAGAAAACGTATGAAAGCCTGGAAAATACATGTTTAAACAAAAATCCAAGATGGCGTAGGTGGTCTGAAATTGATACAACTTATTACCTTTTAGCATTGCGCCCGGTGCATCAGGAACAAAGGATCTCCCTCTGCCTTCAAACCGCCCAAAAAAAACCATAGTGTCACTGAAGATTTTTTTTAATAATCCACAAGGCTGTTCAAAACCTGCTCTCTATACCACGATTTTTTTTAACACGCAATTTAAAAAAAAAAGCCACAATTCATCGCGGTCTTTTGTTACGCGTTCCAATTTTGAATCCCAAATATCTGCTCCAAATGAATTCGGAACGAAATTTGAATATTTTTCCTTGAAATTAGAATATTGAACGCATCAATAAATATTTTTTTATGTATTTTTTTGCTATATTTTATTTATATTTTTTTGGGGCGAGCGACCGTACCGTTTACGACGACGGTTAACGAAACACTGGCCCGCAGACCATAAAGGCTCTATGCATTGATTGGGCGTAGCTGACAGCTGTATATCTTTCTCGTTCACTCTTATACATCTTCTATCTCGTTCGCACTTGAGGGTTGCCTGTGTTAAGCGAAATTTGGCTTGGCAAAGCGTGTGGTTCTCAACTTTGAGCAAATTAAATATATTAGTACTGTTTTTCTTTTTGCATGATCGATTATATTATGAGGGCGGTTGTCAAAGTGTTTCAGGGTAGTTTTTGCGGTGACAGTAGGGTGGATGGTTTTAAACCACTGGTAAAGTAGTGGGTTTAATAACTGTGGTCCATCTTTGATTCAAAAGAGATCTATGAGTATAAAAAAAATGTGATAATTTTTGGTAGTATTTATGAATTTCGTTTAGATCTTGTCTATAAGCTAAACTTTAATTTTTTTGATTGATAAATGACAATTCATTTAATTTTTTTTCTTTTTTTTTTTAATTGTTTATTTAGTCCATATTGTTACAGTTTTATTTTTACATAACACCTGCCAAACTGCAAAGGAATTTGTCGGCAGATTTTGTCATCATCTGCCTAGCTTTTTCCCGAATATGTTGGGGTCGGCCTCCAGTCTAACCGGATGCAGCTGAATACCAGTATTTTACATGGAGCGACTGCCTATCTGACCTCCACAACCCAGTAACTGGGTAATACGATACCCCTTGGTTAGACTGGTTGTCAGACTTTCGGACTTCTGACGACCCGTAACGACTGTCGAAGATTCACGAATGACAACCGGGACCAACGGCTTAACGTGCTTTCCAAGCCACGGAGGAGTCTCGATATATAAATATGGCCACATTAGCAATTCCTCTAAAAGCAGTTCCTGAATCCCAGCTGTCATTAGAAATTCCTCTAATTTAACATAAAAGCAATTCAATAATTGTGGACCATTTTACGAATCTCCATAGAAAACTGTCAAACAAATGAATTATTTCGTAATATGAATTACACGCAGATCATATTATGAATTGTCAGTTTGTGACATTTTATGATGATTCATAATATTTTCATAATTCTGATAAAGTGACCGTTTTAAGTTTATTGTATGAATTTTAAACGTCAATTTTAAACTATATCAATCATTGACAGCTGTCAAAAAGTTCGCCAAAATCCTTCAAATAATTAACCATCGTTCCTTGTTTAAATAAAACCCTTTTCCCCGATAAGGTTTTACTCTCAGAAGTTTATAAATCTTAAAATACAGCCAGTAACAAAACTCCAAAATGTACTTTAAAGTTTGGAGAGAATTGGTTTGTCTTATTGTAAGTACTTTCTTTGAATGTCTATCTACACTAATATTATAAAGAGGAAAGATTTGTATTTTTGTGTGTATGTTTGTTATGAATAAACTCTAAAACTACTGCGCCGATTTATTTTAATTTTTTATTTTATTGGGATCTCCAACAAAGAATACACCTTACATGCTAAAATAAAAAGACAAGAACAACAATCTATGTGCTCCCTCAATTATAGGAGATCACATCATGCAATAAAAACAAGCGAACAGTAATTTAAACGGAAGTAGCCCTTAAAGTTAAAATTAAAATTATATATTATTAGGGTTATGGGAGGAGCTCGTGGCTAAGTAATAACAGCCGCTCGGGTCGATCCATCAGGTTAAGCTACGCTTGCCGGGGTTGGTCCGTGGATGGGTGACCATTTTCACATATCGAGGCTCCTCCGTGCCTCGGAAAGCACGTTAAGCCGTTGGTCCCGGCTGTCATTTGTGGATCTTTGACAGTCGATACGAGTTGTCAGAAGCACGAAAGTCTGACAACCAGTCTTACCAATGGGTATCGTATTACCCAGTTACTAGGCTGTGGAGGTCAGATAGGCAGTCGCTCCATGTAAAATACTGGTATTCAGCTGCATCCGGTTAGACTGGAAGCCGACCCCAACATAGTTGGGAAAAGGCTAGGCAGATTGAGCAGATTGATTAGGGTTAATTATACTATTATATTATTAAATTTGGTAATCTGAATGTAAATTGAATAAGAATAAAGATTAAAAAGCATCGACCACATAGAAGAAAAGAAAAAAAAATTGTACTAACAGGCAAATAAAAAAAAATAAAAATTGCGAACAATGCATTACTAGGCAGGCAGGTCAACACTTACATAATTATCATTTATTTTGTGTATTTCAAAAATTCTTTCACCATTAGAAAGCTACATTCACCCTGAGTAACATAGAATAGAATAGAATAGAATTGAATATACTTTATTTGCTTTGAATGTAGGTACATACAAATAGGATCGTAAATAACATAATAAAGAACCGTGTTCATTCTGCCTTGTTACAAACACAATAATTATTATACAAGTTATCAAAATGATGTATCATTTAGGAAATCCTGAACAGAATAATAACATTTATCTAAAAGTAATTCAGTAAAACATTTTTTAAATTTCATCAAGGGCAAGGTTTTCATATGATTTTATTAAAGACAACAGGAGCCATACAAATTACATTTTTTTTAATAAACTCGTTTTAAATATGCCTGTGTGAAGTATAGGCTATAATTTATAAAGGTTACACGCGGGCGAAGCCACTGGCGGCAGCTAGTTGTGTATATTGCAGTGGATTTATTATCAAAATGTTATTGAGTTGAGTAAAGTATTATTGGCTTTTTCCAGCTGGGATTTCAAAGTCAAAGAAAGAAAGAAAGATATTTTATTTGAGACATGTACAGGAAAAACAAACAGTAATAAAAATTAACTCATCATCTGCCTAGTCTTTTCCCAACTATGTTGGGGTCGGCTTCCAGTCTAACTGGATGCAGCTGAATACCAGTATTTTACATGGAGCGACTGCCTATCTGACCTCCACAACTCAGTAACTGGGTAATACGATACCCCTTGGCAAGACTGGTTGTCAGACTTTCGGGCTTCTGACGACCCGTAACGACTGTCAAAGATCTACAAATGACAGCCGGGACCAACGGCTTAACGTGACATAACATAATCAGCCAATGATGCTCCCACTGCTGGGACACAGGCCTCCTCTCTGTCAGAGGGAGTGGGCCGTAATCCACCACGCGGGCACAGTGCGGGATGGTGAGTCCCTAATAATATTAGTTCAAGAAACTTTGAGTGCCACTGTCACCAGTTTTATTACTGAAACGGGGGTAAGCAGGATTCTTAAAGTAATTATATTAAATTCGTTGGTACCCCAATGTAGTATTATGCTATATTTACAAGCTTTATATTAGCTTGCTCTCTTCGTATGTGTTTCCGGTTACTCCAATTGTCATCCATTTTTCAAGCACTTCCTGGCTTCCGATTGAGCTGAAACTTGGCATAATTATTTAACTACAGAGCCATTTTGAAAAAATTATACCATGGAACTGGTCTGATGATGGATCCGGAAGTTGGCTATAGGAACTCCTCAATCAAACAAGATAGCACCTTCGTGTTTGGACTCATTAGCTATGTATTAATAAGTTCTTTGACACTAGGTGGTGTTCAGGGTCTGATGATGGAGCCGGAAGGTGGCCCTGGCAATGGGCCTTTTTTAGTTCATTAAAAGCTTGTTTTTAAAAAGGTTTTTAATTTTATTTTATTTAAAGTTCGCTGTTCACCTCACTCAAGTGAGCGCACATAGCGAACTCATTTGTTTTTTAAAGTAAATCCTCGCGGATTCAAGACGACTCCGTTCCATGTTTGAGAAAAAGTCTTTTAAAACTTTTACCTACACCCATGCTATAAATCCTCTATAAAAGTTTCTGAAACAGTTAGCTTATAGCCAACATTAAAACATCCAGTGTCATAGTAACCATTAATTACTGGTGGCCTAACACGGCCTCGTTAGCAATTCCTTTCCTGAATTTCCATTTGTCATTAGCAATTCTTCTAATTTGACACAAAAGTAATTCATAATTTGTGTGGAGCATTTTACGAAACTCCATAGAAAACAGTCAAACAGATGAATTATTTTGTAATATGAATCCCACGCAGATCATATTATGAATTGTCAGATTATGACATTTTACGATGATTCATAATATTTTCCTATTATGATTCTGCCAAAGTAGCTGTTTTAAGCTCTCTGATTATTAGCACCGTAATGTATGAATACCATACAATAATATATACTATATATACTATAATATTATAAATTCGAAAGTAACTCTGTCTGTCTGTCTGTCTGTATGTTACCGTTTCACGCCTAAACCACTGAACGGATTTCGATAAAATTTGGAATGGAGATAGATGGCGTCCCGGGGAAGGACATAGGCTACTTTTTATCGACATATCACGCGGGCGAAGCCGCGGGGGGAAGTTAGTATAATATTTTTTTAATGCACATGCAACTATAATCACAGGAGGTTTATCACCTAATACAATAGTGTAGTTATATTTAAAGATTAAACTTACAATTTATATGTATGTTTATACATGTTGTATGTATGTATGTACAACACAATATAAATGTATGGCCTTAATAACTCATTATCCGACCTGTAAATCGAATTTAGGTACTCGCATTATGTGTCGAATTTTTGAACGCACACTTTTTTTTTTTTTTGAGCCTGGAAAATCATCCAATGACTTCTCCCGCTCTGGGTGGAACGGAAGGCCGTGTCAGACTTTTACTGACTAAAACCCACCCGTGTTCCTTCAGTTGCCTATTGCCAAGGTCCCGGTATGCCTTTCGGACTAACCCGCACTCCTAGCACAAATTTATCTGAGAGGGCTTTAAGAACAGGTACTCTAGAAACCTTCATTGCAAGGAATCTTTAAAAAATAAAAAAATACTTCGTATAAAACACTAGATTCTTCAAACACACTTTAGAGAAGAAGTGTGTTCCAACGACTCTCAGTGAAGAACACTTAAAACTGTTTCAACTTTCAAAAATTAAATTGTAAGGACTGTGTGATAATTAAGGCGGCCTCATGGCTAAATAAAGACAGCCGCATGGTCGGTCAAAGGTTAAGCTACCCTTGCCAAGGTCGATCCGTGGATGGGAGACCGTCTATTATTCGTGTCTGGGCAAGCACGTTAAGCAGTTGATCCTGGGCTGGCTATAATATTGTATATACTGTGTCACACCCAAGTTTGAACTTAATGCTTTGACATTATTAGATATTATTATCTGCTATTCTGCCTGTAATTGAGGAGCTCGTGGCTAAGTAATAACAGCCGCTCAGGTCGATCCATCAGGTTAAGCTAAGCTTGCCGGGGTTGGTCCGTGGATGGATAACCATTATCACATATCGAGACTCCTCCGTGCCTCGGAAAGCACGTTAAGCCGTTGGTCCCGGCTGTCATTTGTGGATCTTTGACAGTCGTTACGAGTCGTCAGAAGCACGAAAGTCTGACAACCAGTCTAACCAAGGGGTATCGTATTACCCAGTTACTGGGTTGTGGAGGTCAGATAGGCAGTCGCTCCATGTAAAATACTGGTATTCAGCTGCATCCAGTTAGACTGGAAGCCGACCCCAACATAGTTGGGAAAAGGCTAGGCAGATAATGATTCTGCCTGTAATTTTCCCACTGCAGAAGCCCAAAAGTCTGACAACCAGTCTTAGCAAGGGGTATCGAATTAACCCCAGTTACTGGGTTGTGGAGGTCAGGGGGCTTACAACAGTCACTTTAGCAGAATCATAACAGGAAAATATTATGAATCATCGTAAAATGTCACAAACTGACGACTCATAATATGATCTGCGTGCGATACATATTACGAAATAATTCATCTGTTTGACAGTTTTCTATAGAGATTCGTCAAATGATCCACACATGAATTGCTTTTGTGACAAATTAGAGGAATTGCTAATGACAGCTGGAAATTCAGGAAATGAACTGCTAATGTGGCCGTATTAGGCCTTCAGACCTCACGCTCAGCATTCATGCTTAAGACCAAAAGTACAAGGAGATGGATACAATCAAAGTACTATCAAGAGTACAGTTTGAAAGTATTATCTAACCAAGATTATGTCTGGACTTTAAAAGAGACTGCGACCTCTGAGTTTGTTTCGACCTTTCTTCTCAGAGTAGTCAGATAGGAAACGCCGACCTCATCTTGTTTTTAAAAAAAAATGTGATTGACGTGTAAAACTGTTTGTACAAACCTACTTACAGAAATAAAATTAAATCATTTTTCTCAAACATGCTTGGATATTCGAGCATTATTATGACAACCTTCTTTGAGATAAATCGAAATTGCTGTACTGTTCAAAAACAAGTGACGATGCGGCCAGCAAAGTAAGTATGAAAATCCATATCTGTCGTGTTTAGCGGCCAAATAAATTACTATGAAAACTCATATCTGGTGTGTTATTTAAAAATGGAACGAACGTTTTACTTCAACACATGGCAACGAAAGAGGATCAAAGATTTTATTTCGATATGGCTTGCGATAGAGCTGTTTAAAATAAAGAAGAAACAAATGAACATTATTGGCGAACATTATTAAAATTATCGTTGTTCGTCATTGATTCTGGAAATTATAATTCATTTACTCAGTTTCAATTTTCGCGCATTGTTTGAGAAAAGTACTATACAAGCCTTGGCCGCAACCAGCTATTGATGGACTCATGTATGTGTGCCTGGGCTTCGCCTCGGCCCACATTTTCACGATTGTCCATCAATAGCCCAGTTGCAGGCCGCGACATTAATGTACATAGCCCAGTTGCAGGCCGCGACAGTAATGTACTATCGTCTTCCTCATTGTCCCACTCACCGTACTGACTTCATTCACTCTTCGTTCTTTGTTCAATCTATCTCTCTGTGGAATGCGCTCCCCGTAGAAATCAGGATGGCAACCAACCGGTTATCCTTTAAAATTAAAGTTCGAGAGCACATTCGCAAGAAGCTGGCAGTATCATCACAACGGTAATGTTTTCCCATTGTTTGTCTTATCTGTTTTAGTATGTTCGTGTAGTTATGTGTATTTATTTGTTTTTATATTTATATATATTTAGGTTTATTATATATAAATATATATATATTATATATAAAAACAAATAAATACAGTTTTAATAGGTTTACGTATTTAAATAATATTTATTCCACAATTTTCGCTATTGCACCTACCACTGTTTGTCTCTGCATCACCCAAAGGTTGACTGGTAGAAAATGCCTATGGCATTAAGTCCGCCTCTGTACATTTGTGTGCTTAAAGTATTAAATAAATAAATAAATATACTTAAAGTTATCAAACTTTGTCTCATTCACATAACATTCAATACGAATAAATTACTAAATAAAATAACTCTAGACATCTTTTTATTCATTTTAATCTATACTTAATATTATAAAGCAGAAGAGTTTGTTTGTTTGAACGCGCTAATCTCAGGAACTACTGGTTGGAATTGAAAAAATTTAACATCAAGGGTATTTCTGTACCAGTAAAATACTTTTTAATTCATTCGAATCGGACATTTAATTTCGAAGTTATCACGAGTTTAAAAATGTAATACGCGAACCGTTCGAAGCCGCCGCGACTTTCCCTACTCTAGAGAGGAGAGGATGGGCACACGGGTAGACCATGACCTGGAATAGGACATGGGATACGTTTTATTCCTATATTCTCACGGGATCGAGACCTACGCGGGTGAAACCGCGGGGCACAGCTAGTAACCTAATAAAAGTTCTATTTACTTCAAGTAGAGTTCGAAACCATACCTCAGTAGTATTTGTCCCTCTGCCAGGGTTGCGGAATAGTCCGAAAGGGATACCGGGACCCTGGCAACAGGCAACTGAAGGAACACGGGTGGGTTTTAGTCAGTAAGAGTCTGACACGCCCTTCCGCTCCGCCCAGAGCGGGAGAAGTCATTTGATGATTTCCCACCCAAAAAAAAAAAAAAAAAAATTGTATTTGTCCACCATTTTCAATATTATTCAAGTGCCACTAAGAACTTCTACGTCTTTGAAATAAAAGTATTCGAAAGTATTGGCACCGAGAATCTACGAAATACTTTCCGTCCGCAATGTCGGTTAAACGAAGAGAGGGGCTCGTGGCTAAGTAATAACAGCCGCATGGGTCGATCCATCAGGTTACGCTACACTTGCTTGGGCTGTTCCGTGGGTGACCATCTTTACATATCGAGACTCCTCCGTGCCTCGGAAAGCACGTTAAGCCGTTGGTCCCGGCTGTCATTTGTGAATCTTTGACAGTCGTTACGGGTCGTCAGAAGCCCGAAAGTCTGACAACCAGTCTTACCAAGGAGTATCGTGATCACCCAGTTACTGGGTTGTGGAGGTCCATGTAAAGTATTGGTATTCAGCTGCATCTGGTTAGACTGAACCCCAACATAGTTAGAAAAAGGCTAAAATGATTGATTGATTTGCAATACGCTCGCCCCCAATTACATGAGACTTGAACATACTAGTGAAATGTAGGTACAGTCACGGACTTTATTTGATGAGCCACCTTCAAACTTTTCAATTTTGCAGTTTTATACATTCACGAGATTACACGATTAAACACGAACTCAAAACGCATGCTCGTAAACAAGATGACAAATAAATTACTTTTTCCGATTAAAAGTAATTTATTTTTCATCTTGTTTAATAGTCTTAACCATAGAGGTTAACTTATAAGTTTTTAATGATAAAAATAAATACAATGTTGCATTAAGTTTATCCAATCTATTTGATACCGACCTCGTTTGAATCATAGCTCATTAACTCGATAATTCTGAAAACTTAACTGAAGACAGTGACAGTTGAAATATCAATGTCAGAGACGTTACTTTCGATCTTGTCGAAATGACTATTAATATTTCTCCGTACGCTAACGTTACTATCGCAACAGTAACCTAGCAACAATTGTTTGTCGTTGCTAGGTTACTGTTGCTAGACCTGCAATTGGTTGACTTTAGCTGTCCCTCTGCTGTCAAGTTTGTAGTTCTGGCTCTCAGGTTAGCGAACCGGTAAAGATATCACATATAATTTTCTTCTTTTAATACGAAGACATATAACTTTGCGTGTCGGGAACCGAATAAACCCGATTCGCATTACACGGCTAAAATACGAACAGTGCTAAGTGGCTCATCAATTAAAGTCCGTGACTATACTATAAAACCTCTGCCTAAGCCTTCGGGAAATACAGGCGTGATTTTATGATTTGATTTCTCAATACTCTTAGACTCTCAATACTAGTGTCTACGGCGTAGACTAGTACTACGGCGTAGAAGTGTCTACGGCGTAGACAAGTGCTACGGCGTAGAGGTGTCTACGGCCTAGTGGTGTCTTTGGCGTAGAGGTGTCTACGGCGTAGAGGTGTCTACGGCGTAGAGGTGTCTACGGCCTAGTGGTGTCTTTGGCGTAGAGGTGTCTACGGCGTTGAGGTGTCTACGGCGTTGACATGTCCACGGCCTAGTGGTGTCTACGGCGTGGAGGTGTCTATGGCGTAGTGGTGTCCACGGCGTTGAGGTGTCTACAGCATAGAGGTGTCTACGGCGTAGAAAAGTGCTACGGCGTAGAAAAATGCTACGGCGTAGACACGAGCTACGGCGTAGACAAGTTTTACGGCTTTGTTTTTCAAAAGTATTATACAGTTTCTAAAGATAGATAGATACATAGAATAATCTATATTATGTACACCATAAAAATTACAGAAATAAATTAGAAATTTTACATAGGGTGACACAATGGGCGGTCTTATCGCTAAAAGCGATCTTTTACAGACAACCTTTGGATGGATTAAAGTAGAAGTTTATTTTGAATCTTTGAACATAATGGGATGATACATACGAGTATATACACAATTTCATACCTTTTTCGTATAGGGGTAGGCAGAAACGAAAGAACTCAATGTTTTACGATTTTTTTTGCTACATATCCACGTTCATAGCGTTCGTCGGTTGGTAGTTAATATCATCATCAACTGACTGCCTTTTCCCAACTATGTTGGGGTCAGCTTTGTAACTGGACCAGTATTTAACATGGAGCGACTGCCTATCTAACAAAACCCAGTAACTGGGAAAGGGATATCCCTTTTTAAGACTGGTTGTCAGACTTGCAAAACATCATCATTACCTGCATTTTATACAATCATCTGCCTAGCGTTTCCCCAACTGTGTTGGAGTCGGCTTCCAGTCTAACCGGATGCAGCTGAATACCAGTATTTTACATGGAGCGACTGCCTATCTGACCCCCACAACCCAATCTGTATAATACGATACCCCTTGGTAAGACTGGTTGTCTGACTTTCGGGCTTCTGACGACCCGTAACGACTGTCAAAGATCCACAAATGACAGCCGGGACCAACGGCTTAACGTGCTTTCCGAGGCACGGAGGAGTCTCGGTATGTAAAAATGGCCACCACGTACCAACCCCGGCAAGCGAAGCTTAACCTGATGGATCGACCCGTGCGGCTGTTATTACTTAGCCACGAGCACCTCTACCTACATTTTTTATACCAAAATACTTAAAAGGCCTACACGTAATACAGAATAAACAAAACAAAAACAATTTTATTTTAAAAAAAGCCTTTTTGAAATCACAAAGTTTATCCGACTTCAAAGAGAAAGTATAACATTTGCTAAAGTTACAAATTAACAAAAAAACCTAACATGCCCGGGGGTAAAATACGTCTGTGCTGTTGACATGGGGTGTAAGGGGGTGTGAGGGGGTGTTTTTAACCCGGTTAATGTTGCTATTGGGGTCTGAAATGGCAATGGGCGTTCCTCAAGGCTCGATATTAGGTCCATTCCTCTTTTTAGTTTATATTAATGATTTACCCCAATTACTTCTAAATCAACCGAAGATGGTGTTATTTGCAGATGACACATAATTTATTTTTAAAATAAATCGACGTTCACAAAATCGTGACGACGTGAATAGCTCTATTCTTCAGGTACAAGATTGGTTTACGGTAAATAATTTGGTACTAAATGAAAAAAAAACCAAATGCATTCGATTTAAATTACCTAATGTTAGAAGTAGCGAATGTGACATCATATAGAATGGAGAAAAACTGTTTATTAATCAAACAGTTTTCTTGGGAATCACGCTAGACGAGAAATTACAGTGGGGACCTCATATAAAATCTCTTGCGGGGCGGCTAAGCTCGGCCGCTTATGCTTTGACGTTCGAAAAGTGCTGATTGTCAGCCTAGTTTGAATAAATGACTTTTGATTTTGATTTTGATTTTGTTAGAAAGATAAGACAGTTAACAGATGTAAAAACCGCGCGTTTGGTCTATTTCAGTTACTTCCACAGCATTATGTCGTATGGCATTTTACTGTGGGGTCGGGCTGCTGATATTGAATCCATTTTTATTTTGCAAAAAAGAGCTGTCAGAGCCATTTATAATCTATGTCACCGCGAATCTCTCAGGGAACTATTTAAAAAGATTAATATCATGACGGTACCTTGCCAATTCATTTATGAGAATATTATGTATGTAAGAAAAAACTTAAATCTTTTTATTAAAATAAGTGATGGAGATCATTTTAATACTAGAAATAAAAATAAAATAGATCAACCATTTTTCAGATTAGCTAAAGTACAAACATCTTTTATGGGGTACTGCGTTAAATGCTATAACAAAATACCTTGTGATATATTGCAATTAAATGAAAGAAAATTTAAAACTAATATAAAAAGTACACTTTGTAAACAAGCTTATTACCAATTAGAGTGAAAAAAGTAAACATTCTGGTCTTGCTCCATAGGACGATTTAGTGTCTGGACAAAATCAAACTGATAGCTAATTTAGTTTTTTATTTATTATTTGTATGTCATAGACTTTTACACTCTGTCATTACTTAAACACTGACGCACTGACTTATTAGTACTACTTGTAACAATGTTAGGACTATTGTAATATCGTATACTTTTACAATCTTTGTAAATATGTGAGCACCATGTATCTGGTAATTAATGTATTCATTATTGCTCCATTTATAATTCTTTTTACCTTTTGTGGTACAGTAATCTTATTGTAAGTGCATCGTCTTCACATATAATTATATAATTAATGTATACAAAATATTGTAAAATATTTTTAAAAGAGTAACGGTGGAGTTTCTTGCCCATTCTTCTCCATACGAAAACTACCTTTTGGAAGGGGCAACTAGAATCAGTTCTATTTCTATTTTTGACGTTCAAAAGTGCCATATATGTGCCTATTTGAAATAAATTATTTGACTTTGACTTTGACTTTATTTAATATGAACCGCCTCTGTAGTCGTTATACCACCTAGAGGTCCCAAGTTCGATTCCCAGTGGGGGAAAAAAAATCTGCCCGGTTTTGTTGATGGTAGGGCTTGTTCTAAGTCCGCCTGGCTAGCTACCACCATCTTATCTAAGTCTGTCACCATAACAACAAGCGATAACACAATCTCATCTCGGCGACAATCAATCTAATCTGATGATAACTTACATAATCACATAGTCAGCCTATAATGTTCCCACTGCTGGGACACAGGCCTACTCCCTGTGAGAGGGAGTGGGCCGTAATCCACCACGCGGGCCCAGTTGGTAGATGTCACATGTCATTGAATTTTTGGTTCAAAAACATTTCCTCACGATGTTTTCCTTCACCGTTTTTAAAGCAAGTGGTAATTATACGGTGGAAAAGACAGAGGTGCGTGGCTTGGGTTCGAACTCGAGTCCATGACTTGGCAGTCGAACGGTCACACCACTAGGCTATGGCAAAAAAACAAGCGACTTCCAAAAAAAAAAACACTAAAAAGTGAAAAATAACTTTAATTTCGGAAGTCGGTGTCGGAAATTTCCGTTTTTGCCACAGATTTCCGAAATTAAAGTGATTTTTTTTGGAAGTCAGTTGTTTTTTTTTTGTATTTTTTTTTTAATTTAATTTATTTAACACGTATAATGTTACTTTATCATGTTGCAGTACACGTTACTGCTCACTTTGTGGTCAGTGGTTGCTGTAACATGGTAAAGACCCAGTTACTTTAACTTGTGGTTAGTTTGAACTAAGTTTAGAATGTGGTTGATGTTATGCGAGATGTCTTGAACTTTATTAATAATTATAATTTTTAATTATTATAATACGCAAAGATCGTACAACGCTCTCCGCGTTCAGTTCAATAACGCGTTTAGGATGCTGGTGGGGCTGCCCCGTTTCTGTAGTGCGTCGAGGATGTTCGCGGATGCGCATGTAGATTGTTTCTACGCAACCATGCGCAAAAGGTGCGCTTCCATGGTGCACAGGGTGTGGAGCAGCTCCAACAGTATCCTAAGCATGATTTCGAGTCGCCTAGACTGTGTTTTCGTGGGTCACTGTTGTGCCATCTCACATGGGTTGCCACAACGGTGATCCTATTTGTTTGTTTTTGTTTTGTTTTGTAAATTGTCAGTTCTTACTAACATAGTTGTAAGTCTTACTAACCATTTTTGAGTCATGATACTTGAATAAAGAAACATTCTATTCTATTCTATTCTATAATTCTTGCGGGCTTGTGGCTAAGTACTTAATAACAGCCGCTCGGGTCGATCGACCAGGTTAAGCTACGCTTGCTGGGGTTGGTCCGTGGGACCATCTCTTTACATAGCGAGACTCCTCCGTGCCTCGGAAAGCACGTTAAGCCGTTGGTCCCGGCTGTCATTCGTGGATTTTTGACAGTCGTTATGATTATATTATTTATTATTATATTATTTTTGACAGATTGCGAATGAGATGCGAATGCGAACGTTCTTGCCCCGTAAGTCGATGAAAAGAACCCGAAATCCTTCCCCAGGATGCCATCTATCACCTTGCCAATCCGTTCAGTGGTTTAGGCGTGAAAAGGTAACAAGGTGGTCTTCAACCTGATGACTCATGTAGACCAATGTTCAAGAGGTTTGGTCTGCTACCTCTACCGTGTCTGTATATATATGAGGTAAGTATGCGTATTTGTAGTTAACATCAAACATTTATTTAAATCAGCAAATGATGTAAATCCCAGAAACAGACGAGATCCTCATAAACTGGTATTAAGCGATTTGCCAAGACTTGCCATATACAACAAAAACTGCCTAGCAATGTGCGTACGTACTTTTAAAAAAATACCAAGTCGCTTTAAAATATTGAACTCTAGGAAATTTAAGATAGAATTACACAAGTGGATTAATGAATGTAATTTTTACAGTTTAAAAGATTTTATGGATGTGAGATGTTGATTCCTTTTGTCAAAATAGCATTTTTTTGCATGCTATGTTATATCTTAGCGAAACATGTTGAGCTACTGTAATAATATTAACATCAATGTATACCATGTATTACGCAAATAAATGATTTACTTACTTACTTACTTACTTACTTACATACAGACAGACAGACAGACGCACAGACAGAGTTCCTTTCGAATGTATAATATTAAGTAAGACAAGTTTGACAGATTGCGACATGAATGTGAAAGTTTTTATGTGCGAGAATTGGCCATCAGATATCTACGCGTCCTGTTATGGTGGCGGGAAAGTCCGAAAGGGATACCGGGACCGTGGCAACAGGCAACTGAAGGAACACGGGTGGGTTTTAGTCAATAAAAGAAATTAAAACTACTTTAATACTTATGAAATTGCTGATTGTTCAGCTTTAAATAATCAATATGTTATTTATCTGTGGAGGCTTGTTATTAGCAACTTGATAATGTTTTGTTGTTACCTATTATTTGTAATTAGTCTGTAAGCCTTCTTAAAAGTAATAAAATAAAAGTCAGACACACCCTTCCGCTCCACCCAGAGCGGGAGAAGTCATTGAATGATTTCCCAACCTCAAAAAAAGTTTGACAGATTGACGGCTACTTGAATGTGAAAATTTTAATGTACGAGAATTGGCCCTCAGGTATCAACGCGTACGAAGACGCGGTTAAAACCTAGCATTGTAATAACAACCTGGTTCTCTCGCACAGGTCGACCGCCGCCAGCGATTCATTTGGGAAATCAGTGTGTACATACGGACGTCTGTGCGCGGCTTTATGAGTGTGGTACAAGATGTTAGCGTGGAGCGGACAGTTTTGATACGCATTGTTTTGAGACGGTGTAGTGTAACTTTGCGTTTGCACTGGCGAAACATTCACAACAAAACATGTTGAAATCTTTAGTTTCTGTCAATGTTCCATACAATTTTTGACAGGAACTCGGTATTTCAACATGTTTTGTTGTGAATTTTTCCCAGTGCAAACGTAGGGCAATTGATAATAGAACTAGTTGTTTTATATCCACATGTTAGGTATATGCTTATATATCCGCATAGAGGGAGAAAATTATCCCATGAAAACGTACTACCGTGATAAAAAGTATCTTATGCCCGGCATAAGATACTTTTCTACTACTTACTTACTAATACTTTCTACTACTAAATACTTTTCTACTAGGTCATGGTCTACACATTGTGCCAAATTGCATGCAAATCCGTTCAGCCGTTTTAGCGTGAAAGCGTAACTAACAATTTTTTTTTTTTTTTTTTCCTAGCCTATGCGGTCCCTCTCCTGGGCAAAGGCCTCCCTCCACTACTTCCATCTTTCGCGAGCCCACGCGTCTTCTTTCCAGTTTTGACTAACAAACTTATTTTCGCATTTATAATATTAGACTAGCTGTTGCCGGAGACTTCCAGGTTGAAGTAGTAGCCTATGTTAGTTATCCATCAAATTCCATTCAACATCGTTCTGCCGTTTTAGCGTAAAAGCGTAACAAACAAACAAACTCACTTTCGCATTTATAATATCTTATTTAGGATTGTAATAGACTCTGAGGCCCTAGACAAAGTGACATTCTATCAGCGATAACGATGATGGAAAAGGCAGAAATGTATAGGACTGACATAAGCTATCGAAAAGCTTATGTCAATTCTGTTGAAAGTCGTTGTAGAAATTCGAAACGCTTTCGAAGCGATTGTCACTTGTCTAGGCCCTCAGGGCTGCTACTGAGAAATTCCAGATAGAAACACCTAAGAACACTTTGCCCGCCCCGGGAATCGAACCCAGGACCTCATGCTCAGCAGAAGCGCTTGCGACCACCAGACCAACGGAGCAGTTTCTTTCATTACTTATCTTTGATTGTCCATAGATTTTTCTTATTAAAACTGTCGACTCCCTGTTGATTCGTAGATTAAAAACATCCACCGACTAACTTTCGACTTTTACCATAAATTTATAATATTTTACACCATACGCCACTTATTTATTTATTTACTAGCTGAGCCGACAGACGTTGTCCTGTAAATTTTCTAATTTTCCGCGCAATTTTCTTAATTTTTTCTTTCATGAGAACCTTCTCCTGATAATAACAAACACAACAGAAAAAGAATTAGCGAAATCGGTCTAGCCGTTCACGCGTGATGGCGTGACCAAGGGAAATAGGGATTTATTTTTATATATACAGGGTGTTAGGGTGAACAACGTTATCCTTTCAACCAGTTGTTTGGTTTCATTTATAGAACGTAAAATCAATGGAAAATTACAACTTTTTTTAAATTTCGTTTTGAATCTACATTTTACGACAAGAGACGCAAGTTCGTTGCCCTATGCGCTAGGGCAACGAACTTGCGTCTTAACACGGGCGGGGGGTGCGGGATGTGACCTGAACGGCCGCGAGCGCGACCTCTCCCTCAGTCAGTCAGCTGTTTCGCTAGAGAGCACGGTGTCGGATAGAAACTTTTTTAAATCTTTTAATGAAAATAACGTTTTTTTTTGTTGTGTTCGGTCATTTATTTTTATATTTAAGTCAACTACCCATGGTTTGAATGACAAGAGTGTTTACCCTTACAGCCTGTAGACATAAATTATTTAACATAGGTATAGAAATAGGCGTACAAATATGGTGTGTAAACTGAGTGTTACAAATTATTATTATTTGAAAATTATGAATTAGACTTTAAACTCAAACCGCTGCCCCTTCTCACTTATACCACACTCTAAACTCACACACAGTAACTGGCGGTATAAAATTCATGAAGTACAGACTAACGTTCCGACATCGCTAGTAACTAACCATGCAAGAATTGTAATGTATTGTAATTACAAGCGTTTACGCGACGACAGCGAAATATTTCTCGATGGCATGTGAAGCCAAGTCAGAGGCCCAAACGCGGCTATCAAAGCATTTATTGCAATTATACCTTTTACAGGCACTTTTGAACTGTCAAGGAGTCGGTCAGTCAGAAATATGAAGCTAGTTGCCCATTCCAAAGCGTAGTAGGTACCTATGGAGAACAACGGGCAAGAAACTCCACGGACACTCTTTTAAATCAAAAAATGGATACAAATAAATTGGTAACATCATGAAAATCATATGGAGAAATGTGTAGAAAGCAGGTTAAAAACGTCCGCAATTATAACATAAAAACAAATCAAAAATTAAAATAAGGCATGGCAGCTAAGAGATGACCAGTCACAACTGACGGCGCCCGTTCACGAACATGACGCATGGATCAGCACCATTCAGCTCAACCATTTTGAAGGGAGCTAAATGATCCAACACACGCGCCACCATCAGCGAGACATTTGAGTGAGTATGACATTCACAGCCGCCAGGGCACATTCAAGTCAATGAAAGACCTATTACCCGGTAAATGGTAGCTCTATAGTACATAGTACTCACACCTGTGCTGACTCTGACACCAGGTTACTTACTACTGCCAGGGTTGCGGGCAAGTCCGAAAGGGATACCGGGACCCTTGGCAACAGGCAACTGAAGGAACACGGGTGGGTTTTTAGTCAGTAAAAGTCTGACACGCCCTCCCGCTCCGCCCAGAGCAGGAGAAGTAATTTGATGAATTACCAATCCTCAAAAAAAAACAGGTTTCACTAACCACATGAAGACAAGCGTTTAAAATAGGATACAATGGATACCATTGTCTGACAATAATTAAATCTGCCTAGCCTTTTCCCAACTATATTGGGGTCGACTTCCAGTCTAACCGGATACAGCTGAATACGAGTATTTTACATGGAGCAATTGCCTATCTGACCTCCATAACCCAGTAACTGGGTAATACGATAATCCTTGATAAGACTGGTTGTCAGACTTTCGGGCTTCTGACGACCCGTAACGACTGTCAAAGATCCACGAATGGCAACCGGAACCAACGGCTTAACGTGCTTTCCGAGGCACGGAGGAGTCTCGGTATGTAAAGATGGTCAACCATCCACGGACTAACCCCGGCAAGATGTACGTACAAAATCTGCTCTTCCCTGCGCTGCGCTGAGCTGCGTACCGCGCCTCAGCATTATGCTTAGCCAGAATCGTATTTGAAAACTACACGGACAAATCCGTGAGCGAAAAATATTCAAAAACTCAACTAAAATATTTTTTTGTCCATTTACAAAGTTCGTTGTTTTATAACAAAGAACAAAGTTATTTTTCAATTATCGTCGTGAGTTCGGCTAGTATTTATATTGCGCATAGTTTTCTATTAGAATTGTTATTTTAGTTTTTATTGTAACATCCCTAGAATATAAAATATTGTATTTTTGTATCGCAGGGAATAATCCGCCCACGGACCAACTGTCAATTTCTCATGAATTGTGTGTATGATGGGTGTCTAGTGCACAACTGCACATGTCGTGGTTACAGTATAATCTACAGGCTGTTGCCTGTGATTTCGTCTGCGATCCAGGATGAAAAGTAGCCTATGTCCTTCTCTAGGTCCTGGCCTACCCATGTGCCAAATTTCATCCAAATCCGTTTAGCCGTTTTAGCGTGAAAGCGTGACTAACAAACTCACTTTCGCATTTATACCGACCCCTTGACCATTCAAAAGTGCCTGTAATTGATTCCTAAATGCTTTGAGTTTCAGTTCATTATGAGGAGCTCGTGGCTAAGTAATAACAGCCTCACGGGTAGATCCATCAGGTTAAGCTACGCTTGCCGGGGTTGGTTTGTGGATGGATGACCATCTTTACATTCCAAGACTCCTCCGTTCCTCGGAAAGCACGTTAAGCCATTGGTCCCGGCTGTCATTCGTGGATCTTTGACAGTCCTTACGAGTCGTCAGAAGCCCGAAAGTCTGACAACCAGTCTTACCAAGGGGTATTTTATTAGCCATTTACTGGGTTGTGGAGGTCAGATAGGCAGTCGCTCCATGTAATATACTAGTATTCAGCTGCATCCAGTTAGACTGGAAGCCGACCCCAACATAGTTGGGAAAAGGCGGGCAGATTGATTGAGTTTGAGTTCAGTATTATGAGTTGGGATGATAAATGGTAGGTATACTATAAAATACACTGAAGCAAAACCGCGTGCAAAACGTAGCTAACCCATCAATCAGAGTTGAACCGTTTTGAATATTTAACTACACAATTAACCTAATTTCGGTGTATTACTAGGGTTGGGACACGGGTAGTATTATTGCCCTGTTAGGAGAGATTTCGATAATTAATCATCGTGAGGTAACCTCATCTCCCAAGCCTTTTCCCAACTATGTTGGGGTCGGCTGCCAGTTTAACCGGATGCAGCTGAATACCAGTATTTTACATGGAGCGACTGCCTATCTGACCTCTACAACCCAGTAACTGGGTAATATGATACCCCTTGGCAAGATTGGCTGTCAGACTTCCGGGCTTCTGACGACCCGTAACGACTGTCAAAGATCCACAAATGACAGCCGGGACCAACGGCTTAATGTGCTTTACGAGGCACGGAGGAGTTTCGGTTACCCAGTAAAGTGTTATTGGATTTTTCCATTAGGAATTTCTTAGTAACAGCCCGGAGTTTGGAAGTTGGCGATGTGATACCCCCGTGCCTCGGAAAGTACGTTAAGCCGTTGGTCCTGCGCCTGATCTCTCTCCGGTCGTGTCGGATTGCCGTCCCATCGGACTATGAGAGTGAGGGAAGAGAGAGTGCACCTGTGTCTGCGCACACACGCCTTTATTTTATTTTTTTTGTGGGTGGGAAATCATCCAATGACTTCTCCCGCACTGGGCGGAGCGGAAGGGCGTGTCAGACTTTTACTGACTAAAACCCACCCGTGTTCCTTCAGTTGCCTGTTGCCAAGGTCCCGGTATCCCTTTCGGACTAACCCGCAACCCTGGCAGGCGCACACACGTCTGGACTAAAATAATCTCCCGCGCCGAAGGCTAGTCTCCGTTGAGATTGGCTACCAAGGCCGAAATACGGTTTGGAGGACTATAGAGTTAAAGGTCAGGGAATAGAACCCGGGACCCCACGCTTATCAGTCGCACGATTGAGACCACGAGACCAACACGGGTGAGACCTCATTCTAAACTTCGAATCTGAATCCGCTGTGAGTTTCTTGATTGACATTCTTATAACTCGGTTGATACACTAGCGCTACCCTTGCGAGCGTGTCAGCGAGTTGAACTAAATCGACCGTGAGATTTTGACAGATAAAGTATGAGATGACGTAAGAAGTGGCATTCAGTAATTCCCCCGTCACTTCGACGCTCACTTCGCACTCGAACCTGATTCAAAATTCGAAGTGAGAGAGAATAGTAAAGTGAGACGCGAGTTGTTTTTCGAATTTTACAGAATCGACGTACTAGGCAGTATTATGTCCTGGCAGGGTTGTGGGTTAGTCCGAAAGGGATACCGGGACCTTGGCAACAGGCAACTGAAGGAACACGGGTGGGTATTAGTCAGTAAAAGTCTGACACGCCCTTCACCACCCAGAGCTGGAGAAGTCATTGGTTGATTTCCCAAATTAAAAAAAAGGCCTGTGTTATGTAGGTTTTTACTAGAGGTACATCACTAGAATATCCTTAAGCTTGAGGTTAAGTAAAGAGAATACATAATGAGAATCTTACAACTTATTATAGAATATACCTTTTGTTACTAGTAATATAAGATAGTGCTTCTAAAATCATGCTTAAAGGAGGATACGGTCGGTCTTTTTCTCCATACAAAAACTCATAATTCGAGGTTCGGCTCTCGTCTATTTCCTCCTCCAAAATTGGACCAATTTGAAAGATATTTTATTAATTGAATAAGAAGGATATTTACTGCGCCCCTATGTTTTTCTTTTTTTATTTATAGTTGTCAAATTTGTACAATAATAGGCCTCTGATGACAGCGGTCTAAACCGGCAATTTTGAGCATTTTCTGAGGGTTCTAGTGCTTCTACAGATAATGTATCATCAAAATAGGAGATAAAAGGAAAATAGTTTTACAGCTCTTTACATATACTTCACACGGAAATCAAAACAAAACAACAATAAAGCACTTAGTTCTGAATTCAAATAATTATACACAATAAATCTATTAATTGATGGACACGGAAATTAGCATTCGTTTGTATTCGGAAATGCGATGATTCCCGAGAGACATTAAGAAAATAAAATGGCCGTCAAAACTTAGTACCACACTTCTAAAATTGCAATAACTTTTAAATTACACAAGATATTTTTCGAAATAAAAAGGATTACAAAGATAATTTATTTTTTTATTTAAAAACTTTATAGCCGACTAGCTGCGCCCCGCGGTTTCACCCGCGTAATTCTCGATCCCGTGGGAATATCGGGATAAAAAGTATCCTATGTGTTAATCCAGGTTATAAACTATCTGTTTGCCAAATTTCATCCAAATCCATTCAGTAGTTTTTATGTGAAAGAGTAACAAACATCCATCCATTCATCCATACTTAGAAACTTTCGTGTTTATAATATCTGAAAAAAACTGTGTAAGCAAAAACACTCCTTTTCAAATTGTTGCAACTTTAGACTATTTTGTTTTCACATTTCTTTTTTGATCGATGAATTTTGTTTAAAAACCAAATACTATGTAAATAAGGCGTAAAACCTTAGTTATAAAATGTATTTGCCAGTAAGTTAAAAATGGCTATTCTTTGGTTTAAGTTAAAAACGTTACTTATGTATTTCATGTCATTCATCTGCCGAGCCTTTTCCCAACTATGTTGGGGTCGGCTTCCAGTCTTAACCGGATGCAGCTGAATACCAGTATTTTACATGGAGCGACTGCCTATCCGACCTCCACAATCCAGTAACTGAGTAATACGATACCTCTTGGTAAGACTGGTTGTCAGACTTTCGGGCTTCTGACGACCCGTAACGACTGTCAAAGATCCACAAATGGCAGCCGGGACCAACGGCTTAACGTGCTTTCCGAGGCACGGAGGAGTCTCAATATGTAAAGATGGTCACCCATCCACGGACCAACCCTGGCAAGCGTAGCTTAACCTGATGGATCGACCCGTGCGGCTGCTATTACTTAGCCACAAGCTCATCACTTATGTATAATATAAACAATAATTTCTAAGAAAGCTGATGAAATTTGCTTTATAACGTTTTTTATTTGAAAACTCTGGCTTCGAAAGTTTAGGAGAAATTGCAATTTTAAAAGTGTGGTACTGTTTTGAAGGCCAGTGTAGTTGTACAGCCGAATAAAAATTAATTCTGACCCACCATAAGCTTATTTTCTTACATACAATCAAATACAATTAGGTCGACATTCGCGTAAACATACATTTCCTTGGTAACGACCTTGTCATCTGCCATTTAATTACACAGAGAATTATCTATTGCAGTGATGACAAAGGTTAAAATTGCATAGATCTCCTACCCATATTGACATAGATTGCTTAATATTTAAAACGTCCTAAGTGCGGCATGCACTGTAAAGGAGGGGAATCTTTGTTATTTTGACGGTTTCAAACGATTTATCGTCAAAGTAAGTCATGATTCACTTAGCCTGACTGTAGGTATATTGTTTGATAACCTAGTGCTTACAGGTATACTCACGATGGGTATACAGGTATACATACTAATACTTCCCTAAAGCTAAGAAAGCTTCTTGACGTGGAAACAGAGTTCACCCATCCGAGATTCAATTGCTTAACGTCATCAATTGATCTGTGCTGTGACCCGAAATCGTGAGGCCTTCGTGTGTTCGGCTTCACGACTATATTTAGGTAGATAAAATACATAACGAGTGTAACAAGCTAATTAAATTAAAAAGATTAAAAACCCCCGACAAAAACAAAGCATCTAATAAACGATTTTTTTTTATCTAGTCACCTTTCAAACAAAACCAAAAAAATCGAAATCGGTTTAGCCGTTTGGCAGCTACGATGGCGCAGACAGACACGTTCTTACAACACCGCTCTTTTCCGTCCGGAGTTAATTAAATTAAACAATACTTTATTTCAGACTAAGTCCATAATTTTGGTAATTTGAATCACCACAAAATCAAAATAATAGACTTACCTTTTGGAGGTGAAGACACTGGCCCGCTCGGGATGACCATTGCAGATAACGTGGGATTTTTCTGAAACAAAAGAAGTAAATCAATCAATCAATCTCACTGCCTTTTTCCCAACTATGTTGGGGTCGGCTTCCAGTCTAACCGGATGCAGCTGAATACAGTATGACACAACTTAGATGTAGTCTCGGCAAAATTCGTAAAACCGATCACCATCCGAACTCAGTGCGCCTTTAAATCACCAATCTTTATTACTGTTTAAGTGAAAATGATCTTTATGCAACTGCAATAAGTCGTAAAGTCATTTATCTAAATACATTCGTTATATTGATATTTTAATTAACGCTAATTTTCGAATTTGTCCTACATCTAAGTTGTGTCGTAAAGTACCAGTATTTTACATGGAGCTACTGCCTATCTGACCTCCACAACTCAGTAACTAGGTAATATGATGACCCCTTGGTAAGCCTGCTTGTCAGACTTTCGGGCTTCTGACGACCCGTAACGGCTGTCAAAGATCCACGAATGACAGCCGGGACCAACGGCTTAAAGAGCTTTCCGAGGCACGGAGGAGTTTCGGTGCAATATTAATTAATGGCCTATAACCAGCGGACAATCAAGACGCTTCCAACGATACCACATATGTCAAATTATGATGAGAAGTTTAGAAGTTTGAACATACATACAAAATCATAACCCACCTTCTTGCTTCGGCTTCGCCGTAGTCAAGTGAATAGCGGATTCGACAATCCATCTACAACATATACCTACACGGGCCTCGATCGCCTCATTCCAAATGATAAAAAAAAATCAAGTAACAAAAACTAAAACCCAACTACGACTTAAAAGGTATAAACAAGACACCACAGACATACAAATTAAAAATCCGGAGTCACACGTGTTAGGGTATAAATCGAACTGATTACGTGTGACTCCGGATATTTAATTTGTCTGTCTGTGGTGTCTTGTTTATACCTTTTAAGTCGTAGTTGGGTTTTAGTTTTTGTTACTTTATTTTTTTTTAAATTCTTTTGGGGTTATAATATATATATTTTTGAAATGTGCTCATTAAGCCCTTTCATTAGATACCCAACATGGTACGATTAAACCATTTTTTTTTTTTTAAGTTCCTCACTTTATGTCCTCTAGAGGGCGCCATTTTTAATTTAATGTGACTTCACATAGCCTATAACCAGCGGACAATCACGACGCTTCTAACGATACCTCATTTGTCAAATTGTGATAAGTGGTTTGGAAGATAGGAGGGAACAGATGAACATACATACATACATACCGGTCAAAATCATAACCCTCCTTTTTTCTTCGCCGTAGTCGGGTAATAAAAAGAATGAAGTCTTTATAACAACATCGTTATTTAAATATTAGAAAGAATTTATTACGAAAGAAAAATACGTACATTCAATCGTGAATCAGAATTGGGTTTACTGTACAAATACCATTTTGTTATTTCAATGTTAGGAATATTCAGTTACTTTTGTCCCACCGGAGAATAAATGTATGGTTTAAAAAAATATCAGTACCAGGTAGATTCTGTTAAGCAAATAATGTGTTTCTTTGTTGGATTATTAAGGGCCTACCCTACCTCAAATTGCTTAGCATGATCCTACGTTATGCCGAAAATACTGCAGCCATAATTTTGAAATAAATTTTGCTTTGATGTGCGCTCGAAAAACCGACTCCGAATGGAAAAGTTGATATAAATGATCAAACTTTGATGAAATACCCAAACACCCCTGCCACACATGTGTCAAACATGTGATCAAATATTGTTGCTATGTCTGGCGCCGGCATTTATGTGTGCACACCAAATGGCGAAGTTGAAATATGTGATCAAACTTTGATGAAATACCCAAACACCCTTGCCACACATGTGTCAAACATGTGATCAAATATTGTTGCTATGTCTGGCGCCGGCGTTTATGTGTGCACACCAAATGGCAAAGTTGAAATATGTGATCAAACATATGATCAAATATTGTTGCTATGTCTGGCGCCGGCATTTATGTGTGCACACCAAATGGCGAAGTTGAAATATGTGATCAAACTTTGATGAAATACCCAAACACCCTTGCCACACATGTGTCAAACATGTGATCAAATATTGTTGCTATGTCTGGCGCCGGCGTTTATGTGTGCACACCAAATGGCAAAGTTGAAATATGTGATCAAACATGTGATCAAATATTGCTGCTATGTCTGGCGCCGGTATAAGAATTCGTTTGTTTGACTATTATAATGTATCTACGCCGCGTCTATCTGTCGTCCTGTTTGCGATAAACTCAAAACTACTGCACCGATTTTCATGCTGTTTTCACCAATGGATAGAGTGGTTCTCGAGGAAGGAACCGACATCCACGCGTGTGAAGCCGCGGGCATCAGCTAGTATATGTATAAAAATGAATCCCTGTTTCCCTTGGTCACGCCATAACTTGAGAACGGCTGCACCAAATTGTGTTCGTTATTCTCAAGACAAGGTTTGTAGGATAGGTAGGTGTAGGTAGGTAGATACCGTGGCCTCTGGCAACTTACAGACAACTGAAGGGACACGGGTGGGTTTCTAATCAGTAAAAGCCTGACACGCCTTCCCGCTCCGCGGTCAGAGCGGGAGAAGTAATTTGATGATTTAAAAAAAAAAGATAGAGGTAGGGTAGGTAGGTAGAAAGAAAATACGTTTATTTGCGGTAAAAATGACGCAAAAAAGAAAATGAACACAAAAAAAATAAGGTAGTTATGTAGGTAGGTAGGTAGGGTAGGTAGATAGGTAGATGCGCCCTAGATATGTACTTAGTGCTACCCGTGCAAACTCAAACTCAAAGTATTTATTTCAATAATTAAAGCATTTACAGGCACTTTTGAATTGTCAAAGAGCCGAGTGCGGAGCCAGGACGGGCGTTAGTTATAAAATATTAGCTGCCGCCAGCGGCTTCGCCCGCGTGTAATCTTTATAAATTATAGCCTATGTTACTCAGGGTGAATGTAGATTTCTAATGGTGAAAGAATTTTTCAAATCGGTTCAGTAGTTTCGGAGCAACAACTTAATGATCTCACAAAACATGGCTTCCTCTCTTTTACTCTTTTGCTGTGTCCATAATGATCTAAATTATATAGTTACCACCTAAGTACACATTATGGTAAAGCAATAAAGATATTGAGTATTGAGTATTGAGCCTTTAGGGGTATGAGGAACAGGGTGTAAAGTTCACTCATCCACTATAGAAAGGGGAGGATCCTCCTACCAGACGGGTGTTGTGTCTGGCGGGCAACTGCCCAATAATTGATATCGAGTTTTTGTAGGTATATGTCCACTGCACGGTAAACTCTAATTGCGCGATGCAGGATTTTTGTGTGACGTCAGATCTTTGATGCGTCATTCGTATGTGGCGATATAGATACCGCCACATCACTCCCCTCCGGAGACCGGAGGTCGATAGTGGGCTGAGTCTTGTATCTTGCGATGCTTGCCAGTGCCAGTTGTGGTTCCAGTGAGTCGGAACCAGGTGCCACATTGTTCGCGGTGGGTCGGAACTGTTTGCGGTGATTGAGTTGATTGCGTTGATTCCCCAGTGGCTCAGGGTGATGAGGTTGAGGTGATTGATGTGATTCCCCAGTGGGTCGGGGTGATGAAGCTGAGGGAGATGACCAGGAATGCGCGATTGCTGCATGCTGGTGGTCAGGATACCCGTTGACGCCTCGGGTGTTGGCTTGGCTGTGTGACTCGCTTCACTGAACGCTTGCGGGAGTGATGATGATGACGTCACGCTGGAGTAGTTGCACGAAGGCTGCGTTGACGTTCATATTCGGGGTCACCAATTTAGGGGTATGAGGAACAGGGTGTAAAGTTCACTCATCCACTATAGAAAGGGGAGGATCCTCCGACCAGACGGGTGTTGTGTATGGCGGGCAACTGCCCAATGATTGATATTGAGTTTTTGTAGGTATATGTCCACTGCACGGTAAACTCTAATTGCGCGATGCAGGATATTTGTGTGACGTCAGATCTTTGATGCGTCATTCGTATGTGGCGATATAGATACCGCCACAAGCCTATTCAATGCAAACAATCAAATCTTTCCTCTTTATAATATTAGTATAGATATAGATAATAGACAATACATTAAAACGTTGCTTAACCCTGCTAACCAACTTTACATGGTTCAGATTTTTAATAAGAAAACCATTATGTTTAGATTTGAATTTAGCTTTAGCTTTCGAACAGCCTTGTACGACATGTAGCCTTTAGGCGGTGTTTGTGTTCATTGTCACAAGTCGTACGATACGAGATTTTTTATGATACGATTTTTTTGGCTCTTCTCCATATGAAACGACCAATTGCAACCATGCACCAGCTTATCCTGCCAGAGTTCCGGGAAAGTCCCTGCCAGAGTTGCGGGAAAGTCCGAAAGGGATACCGGGACCCTTGGCAACAGGCAACTGAAAGAAGACGGGTGGGTTTTAGTCAGTAAAAGTCTGACATGCCCTCCCGCTCCGCCCAGAGCGGGAGAAGTCATTTGAGGATTATACAAACTCAAAAAAAAAAAATACCTAGCTTCTGACGTTTTATGCGCCCAAGTAGGTAGATAAATATGAAATAAAATAATAATGATTTTTGATTTTGATTTTGAAGTAAAATCTTCTCTTCGCGCGGTGATACTGCATCGGGTATACTCGGCTCCATTCGCACATAACCACAGACCCTCTTTTTTATCATACTACTTACTCTAAATACGAATCTGGCAGAAGCCTGAAAGTCTGACAAACCAGTCTTACCAAGGGATGTCGTATTACCCAGTTACTGGGTTGTGGAGGTTCGATAGGCAGTCGCTCCATGTAAAATACTGGTATTTAGCTGCATCATGGAAGCCGACCCCAACATAGTTGGGAAAAGGCAGGCAGATTTATTCTATTACGAGTTAGCCCATGGAGTTTCTTGCCCGTTCTTTTATATAAAGATCTACGTTTTGGAATGGGCAACTACTTTCATCTTTCTGACTAACTGACCGACTCCTTGACATTTCAAAAGTGCCTGTAAATGTTTTAATTGAAATAAATAGCTTTGAATTGGAGACCCGATTCTATTAGGAACTAGCTGCGCCCCGTGGTTTCACCCTTGTAAGTCTCGATCCCGCGGAAATATTGGGATATAAATATTCTATGTCCCAATCCAGGACATGGCCTACCCATGTGCCAAATTTCATCCAAATCTTGTCAGCCGTTTTAGCGTGAACGCCCAAACAAAACAACTCACTTTCGCATTTATAATATTAGTTAAAGTTAAGATATAACATCACTGCTTCACGGGTAGTCAGAGATGTATCAATGTCAAACACTTGTCAAAAATTTAGAATTTTTGACAGATTGAGACTGCGAATGTTCTTGTGGCAGCATCTACATCGCCACATGCGAACTACGCATCAAAGACGTCATCACAAAATCCTGCATCGCGCAATGAGAGTTTTCCGCGCCATCAACATATACAATATCCCAACATCAATCGTCGGGCAGTTGCCCGCCAGACACAACACCCGTCTGGGCGGAGATCCTCCCTTTTCTATAGAGGATGAGTGAACTTTACACCCTGTTGCTCATACCTCTAATTTCTTACAAATACGCTAATAGGGAATATGCATGTGACTCAAATAAGGGTCAAGTATTTTTTTTTTATAAACTGTATTACTTCAGAATTATGCCTCCATCAATATTTTTGAATAAAATTGATTTTTGAGCGAGAAATTAATTTTTTTAAAGTGCCAAAAAACGGTGGGTAATTCAAATATTTGAAAAGCTAAGAGCGGATGTGACGTAACAATCTAGGACAACAATCAAAATGTCAATGCCAAGTCAATCAACAAGTGTCAAGTCAATGTCAAACACTCCTACAAAAAGCAGTGTTTGACATTGACTTGACAGTTGCTTGTTTGTTTTCATAGAATGTGACGTCACCACACCAAGCGCGCCAAATGGATGGCGTTTGAATAGCCCGGATCGGTTGGATATTTTTATCATTTTTTTTAAGTACTTTAAATTGCTTTTTTTCCGTCGATGATTTTTTAACTATTATTTGACGATGTAAACTATCGAATAACTACTACTACTACTTTGTAATAGGGATGGTTGGTTACTATAAGTTGGAGGTAAGGCGCAATTTCGCACTAGTTAAATATGTTTTTATGGTTTTTCGCGGTATGCTAAATAATCCGCAAATATTAGAATCTTTGGGATTGCTCGTTCCAAACAGTAGGCTGCGGCAAGGCCCGAGAGAGAGCCTGTTTAAAGTCCCAGTGGCCCGTACAAACCTGTTAAAGTTTTCTCCGGTGGGGCGGGCAATACAGACACTCAACAGCGTGTCTCTGCGATTGGATATCTTTACTTGCTCATTGGTGGAATTCCAGAGGATGACACTTAATATGTTGTCCTCTGTCTGACTTGTGCTGGTATTCAAAGTCGTTGCTTGGGACTATTAATCAACCACGTTAACCCTGTTAGTCAATATGTACCTATACGACAATATAAAAACATTTTACATGTTTGTTGGTGGTGGTGTTTAATAGGTTTTTGGGTAACGTCTCTGACTGTAAAAAAAAAAAAAACTGACTACATTGTTGTATTGGGTTCCCACCTGTAGAAACTAATGTAAGTGGTAAGTAAATAAATAAATAAAAAATACATGCATATTCTCTATTGCCCCTCTGACACAAATCTGTACCCAGAAATAGTCTCACCCGCTATTATGTACTCTGAATTCGGCCTTAACTGGCGAAATAAATGTGTGGTACAGGTACAATGCCTAACCCTTCGGGTATTACAGGCGTGATGTTATTTTATGTTAAGTTTTAAGAACCAACGTTGATCCGACATCTCCCAAGAAATCGAAGTACAACGGACTCAAACTCCGTACCTTACATTGCCCAGCTTACACTAATTAGGTACTGTGTTGCCTTGGGGCTACGTGCTCCTAGAGCCCTGTTCTATATATATATATTTGATAAGCTATACTATCATTTATTTTATATCTTTGGTATGAAGTCAAACTGAACTTTCCATGCCTCGTAAAGCCGTTGGTCCCGGTCTGCCTAGCCTTTTCTTAACTATGTTGAGGTCAGCTTCCAGTCTAACCGGATGCAGCTAAATACCAGTATTTTACATGGAGCGACTGCCTATTAGATCTGACCTCCAAAACCCGGTTACTGGGTAACACGATATCCCTGGTGAGACTGCATGGTTGTCAGACTTTCGGGCTTCTGACGACCCGTAACGACTGTCAAAGAAGACTGTCTACGAATGACAGCCGGGACCAACGGTTTACCGTGCTTTCCGAGGCACGGAGGAGTCTCGGTATGTAAAGATGGTCACCCATCCACGGAACTGATTATTAGTTTTATTTTTTTATTATTATTAAAGTCACAAGTCCCTCCAAAAACTCTTACCCGATATAATGACATATTTCATGAAATCATATTATTTATTATTTTTGAGTGCAATTCTTACATAAAGAGGTGTTTTATTTATGAATCTTTCGATAATAATAATTCTGTAAATAGGCACATTATATTTTTTATTTTTTTACGGTCGCGAATCATATTTTAATCAATATAATAACCTGACACTGACCTGCAAATTGCAAAAAACGTAAGAAAATTTGAATTTCGCGGGTACCTTAGCGCACTACCCTACCTCAAATCTTATCTCGTTCGCATCATAATAATCGCGGCCTGTGTGAAAAAAAAACATAAGACCAGCTTTATAGTTAGTTCAGTTATTATGCAAAGTTTCATGATCTAATTTGAAGTATTTTTTTTAATACTAGCGGTTTATAGTTCGATTTAGAGGTAACTTTGGATTTTTTTTCAATACAGAAAAATGTACATGTAACTATTGTATGCCCTAAGGGCGGGACATAGATGATCACAATTTAATTATTTTAGACCTGTATTATGTACCTACCTACCTATGATCCACAAAGAGATATTGATTGATTGATTGATTGAAGAAAATTTTATATAATCACGTTATCGCCAAACATAGGACCTAGCATCAATCCTCAACTTTAACATTTTCAAAATTAATGCTGTATTTTCGGCATACCGGAGGATCAAGCTTAGCGATTTGAGGTAGGGTAGGGCCTTAAACATAACTTGCGAAATGTGGATGTACTATAACGCCCTACCCTCGGGGGTACAGGCAGGATATTGTGTTACTTCCAACTATTAAATAGTTTAGAAACCACACGAGTGTCCGCTCGGGAACTAACTTGAGTCGTTCCATGCGACTCACAGAGCAGTGGTGGCCCAGTGGTAACGGCCGTGACTTACGAGTTGTAGGTCGTAGGTTCGAAACCCTGACAGGCGCTTTACTTTGTGTAAATAATTTCATCACCACTGCTCTCAAAACGCTGAAGGAAAACATCGTGAGGAAACCGGCATGTCTTAGAACCAAAAATTCGAAGACATGTGACATCTACCAACCCGCACTGGGCCCGCGTGGTGGATTACGGCCCACTCCCTCTCATAGAGAGGAGGCCTGTGTCCCAGCAGTAGGAGCATTATAGACTGATTATGTATGCGACTCTTGACCACGGAACCGTTAGAGAATCCAGAAAAGTACGTTCATTTATACAAGGTGTTTGGTGCATCGTTTGCCAAATGAAAATGGTGGATAGGTGCCATCTTTGAGACAACAGTTCGGGCCCAAAAAAAAATTGCTCGCCACACGGGATTTTATGTCAAGGTTTTTTTTTTAAAATCCCAACAATCAGCCTTTGAATTTGGGTAAAAATAAAGGAATTGGAATAAAATCCTACTTTAAAAAAAATTGTAATGTTTCATGTTGTACGGGTTTATCAAAATCGAAATTACTTGCAAGTTACATCTAGCTTTTTTCCTCATCTGGTTTTAAAAAAATCCCGTGGGGCCTAAATTTTTTTTGGGGCCTGAGAATGTATCATATTTATGAGTAGCCGCCATTTTCATTTGGCAAACTATGCACCAAACACCATGTATAAGAGCAGTGGTGGCCCAGTGATAACGGCTGCGACTTACAAGTAATAGGTCGTGGATTAGTACCCTGACAGGCGCTTTACTTTGTGTAAATTATTTAATCACCACTGCTCTCAAAACGGTGAACGAAAACATCTTGAGGAAACCGACAAGTCCTAGAACCAAAAATTCGAAGACATGTGACATCCACCAACCCATACTGCCGCTCGGTGCATACACGCACACACTTGTACAACCATTTACAATCAAACTACACCTCATTAAGTGCACACATGTTTACGAAACCGGCCTCACGTCACTGTTGACAGCGTCTGTCTTGGTTTTTTATTTGGTCAGAGGGACAGACTTCAAAAACTCTGAATTTGTGTAGGTAGGTAATAGGCATCGGCACTCGTGGAGGCTCTGAGGGCCTAGACAAGTGACAATCGCTTCCAAAGCGTTTCGTATTTCTACAACGACTTTCAACAGGATTGACATAAGCTTTTCAATAACTTATGTCAGTCCTATACATTTTTGCCTTTTCCATCATCGTTATCGCTGATAGAATGTCACTTTGTCTAGGGCCTCTGTACTCTCATTACAATTACTCAAGCCCTGCAATCTAGAAGTGGGAATCTACGTAACTACTTACTATTAATTTGAACAAGAAAATAACTAGTTTTCCCTGAAAACTTCTCAAAAGTATAAAACCTACATTATGAGACGTTCAATTAAAGCTTTACAATAGTATTTTAACTTGATAGAACACGTTTATTCAATCAATGAACGCGTTGATTTATTTTTTACGCTATGCAGTTAATAAAAACTGCAAAGCTTCAAACAGCGCCATCTTTTGCCATTTCCATTATTAAGCTGCCAAAGAACGTTCGTTTCCAAATTCAGATTTCGCTAACATTAAAGTAAGTAAACCAGTCTTCTAAGTAGTATATCACTCAGCTAAGAGATGGCGCCACTCATGTAAAAATTGGAGCCGTAAGCTTTTTTTGAACAGCTTACTTTACGATAATAATAAATTATGGAAAATGTGTATGTAAATATTTATATAACAATAACGACAACATTATTTTGTAACACACGTAAAAACAATGTAGGTAATTCAAGATTGGTACCTATCTACTTACATGAAAAGCTAAATTATTCCATTTTCGTACCGAAGGACCAGGGTAAGGTGGTATTTTAAAGAGATAGTTTTATGAAATTCCGTTTCTAAAACATTTTCAACAGGATCTATAAAGAAACACAGAAAATTGGTTGCGTGATATGAATTTACTTATAGTTTTTTTTTGTTATCTTACACCAATGATATTATATTATCATTGTCTTACACTGTCTGCTGAGCAATGGCCTCCCCCAAATCCTTCCAGGCATCCTTTTCCAGGGCCACCTCGATCCAGCCCTTGTGGTAGGTACGCGTCTAGGTCGTCTCGCCATCTTTTCCTGGGCTGGCCTCGGCGGCGCCGTCCATCCTCAGGCACCCACCGTGTGGAGACTGTTGCCCAGCGGTCGCTATGCATGCGGCTGACATGACCCGCCCATTTTAGCTTGGCAACCTTTTTGCCTACGTCTAGGTATGATCCCCGTTTTGGAGCGCAACGTGGTGTTTCGTTTTCTGTCAGTTCGGTTTACGCCCAGAATGCTGTGCTCCATTGCTCTTTGGCAAACTCCCAGGCGGAACTTTTGCGATTCGGTGAGCGACATTATACGAGGGGTGTTCAATTAATAGTGAGAATGAGTATGACGCAATTATCTGTTATTAAATGTTATTTTATTTTTCGACGTAGTCACCTTTCAGGGTTATACCTACACTTTGTATAACTATTTTCTAAAACTAAAATTTTCTTTTAAAAAAAATCTTCTTCCTGATCCCTTAAAAAGTCGTGTACGGCGGCGACTACTGCGTCATCATCTTCAAATTTCTGGCCCCTGAGATGTTCCTTTAACCGCAAAAATCGGTAAACATCACTGGAGCAAGTTCCGGTGTTTATGGAAGATGTACCATCAATTCGAAGCCAGCTTTTTGAATGGCAGCCATCGCAACTCTGGATTTGTACGCGGGGGCGTTATCTTGGTGAAACAAACAAACAACAGAACACGTTCCGAAACGACGCAAACAAATGACTTTTATTTTTTTTAAACAAAAGAGAATTGATTGTTTTTTTTTATTATCATCATAGTTAATGTCTGGGCTATGCCTGACAGTATTTTTTTTTTTTTTTCCAAGGAGAATATATCGCATCCTCACTATTTATTGAACACCCCTCGTATTTAGATACATAAAATATTAGTGTTGATGGAATGTATTACGTATTCAACCATCAGCTTCTCTGCGTACCCCATAACGTGTAGTCGTAACTATATGAGCATTGGTTACTACAATAACGATTTCAAACCATTGTTTACGGTTAGATAAGCAATGTTGTTCATTTACAAACTTACAACAACTTCAGAATTCTGTTCTAACGTGGGTTTAATGGGTAGTGTCGTGTAAAACTGATTTTATAAGAATTTGAAACAGTATTTTCGAAATATTTTTTGTATATATTTACTTAATAATATTATTTTGGTTTATCGGTAAGTTGTGTTGTTTTTTAATTTAATTTAAATTGAATAAGAAGGATATTGGAGGAGTGGAGCAGTGGTGGCCCAGTGGTAACGGCCGCGACTTACGAGTTGTAGGTCGTAGGTTCGAACCCCGACAGGCGCTTTACTTTGTGTAAATTATTTCATCACCACTGCTCTCAAAACGGTGAAGGAAAACATCGTGAGGAAACCGGCATGTCTTAGAACCAAAAATTCGAAGTCATGTGACATCTACCAAGTCGCACTGGGCCCGCGTGGTGGATTACGGCCCACTCCCTCTCATAGAGAGGAGGCCTGTGTCCCAGCAGTGGGAACATTATAGGCTGATTATGTTATGTAAGAAGGATATTTCCTGTGCCCCTGTTTTTCTTTGTCAAATTTGTTCAATAGGCCTCTGATGACAACGGTCTAAACAGGCAATTTTGAGCATTTTCTGAGGGTTCTAGTGCTTCTACAGATAATGTATTATCAAAACGGAAAAAATAGGGGCACAGTAAATATCCTTCTTATTAAATTTATAAAATATCTTTCAAATTGGTCCAATATTGGAGGAGGAAATAGACGAGAGCCGAACCTCGAATTATGACTTTTTGTATGGCGAAAAAGACCGACCATATTTCCTCTTAAGTATTTCGTAAATAAAACAAATACAACTAAAATGTGCCAAGGCGACCACTACCTAGTTAATTAAAACTATCGTTAACAAGATGATTTATTGGGTCCCCAACTATGAAATTGCCGTTTTTTTCTCACAAATAGAGAACCTCGTCACTTCTATGATTTAAAATAGTCATCAATTGCTTGGTATTATATCGAATAATGACCATCATAGACAACTATCAATAGTAAAAAAACCTTATTACGTATAGTTTTCTAAACATAAAAATACCTTAAAAATTACTCATCATTTTGTTAGCAGAAATTACCACTATTTTTTTTTACTGAGCCAAAACATATTTTTGGTGCTTAATCTAAGTGGCATACGTTATCTTAGTTTTTAAAAATTAGTGCAAAATAGTTATTTATGCAACTGTTTAATAAGGGGTATTAAAACCCGAATGTGGGTTTATTATTATCACATGAGTGTTATACCTAATTATTTACAGTTGCATACAAGACTTTATCTACACCCATGATATGAATCCTCTATAAAAGTTTCTTTGCAATACCAGTAACGAACAAAAATGGCGCGGTACGACGGGAATTCAAATTTTTCGAATTCGAATGTGTTTTCTTTTTTAAATTACGGTGCTTTGTTAGTGAAACGCTCGTGAATGTCAATGTTCTTTTTTTGAAATGAGTTGCATTATGAAATTCAGTGCAACATTATAACACCCGTTTGGATGATATTATGGTTACTATGACACTGGATGTTTTAATGTTGGCAATAAGCTAACTGTTTCAGAAACTTTTATAGAGGATTTATAGCATGGGTGTAGATAAAAGTTTTAAAACATTAGTGTTCATGGTTGTTATATAAATTAAGAAAATGTTAGTATAAAAAATGCAACTTCTTTAAAATTCCCCATACAAAACGCTGATTTCATAATAATAATAATTGTGTTTGTTTTTTTATAAAAATATGCAAATGTTTTTTTATAAAAATATTTAAATGTTTTTTTATAAAAATATTAAAAAATGTAAGAAATATGTATTTAAAAAGAAATAAAAATAATAAAGTGGGGACCTAATTTTTACAATGATTATCTCTTTAATCCTATTACAGGAAACCTCACCATCAAATCCAACCAACATACACCATGCAATAACCACACAGCAAAAACAAAAAATGTGGCACCAACTTTGGATACCCTTTCTAATCCCAACTCTAATAATAAAATCAAACTGCGATGACAATAATAAGACCGACACCGTCTTCGTCCGTTACGGTGGCCATGCAGAGGCTGAATACCAAGATACAACTACAACTACAACAAAAACAACTGAAAAAACAACTACAACAGAAGCAACAACTACAACTGTTAAGAAGACAGAAAGTACAACTGATAACTTTTTTGAAGAAGCAACAGAAGACGTAGTGTTTGTTCCAAATAAGGCACCGCCAGTTGTAAGAGATGAAGAAGATTATGATAGCCGTGGACTGAGGATTAAAGATATTATGATGATGAAAACGGTTAATGATGCCATGAATAAAGATTTTCATGTTGACAAGGCTGATGGTAAGATATTTTTTATTTATTTATATATACTTTATTGTACACCACAAAAATATATAACGAAAGGAAAAAAAACAAACACTACAAAATATACAATGGGCGGCCTTATCGCTTTCCGCGATCTCTTCCAGGCAACCTTGGAATGGACAGTGATTTGCCTGGACATAATATGGGGCTGTCGTAGGTGCAAATAATAAGTTACCTATACAATATACTTCTACATTTTAAACGTTTTTTTTATGACAAGTTACCACAATTTGTTTGCGCATGGATTGAGAAGCCCTACCTCATTTTTAAACGCGGGTACTGCCAATATTTAGTAGTAAATTATCCGGTTTTGTAGCCCCGATCCTGGAATTTGTAGTAAAACCCTTAAAAAGTTACAGGGCATTTAAGGTGGCTCCTCTATTCAGACGTCTGGATTGAGAAGCCACCTTAGAACTTGGTAAGATTTAGTAGTACTTTTGGTAAAAAAGGGTTTTGTACGGCTTAATTTGAGATAGCTACAACACTTTGATTTTTCATAAAAATCCAATTCACCACGCTTTTTCTCAAAAAGTAATCAACCAATACAACCATTTCTAAGTATAATTTATTTACTAATTTATTTAAATGTGCTTTACTTTGCATAATTTTGTAAAGAAATTAAGCTCTTCCAACTCAAGGGGAATGCGCTAAGGTAGACCGCGAAATTCATTATCATACATCGAAAAATTTTCAGGTCAGTGTTAGGTTGTATGTTGATTAAAATATGATTCGCGACCGTAACAATTATAGCTTTACAGAATTAAAACCATTAGAATCAGCAATACAACTCTCTAAGTTCATTTAAGTGTGTTGAATGACTATTTAATGAAATCATGAATTTGGCACATAAATTAACTTATGGAGTTGTATTGTTGATTCTAATGATAACAATGTTGTAAAGCATTAAAAAAATATACATCAACCGTAATAAATTATACGTCAACCGTAAAAAAATACAAATCAACCATAAAAAATTAGACATCAACTGCCTCGTTGGTCTAGTTGTAGCAAGTGCTACTGCTACTATTGGTCCCAGGACCATGCCCGAGACCAATTAAGACCAAAAAAGGGAATTGATTAATCAAATCTCCATCATGATATTTTTACACAAAATAAGTCAACTTTTCTTTGATATAATTCTAGATGCACCCAACGACGACATAGTCTTTATAACAGGCAAAAACCATGATGTTGAACAGGCTCAACCAGAAGATAAAACAAGAAGACGAATCGGAAATAATAATTATAATAAACATTATGAGCAAGTTGATGAAACTGAGGAAGAAATAATTAAAAAACCACCCAAACTTAACTGCAACAACTTAGATTGCGATAACACTATCAGATCTATATGTGGCGCGAAATTTATCAACAATGAATGGAAATACAGATTATTTCTAAACGACTGTTATTTTAGAAAAGTCAATTGTGGATTGAAATATGAAATTAACAGTAAGTATATTTTTAATTAAACGACTTCTTTAAAAAGGAGGAGGTTCTCGTCTGTATGTATTTTTTTTTGTGTTTTTGTAACGCGATTACTCCGCCAATTTCGAATTTATTTTTTTGTTTGGTATGTCATGCTTCAGAGGTTATAAATTTATATATATAAATATAAATCATATAAATTTCATTAAGTTTGCTTGCGTAGTTTTTGAGTTAGCTTCAATATTACGTATTTTTCCCACTTTGTATATGTGGACGATGTTTTAAGTTGCGCCGTCACTGTTATTTACATAGCAGGTAGTGGTATTCGAATTTGTGTGGGGTATGTACCACATACCACAAATAAAGCGTGAAAATAAAAACATTTTACAAAAAAATAACAACCGACTTCCAAAAACAACACTAAAAAAGCGAAACTTAACTTTAATTTCGGTGTCTTTGCTTTTAAATGGTAGTTTTTTGCCAGCGTCTTCCGAAATTAAAGTTATTTTTCGCTTTTTTAGAAGTCGTGTTTTTTTGGAAGCCGGTTGTTAACTTTTTTTTATTAATTTTTATTTACCCGTTTTGTTCCAGAATATACTCTGGTTGAATTGGAAAAATGCAAGAATATTGGAGCCCATTATGCCGAACGACCTTTCTCTTTCAAACCAAAACCATTCATTTATAAACCAGAAATACAACCAGACGCTAATGCTCGGAGGAGTTCATCTTCTAGAAGGTGAGGCTCGTCACATACATCACCATGTGCAGGCCTTTTTTTTTTTTTAAGTGTGGGAAATCATCCAATGACTTCTCCCGTTCTGTGCGGAGCGGCAGGGCGTGTCAGACTTTTACTGACTAAAACCCACCCGTGTTCCTTCAGTTGCCTGTTGCCAAGGTCCCGGTATCCCATTCGGACTAACCCGCAACCCTGCCAGGACCATCTGCGGGCCTAAAACGGCCACATTAGCAATCCCTCTATAAACTCAAACTCAAAGCATTTATTTCAATTAAACCATTTAGGTACAGGCACTTTTGAGTTGTCAAAGAGTCTGTCAGTTAGTCAAAAAGTTGAAGCTAGTTGCCCATTCCAAATCGTAGATCTCTATGGAGAAGAACGGGCAAGAAACTCTACGGACACTCTTTTAAATAAAAGAATTGGTTCATCATTCATGTTGAAATTATACATGTGAGAACAATGTAGAAAGCACGTTAAAAGCGTCCGCAATTATAAAATTAAACAAAAATCAATTCAAAAATTAAAATAAGCCGTGGCAGCTAAGAGATGACCAGTCCCTACTGACGGCGCCCGTTCACGAACATGACGCATGTATCAGCACCATTCAGCTCAACCATTTTGAAGGGAGCTATAATGATCCAACGTCGTTGATACAATGTTGTTTTAAGTCTCTGCGAACCGGCGGAATACAGGCGTGTGGTTCATTTATTCAGATCCGTCTTCCATTTCAGGTCAATGACAACGAATTACAACGGAGAATTCTGCTCACACACTTGCCCAGTAACGTGCCCAGATGACTATGATCCTCAATGTGCCATATCAGGAACTGGGCAACGTCGAGTGTTTCTTAATCATTGCCAATTGGACCTAAATTCATGTTTATATAGCGTCGGTATGTATTTTATCTTAAGAGGAAATAGGGCCGGTCTTTTCTGCATACTAAAAGTCATAATTCGAGGTTCGGCTCTCGTCTATTTCCTCCTCCAATATTAGACCAATTTGAAATATATTTTATAAATTGAATAAAAAGGATATTTATTGTACCCCTATGTTTTTCTTTTTTCATTAATAGTTGTCAAATTTTTACAATAGGCCTCTGATGACAACGGTCTAAACAGGCAATTTTGAGCATTTTCTGAGGGTTCTAGTGCTTTTACAGATAATGTATCATCAAAATGGAAAACCAGTGCATGGCATAAAACTAGTTGATATTTATTTTACTGTAAAACATATTACTCTAAGGTCATAAACCAGAGAAAGTTTGTATGGAGAGGGAACCGACGCTATTTCCTCTTAATAGTGTCGGTAAAGAAAACCATCGTAATGAAACGGCTTGCTCACTCTTGCCTTTAAAACTGACAACGATTTTTAGGTGGCGCCTAAAACTAACACTGCACACACTACCTAACTTTTTTTTTTTGTAGTTTGTAAATCATCAAATGACTTCTCCCGCTCTGGGCGGAGCGAGAGGGCGTGTCAGACTTTTACTGACTAAAACCCACCCGTGTTCCTTCAGTTGCCTGTTGCCAAGGTCCCGGTATCCCTTTCGGACTAACCCGCAACCCTGCCAGGACACACTACCAAAAATCGTAGCGTATCGTTTATAAAAACTATCATAATATTTTTGTTTTTTTTTTTTCAGTTTGGCAAAACCGGCCTCTCTCAGAATGCGTCGGAGGTAAGAAGGCCGACATGATACAGAACAGAGGATTCATAGGATGGATGCAACGAGTCGGGATTGTCGACGGAAAAGGACGATTGGTGTTAGAATAAAAATATTTTAAACATACGCTAATAAATTATTTTTATCAAAGCTCTTTTTCTTCTGAATTATTTTTGCTCGCACGTAGGTACCTACCCAGATGGTTATTTAATCGTAATTACCAAGCTTTTTAATTATGTAAGTAAATATTGTCTTGGAAATGGAAATTAGTAGATAAATACAATTGACACCTAACAAAAATAATAACAATGTAATTTGTTTTATTTTAATAAGAAATGGTAAAATATCACAAAACCTTAATTCTTATTTATAATTTTGAATAGCGCCACCTAGCGCAACACTCCCTTACTATTCTGACTGCCTGTACCTATCAAATATTATATAATATCAACAGCTTTTGCCTACACTGTGGTATGTTGAAAAACTGATAAAACTGTTTTCCATCACAATTTTGTCAATATGGCGTGCCATAATATGGAACAGCTCGCTTAAAACTAAGCGCAATTTTATTTGATAGCGTCTAATTTGAAACCTATAAGGTTTAAATTAAATTATACTTTCTTAATATTTTTTCTACAGAAACTAGGCTAGTAAAAATTCTACGAGTACTGTGCAGGGTTAAAGCATTATCATCAGAAATTTTTATCAAATTATGAACAGTTTAAACAACAAATGATTTGGCTTTAGTCAATTTGCTAAACCATTAATTTCCCTGGTTGTACCTACAAAAGGTACACATGACATTTATCTATTCAGAAAATTCAAGCTTCCCATTTTGCGTTAGTTTTCATTGAAAGCCTTTTAGTCTTCCATTAGAGGTTGCTCGTTGCCAAAAATTGGTACCGACTGTGTCTAGCCAGCCTTAAGTGTTAGGCTGCACTTCATAAAGTAGGTCTTAGTTGTGGTTAGCTGTTTTAGAGAGAAATATTAGGCGGGACGACTTTATTTTTTAACCGACTTCGTCAAAAAGGAGGAGGTTCTAAGTTCGTCTGTATGTATTTTTTTTTTCTTTATGTTCGTCGATATTTTCGCCAACTGTGAACCGATGAAAAAAAATCTTTTTTATTACGAAAGGGTATACTCCCGAGGTGGTCCCATACAAAATTTATTAACTTTGCTTGCGTAGTTTTTTTTGAGTTAGCTTCAATATTATGTATTTTTCCCCCTTAATATATGTGGACAATGTTTTAAGTGACTCCGTCACTGTTATTTACATAGCAGGTAGTGGTATTCGAATTTGTGTGGGGTAGGTACAAAAACTAAAAAGTGAAAAATAAAAACCTTTCACAATAAAAAAACAACTGACTTCCAAAAAACACTAAAAAAAAGTTAAAAATAACTTTATGTTTGAAAGTTTCTTGGCTTTTCAATTTACGTTTTTTGCCACTCTGACTTCCGAAATTAGTCTTTTTTCACATTTTAGTGTTTTTTTTGGAAGTCGGTTGTACGTCATTTTAAAACCTAAATAATGATTAAAGCTTAGATTTTAAAATCTGTATTTTAATCTCGTAGACTAATTTCAAGTGAACGTTGCAACGCTTGTTTGTTTTTTCCAATTTAGAGTTTGACATTTGCACCTGTCAAATTAGTCCACAAATTAAAAACAGACTTTATACTAGCTTCACGGGTTGTCAATATTTTATCTGTGCAATACAGGGGCTGTCAACATTTTTGATAGTGCGGAACCTTCGTTTAAAACTCGCATTTTGGCTTTTACTCAAACCCAAGTTCTTAATGAACATGAATATTCATTAATTCAATGAATTATTCATGAACGAAGACAATTGTCGTATTATCTTTTTAGTATCTTTTTGTTGGAAAAGATTTTAAAAGAAGTTTTAAATATTCATTCAGAATGAATTTTAGATAATGTTGACAGATGTTTGGGTTCTCGTGAAATAATTATACCTAACTAGCTGCACCGCGCGGTTTCACCCGCTTTAGTCTCGATCCCGTGGGAATATAGGGATAAAAAACTTTTTCCAAAAAAACAACCGACTTCAAAAAAAAACACTAAAAAAGTGAAAAATAACTTTAATTTCGGAAGTCGGTGTCTTTGCTTTTTAATTTTCGTTTTTTGCCACCGACTTCCGAAATTAAAGTTATTTTTCACTTTTTTAGTGTTTTTTTTTGAAGTCGGTTGTTTTTTTGGAAAAAGTTTTTATTTTTCACTTTTTAGTGGTGGTACCTACCCCATACAAGTTACTACCTGCTATGTAAATAACAGTGAAGGAGTCTAATAATGATATCGTCTACATAGACTGTGGGAAAAATACGTAATATTGAAGCTAGCGCAAGAACTACGCAAGCAAACTTAATAAAATTTATATGGGACCATCTCGGGAGTATACCCTTTCGAACTAAAAAATAATTTTTAAAATCGGTTCACAAACGGCGGAGTAATCGGTGAACATACATAAAAAAAAAAAAAAAAAAAAAAAAAAAACAATCATCCGAACGTAGTACCTCCTCCTTTTTTGAAGTCGGTAAAAAGTATCCTATGTCCTATTCCAGGTCATGGTCTACCCATGTGCCAAATTTCATCTAGCTTTTTCCCAACTATGTTGGGGTCGGCTTCCAGTCTAACCGGATGCAGCTGAATACCAGTAGGTATTTTACATGGAGCGACTGCCTATATGACCTCCACAACCCAGTAACTGGGTAATACGATACCCCTTGGTAAGACTGGTTGTCAGACTTTCCGGCTTCTCACGACCCGTAACGACTGTCAGGGATCTTCGAATGACAGCCGGGACCAACAGCTTAACGTGTTTTCCGAGGCACGGAGGAGTCTGGGTAGGTAAAGATGGTCACCCATCCACGGACCAACCCCGGCAAGCGTAGCTTAACCTGATGGTTCGACCCGTGCGGCTGTTATTACTTAGCCACGAGCTCCTACTCAACTCTCTCGTCAATACGTTCTCGTACTCTCAAAACCTAACTGATACCTTTAACCTATAGGCAGTATTCATTTATAGTTCTACTAGTAGCGCCCCGCGGTTTCACCCGCATATGTCTCGATCTCGTGGGAATATCAGGATAAAAAGTATTCCATGTGTTAATCCAGGTTATAAACTATCTGTGTGCCAAATTTCATTCAAATCCATTCAGTAGTTTTTACGTGAAAGAGTAACAAACATCCATCCATCCATACTTACAAACTTTCGCGTTTATAATATTAGTTAGAAGTTAGATTAGATTATAATTAACTAATACTCCCTACTCTATGTCAGTTAAATATAGTCCTACTAAGAATGTACCTATAAAACGATGTCCGTCTATTTGTGCCCCAAATCTCATAAACTGCTTAACGAAAATTGATGTGACACGACCGCTTTGATGGTTGAACAACGGATGGCGATAAATTAAAGATTTTATTAGCAGCAGATGATGTTTTTGTCAAGGAGACATGACAACATCACGATTCCATGAGGGGATAGACAGAGGATTATATTTAACTAGCAGTTGCCTGCGACTTCGTCTGCGATCCAGGATGAAAAGTAACCTATGTCCTTCTCCAGGTCAAGGTCTACCCCTGTGTCAAATTTCATCCAAATCCGTTCAGCCGTTGTAGCGTGAAAGCGTGACAAACTAAAACATTCACTTTCGCATTTATAGTGTTAGTTAGGAGTTAGGATTACACAAAAAGATACACATTTTAATTTGAAAATGCTGCGTGGTGTCGCGCTAAGCGGTGCTGCGCTTCGAAATGCCTCGCGGAGCGGCAGCGTAGCGCAGCGCATTACGACGCAGTGGTTCTTCGGCGCGACGTTGCTAGGCGCGGCGTGTAAGAATGCATGCACCTTGCGAAGCCACGTGACGTAGCGCGACGCTGTCGTGGCGAATTGTCTCAACTATTTCTAGACAAAGTGACAATCGCTTCGAAAGCGTTTCGCAACGAGGCGATGCATCTCACGGTGGCGCACTGCGGAGCACAAAACCACAGAGCACTATACTGGGTGTAAGGGTAAACAGTCTTGTCATTCAAACCATGGGTAGTTGACTTAAATATAAGAAAAAAAAAACCTTATTTTCATTAACATAACATACATAAACATAACATAATCAGCCTATAATGTTCCCACTGCTGGGACACAGGCCTCCTCTCTAAGAGAGGGAGTGGGCCGTAATCCACCACGCGGGCCCAGTGCGGGTTGGTAGATGTCACATGTCTTCGAATTTTTGGTTCTAGGACATGTCGGTTTCCTCACGATGTTTTCCTTCACCGTTTTTGAGAGCAGTGGTGATGAAATAATTTACACAAAGTAAAGCGCCTGTCGGGGTTCGAACCTACGACCTACAACTCGTAAGTCGCGGCCGTTACCACTGGGCCACCACTGCTCTCATAAAAATATTTAAAAAAAAATCTGTGCGACACCGTGCTCGCTAGCGAAATAGCTGACTGTCTGAGAGAGGGGTCGCGCTCGCTGCCGGCAAGTCACCACCCACGCCCCAACCGTGTTGAGACGCAAGTTCGTTGCCCTAGCGCATAGGTAAAAGGGTGAAATACTCTAGTAATAGAAAATAAAAAAGTCGTAATTTTTAATTGATTTTACGTTCTATAAATGACACCAAACCAGTGGTTTCAAGGATAACGGTGTTTACCCTAACACCCAGTATAGTGTACTGGCCTCATCAAGTATCATTGCGTCGCGTCTCGGTATGAACTAACCTTTAGTCATTTCTACTAAAAAGAGGGCGTGTGCATAACCTTACGACTGTTTCCGAGTATACACGAGTATACCCGAGCGTGGCTGAAGAAGTTTTCACTTCAGTTTTTTCTTCACTGGACTATATTTTTAACTTAGTCTTTTACAAATTCTACCAAAAACCATAAATATAAAACGCTAGGGAAATTCGCGAAATCTCCGGGATTAAAGGGAAGCTCAAATTACACGCAGATTACATTTTAATGTGTTAGTTAAGGCGATGTCTTACATTGCTGCGCCATAAGATTTTTTTTTCTGGCCGTCGTTACCCTCTAAAAAATACACTTCAAACTTAATTTCGGAAGTCGGTGTCTTTGGTTTTGAATTGTCGTTTTTGCCACCGACTTCCAAAGTTAAAGTTATTTTTCCCTTTGTAGAGTTTTTGTTTCTTCATAAACTAAGTATAGTTTAATTAATTTAGCATTAGAGTATAATTTAAAACTCATTTTTTTTAACCGAAACAGCAGCAAGTGTAAAGTTCAAACACATTTACAAGTACTTACGTGAAACCTAATTACGTTTACAGACACGAAAAGCGACTTTAATTTTAATATGTATAGATGTCTGAATTTACCCATTTTCAGTTGACATTTTTGTTAAAAAAAATAAAAGCAAAATCATGAAAATTTTGTTGTTGAACCCAACCAGACTCCCCTTAAGCCTTTAAGAGTTAATTAGAAACAACGGCTTAATAGCGGGTCCCAGGTTCGACGCTCGGGTGAGGTAACTTTACTGTTATGGGGAGGTCCAGCCCTAATGGTGGGATGTTTAGAGGAGTTTATGGGATTCTGTGGTCGGGGTTCGAGTTTTGGTTGAGGCAACATTTTAAAAGGGAATGGCAGAGTTTTTATAAGTAGTTTATAGAGGTACTAGCGACCTTCTCCCGCGTCGCAGTTTTTATGACTTGACAAAACATCGATATTTTGTAGTATTTAAAAGTAGCTTTAATAATAACGTATTATAAACATAAACCTTTCGGAGCTCGTGGCTAAGTAATAACAGCCGCTCGGGTCGATCCATCAGGTTAAGCTACGCTTGCCGGGGTTGGTCCGTGGATGGGTGAGCATTTTCACATATCGAGACTCCTCCGTGCCTCGGAAAGCACGTTAAGCCGTTGGTCCCGGCTGTCATTTGTGGATCTTTGACAGTCGTTACGAGTCGTCAGAAGCACGAAGTCTGACAACCAGTTTAACCAAGGGGTATCGTATTATCCAGTAACTGGGTTGTGGAGGTCAGATAGGCAGTCGCTCCATGTAAAATTCTGGTATTCAGCTGCATCCGGTTAGACTGGAAGCCGACCCCAAAATAGTAGGGAAAAGGCTAGGAAGATTGATTGAAACATAAACCTTTCGGAATAAATTCCCTAAACGATGTTGAAAACCTCATCGAAATCTGTTGCGTGGTTAACGAGAAAAACGCGGACATACAGACAAACACGAAAAGCGACTTTAATTTATAATATGAATTGAATATGAATTCGTCCATCAATTATTAGATTTTTCGTGAATTTGATTCAGAACTAATTACTTTACTGTTGTTTTGATTTCCGTGTGAACTCTAAAGAGCTGTATTTTTTAAATAAATTACATTAAATTAAAAGATTAGGTATTAACAACTCTATATACTTTCAAGTCGATCGAGAGCGTCCGGTTTGCACCAAGTGCAAAGAGCAACTGTTTATAAATCCGACAACTGACGAAACACGAAGCTTGCCGAAGGACATTAAAAAAAAATTGTACTGTATGTGCTACTCGTCTTCACGCACACATTCACGGCGTGTATATGCCCTTGGTTACCACAAGTAAAACGCGCGTCTCGTCGTAAAATAAAATAAAATAACAGTCAATCTGCCTAGCCTTTTCCCAACTATGTTGGGGTCGGCTTCCAGTCTAACCGGATGCAGCTGAATACCAGTATTTTACATGGAGCGACTGCCTATCTGACCTCCACAACCCAGTAACTGGGTAATACGATACCCCTTGGTTAGACTGGTTGTCAGACTTTCGAGCTTCTGACGACCCGTAACGACTGTCAAAGATCCACAAATGACAGCCGGGACCAACGGCTTAACGTGCTTTCCGAGGCACGGAGGAGTCTCAGTATGTGAAAATGGTCACCCATCCACGGATCAACCCCGGCAAGCGTAGCTTAACCTGATGGATCGACCCGTGCGGCTGTTATTACTTAGCCACGAGCGAAAATAAAATAACAGTAACACTTTATATTTGCGTCCACAATCTTTAGGAAAATCTGTAAATAAACAATGAAAACCTTTGTAAGGGGATAGTTTGTCTTAAATAAAAATTCCCGCCGGACAGACTGACAAACAAAATAAAACAGTATTGTGTACTAAATACGTCCTAAATTCAATTGGACAAGATTGATGGGATTCTATTCTTAAATGAGACGCCAGACATCTGACATACTGTGTATTCGGATGACGAACTTTATTACAAAATGCTTAATCATAATATCACGCGTGTATTTCTAGATAGGGAGTGCAGAAGTGTACAACCACAGATAAACGGGGGGCCTAGTCTACTAATTTACAAACGTGTCAGTGACGGTCTCACAATGATCAGTTTTTGACAGATTTTGTATGGCATATCTGTGAAAATTTACCTTTTGTCACAAAAGTATTTCACCATATCCGCTAGGGCAACGAACTTACGTCTCAACACGGGTGAGGGGCGCGGGACGTGACCTGACCCGCCGCGAGCGCGACCCCTTTTGTGTATTTATTCATTTTGCGTTGTGTAGATATGTAGGAGGGGTGGTGACCTCGGGCGCATATCCACGAATTTGCGGACACAGTCGAAATAGCCCCTATTTCAACTGTGGGGTAATTTTAACTACTGAGAATAATTCAAATAAAATAATGTATCAATACAGTAGTCGAAATAGTTACAAATAAATAAAATTGAAGTGTTTGTTGGTAATGTCAAAATAACAGCTTTTTACTGAATGAATATGAAAATATACGGTAGTTACAACATAAAAACATTTAAAAAAAAATCTGTTTGTGTGTCTGTCTGTTCCGGCTAAACTCCGAAAAGTTTAGGAGAGCATGTTTTTCAGCTAGAATGGTGAGCACTAAGTTTGTTCTTGGAATAAATTCATCCCAATTACGGAACCATACATTATGCGTGGTCCGACACGATCTTGTTTGGTTTTGTTTTGTGTTCTTTCTTTTCGTCATGTTAACCGCAATTAAACGTATTTTCTTTCTTTGTTCTCTCTCTCAGTACCCCGCTGGGTTGTGTGTTTTGCGAGTAAAACATGTGAAATGTTACAAAAAGTGTCAGCTATGTTTTATGCCTGTGTGTCACACTCATAATAAATGACATGTGAATCAATCAATCGTTTTCTCTTGTTGTTCATTATGTGTTTGAATAGTAAACGATCCGACGTGTGGTTGCCCACCTGATGGTTATTGAGCGGCAATCGTGGGAGGCTGCCGCGCGTGGCCTTCCGCGCTGTGTTTTGATGACTGCCGCGCGCGAACGCTTCTAGCAAACATTCGTCAGTAATTTAAAGCGAGGAGCTCGTAGCTAAGTAATAACAGCTGCACGGGTTGATCCATCAGGTTAAGCTACGCTTGCCGTGGTTGGTCCGTGGATGTGTGACCATCTTTACATAACGAGACTCCTCCGTGCCTCGGAAAGCACGTTAAGCCGTTGGTCCCGGCTGTCATTCGTGGATCTTTGACAGTCGTTACGGGTCGTCAGAAGCCCGAAAGTCTGACAACCAGTCTTACCAAGGGGTATCGTATATTACCCAGTTACTGGATGTGGAGGTCAGATATGCAGTCGCTCCATGTAAAATACAGGTATTCAGCTGCATACGGTAAGACTGGAAGCCGACCCCAACATAGTTGGGAAGGGTTAGCAGATTTAGATGATTTTTTTCTTGTTTGGTAAGTCATGCTTCAGATGGTGGTCTCATATTTTTTTAATAACTTTGCTTGCGTAGTTTTTTAGTTAGCTTCAATATTACGTATTTTTCCCACTTAGTCTATATGGACGATGTTTTAAGTTACTCCGACACTATTATTTACTTATCAAGTGGTATTCGAATTTGTACGTACCACAACTAAAAAATTGAAAAACTACTAAAAAAATAAACAACTTCCAAAAAAAATACAAAAAATGAATAATAACTTTCATTTTGGAAGTCGGTGTTTGGTTTTGAATTTTCTTTTTCGCCACCGAATTCCGAAATTAAAGTTATATTTTTTTTGGAAGTCGGTTATTTTTTTTGTAAAAAGTTTATTATTATTTTATACTTGATGCTCTCGATGTCTCCAAGCAGTATTGCAAGCATACCCTCGTCAACAGCTATGTATGCTTATAACATCTGTCATTTGGTACTCAGTCTTCAGTTGGCACAGTTTCAACTCCATTGCTATTTATTGACGTTAAACACTTACCTCTCGTCACGGACTAAATAAGTGGGTAAGCAGGTTTGTAAATAACTTTAGAGTTAGTTGGGTGACTAGCTCGTTGGTCTCGTGGTTAAAAGTGTGACTGCTAAGCATGGATTCAATCCCCAGGTTGGGCAAATTCGGTTTATATTCAGTAGTTAGGGTGGGTCGATTCATCAAGTTAAGCTACGCTTGCCGCAGTTGGTCCGTTGATGGGTGACCATCTTTACATACCGAGACTCCTCTGTGCCTCGGAAAGCACGTTAAGCCGTTGGTCGCGGCTGTCATTCGTGGATCTTTGACAGTCGTTACGGGTCGTCAGAAGCCCGAAAGTCTGACAACCAGTCTTACCAAGGGGTATCGTATTACCCAGTTACTGGATGTGGAGGTCAGATAGGCAGTCGCTCCATGTAAAATACGGGTATTCAGCTGCATACGGTAAGACTGGAAGCCGACCCCAACATAGTTGGGAAGGGTTAGCAGATTTAGATGATTTTTTTCTTGTTTGGTAAGTCATGCTTCAGATGGTGGTCTCATATTTTTTTAATAACTTTGATTGCGTAGTTTTTTAGTTAGCTTCAATATTACGTATTTTTCCCACTTAGTCTATATGGACGATGTTTTAAGTTACTCCGACACTATTATTTACTTATCAAGTGGTATTCGAATTTGTACGTACCACAACTAAAAAATTGAAAAACTACTAAAAAAATAAACCACTTCCAAAAAAAATACAAAAATTGAATAATAACTTTAATTTTGGAAGTCGGTGTTTGGTTTTGAATTTTCTTTTTCGCCACCGAATTCCGAAATTAAAGTTATATTTTTTTTGGAAGTCGGTTATTTTTTTGTAAAAAGTTTATTATTATTTTATACTTGATGCTCTCGATGTCTCCAAACAGTATTGCAAGCATACCCTCGTCAACAGCTATGTATGCTAATATCATCTGTCATTTGGTACTCAGTCTTCAGTTGGCACAGTTTCAACTCCATTGCTATTTATTGACGTTAAACACTTACCTCTCGTCACGGACTAAATAAGTGGGTAAGCAGGTTTGTAAATAACTTTAGTATTCGTTAGGTGATTACCTCGTTGGTCTCGTGGTTAAAAGTGTGACTGCTAAGCATGGATTCGATCCCCAGGTTGGGCAAATTCGGTTTATATTCAGTAGTTAGGGTGGGTCGATTCATCAGGTTAAGCTACGCTTGCCGCAGTTGGTCCGTTGATGGGTGACCATCTTTACATATCGAGAATCCTCCGTGCCTCAGAAAGCTCGTTAAGCCGTTAGTCCCGGCTGTTATTTGTGGAACTTTGACAGTCGTTACGGGTCGTCAGAAGCCCGAAAGTCTGACAACCAGTATTGCCAAGGGGTATCGTATTACCCAATTACTGGGTTGTGGAGGCCAGATAGGCAGTCACTCCATGTAAAATACTGGTATTCAGCTGCATCCGGTCCAGGCTGGAAGCCAACCCTAACATAGTTGGGAATAGGCTAGGCAGATGCCCAGCAAGCGTAGCTTATCCTGATAGATCGACCCGTGCGGCTGTTATTACGTAGCCACGAGCTCCTCACTCACTGAAATGAAATTAAATGAAACTGTTTATTCCTTAGGTAAATAGGATATTGGAATCACTTTTATACGTCCTACAAAAATTGTAAAAATAAGCTAGATGAGGTCGGCGTTTCCTATCTGACTACTCTGAGAAGAAAGGCCGAAACAAACTCAGAGGTCACACTCTCTTTTAAAGTCCAGACATAATCTTGGTTTATTAGCAAAAATTATTTACTGTTAAATCAATGTTATCCGAAAACCACTCGACCAAAACTCGAAACAAAGCCAACTAACTCCACAATCGTCCTAAATCCACTTTCAAACAACATAACTCTCCCTTTTACCATTCGCAGTCGGTTAAAAACGACATGTCCAAAGTTATGACGAGTGATCTTGACAGTCTCCACATGAATATAATTTACTACCTTTTCCATAAAGGAAAGTATAGATTTATGGTCTGTAATTCCCTATTAACATAGAAGTGTGCTCGCGCCCTAAGGGTTGGAAGAGGGGTGCAATTCAACCCCCGTTCTGTGTATTTTGGTCAAGTGTAAAGGGGAGATAATGTCGTTGAATACCTATTTTTTGTAGCGTGGTCTGTAGTGCAAGTTACAAAATCATAATTCAGTAACCATCGATACAGTCTTCCTTCAGAAAAGTCAAGTACGTAGTACTCGCAACCGGCGTGCGTGTCTGAACAGAGGCCCTAGACAAAGTGACATTCTATCAGCGATAACGATGATGGAAGAGGCAAAAATGTATAGGACTGACATAAGCTATCGAAAAGCTTATGTCAATCCTGTTGAAAGTCGTAGAAATACGAAAAACTCAAACTCAAAGCATTTATTTCAATTAAAACATTTACAGGCACTTTTGAATTGTCAAGGAGTCGGTCAGTCAGAAATATGAAGCTAGTTGCCCATTCCAAAGCGTAGTAGGTACCTATGGAGAAGAACGGGCAAGAAACTCCACGGACACGGTCACACATGTTAGGGCGGCATAAATCGAACAGATTACGTGTGACTCCGGATTTTTAATTTGTCTGTCTGTGGTGTCTTGTTTATACCTTTTCAGTCGTAGTTGGGTTTTAGTTTTTATTACTTAATTTTTTTTGTTTTATTATTTTGGGGTTTTAATATATATATATTTGAAATGTGCTCATTAAGCCCTTTCATTTGATACCCAACATGGTACGATTAAACAATATTTTTTTTTTAGTTCCTGACTTTATGTCCTCTAGAGGGCGCCATTTTTATTTAATGTGACGTCACATAGCCTATAACCAGCGGACAATCAAGACGCTTCTAACGATACCTTATTTGTCAAATTGTGATGAGTGGTTTAGAAGATACAAGGGAACAGATGAACATACATACATACATACATACATACATACATACATACATACATACTGACATACATACATACATACCGGTCAAAATCATAACCCTCCTTTTTCTTCGCCGTAGTCGGGTAAAAATATTGTCACAAAACGAAACGCTTTCGAAGCGATTGTCACTTGTCTTGTCTCCTCAGATGTATTAAACGAATCAAAAGGAGTATGTAAGGATTGTAGCAGGTGGCGTTTTTTAGTTATGTAAGTACGTATATTATGAGACTACCAAGCGGAACTTCGACAAACGTTACTACGACATGATTTTACTTCGACATTACGGAACTCTGACACTTAATTTTTTGTCTGCCTACGGGTTAATGCAGCATTATGTACCTAACTTTAGCTATACATCGTGTAATAAAAAGCCTGTCCGATCCGTGAAGGTGTTGTTAAGAATCATACCGAGAGTCTGTCTGTATACAAACGGCGCGAAAAAAAAATCAGCTGTTCCATACATTTTGTCGATTTAAGTGAACACAAATGTATGGAATAGCTGATTTTTTTTTCTCGTTTTTTTGTTTGGTCCCATAGAAAAAGTTGTTCAAAATGATGAGTACAATGACCCCTTTTCGGGTTTAGCATAAACAAAAATTAAGGTTGTATATGAGGTATTTTTTGGAAAAAAAAAAAATTATCGCCCATTTTTTTTCAATGAGTTATTTTACATGGTTAATACATAGGGCGCAGGCGGACGGTGTTTAGCGGGTATCTATCATACATTCATAACTCATAGGTCATAACTTATGACTTCTGTAGAAAATTTGCTAATTTATAATGAAATTAGTGTCATTTTGGTACTAAAAATGTGAATTTTAAACAGAAATAACTTTCATAAATTTTGAAAAAAGAAAATTGATAACTTTTTAGTCTTATAATTAATCACTAAATTATTATTTAATTTACATAGATTTGAGCTAAATATGTATTTACCATCATCAATGATAAAAAATACTGGCTGCTAGAAATATATAATTACTTACTGACTTATTATATCTACATATAATAATTATTATGTACAAGGGAAAATTATCAAAGGGCATCAAAAAATTCGTCTGCATCGCTGTCAACTTTTTAGTAATGTTATTGCGGTACCTACCTAGGCGCCCCTGGATCGGAAAATCGCTTTTGTTACATGCTGTACATACTTTTATATATTTAATATTAATTTAATAATATACATATAATATACAGGATGTTAGGGTAAACACCGTTATCCTTGCAACCAGTGGTTTGGTTTCATTTATAGAACGTAAAATCAATGGAAAATTACAACTTTTTTTTTAATTTTTTTAGATCTAAATTTTACCACAAGAGACGCAAGTTCGTTGCCCTAGCGCATAGGGCAACGAACTTGCGTCTCAACACGGGCGGAGGGTACGGGATGTGACCTGACCGGCAGCGAGCGCAATCCCTCCCTTAGTCAGTCAGCTGTTTCGCTAGCAAGCACGGTGTCAGATAGAAACTTTTAAAAATCTTTTAATGAAAATAACGTTTTTTTTTTTGTTGTGTTCGGTCATTTATTTTTATATTTAAGTCAACTACCCATGGTTTGAATGACAAGAGTGTTTACCCTTACATCCTGTATATAAATATATTTTCTAAGAGCCTCATTACAAAAGTTATTGACGTAAATTTAGAAGACTTTAGTCTCAATTTCCAGGAAAACTGTTTAAGATATGAATATAACGGCCATTGCTAGGGTAAAGTTTTTAATTAAATATTAAAATTCATGCTACAACCCCTGATAAGACGCCCTCCGAGATGTGCGTACTGTGAATGAAAGGGCTTGATACTTAAATTTTTTGGTTATTTTTTTTATAAAATAAAATAAAAATAAAATTCGTTTATTATCGTAATACTAATCGTGTAAGTACATTATAAAATATTATCGTAGTAATATGTTAGTTTTATGGAGATCAATTCAAGTAATAAATTACAAAAAAAAAAAAAACATTTTTTTTTATGTTATGACTATGAAGTTAAACTTACTATGTTAATTTTGGAAAAATGTACTTTCAATACTACAAAAAGTACTTAAGTGTTAGACAATCATGATTGTTTGATTGACGGTGATGGAAAAAAACATTAAAAAGTGATAAATAACTTTAATTTCGCAAGTCGATTTCTTTGGTTTTGAATTTTCGTTCTTTTTGCTCACATCTACGCTTCGATCGCGCCATAAAAATATGATACATCTCCGCTCAGTGGTCTCCACTGAAGCCGTGTGGAGACGAGATGTGTGAAATTTGTGAATAATGAAATTCTATTAATTGTTTAAAACATAATTATATCTTCTCCTCGTTTCATCTCCGCTTTAGTAAAGTCCGAGCCTTAAGGTTTTAAAAAACGAAAGCCCTGCTTGTAAAAAAATTGCCAAAGTATCAAAACCGTTCCATCCTACTTGACAAATTCATGACAACTTGCTCAGCGTACCGTCACTCCGTCTCGAATTGGAACCAATGGAGCTTGCAATTCACAAGTCACGCTTATGCCGTGTTTATCTATTGTTTTAGTCTACTTCAAAAATCATGTTGAGCTTCAGCTGATCTACACTTCACCGTGAAGACTTAGGTGAAGTGACCTGTCAATCCCTAACATCAGTCATGCGATTCTGTAACCATCTCACCGTTTAAACTTAGGTGAAGTGAGCTGTCATTACAAGGTTGGTCCCATATGTTACGATGAAAAATGTATACAACATTATTTTTTGTTTTTGCTAAACCCGAAAAGGGGTCATTGTACTCATCATTTGAACAACTTTTTCTATAGGACCAAGCATGAAATCTTGAAAAATAAATCAGCTGTTCCATACATTTTGTCGATTTAAAATTAAAAATCCGGAGTCACACGTAATCTGTTCGATTTATGCCCTAACACGTGTGACTCCGGATTTTTAATTTGTCTGTCTGTGGTGTCTTGTTTATACCTTTTAAGACGTAGTTGGGTTTTAGTTTTTATTACTTGATTTTTTTTTTTAAGTACTCTATATTGTGTGTTGTGTTACTTAAATTGTGTGATGTCATGATGTATGTATATTGTTAAACTTTCTAATTATAGCCAAAATCTCATCTGCCACCCATCCTTAATCAAAGAAATCTTAATTAAAAAATAACAGCAGATTGTTAATTGAAACTCTTCACCCGTAAACCTCTGAGGAGTCGAAACTAATTAGTGAAGGAATGAAGGGGTTCAAATTGTATCGCCGATGTTTAACTTAAAGGAGTGGACGTTAAATGTAATGGTGGCACCATTTGTGATAGACACAAATGGAGGAGCTCGTGGGTACGTAATAACAAAATCAAAATCAAAATATTTTATTTCACATAAACCTACATGGGCACTTATGAAACGTCAGAAGCTAGGGGCACGGTTCGAATTGGTCGTTTCCTATGGAGAAGAGCCGGCAAGAAACTCCACGGTTACTCTTTTAAAAGATAATTGGCTTTTTCAATTTTTTACAATTTCTTTAAAAGTGATTACTAACCGACTGTTTAAAAAAGGAGGAGGTTCTCAATTCGTCTGTATGTTTTTTTTTTGTATGTATGTTACTCGATTACTCCGCCGATTAATTATGAATCGATTTTGATGATTCTTTTTTTGTGTGATAGGTCATGCTTCAGAGGTGGTCCCATATGAATTTTATTAATTTTGCTTGCGTAGTTTTTGAGTTAGCTTCAATAATTACGAATTTTCCCACTTTGCGTATGTAGACGATATCTTAGTTGACTCCGTCATTGTTATTTATATAGCAGATAGTGGTATACTAATTTGTGTGGGGTAGGTACCACAACTAAAAAGTGAAAAACAAAAACTTTTTACAACAAAAAAAAAATAACCGACTTCCAAAAAAAACACGAAAATAGTGAAAAAGTCGGGGCCAAAAAACGAAAATTGAAAAGCAAAGACACCGACTTCCGAGATTAAAGTAATTTTTCACGTTTTTTAGTGTTTTTTTTTGAAGTCGGTTGTTTTTTTTGTTGTAAAAAGTTTTCTCATACTATATTGAATGTAATTTTATGTTACTACGAACACAGTATTTTGGAACCCCGGTTAATAAGATAATGATCTCATCTCAAAGTTGTAATCGTTATTCTACGGGAAAATCGCTATTGAATTTTGCTGAATTTATACATATTTTTTTCTCGTGACTGTACATACGCCATTCACATTCCCGACCAACACTGGCCTCCATCCACCATTGTTCTCCACATTGGCCCAAAAAACAACACAAGCCTCTATGTTGATCCTACGCCCTTGCCTCAGGTGCTGCATACCCCCTAACAGTCGTGAATATAAAGGTGGGAGCCCACAAACGAGGCTTTGTCGCTACGATTAATATTTAAACAAGGAACGGATAGGGGTGGGATAGTGGTGTCGATAGATTTTGTTGTATATATGAAAAGTGTTTTGAAGTTTTCAAATAATTGGGAAAAGGTATAGCTTGATTTGTGTTACGATATTGAAAAAGTGTGATTGATAATAAAAACGTATTCATATTGGTTTTACTGTGTTTTAGACCGACTATTGAAATTATTGACATTGTTTATGGTATAAAAATTGTACCTATAAGGTATTAATTGGAAATTATGACATAGTACCTATAATTTTAATGATAATTTTGCATGCCTGAATTGGTGCAACACAGTGGACGGCGCATTCACTTGACATCTAGAAATGTATGATTGTGTAAGTACATGTTGCGCAATAAACATTTGAATTGGAATTTACGCTTTGGTTTGTCTGAATTCAATACATAGGTAGGTACCGACACTACCTACTTAATTTCTTTAAACCAAATAAAAAATTGTACAACAAATAATTATGAAACCGTATGAAAGAATCAGTTCAATGAAGAGGCAAACTCGTACAGCAATAAATTAATAATCTTCCACTTTTAAAATCAATTCAAATGATTTTATTGTGGATCATAGATGTTGTGTTAGTAACAAAAATTCAATTTAATTAAATTTTATCGACACCCCTAATCCCTCAACACTACCGCAACCCTACCGCCGCAGGCGACGCGCGTTCCAATTAGCTAAAATAAACACACGGTTCCGTAGATACCAGAGGACATACAGACACACAGGTTCAACTGGGGTTTGGATAATACTTGAAAGTTGGTTCAATAAACGGGCAGAAATCCTTTGATGTGTCGCGAAATTGTTTGGAGATTACACGTCTGTGTATTGGTTGAATAATTTGGTGTAATTTTGTTAAAACCCAGTAGATACAAAGGAGATGGTGTCATAGTTCACCCAAAAATCGAAGTGCAATCGATACGGTCAAACTGTATGCACAAAAATTCCCTAAATGTATCTAAATAAACGTACCTAAGTTGCAACATCCTAATCCGTGGGATGTCGGAGCTGTGGGCTGTCAAAGTATGCAAAAAATCAATCTTTTTGACTTGGGATATTCAAAGCTGTGGTGCCAAAATAGTCATGCTGTCGATTATAATAATATGTACATACAAACGACGCTATTAACGTAAATACACTAAGGGCTGATTTTATCAAAGTCAGATATCTTTTATCCGTGGAATAAAATTGACGTCTGACAGTTTTTGTATGGAAAAACTGTCAAAAATTCAAAATTTATTCGCAGAATAAGACTTATACTCGGTATAAAAATTTGGTGAAATTCGCCCTAAGAATAATATTAATGTACAGCTGTTGGCAAAAAAATGAATAAAGTAACTAATAAGAGTTGTAGTTCCCGCTCCTGCTTGTCACGGATTTTAGACTTGACAAAACATCGATTTCTTAGTTAATATTATCTTAGTTAATATTTAATATTATCGTATTAAGGGGGATGCGCTAGGGTAGCCCGCGAAATTCAAATTTTCTTACGTTTTGTTGCAATTTGCAGGTCAGTGTCAGGTTGTATGTTGAGCTAAATATGATTCGCGACCGTAATAAATAAGGATTAACAGAATTATAAACATTAGAATCAGCAATACAGCTCTTTTAGTTCATATAAGTGTATTGAATGACAATTTCATGACATTTGACACTTATATGAACTTAGGGAGTTGTATTGCTGATTCTAATGTTTATAATGCGACGCGTAGAATGTAGACGCGGGACATACACAAGAGGCGAGGAGCACGGGCGAGTAGACGGTGCGGTGCGGGCGTTGCGCCACGTCTTTCATATTTCATTAAAAAATACTATGAGCGACGACACGCATCCCGCCCGCGCCTCACCGCCTGTGTATGTCCCACGTCTCGTCGCTCCTATTCATTTATTTTTTTATTTATGAATTACGAAAGAAGTGGCGCAACACTCGCCTCTTAAACGCGCCTTAAGTTACTTCAGGCGCCATGATTGCTCTATTTTGCTTCATTGCTGATACATTATATTTGTCTTCAACTCAAGACAAACACACAATTTAGACCTTCGCGCCAGCATTCCGCGAGGAGGTACACAGAAGTGTACCAATAACTAATGAATGTGTATAGTACACATATTTCGTCAGTGAAACATAACTTTGACGAGAGAGGTAAATACCGTAAGTCAGAGTTATGAAGTGAAACAGTGCAAAATGTTGAGTTAAATATACTTCACTAACAGTTTTGAACAGGAATTGTAAGTTTCATGCAATTAGTTAAATATATCGATTTTGAATTGAAGAATGATAGGTAACCTTATCGCGCCTGATCTGACCATGTCTGCAACAAATAGTTTTCCGATCAATGCAAACTTTTGTATAAAATTCTCACATAATACTTGTAGATGACTGTACAATATCTGTCTTATCAAGAATCTGCCAAAAAAAGAATCTGCCGTAACAAGAATCTGCCCAAACCAGAATCCGTCCAAACGTCATCATCATCTGCCTAGCCTTTTCCCAACTATGTTAGGGTCGGTTTCCAGTCTAACCGGATGCAGCTAAATACCAATATATTTTACATGGAGCGACTGCCTATCTGACCTCCACAACCCAGTAACTGGGTAATACGATACCCTTTGGTAAGACTGGTTGTCAGACTTTCGAGCTTCTGACGACCCGTAACGACTGTCAAAGATTCACAAATGACAGCCGGGACCAACGGCTTAACGTGCTTTCCGAGGCACGGAGGAGTCTCGATATGTGAAGAAGAAGTCACCCATCCACGGACCAACCCCGGCAAGCATAGCTTAACCTGATGGATCGACCCGTGCGGCTGTTATTACTTAGCTACGAGCTCCTCGGGTCCTAACCTAACCTAACTGTCCAAACGTCTGATTGTTAATTGATTCAAGCGTGACTTTGGGAAAATCCATGATAAAATACAAGAGACGTAGATATATTATTTAGTATCCTATTCCGCTTAACTATTCTTTAAGAATCATAAAGAACCCTGTAAGAAATCGACACGTGTTTCACCTCTCAACAAGGCTTCCTGAGGATAACGATTGACCACTCGCAAACAAGAACACGACGTGTTGCCACACCGAGCGCTGGTCACAAAGTAAGTAAGTAGTAGATTTTTTTGCTTCCAGCGCTTGGTGTGGCAACAGGTCGTGTTCTGGTTTGCGACTGGTCAATCGTCATCCTGAGGATGCCTCGTTGATTGATGTCGCGGCGACACGTCTGGTGCCGCCTGCGGTCGGCTATGGAATGGTACCTTTAGCGGCCAACAGTTGGACGCTATTTTTTCGAAGAGTTTACAGCATTGACTGTCTCTCTAGACATATTCATAGTTAAATTAACACTGTTTAAGGCATATTGCCAGTGTTTTTACACGGGGAATCTTTGGGTCAACTATACAAAAAAATTAAAGTAATAAAAACAAAAACCCAACTACGACTTAAAAGGTATAAACAAGACACCACAGACAGATAAATTACAAATCCGGAGTCACACGTGTTAGGGCATAAATCGAACAGATTACGTGTGACTCCGGATTTTTAATTTTGTTTTAGTTTTTATTACTTTAATTTTTTTTAATGTTTTTGGGGTTATAATATATATATTTTTGAAATGTGCTCATTAAGCTCTTTCATTTGATACCCAACATGGTACGATTAAACAATTTTTTTTTTTAAGTTCCTGACTTTTTGTCCTCTAGACGGCGCCATTATTATTTTAATGTGACGTCACATAGCCTATAACCAGCGGACAATCAAGACGCTTCCAACGATACCTCATTTGTCAAATTGTGATGTGTGGTTTAGAAGATAGGAGGGAACAGATGAACATTCATACATACATACATACATACCGGTCAAAATCATAACCCTCCTTTTTTCTTCGCCGTAGTCGGGTAAAAAGAACGTTGGATGACCTACGCGTACAATACAATAATATTTTTAGGATGCTGTTGGGACTGCCGCGATGGTGCAGCGCTTCTGCTAGGTTTGCGCAAAACCGAACTGACGGCTTCCACGCCGCCATTCGTAAGAAACCCGCGTCGCTGTTGTCAAGTTTGCGGGCGAGTGGCAACAGCATCCTAAAAACTATTTCGGAAAGTATTGACTCTCCGATTATTAAAAGTTTTGTGAGAAGGACAATCACAGAACATTAATTTGGGATTAATTTGTGAAAAGGGCATCCCTTTTCACAATACTATTAGTTACTCTGCCTTTTATAATGTATCTCAGCTACTAACACTAGAAATAAGTTATTTTGTATTGCTTACTAACACAATGGATTAATGTTGTCCGAAAATAAAGAATTATAATTATAATTATAGTGGTTTTTTATTCATGTGACAGCAATTTCCTATTTTTTTGTCGCTTTTTTTGCAATTTAACGCTGCACATTATAATCTTTTATCATGTCATCATAATTAAAACAAATCGTGTCATGCTTTTCTCCAGAAAAATAACAAAAGACGACGATTTCTTTGAGCAATCTTGCCGTCTCTGTCTAACGCCTTTATCTTTACTCTTGCTATCTCGCTCTCTCACTCAACAAGTCGAAAAGAAAAGATTAATGAATATCAAATGAGTTTTGCAAATTAAATTCAAACAATGAAATGACTTGGGTGGGTGTATACGGGAGCAGATTGTGTTCGGGCACGCGGTTATTCGAAAGAGACAACACTTCAAATTAAAAGTAGTGAAAAAAAACATGCGGGGTCTTTGGTCTTTCATTCCATAAAAAGATAGGCCAATCCAGCGCAGCATGCGACACATAGTACCTACACTCAATCTGCCCAGCCTTTTCCCAACTATGTTGGTGTCGGCTTCCCGTCTAACCGGGTGTAGCTGAGTACCAGTATTTTACATGCAGCGACTGTCTATCTGACCTCCACTACCCAGTAACTGGGGTAATATTCGATACCCCTTCGTAAGACTGCCAACCCGTGACGACTGTCAAAGATCCACAAATGACAGCCCAACGGTATAACGTGCTTACCGAGGAAATGAAATGAAATGAAATTGTTTATTCTGTACATAGGATATTGGAATCACTTTTACACGTCATATTAAGAAGTTGGAAAAATAAGCTAGATGAGGTCGGCGTTTCCTATCTGACTACACTGAGAAGAAAGGCCGAAACAAACTCAGAGGTCACCGTCTCCTATAAAATCCAGACATAATCTTGGTCAGGCCATATGAAGACCATGTAGATTAGAGTCTGAAATGGTCTTTTGAGGAAAGAACCACACAGATTTGAGTGGACCTGTCCAGTCAGTGCAAGCATTTGTCAGTAATAGTGGAGCTCAACTGAGAACTTAAGGAGCTCAACGACTCGACGAACAATACAAAAGAAAGGACATTTGGGTAACGGACATTTGAGGCACGGAGAGTCTCGGTGTGTAAAGATGGTCACCCATCCACAGTAGCCTCCCGTATGTTTTCATCAGTAAAACCTCTGGGGAGAACTTTGAAAGAATTTGCAAGAGATCCTTTTGGCCTTGTTTATGTATATTACATGCTTCATCACTACCTACCCTGTTCAAGGGGTTAGAATTAATATATCGACCCTAAAATGTTGAAAGTTACATTAGAAAATACCATAAACTTAATTTAATAAATTATATTTAGTAACCCATTTCCACTTAACTACTCTTCAAGAGTCATAAAAAACCCTGTAAGAAATCGACACGCATCCTCAGGATGACGATTGACCAGTCGCAAACCAGAACACGACGTGTGCCATACCGCGCGCTGATTAATCCCTGTCAATCGTCATCGTCATTTTACTAGAGGTGAAAAGTAGTGTTTTTCGCTCGGCAGCAAAGTTATTCCACGTCACGTATATTTGAAACACTCGCAACGCTCAGGATTCAATACAAGTACAAGTACCTAAAAACAACTTTGCAGCCGTGCATAACAAATAACTATTCTTTTATATTTCGAACTCAAAAAAATCTAAATTGCCAGCACAAATCTAAGAAAGACCACAGCACACAAAATTCAGTAGATCCAAAAAAAAACACATTTTTTTTGTCCACGTCTCGTTCATTTCGTGACAGGGTGCAGACATCGCTAATTGACTGTTCGCAGACCCCTCCGGTAATTTTTCCCTCGTTTTCTGCCCAGATGTCGCACTGGGCAGTGTGATATATTGGGTGTAAGTCTAGTATAGACATTTTGGTTTGGCTGGACAGTGTGACAAGTGATTTTGGTTTGATTTGGTATAATGTTTATTTCTTTGGAATAGTTAATTTTTAACCGACTTCTTCAAAAAGGAGGAGGTTCTCAATTCGTCTGTTTTTTTTTTTTTGTATGTATTTTTATTACTCCGTCAATTATGAATCGATTTTGATGATTCTTTTTTTGTTTGGTAGGTGATCTTCGGAGGTGGTCCCATATAAATTTTATTAATTTTACTTGCGTAGTTTTTGAGTTAGCTTCAATAATTACGTATTTTTCCCACTTTGCGTATGTAGACGATATTATCTTAGTTGGCTCCGTCACTGTTATTTACATAGCAGGTAGTGGTATACGAATTTATGTGGTGTAGGTACCACACTCAAAAAGTGAAAAATAAAAACTTAGTACAAAAAAAAAACAACCGGCTTCCTAAAAAAACACAAAAAAGTGAAAAAAAACTAATTTCGGAAGTCGGTTTAGGAAGTTTTTCAATTTTCGTTTTTGCCACCGACTTCCGGAATTAGTTATTTTTCACTTTTTTGTGTTTTTTATTAACTAGATTTTTTATGTTATTTTATCAGAGTAACATAAAGTTATATTGGTTGTGTTATAATTGGAAAATATTCAAAAACTTACATTTCTTTATCTAAAGAAAATATATTCTAAAACAAAAAAATTATTACGAAAAAAAACAAGTGCAGATGAAAATCTTAGTACATTCCGCAACGATATTATTATAGTTGATTAAAATTATCACTTCAATACTTTGAATTCATAATCTTATTCAAAATCAAAATCAAAATATTTTATTTCACATAAACCTACATGGGCACTTATGAAACGTCAGAAGCTAGGTGCACGGTTCCAATTGGTCGTTTCCTATGGTGAAGAGCCGGCAAGAAACTCCATGGTTACCCTTTTAAAAATAATTGGCTTTTACAATACTTTCAAATTACAGTGTTGGTAGGCATGGGAGGACAATGTAGGCCTATCAACAAGTAAGTACTTGTTGTAGTACTTAACAAAAATAGAAGATGTTCAATAAATCTACAGATCTATTGAGCACAATATTATTTTAAAATAATCATAAAAAACCAGCCGACAGCGATGCTGAAGAATTTTTCGACGCCATATTTTTTTTATGAATTGTTTATTTCTTTAGTTATGTTTAATTAATATTAGTAAGGATTTATTGAGTTAATTAATACATTGCAGAAACTTAAAAAAAATGGAAAAAGGAAAAAAAAGAAGCTATAAATCATAAAATTATTTTTAATTACTTTTTTTTTGTTTTAAAATTAAGGTTTAAAAAACTACATATATACTCTAAATTACATGAATGAATGCAGTAATACAGTGTACCAAATTAGTTTGAGTCTTGCAAATGATAAACAAAACATGTTAATCAACTTTAGTTGCTGACTGTACCTAAATCATGAAAAAACCCAACGTCCTAATTACTAGCAAAGATACATCAGTAGATTCCTCGCGGTTAATTGAAATAACCCGTCGGGGGCGAAAAAGAACCGATGGTCAGTCAGCGATTTTGACCGATCACCCCCTTTCACCCCGTTTCACCCCTTTTCCTGTGGTTTTATTGGGAGACTGTATTTTTTCTGCTTTTCTTTTTCGAGTTTGGTCGATCGGTTTGTGAAGGTTGATTGGGTTTAGAATTAAAACTATGGGGGTGTATAGTGTGAGCAAACTTTTAAAGGAAGACCACTAATTTATTTGACTATGGTTCGGTTCACACATACATCCGACATGACGAATACAGATAAATAATACTTAACGGCTAGGGATTTACTATTCTCTAATAAAAAATGGTAATTTGAAGTATTTTTTTATTAGCAGCGGTTTATATAATTGTTCGGCTTAGAGGTAACATTCGTATTTTTTTTTTATATAGCGAAAATTTTATGTAATCGTGTGTTCGCCAAACATAACACCTAGAATCAATCCTCAACTTTAACATAAAATATAATCTTTATTTCAAAATTAATGCTGCAGTATTTTCGGCATAACGGAGGATCATGTTAAGCAATTTGAGGTAGGGCACGTCCTTAACGTGCTTTCCAAGGCCCGGAGGAGTCTCGATATGTAATGGATGGTCACCCATCCACGAACTGACCGCGGCCAGTGTAGCTTAACCCTCGAACAACCAGTGCGTGTATTATTATTTAGTCACGAGTTCTTCCTATAAACACTGACGCATTCCATGCCATTTCCACTACAAAATAGACTAGGATATTACACACGGCCAAATGTAAATAAAAAACAAAATATTGAACGCCTCTCATACATTCCGAAGTTAATTAAATTTTTGAAATCAAGTGATGAAAATTTCGACATTAGGGGTTCTAACGGTCCTGTCATAAATTGTTCGCATGCCGCGTAGAAGGGTTAAAAGTAACCCTTCAATGCGGTCTTAATTTAGCTGTTATTTCACATTAAAATTTTAATCATTTCATACTGGGTTTGTCGCAATGAAGACTTCTTATATAGAGATGGAACGACTATTGATCACCACGCTTGTTGATTTCATTTTTAGGCCAATAAAGTCCAGCGCATGAGTTAATCGGTTCAATTACCAGAGGCCTAGATAAAGTGATATTCTATCAGCGATAACGATGATGGAAAAGGCAAAAATGTATAGGACTGACATAAGCTATCGAAAAGCTTATGTCAATCCTGTTGAAATTCGTTGTAGAAATACGAAACGCTTTCGAAGCGATTGTCACTTGTCTAGACCCTCAGGTCGGAAGAGTTGTGGGGTCATTGGGTTTTTCCTATAATATAAAGAGTGAAATTGAATTCATGGGCATCCTCTTAAGGGGTCATTGTAGGTACTTATCATTATGAACAAAGAAAACGCGAAAAACATATCAGCTGTTCCCTAAATTTTGACGAGGTATGCGAACATAAATGCCGGGAACAGCTGCTTTTTTTTTTCGTGTTTAGACTATTTTAGGTTGTCAACTCAGACCAAATAAAAAACCAAGACAGAGCGCTGTCAACGGTGACGTGAGGCCGGTTTCGTAAACACGAGTGCACTTAAGGTGTAGTTTGATTGTAAATGTGTGCGTGTGAGCGTGTATGCAATAAAGTATTGAGTATTGAGTATTGAGCGGAGGTGTAGTTTTGGCATGCGCTCTGTCTTGGTTTTTTATTTGGTTGGAGGTTGTCAAAGTTATATTTTATATATTACTAGCTGCGCCCCGCGGTTTTACCCGCATAAGTCTCGATCCCGTTGGAATATCGGCATAAAAAGTATGCTATGTGTTAATCCAGGTTATAAACTATCTGTTTGTCAAACATCCAAATCCATTCAGTAGTTTTTACGTGAAAGAGTAACAAACATCCATCCATCCATCCATCCATCCATCCATCCATCCATCCATACTTAGATATTATTTGCAAGTTAGTGGTGTCCAAGACTGTAAACTTATGAAAAAAGCTAACCACATTCACACAGACCCCTTGAAATCATAACCGAATACGAAATGGCTTTCCCTCCTTCATATATCAATTTTGAATATTACATTTCGTTATAACACATGTCGTTGCGAAACAATTTAATATCTTTTTTTACCCTATTTCCCTGCCTACCCCTGTACACCAGACGGGTCCAATTTCCTGAAATATATTATGAAGGTTAGACTATGGTGGGATCGGCAGAAAAGTCTGTATTGTTGAATCTGTTTCATTACCCGACTACGGCGACGCAAAATGGAGGGTTATGATTTTGACTTTTGTATGTATGTATGTTTATGTGTTCCCTCATAAACTAATCATCATAATTTTGCCAGAATGAGGTATCGTTGAAAGCGTCTTGATCGTCCGCTGGTTATAGGCTATGTGACGTCACATTAAATTGAATATGGCGCCCTCTAGAGGTTATGGTAGGTATCAAATGAAAGGGCTTATTTCAAAAACATAATTATATATATTTTATAAACCCAAAAAAAATAAAAGGTATAAAACTAAAACGCAATTACAAACAACTACGACAAATAAAAAATCCGGAGTCACACGTATTAGGGCATAAATGGAACAGATTACGTGTGACTCCGGATTTTTAATTTGTCTGTCTATGATCAGCAGGCGTAGCATGGCGCTTTCTATCTCTACGAAGAATAGACATAGCTTTTTCTATACAAAGTGACAGTTCGTTTCTTCATTTTTGACATCCACCGTAGACATCTTTCTACAATCTGTCATTTTGTCTTTCATTTCTAACGATCTTTGTCTAGGTCTTTTTATATGTAGACTATTTCGGAAGAAAGTTTTCTATCCTTACTGTCAAAATCACACTGACAACCGATAAATCCTATGATAAAACAAAGAATTCTGAGTCGAATTATGTAAAAGAGTGAATTTCGTAAAAAGTGCAGTTGACTCTTTCTACTTTGCTGCCGTCGTACTGTCTACAGGAAACGTCATTTTTGTCTACTCTTCCGTCGACAAAACGGTGCTCATGCTACGCCTGCTGGTTTACATCTTTTTAGTAGACTTTTATGTCGTAGTTGGATTTTAGTTTCGTAACTGAAGAATGTAAGTGAAAATCTCGCGGTGAAAACATACGTTTTAAGTTCATCTAAGTCTTTACGGTGATATTACAAGATAGATCAGCTGGATATTGCTTGTGGCTAAGTAATAACAGCCGCACGGTTCGATCGATGAGGTTAAGCTACGGTTACCGCAAGCAGTACCGGTCGATCCATCAGATAAGCTACCTACGCTTGCTGGGGTTGGTCCGTGGATGAGTGAAGATCCTTACATACCGAGACTCCTCCGTGCCTTGGAAAGCACGATAAGCCGGTTGTCATTTGTAGACCTTTTTCAGTCGTTACGGGGCGTCAGAAGCCCGAAAGTCTGACAACCAGTCTCACCAAGGGGTGTCGTATTACCCAGTTATTGGGTTGTGGATGTCAGATAGGCAGTCGCTCCATGTAAAACTGGTATTCAGCTGCATCCGAGTAGACTGGAAGCCGACCTCAATATAGTTGGGAAAAGGCTAGGCATATTGATTGTATAGAAGAAGTATTGTATAGCTTAATCAGCCTATAATGTTCCCACTGCTGGGACACAGGCTTCCTCTCTGTAAGAGGGAGTGGGCCGTAATCCACCAGGCAGGCCCAGTGCGGGTTGGTAGATGTCACATGTCTTCGAATTTTTAGTTCTAGGACATGTCGGTTTCCTCACGATGTTTTCCTTCACCGTTTTTGAGAGCAAGTATTGTATGATAATTTTTGGAAGAAGTATTGTATGATAATTCTTAACTTCCGAGATCAATGTAGCGAGTTAGTATTCATTATTTTAAAAGCAAAAGAGGGTTGTTCTAATTTGAATCACCCTAAAACAAGGGAAGATGGTTCTAATAAAAAATTGAATAATTTTCTTTGGGCGTAAAAAACACAAGAATTGTGTGGACAAGCCGAGATTTTTTACGTTGATTTAGACGTGCGTGTAAGATTTGTCCTGCGTAACACTCATACAATGGCAATCGATGGCAATGGTGCCGATTCCCTGATTCATTTGACAGGAACAAACAAAAATTTATCTTCTGTCCTCTTCTTCTAACTAATATTATAAACGCGAAAGTTTGTAAGTATGAATAGATGGATGGATGGATGGAAGTTTTGTTACTCTTTCGCGTAAAAACGGCTGAATGGATTTGGATGAATAGTTTATAACCTGGATTAACACGTAGGATACTTTTATCCCGATATTTTCACGGGATCGAGACCTACGTGGGTGAAACCGCGGGCCGCAGCTAATAATGAAATATAATGAAAAAGATGCACTGAACTTAAATTTAGTTTAGTTTGTGAACAAGGGAATCGGCCTAAATTACCTTTAATTTTGACAGTTCAGCCACGTTCATTGCGTTGTTTTCGTTGATGAGCAGCCGAACTTATCAAACCTATGTAGCAATGCATTAGGAATTTTCTTCCAAACCTTCGAGTTGTGAATGAAAGTGCGTTATGCAATTAGGGTACTGGTACATTCCATACATTTTATAAAGTTCATTACGATGTTATCGAAACAAATGTCAAAACATGCAAACAATTATCATTAAAAAAAAAACTCTAAAATGTATGCTTGAAGGGGTGAAAGGGGATGAAATCGTTTGTCAAATGAAAGAATCATCAAAATCGATTCATAATTGGCGGAGTCATCGCGCAACAAACATACAGAAAAAAAACATACTTATTGAGAACCTCCTCCTTTTTGAAGAAGTTGGTTACTAAACAGGTTGAGTTTAAAAACTCTCCCCGCTTAAGTTTTGATTTCAGAATCTCATGTCAAGTTATTGTGGCTGTTAATAACATGATATTTGACAGCTGACTTGATCACCCCTTAAAAAGTCAGGGGGTGAATCTGATCCACACAAATCGTTCACCCCCGCCATCTTAATCGTAAAATTGCGTCCATTCTTGCGTGTAACTCAATGTTTATTTTATTCACTTTGACATCGGAGCGACTGTTTCTTCCTCATTCGTGAGCGGAGCGAGCAGAGCATAATAATGAAGGCGATTCTTTTTGGCTAGGTTTCCGAGCGATTTTTTAAATACAATAAAATGTGAACGGCTGAATCAAATGCTGCAGTACTACGCGAAATTGAGTTGGTTTGTTTGTTACGCTTTCACGCTAAAACGGCTGAACGGATTAAGACGAAATTTGGCACATGGGTAGGCCATGACCTAGGTTAGGACATAGGATACTTTTTGACAACCTTGGCCCGTATTATGAAGTATTAATGCCATCATTATTGCCGCTGCGAAAAAAGGATGGTGCTATCGGCCTTGTATAGCTCCGTCTCTCACTCACATTAGAAAAATAGTGGCATTAATAGATAATAATATGGCCCCTTCTTCGAGATAAATCGAAATTGCCGTACTGTTCAAAAACAATTGACAATGCGGCCAGCAAAGTAAGTATGAAAATCCATATCTATTGTGTTTAGCGGCCAAATTACTATGAAAACTCATATCTGTTGTGTTATTTAATAATGGAACGAACTTTTTACTTCAGCGCATCAAAGATTTTATTTGAATTTGGATTTGGCTTCCAAATAGAGCTGTTTATAAAATAAAGAAGAAACAAACGAACATTATTAGCGCGTGAAAAATTATCGTTGTTCGTCATTGATTCTGGAAATTATCATTAATTTACTTAGTTTGAATTTCCGCGCATTGTTTGAGAAAAGTACTATACAAGGCTTGGCCGCAACCAGGTATTGATGGACGATCGTGAAATCAATAAATAAATAAATAAATAAATCAATAGCCCAGTTGCAGGCCGCGACAGTAATGTAGGTTGTAACTTGTATGTGATAGATACATGACAATGTATGAAAAAACGTTGGCTAAGTAATAACAGCCGCACGGATCGATCCATCAGGTTAAGCTACGCTTGCCGGGGTTGGTCCGTGGATGGGTGACCATCTTTACATATCGAGACTCCTCCGTGCCTCGGAAAGCACGTTAAGCCGTTGGTCCCGGCTATCATTTGTGGATCTTTGACAGTCGTTACGGGTCGTCAGAAGCCCGAAAGTCTGACAACCAGTCTTACCAAGGGGTATCGTATTACCCAGTTACTGGGTTGTGGAGGTCAGATAGGCAGTCGCTCCATGTAAAATACTGGTATTCAGCTGCATCCGGTTAGACTGAAAGCCGACCCCAACATAGTTGGGAAAAGGCTAGGCAGATGATGATGTATGAAAAAACGTAACTTGATTTTCATAATCTTTCTTTGAAATGAAACAGAATGTATTTCCTACGTTCGCGAATTTGATGAGTACACCCAACAAATTCGCGTCCTTGCCAAGTAAAACTTAACTTTATCAGCACCGAACGTGACACTAAGCCGGTACCGGTACTTACACTTTAAGTACCAAAATGTCTTTTTACAAGAAACGCTATAAAAATCCTCGGGGTAATTACAAGATTTTTTCTTTCAAGGAGTTTTGTGTGGTACAAGAGCTAAGCTGTTAGCGATTTGCAAAAAAAGATTGTAAACTAGCTGTGCCCCGCGGTTTAACCCGCGTAAGTCTCGATCCAGTAGGAATATCGGGATAAAAAGTATCCTATGTCCAATAGGACCAGGACAGGACAGAACGTAGAGCTCTACGTCCAGCGCTCGGTGTGGTAACACGTCGCGTTCTGGTTTGCTATTGGTCAATCGTCATCCTGAAGATGCCTCGTTGAGAGGTGAAACACGTGTCGATTTCTTACAGGGTTTTTATGGCTCTTGAAGAATAGTCAAGCGGAATAGGTTACTAAATATATCAGCGTCTATTGTATTTTATAATGGATTTCCGCAAAGTCACGCCTGAATCAATTAACTATCCTATGTCCTATTTCAGGTCAAATTTTGAAAAATCCTCCGCCGCGTCTGTCTGTCTGTCTGTATCACGCACGATTTCTTACAGAGTTTTATAAGACTCTTGAACAATAGTTAAGCGGAATAGGTTACTAAATACAGGGTGTAAGGGACAGCCTTCCGCAGACTGATGGGATGAATTCAGCATATCATACTAAGACGATCGGTACATGAAATTATTTCAGAAACGTTATGGGAATCCAATAAACTTGATTTATTTCATTAACTCACACGCAACGTGGCATTGATAAATCACGAAATCAAAAATGAAAAATTTCCTGATAAAACTGGTGGAATATGATTCAAAATAAGGAGCTGAATGCCCCCTGTTAATTTGCGGAGGGCTGTCCCTTACACCCTGTATAATATCTACGTCTATTGTATTTTACAAAGTCGCTATTCCCTTACATCTTCCACCATCCTCCAAGACCAGGGGTCGTCTCCAAACTGTCTCCTTAGTCCTTTACACTAATAAGCATATAAATGGGGGGAAGTTTTTCAGCTAATCACTGTTTTGTTAGGCGAGGGAATGAGACAGAGCATGTTAGAGCGAGAGGTGACGATGTGGCGCGTTGATACGGGAGATTTGAGTTTTTGAAAGTTTTTTTTAAAACACGCTGTATTTTTGGTAATATTTTGGTTAAGGATAAAGATTGATCCATGCGTCATGTTCGTGAACGGGCGCCGTCAGTTGTGACTGGTCATCTCTTAGCTGCCATGGCTTATTTTAATTTTTGATTTGTTTTTATGTTATAATTGCGGACGCTTTTAACGTGCTTTCTACATTGTTCTCACATGTATAATTTCAACATGAATGATGGCACCAATATTTTGTAACAATATTTTATTTATTTAAAAGAGTGTCCGTGGAGTTTCTTGCCCGTTCTTCTCCATAGGTACCTACTACGCTTTGGAATGGGCAAAACTAGCTTCATATTTCTGACTGACCGACTCCTTGACAGTTCAAAAGTGCCTGTAAAAGGTTCAATTGAAATAAATGCTTTTTTGATTTTAAAGTTAAAAATTCCATAACCATGGTAATTTTAAATTACCAGACTTTTCCCAACTATGTAGGGGTTGGCTTCCAGTCTAACCTGTAAACTTTATTGCGTAACACACATACAATGACAATTGATCGCAATCGTTTTTCATTTTGACAGTTCAGCCACGTTCATTGCGTTGTTTACGATATCCCTGCGACTGACAGCTGTCAAAATAGTCTAGAAAATTGACTGACTATCGAACCCAGACGCGTTCCACAGTCGCAGTTGTCACAAATCGACCAATAATGCAGTCAGAGGGGCAATGCCCGTTTTTTTTAAAGAACTTTCCCAGTCGCATCTCGTTCGCAGTCTGTCAAAAATACTGTGGCGGTATCTACATCGCCACATGCGAACTACGCATCAATGATCTGACGTCACACAAAAATCCTGACGTCACATAAATCCTGCATCGCGCAATTAAAGTTAACCGTGCAGTTTACATATATACAAGAATCCAATATCAATCATTGGGCAGTTGCTCGCCAGACACAACACCCGTCTGGTCGGAGGATCCTCCCTTTTCTATGGGGGATGTGCGAACTTTACACCCTGTTCCTAATACCCCTAAAATACAATCAATTTACCAACATTTTTGTCAAGTTTGACAAATTGCGACTTGAATGTGAACTTTTTTTAATTTTAAGGCTGTACCCTACATTAGATTTTATCTCGCTCGCACCTTATTACACGCGGCCTGAGTGAGAGCGAGACGGAGTGGGGTGCTGGCGGCTCTCAAGCCTCGGCTCGGCTCTCAAGGCTTTTTTGAATACCAGCGGTTTATTCGGTTTAGAGGTAACTTTGGATTTTTTTTCCGAGAATCATGTTTTCGTCAAACATAGGACCTAGCATCAATCCTCAACTTTAACATATCATCATCTGCCTAGCCTTTTTCCCAACTATGTTGGGGTCGGCTTCCAGTCTAACCGGATGCAGCTGAATACCAGTATTTTAGATGGAGCGACTGCCTATCTGACCTCCACAACCTAGTAACTGGGTAATACGATACCCCTTGGTAAGACTGGTTGTCAGACTTTCGAGCTTCTGACGACCCCTAACGACTGTCAAAGATGCACAAATGACAGCCGCGACCAACGGCTTAACGTGCTTTCCGAGGCACGGAGGAGTCTCGGTATGTGAAGATGGTCACCCATCCACGGACCAACCCCGGCAAGCCTCAACTTTAACATATATTTATTTCAAAATTAATGCTGCAGTATTTTCGACATAACGGAGGATCATGCTAAGCAATTTGAGGTTGGGTGCGCCCTTTAGTACAAGAATTGCCCTTCTGAATGGTTCAATCTAAGAAAAGATTTTTTTTATTTTTTTTATCGATAATGTATTTTATTATAAGTCAAGTCAGGGGTCAGAGGTAGTCTTAAGTAAGTGGTTATAAAAATAATATTCTCTTCACTCAGCTGGGACGCATAGATAGTGGGAAAGTATTACTCTATCTTAAGTGTACAGTCGGTTAGAAAGTGTTTACTGCATTGCTATTCTGTAACCGTCTCCCCGTGAAAACTTCGGTGAAATGAGCTTGAAGTGAACTGCCACTGCCTTAGCATCACCGGTCTATTATGTAAACACCTCACCGTGAAAACTTAGGTGTGAAGTGAGCTGTCAATCCCTAGCGTCAGGTGGAGTGACAGCTGACTTTAAGCTCACTTCACCTAAGTTTTCACGGGGTGATTTTTACAGAATACCAATATTGTAGGTATCGATGACAATGACAGTTCACTCCACGCTCACTTCACCGTGAGATGGTTACAGAATAGCAATGCTGGTATTTTAGCTGAAATAGTAACACGCTGAAATCGTGGGAGCTCGTGGCTAAGTAATAACAGCCGCATGGATCGATCCATAAGGTTACGCTACGCTTGCTGAGGTTGGTCCGTAAATGGGTGACCATCTTTACATACTGAGACTCGTTGGTCCCGGCTATCATTTGTGGATCTTTGACAGTCGTTACGGGTTATTTTTTTCATGGCTTTATGGCCTCTAGAGGGCGCACTATTATATTTAGCACTTTCGCGGACTGTAAACGCCAATAGATGTAATACTTAACAATAAAACTTCAATTGTGTCTCATTCAGTGTCCGCGAAAGTGTTAATATGACGTTACATAGCCTATAACCAGCGGACGATCGAGACGCTTCCAACGATACCTCATTTGTAAAATTTTGGTGAGTAGTTTAGAAGATATGAACATATTACATACATACATACCGGTCAAAATCATAGCCCACCGTTTTGCTTCACCGTAAAATCAATCTGCCTAGCCTTTTCCCAACTATGTTGGGGTCGGCTTCCAGTCTAACCGGATGCAGCTGAATACCAGTATTTTACATGGAGCGACTGCCTATCAGACCTCCACAACCCAGTAACTGGTTAATACGATACCCCTTGGTTAGACTGGTTGTCAGACTTTCGTGCTTCTGACGACTCGTAACGACTGTCAAAGATCCACAAATGACATCCGGGACCAACGGCTTATCGTGCTTTCCGAGGCACGGAGGAGTCTCGATATGTGAAAATGGTCACCCATCCACGGACCAACCCCGGCAAGCGTAGCTTAACCTGATGGATCGACCCGAGCGGCTGTTATTACTTAGCCACGAGCTCCGTTTTGCTTCACCGTAGTCTGGTAAAAATATGCCAAACACTTTTGCCCTTAACAGTACATCTCACCCCCTAAGGACGCTGTCTGCTTGACCACTGATAAGCCAGTAGCCTATACAAACACTTACTGTAACCCTCTTGTAGCTTCAACCTTACTTTAGAATAGGGGATCGGCAGTAGACCAACGAAATTGGAGAATGTTGGAGTTTAAAAAGGTTACAGAAAACTACTTTTATGTACAGGGTCAATTTAAAACAAATAAAAAGGCTAAAACTAAGATTTTTTAAGAATATGGAAAATAAAAAATAACGTTTATTTGGACAAAGAACGTGAAACACAAAAATAATGTTAAAAAAAACTATAAAAAAAGGGAAAATAATGTTTTAACAACAATAGAAAATAGTAAAACTACAAATCCCTTTTAAATCGACTTTAAATGGAGGAGGCTCTCAGTTCTCTCAAAAATGTTTGTTTTAATATGTTTGTTACTCGATTAATCCGTCAATTATGAATTGATTTTGATGATTCTTTTCTTGTTTGGTAGGTCATGCTTCAGAGGTGGTCCCATTTAATTTTTATTAACTTTACTTGCGTAGTTTTTTAGTTGGCTCCATAATACGTATTTTTCCTCACTTAGTTTATGTGGATGGTAATAAGTTTCTGTCACTGTTATTTACATAGCAGGTAGTGGTATTCGAATTTGTGTACCACAACTAAGTTACTTTCATAGAATCGCGTCGCACCGTCGCGTCGCGCCTGTCTGCGGAGCGTTATCGTTTTGAATAGTTTTGTATCAAACATGCATAGGTACCTATGTAAATGATGGACAAAACACGATGATCAGGGAATTCCAGTTAGAAATAAATCGGTTATTTATCTAAATAGCGACATATATAAGGCGATAGTCTCTCAATAGTCACACATCCTTTAAACGTCATATTGGCATCATTAATGTATAATAAATTACATAATTTTAAATTGGTTTTCGTGAAAACTATTAAAAAAACTAGGAGTAATTAAAACTAAGTAGGAGAGTAGTAGGTAATTTCATTGATATTGATAAATTTGCATGCTCGAAAAATAAATTTAAATCTAATGTTATAAAAATTTTATCTTGATCTTAATTTTATTGTAGTTATAATACAACTACAATAAAATTAAGATCAAGATAAAATTTTTATAACATTAGATTTAAATTTATTGTTTATTTATTTATTGCATAATTTAATTTATTAATGAATTTGTTTCTGTTATGATTTGGTTTTGTAGCTTTAGCTCGCTTTAGTAATTTATTTATTTGTTTTAAAATAAGTGTTAATTTTGGATATGCTCGTCTAGTGGCAACCACTGATAATTAAATATGTTTTATCTGCGGATAATGCATTAATACTTAAGTTTTGTCAACTTAAGTGTGTAATATTTATGTTGTAGTTGTTTATTATCCCATAATAAATAAAATTAAATAGATAAATAAAATAGGAACTTTGATTTTCAATATCTCGGTAAACATATTTAGCTACACTTTCTTTACATACTCTCGGTATGTAAAGAAAGTGTAGCTAAATATAGCTACACTTTCTAGTGTAGCTAAATATAGCTCGTTGGTCCCGACTATCATTTATTTTGTGGATCTTTGACAGTCGTTACGGGTCGTCAGAAGCCCGAAAGTCTAACAACCAGTCTTACCAAGAGGTATCGTATTACCCAGTTACTGGGTTGTGGAGGTCAGATAGGCAGTCGCTCCATGTAAAATACTGGTATTCAGCTGCATCCGGTTAGACTGGAAGCCCACCGCAACATAGGTGGGAAAAGGCTAGGCAGATGATGACGTACCTGTATGCTACAATAACCCACATAATTATTTAATTATTTATCACAGATATATTTTTATCAATATAACTTCATCGAGTATAAATTCGCGGTGAAAGATAATTTCGTTGACATTCAAAATGGTCGCGTGTGGCGTTGTTGTGTTATTGTCGATTATTGCTGCTGTCACAGGTGAGGATCACCATCTAACTCATCATCATCATCTGCCTAGCCTTTTCCCAACTATGTTGGGGTCGGCTTCCAGTCTAACCGGATGCAGCTGAATATCAGTATTTTACATGGAGCGACTGCCTATCTGACCTCCACAACCCAGTAACTGGGTAATACGATACCCCTTGGTCAGACTGGTTGTCAGACTTTCGTGCTTCTGACGACTCGTAACGACTGTCAAAGATCCACAAATGACAGCCGGGACCAACGGCTTAACGTGCTTTCCGAGGCACGGAGGAGTCTCGATATGTGAAAATGGTCACCCATCCACGGACCAACCCCGGCAAGCGTAGCTTAACTGATGGATCGACCCGAGCGGCTGTTATTACTTAGCCACGAGCTCCTCTCATCCTCATCATCTCCTCCATCATCTCCTCTCATCACCATCTAACTATTTAACTAATATTATAAACGCGAAAGTTTGTAAGTATGGATGGATGTTTGTTACTCTTTCACTTAAAAACGACTGAGTGGATTTGGATGAAATTTTTCAAACAGATAGTTTATAACCTCGATTAACACATAGGATACTTTTTATCCCGAAATTTTTACGGGATTGAGACTTACGTGGGTGAAACCGCGGGGCGCAGTTACTCATCAATAATAATATACAGTATGTTATCTAACTAAGGGCATTCCCGTTAACCTGCAAAAGTATAGCGTAAAATATTACCATTAAAAAAGGTTTATTTTAATTTTTTATCGCAAAATATACACAAAAAATATTAAATTAATACGGAAAAGATACACTCTGTACACGCAAACTTGTCTTTTTACGTTGAAATACAAGTGTGCGTGTACACACGGCTACACATCAAGCTATACATTTCCAGTTTATGCTGATCTCGCATTGTATAGGATTTCCGTATAATGCGAGGTCAGCTTATACTGGAAATGTATAGCTTGATGTGTAGCCGTGTGTACAGAGTGTTTCTTTTACGTATCAATTTAATAGTTTTGTGAATAATATTCACCATAATTTCAAATAATCTTTTTTTTTATGTAAGTAGTGACATATTATCACTAGTCATATTAGAAAAAAAAGATTTTTTTTTTTTTGGTCATACTTTTTTTTAGCATTTGTATACACGCTATACTATTGCGGGTTAACAGGAACGCCCTTTTTTAGTTAACATACTGTATTATAATAATATTGTTGTTATTTTTTTTAATAAAACATTAGGTATATACCCTCCTTCAGGGGCAGTCGGGTAAAAATAGGGCACTCCATGAAAATAATTCACGCTATTTCGGATGCTTGCGAATGCGTTGGCTCTGTTCTTCAAAAACAAAGGCAGATTTTTGGCTATTTGTAGCCACAAGGAGCAAAATTAAAAATTAAAACATTCATTATAATAGGTACGCTGAAATCATCAGTTTATAAACTTTCATACTTACAAAAGCCAGCGCTCCATATAGCCGACCCTACGCCTCATTTACGGAGTCGCGGATCATCGCGCGTTCCAATGGCGGCGCGGCCCGCACTGAATTCAAACAATACGTACCTTCGGTGCAACAAAGTCACAACAGCTCATTTTTTACCCGACTACGGCGAAGAAAAAGGAGGGTTATGATTTTGACCGGTATGTATGTATGTATGTATTTATGTATGTATGTATGATGTATGTATGTATGTATGTATGTATGTATGTTCATCTGTTCCCTTGTATCTTCTAAACCACTCATCACAATTTGACAAATAAGGTATCGTTAGAAGCGTCTTGATTGTCCGCTGGTTATAGGCTATGTGACGTCACATTAAATTAAAAATGGCGCCCTCTAGAGGAAATAAAGTCAGGAACTAAAAAAATATTGTTTAATCGTACTATGTTGGGTATCAAATGAAAGGGCTTAATGAGCACATTTTAAAAATATATATATTAAAACCCCAAAATAATTTAAAAAAAATTAAGTAATAAAAAATAAAACCCAACTACGACTGAAAAGGTATAAACAAGACACCACAGACAGACAAATTAAAAATCCGGAGTCACACGTAATCTGTTCGATTTATGCCGCTAACACGTGTGACTCCGGATTTTTAATTTGTCTGTCTGTGGTGTCTTGTTTATACCTTTTCAGTCGTAGTTGGGTTTTAGTTTTTATTACTTAATTTTTTTTTAATTTACTATTTGTCCTTGTGACTTTGTTGCACCGAAGGTGCGAATATTATGCGATTTTACACGCGTATGCTTAAAATTGCACCTTTTGTTAGTAATGTTATTGAAACATCTATGTGCCCCTTTCGGATTGGACAGGAGTCTTTTACCCCTCTGCCCCAGAAGGAGGGTAATGCTTTTCGAGGGTATGTTTATTTCTTTGGCACGCTCTGTAGGCTAAACGGCTTAATGGATTTTAACATACGAGGTGGTAGGTTCGTCTTAATTGTGGGAGTGACATTAGCCTATGTCATTAGCCTATTTATAATGTTTATGTAATTTCATCTGAAAATATAAAAAGCGAGGTTTTTTTTACAATAAATTACATTAATATTGGTTTCAAATCAAAGCTAGTAATGAGTCAATTTCAAACAATCAATCAATCTGCCTAGCCTTTTCCCAACTATGTTGGGGTCGGCTTCCAGTCTAACCGGATGCAGCTGAATACCAATATTTTACATGGAGCGACTGCCTATCTGACCTCCACAACCCAGTAACTGGGTAACACGATATCCCTTGGTTAGACTGATTGTCAGACTTTCGTGCTTCTGACGACTCGTAACGACAGTCAAAGATCCACAAAATGACAGCCGGGACCAACGGCTTAACGTGCTTTCCGAGGCACGGAGGAGTCTCGATATGTGAAAATGGTCACCCATCCACGGACCAACCCCGGAAAACGTAGCTTAACCTGATGGATCGACCCGAGCGGCTGTTATTACTTAGCCACGAGCTCCTCTCAAATCAATTTCAAACATATACTATTAATAAAACTAAAAAGCTTGAAATAAAACAAATTGTTTCAAAAACAAAAAATCCGACTTCAAAAATATAAAACTGAAAGGAGAACAACATTACAGTCGAGTATTTTGTTTTCATAATTTGTTTTTTACATAAAGTAGGTAAATGAGTGCAGTTATCACAAAAATATTTGCAAAAATAGTTTACGTCATTACTTTAATCATTATTTATGGCACGTGTATGTGATAACAAAGATAATAAAAACATAAATCTAATTTATCTAAATTAATTACTTTTTAATTAAGGACATATAATCAATGAAAGCGTAGATAATGGTTCGACGCGTGAACAAAATATTTATTGATATATTATTATCATTAGGTAATTATATGACTTGGCAATAACGTTTACCTCAAAATCAATCTACCTAGCCTTTTCCCAACTATGTTGGGGACGGCTTCCAGTCTAACCGGATGCAGCTGAATACCAGTATTTTACATGAAGCGACTGCCTATCTAACCTCCACAACCCAGTAACTGTGTAATACGATACCTCTTGGTAAGACTTTAACTTTAATTCTCCAGCTGTTCCTGCGGGATTAGACCCTATAATCACTAAGTTGGACCCTGAGGGTCTGCGGTATGGGTACCTGCGAGATGATGAAGGGATTCCTCATCTGGTAGACTCCTGGATCAAGGCGAGTGATGTAAGGGAGATGGCTCGGTACAACCCTGATACGGATAATGAATATCATCTTTATACCAGGTAAGTCAATCTAACATCATCATCTGCCTAGCCTTTTCCCAACTATGTTGGGGTCGGCTTCCAGTGTAACCGGATGCAGCTGAATACCAGTGTTTTACATGTAGTGACTGCCTATCTGACCTCCACAACCCAGTAACTGGGTAATACGATACCCCTTGGTAAGACTGGTTGTCGGACTTTCGGGCTTCAGACGACCCGTAACGACTGTCAAAGATCTACAAAATGACAGCGGGCCCAACGGCTTTACGTGCTTTCCGAGACACGGAGGAGTCTCTGTATGAAAAGATGGTCACCCATCTACGGACCAACCCCGGCAAGCGTAGCTCAACCTGATGGATCGACCCGTGCGGCCGTTATAACGTAGCCACGAGCTCCTCTCCGCACTCAAACTATCGTAAACAAGTTTTTTTTTGTAAAAGCTTAGCGTTGATGCGATCAACAGCCATGAATACAATATTCTACATATTATAGACTTTTACACTCTGTTTATAGACTTTTACACTCTGTTCATTACTTAAAATCACGCACTGACTTATTAGTACTACTTGTAACAATGTTAGGACTATTGTAATATCGTATACTTTTAAAATCTTTGTAAATATGTGAGCACCATGTATCTGGTAATTAATTTATTCATTATTGCTCCATTTATAATTCTTTTTACCTTTTGTGGTACAGTAATCTTATTGTAGGTGCATCGTCTTCCTTCACATATAATTATATAATTCATGTATACAAAATATTGTAAAACATCTTTAAAAGAGTAACGGTGGAGTTTCTTGCCCATTCTTCTCCATACGAAAACTACCTTTTGTAAGGGGCAACTAGAATCAATTCTATTTCTTTGTTTTGACGTTCAAAAGTGCCATATATGTGTCCATTTGAAATTAATTATTTGACTTTGACTTTGACTTTGACTTTTGACTTTGACTTTGACTTTTGACTTTAACCTTTACCCGCCAGAGCCAACCCCCTCATCAGCCAGCCACTCATCCAGGGCAATGCCAATCTCCTCTCAGCCAGTAACTTCGACCCTGCCAAGAGAACCATCATTCTCATCCACGGCTTCCTTGGCAACATCCTCAGTGGATTCAACACTGTCCTCGTCCCAGGTAAGTTCAACACGAGTACTGTTTATTTTATTTTTTACCTATTTACATCTGCCTAGCCTTTTCCCTCTAATGGAGTCGGCTTCCAGTCCAACCGGATACAACTGAATACCAGTATTTTACATGGAGCGACTGCCTATGTGACCTCTGCAACCCAGTAACTCGGTAATACGATACCCCTTGGTAAGACTGGTTATCAGACTTTCGGGCTTCTGACGACCCAAAACGACTGTCAAAGATTATGTTGATCCCGGCTGTCATGCCTCCTCTCTTCGAGAGGGAGTGGGCCGTAATCCACCACTACGGGCCCAGTGCGAGTTGGTAGATGTCACATGTCTTCGAATTTTTACCGAATGCATTAATTTAATTGCGCTCACTTTGCGCTCGATGCAGCATTCTACTATTTTATCCCGATATTCCCACGGGATCGTTACTTACTAGCCAGAAAGAAAGCATGATAACTTAAGAATGGGTTTCTTTTCCAGCTTTCCTATTGGCTGGAGACGTGAATGTGATCATCGTAGATTGGGGGGCAGGCGCACATTTCGGTTTCAATGGAATTGCTTCTGGTAAGTCACACAGATTCATTATAATACAAATCATCATCTGTCCAGCCTTTTCCCAATTATGTATGTTGGGATCGGCTTGCAGTCTAACCGAATGCAGCTGAATACTGGTTGTCAGACTTTCGGGCTTTTGACGACCCGTAACGACTGTCAAAGATCCACAAATGACAGACGAGACCAACGGCTTAACGTGCTTTCCGAGGCTCCGTATGTAAAGATGGTCACCCATCCACGGACCAACCCCGGCAAGCGTAGCTTAACCTGATGGATCGACCCGTGCGTCTGTTATTATGTAGCCACTAGTCACTGTCATTATAATACAAATATCTGGCCTGTAATGTTCCCACTGTTGGGACACAGGCCTCCTCTCTATGAGAGGGAGTCGGCCGTAAGCCACCACACGGGCCCAGTGCGGGTTGGTGGTTGTTGTCTTCGATTTTTTTGACAGTCTCCTCACGATATATTCATTCACCGAAGGACAGTGGTGACGAAACTATTTCATTCAAGAACAGTGGCTATACCACAAATTTTAATTGCACAAAGTTTTGTGTTTATACGTGTCTAGGTTCGAACCACAGCCTACAACTTGTAAATCTGAGCCAGTGTCATGAGGCAACTACACTACTGAGGCACTCGACAAAGTGAGATTCTATCAGCGATAACGATGATGAAAAAGGCAAAAATGTATAGGACTGACATAAGCTATCGAAAAACTTATGTCAATTCTGTTGAAAGTCGTTGTAGAAATACGAAACGCTTTCGAAGCGATTGTCACTTGTCTAGGGCCTCTGAGGGGCTAGACAAGTGACAATGACTATGTGAAGTCACATTAAATTAAAAATGGCGCCCTCTAGAGGACATAAAGTGAGGAACTTAAAAAAAAATATGGTTTAATCGTACCATGTTGGGTATCAAATGAAAGGCCTTAATGAGCACATTTCAAAAATATATATTATAATATATATATTTTTGAAATGTGCTCATTAGATTAGTGCTCACCCCAAAAGAATTTAAAAAAAAATAGTAATAAAAACTAAAACCCAACTACGACTTAAAAGGTATAAACAAGACACCACAGACAGACAAATTAACAATCCGGAGTCACACGTACTCTGTTCGATTTATGCCCTAACACGTGTGACTCCGGATTTTTAATTTATCTGTCTGTGGTGTCTTGTTTATACCTTTTAAGTCGTAGTTGGGTTTTAGTTTTTATTACTTGATTTTTTTTATTACTATATTTTTTTAATGTTTGTGCAAGTAGTGGTACGAATAAACACAACTAAAAACGTTTTTACAAAAAAAAACCGACTTCCAAAAAAAACACTACAAAGAGAAAATTTCGGAAGTCGGTGTCGTTGTTTTTGTATTCTCGTTTTTTTGCCACCGCGTACCTACTGACTTCCAAAATTAAAGTTTTTTTTTAAAGTCCTTTTTGTTAAAATAAACGTAGGTATTCTACATAATCCACTATACTAGAAACCACTAATAAATATTCTATCCATCTAATCTAATCTAACTAATATTATAAACGAGAAGGTTTGTAAGTATGGATGGAAGGATGTTTGTTACTCTTTCACGTAAAAATTACTGAATGAATTTTAATGAAATTTGGCAAACAGATAGTTTATAACCTGGATTAACACATAGGATACTTTTTATCCCAATATTCCTACGGGATCGAGACTTACGCGGGTGAAACCGTGGGGCGCAGCTAGTATACCATAATGCTATTTTCTAGGACGCAGTGTCGGTCGCTTCTTAACCTGGCTGAACCAGGCTTCAGGCGCCTCAGTCAACAACTACCACATCCTGGGCTACAGCGTGGGCGCCCACCAGGCTGGCATCGTCGGCAGGAGTCTGCTGGGACAGGCTAGCTATATCACTGGTGAGTGAACAACGACCATAACCTGGGCTATTTTTGGCCATAACCGCTCTGGGCGGCGCGGGAGGGCGTATCAGACTTTTACTGACTAAAACCCACCCGTGTTCCTTCAATTGCCTATTCCCAAGGGCCCCAGTATGGTTGCCTATCATAAGTTCGAAAAATATTTGACTGAATTTCATTTTACCTCAAACTTTTCAACTATTAATATCGTTTCGTTTATTTTTACTTTATCGAAGTCACGTCTGCCACTGTATCAGTTGACTGTATCAATTCGATATTTTTCGTTAATCCGACGTGTCGTTTGGTCGAAAAAAAATTTAGCGAAGTTAAACTTAGCCGAAATAACATTAAAATTTGTTCGAAGTGTTATGATTTCGAACATTCATTATACCAGCAGGCATGCAGCATGCAAGCAGGCATGCAGCGTGCAAGCAGGCATGCAACATGCAGCAAGCATTGTTTCTGTCATTTAAGCCGGCAAAACAAAATTTGGTGACAGAAACGAGTCGCTGCAAAACCGACTTCCGCACACTTGTCTGCCGTACCCTTAGAGTGTAATTTAAGCCGGCTCCAGCGCGATGCGGGGTTGGGGCAGTCCCACGCGAGCTTATCGTCGCAGATGGTTTTAACGCTCACCAGTAGCTTAAGGCAGACAAGACTGCGGAAGTCGAATTTGCAGGGATTCGTTTCTGTTGTAAAACAACATACTGACTTTTTATTTCACTATTTGAATTTAAATATTGAAAATGCTACCAAGTAACCGGCTATTTGTGCCCAAATAACATTCCGTAAAATGCGGTTTCGGTGTAGTGAAAATATGGCAAAAAAATCATTTGGCAAATGAAAAAAAATATTTTGTAAATCAGCGAAATAAAGTTCGGTAAAATAATACCTATGACACATGATACTGCGATGATCTAAAAATATGTCAAATAATGCATATAGCAAAAAAAACGTCGGTCAATAGTTTTCGGTAAAATGAAATTCGAACAAAAAAAAATCGGAAAAGTGATTCGGGCTTCGGGCTTTCCCGCAACCCTGACACTTTTAACCTCTTCAAAATACTGGTCCTGGTTTAACAACCTCAATTCCTCCCCAGGTATGGACCCCGCAGACCGTTGGATATCCAGCCAAGCCCTGCAGGCCAGCGACGCTATCTATACTGAAGTGATACACACCAACATTGGCAATATCGGTGTTGAAGAGCCGTGCGGTGATGTAGACTTTTATCCGAACGGAGGTATCAACATGCCTGGGTGTGCTACAGCTGTCTGCGATCATTATAGGTGATAGTATAGATATTTCTCGAAGATTAAAGTTAGACATGAGGGCCTAAAAAAGCGTCGTTCTAAAATCAAAATTACGTATTTTTCCCGGGACCCCTTTTTTTCGCATAATGTTTTTTTCCCTAATATTCTTTGACATAACGATTTTGGCATATTTTTTTTTGGTCTAATTTTTATTTGCCATAATTTTTTTTTGCCATACATTTTTTTGGCATAATTATCTTGTTGTATAATTTGTTTTACCATAATTTTAATTCGCATAATGTTACTAGGCGTAATGACTTTTAGCATAATAGTGTTCAGGCATAAAAAAATATTCGAAACGAAGTTAAGTTGTTTTTACGTATTTATTACAAGAGTAATGTTTGGTAGTTTAGGTTAGGTTAGGTTAGAACTGTGACCCCCTACGCACGAACCGAGCGAGCGAAGCGAGCGGTGCCGCGGCAGCGGCCGGCGAAGTGCCAGAAACGACTAGAATCTATTAACGTGTATCTATTCTGTTGCAGTTAATTATTATGCGTATTTCTTATGCCTTTAAAAATTATGTTTTAATGTCATTATGCGTAAATATATTTATGCTTTTGAGTGTTATGCTTACGCAGTATTATGATTGGTGAAATTATGCTTAAAATAATTATGCGTTTGCTGATATGCGAAAATAATATTATGCGTAAATATTGTTAGGATAAACAAAAGTATGCCATGTTATATAATGTCTTAAAATGTTATGCAAATGGATAGGAAACCAATTTTCCCACTTAGTATTTAAGATGAAGTGGTTCCAAAGCAGATGTTTTGATGCGTTTCGACTTTACGCAAAATCAATTTTTCTCTCACAAAAACAACGTATTTGTGTATTTTTTTTATGATTACGAAAATTGAAGAGTGTCTTTAGTGAAGTATGAGGCCCGAAACACGATTGACAAAACTTTCCTCGATACAAAAAAACCGCAGTTTCCTTAAAATCTGCTTTTTAAAGAGAAAAACCTATTCCATTCGATTGTTATCAAAGCAATTGTAATAAAATGTTGTCTACGTGTTCACTATTAAATACTTTAAGGGATTATGGCCTTATTTTTACCCGACTACGGTGAAGGAAAAAGGAGGGTTATGATTTTGACCGGTATGTATGTATGTATGTAAGTATGTATGTATGTATGTATGTATGTATGTATGTATGTTTATCTGTTCCCTCCTATCTTCCAAACCACTTATCACAATTTGACAAATGATTGTCCGCTGGTTATAGGCTATGTGAAATCACATTAAATTAAAAATGGCGCCCTCTAGAGGACATAAAGTGAGGAACTTAAAAAAAAATATGGTTTAATCGTACCATGTTGGGTATCAAATGAAAGGGCTTAATGAGCACATTTCAAAAATATATATATTATAACCCCAAAAGAATAAAAAAAAAATCAAGTAATAAAAACTAAAACCCAACTACGGCTTAAAAGGTATAAACAAGACACCACAGACAGACAAATTAAAAATCCGGAGTCACACGTGTTAGGGCATAAATCGAACAGATTACGTGTGACTCCGGATTTTTAATTTGTCTGTCTGTGGTGTGTCTGTCTGTTGATTTTTTTTCTATATAAACACAAATAAAATTTTAAAATTAAATATTTGTAAACTTAGTTGCGCGCGGGCGGGTACATACCACCCCCCTCGGCTCCCGTCACTCCCACTTCGCCTTATGTTTTAAGTTACGCCGTCACTATTATTTACGTAGCAGGTAGTGGTATTCGAATTTGTGTGGCGTAGGTAACGCAAATAAAAACTTTTTACACAAAAAATACAACCGACTTCCAAAAAAAACACTAAAAAGTAAAAAATAAGTATAATTTCGGAAGTCGGTGTCTTTGGTTTTGAATTTTCGTTTTTCGCCACCGACTTCCGAAATTAAAGTTATTTTTCACTTTTAGTGTTTTTGGTGTAGTAGGTACTCTTTTCGTGTTTTTTTTTTGGAAGTCGGTTGTTTTTTTTTATTTGTAAAAAGATTTTATTTTATTTTAAACGTGTGAGTTCAATAATAGGGAATATGCATGTGATTCAAATATGGGTCAAATATTTTTTTTTATAAACTATGTTACTTCAGAATTATGCCTCCATCAATATTTTTGAATAAAATTTCTTTTTGAGCGAGAAATTAATTTTTAAAAAGTCCAAAAAAACTGTGGGTCATTCAAATACTTGAAAAGGCTAAGAGCGGATGTTACTTAACAATCCGGGATAACAATCAAAATGTCAATGTCAAGTCAATCAACAAGTGTCAAGTCAATGTCAAACGCTCATAGAAAAAGGAGTGTTTGACGTTGACTTGACAGTTGCTTGTCTATTTTCACGGAAGGTGACGTCACCACACCAAGCGCGCCAAATGGAGGGCGTTTAAATAGCCCGGATCGGTTGGATATTTTTAAACATTTCGACGGCAAAAAAGCAATTTAAGGTAGTTAAAAAATACCTTAAATTGCTTTTTTGCCGTCGAATTTTTTTTTACTATTATTTGACGATGTAAACTATCGAATAAAAAGGTTTAAAAAATACATGCATATTCCCTATTATGATGACAAAGATTCAAATCAAATCAAATCAAATCAAATAATTTATTTGCTTGAATATGGGTACATGAGGCCGATTGTGGTTTAATACTGTGTATGTATTTAGTTGGAATAGCATAAAATAACATCTCGCCTTATTTCCCCGAGGGGTTGGGCAGCGGAGTACCTATAGTACCTACACACCCAAATTTCGCCAGTTATGATTTTAAGTCCACAAAAATCTCTATAGGGTGTTAGGGTAAACACCGTTATCCTTGCAACCAGTGGTTTGGTTTCAGTTATAGAACGTAAAATCAATGGAAAATTACAACTTTTTTTTTCTTTTTTTTAATTCTACATTTTACCACAAGAGCCGCAAGTTCGTTGTCCTATGCGCTAGGGCAACGAACTTGCGTCTCAACACGGGCGGGGGGTACGGGATGTGACTTGACTGGCCGCGAGCGCGCCCCCTCCCTCAGTCAGTCAGCTGTTTCGCTAGAGCGCACGGTGTCGGATAGAAACTTTTTAAAATCTTTTAATGAAAATGACGTTTTTTTTTTGTTGTGTTCGGTCATTTACTTTTACATTTAAGTCAACTACCCATGGTTTGAATGACAAGACTGTTTACCCTTACAGCCTGTATAGATAATAAATCTATCTGTATCTTCATTCCAGGTCCTACTTCTACATGGGCGAATCGCTAGCCACCGGTGGTTTCACGGCAATCCAGTGCTCTTCCCTCGAGGATGCTAAGGCAGGGACCTGCGATGAAGAGGGCCGACTGACAATGGGAGGAATTACGCCAAAGACTGGGTATGTTTATTATTTATTTACAACTAGCTGACCCGACAGACGTTGTCCTGTCATCCAAGCTTCTTATTTATCAAGTTCAGACAACAATATGGTCCAATTTGTTAGTAAAATATCTTATCACTAGTGTTAGTAGTATACAAAAACATGGACAAGAAAAACTGATGATTGCGGCAAAATGTGCAGAGAACGATAAAGCAAGGAATATGCTACCTGACCATTCTCCCACATAGTGCCTCAGAAAAGGGGAGTAAGGGCTCTCCACCACTGTTTTAAGGATGCTATTGTCACTGACCCGCGTTCTACGCAACAGTGATGCGACTTTTTTGCGAATCACTGCATGGAATCCGTCGGTTCGGTACTGAGCAAACATCTCTGATGCGCTAAAGAAACGGGGCAGTTTCAACAGCATCCTAAAAACATTATTTCTTATGTCAAACGTCATAAGGTTACATTGAAAAAGTTTATATTGTCAAAGCGCTAAGGTTAGATTAGAAATAATTTTATATGGTGGTTAATTATTCTTAAATTTTCTAATTTTCCGCGCAATTTTCCTATTTTTTTCTTTCAGAAGAACCTTCTCCTGACAATAACAAACACAACAGAAAAAGAATTAGCGAAATCGGTCTAGCCGTTCCCGCGTGATGGCGTGACCAAGGGAAATAGGGATTCATTTATATATATATAGATTTCCGTCAGGCCCGTAGTGAAACTGCCTACCGACCATATTAACCCTTATTTTATAGTAAAACTAGCTTCCGCCCGCGGTTTCGCATTCGTGGTATGTCAATAAAAAGTAGCCTTTGTTCTTCCCCGGGATGCCATCTATCTCCTTGCCAAATTTTATCGAATTCCGTTCAGTGGTTTAGGCGTGAAAAGGTAACATACAGACAGACAGGCAGACGGACAGAGTTACTTTCAAATTTATAACAATAGTAAGTATGGATAGAGATTTTAAATGCATGAATCGGCCGTCATTTATGAGTGAGAGCCGGGCTTGACGGCTGAATCCACGATGATTTACTTTAATAACAAATGAGTTCACTTTCGAATTGTGTGCGCTCACTTGAGTGAGGTCCCGCACGCAGCACTCATCATCTGCCTAGCCTTTTCCCAACTATGTTGGGGTCGGCTTCCAGTCTAACCGGATGCAGCTGAATACCAGTATTTTACATGGAGCGACTGCCTATCTGACCTCCACAACCCAGTAACTGGGTAATACGATACCCCTTGGTAAGACTGGTTGCCAGACTTTCGGGCTTTTGACGCCCCGTAACGACTGTCAAAGATCCACGAATGACAGCCGGGACCAACGGCTTAACGTGCTTTCCGAGGCACGGAGGAATCTCATGTAAAGATGGTCACTCATCCACGGATCAACCCCGGCAAGCGTAGCTTAACCTGATGGATGGACCCGTGCGGCTGTTATTACTTAGCCACGAGCTCGAGCGCACCACTAATGTATTTTTTTTTTCTTTTCAGATCCTCTGGCATTTACCACGTGAGGACGAATCCATCGCCTCCATTCTCCCAAGGATAGATCAAAAAGAAACATGACAACTTCTGAAAAAAATAATTAAGAAAAAAAAAAAAATATCTACTTAAATACTGTGTATTTTTTCGTTGTTTCATTTGATAATTGTATAATTTATCACCCTAAAATCTGTTTTTTTAATCTTGCATACTAATTTGACAGTTGCAAATGTCAAACTCCATATTGAAAAAACAAACAAAATCACTGGATAGGTCAACTTAGTCTACGATATTAAAAATACTTAAAGTTCAATGTGGGGTTACCAAGTAACTGTGTTGTCGTGCACACTGCACAACTTAGATACAGGCTGTAAGGGTAAACACTCTTGTCATTCAAACCATGGGTAGTTGACTTAAATATAAAAATAAATGACCGAACACAACAAAAAAAAACTCGCATTGAACGGAAATCCTATACAATGCGAGATCAGCACAAACTGGAAATGTATAGCTTGATGTGTAGTCGTGTGTACCACAAATATAAAAAGTGAAAAAAAAAAACTTTTTATTTTTCACTTTTTCAGTCGGTGGCGAAAAACGAAAAACAAAGACACCGACTTCCGAAATTAAAGTTATGTTCCACATTTTTGTGTTTTTTTTGGAAGTTGGTCGTTTTTTTTTTATTTAATTTATTTTTTCCCTTTTTTACATAATGTTAGTGTTAGATTGTATATTTTATTTAAATCTTTATTTCACTTTTCACACATATAAATTATATTTTTAAATATTTGAATAAAAAAATATATAAAACATTTAAAAATATAAAAAATAGTAGCCCACCGGTATCGGGAACAGGGTCCAAGCTACCGGCGGTCAGGGCTCCAGAGAGAGGAACCTCCTAACAATGCGAGCCGTGTCCAGGAGTACAGCTTTCTGAATCAAGCTGCCCAACGAGAGCCTCCTTAGGTGTTGGTCGAGGCTCTTGGCAATTAAGCCATTGGCTGATACGACTATCGGCACAATGATCGCAGAGTCCACATCCCACATGTCGACAACCTCGTGAGCCAAGTCAAGATACTTGATTTGTTTATCTTTCTCGGCCTTCACGAGGTTCCCGTCATGCGGGACCGTTATGTCAATGATCATTGCGCGCCGCTCTGTTCGATCCACCACCACTATATCAGGCTTATTGGCAACAATAGTCCTGTCAGTGATGATGGATCGATCCCAGTACAGTGTGATATTTCCATTTTCGAGAACTGGGTCGGGCACGTACCTGTAGTACGGCACTTCTGATTCCACTAGGCTGTATTTCAGAGCAAGTTGCTGATGGATAATCCTGGCTACAAGGTTGTGTCTATGCAAGTACTCTCCGTTAGCTAGATGAGAACACCCGGAGATAATGTGACGGATTGATTCTCCCGGTCGGTGGCATGCCCGACAGATGTCAACCGTGCCGTCTTTCACAATATTATTTAAATAATAGTTAGTTGTATAATAATAACATTGTTTTTAAAGTGAAAAAAAAATAAAAATATTAGGATGACTAATGGATCAGTGTTAAAACTCAGATGAAGTTGTGACGAGGTCCTTCATCCTATCACTTATTTGCTGGCAATATTTTTATGTCAGTAATTTTGGAATATTTTTTATCGAGAAAACTTTATGTAATCGTGTTTTCGCCAAACATAGGACCTAGCATCAATCCTCAACTTTTCCATATTATATTCATTTCAAAATTAATGCTGCAGTATTTTCGGCATAACGGAGGATCATGCTAAGCAATTTGAGGTAGAGTAGGCCCTTAATGCCTATTTATGGTCTACTTAAGGTGATGCTATAAGGTCAGGCGTGACTTTGCGGAAATCCATTATAAAATACAATAGACGTAGATATATTTAGTAACCTATTCCGCTTAACTATTCTTCAAGAGTCTTAAAAACCCTGTAAGAAATCGACACGTGTTTCACCTCTCAACGAGGCATCCTCAGGATGACGATTGACCAATTGCAAACCAGAACACGACGTGTTACCACACCGAGCGCTAGTGCGAGAATAGTTAAGCGGAATAGGTTATTAAATATATCTACGTCTATTGTATTTTACTTAGTATCAATCCTCAGCTTTGACATATATTTATTTAAAAAAAAAACAAGTAATAAAAACTAAAACCCAACTACGACTTAAAAGGTATAAACAAGACACCACAGACAGACAAATTAAAAATCCAGAGTCACACGTGTTAGGGCATAAATCGAACAGATTACGTGTGACTCCGGATTTTCTGTCTGTCTGTGGTGTCTTGTTTATACCTTTTAAGTCGTAGTTGGGTTTTAGTTTTTATTACTTGTTTTTTTTTTAAATTCTTTTGGGGTTATAATATATGTATATTTTTGAAATGTGCTCATTAAGCCCTTTCATTTGATACCCAACATGGTACGATTAAACCATTTTTTTTTTAAGTTCCTCTCTTTACGTCCTCTAGAGGGCGCCATTTTGAGGGCGATTTAATGTGACTTCACATAGCCTATAACCAGCGGACAATCACGACGCTTCTAACGATACCTCATTTGTCAAATTGTGATAAGTGGTTTGGAAGATAGGAGGGAACAGATGAACATACATACATACATACATACCGGTTAAAATCATAACCCTCCTTTTTTCTTCGCCGTAGTCGGGTAATTAATGCTGCAGTATTTTCGGCATAACGGAGGACCATGTTAAGTAATTTGAGGTAGGGTAGGCCCTTAATGCCTATTTATGGTCTACTTTAGGGGATGCGATACGGTAGACCGCGAAATTCAAATACTTTTACGTTTTTTGCAATTTGCAAATCAGTGTCAGGTTGTATCTTAAATCCGGAGTCACACGTAATCTGTTCGATATATGTATGTTCCTAACACGTGTGACTCCGTAGTTGGGTTTGGTTTTTTTATTTTTTATTTCATGTTAAAAAGTAGGTACCTAGTTGATGATAACATATATTAAATTGGAAAGGCTTTTAGACTCCAGGGTATTTCAGAAAGGGACTGTATTTCATTGATCCCTTACTATCTAAGCTAATGTGGGTCCATTGTACTCACCGCAGTTGAATGACAGCTTTGATCTCACAGTTAGTTGATAAAACTATTGATTAACATCTAGTGTAGAAATGTGCGGACCAAAGTCAATAAAAAACAGGGGTGTACAAGATAATCTAAAGGCAGTTGTCCACAGATTAGCGAGTAGAGCTAGCAACTGAAAACGAGTTGGTGAGCAGCGAGTGTGTTTAAATACCAGGAATAAACACAATCTTCCTGTACATCGCACTCGTCTCCACAGAGTAGGCAACTCGTTCATAGGTCAATGTATACGCTTTTATAACAAACTTCCCATTGACATTCGAAACTTACCCATTAAACGATTTAAAAGCTGTATTAAAACCAAACTTTGTAAAAAAGGGTACTATAAAATCACAGATTATTTAGACGACAAAAATGCATGGGATTGAGCTGCTCGCTCTGCTAAGCATTGTGACATTTTGAATATTATGGAAAGCCATAAAAATATACCTACCAGTTTTATATACAAATAGACATGATTGAATATTATATACAAAATGACATGATGATTACTTGTAAAGTATTGTTTTATTGTGAATGTGAGGATTATGTGGATATTTATTTTTCGTTCTGTTAGTTTTAGCGAAGGTCTGGCAATTTGAGAACTTTATGCGACCTACCCAAAATGTCCTTTCTTTGGTATTGTTCGTCGAGTCGTTGAGCTCCTTAAGTTCTTAGTTGAGCTCCAATATTACTGACAAATGCTTGCACTGACTGGACATGTCCACTCAAATCTGTGTGGTTCTTTCCTCAAAAGACCATTTCAGACTCTTATCTACATGGTCCCCATATGGCCTGACCAAGATTATGTCTGGACTTTAAAGGAGACGGTGACCTCTGAGTTTGTTTCGGCCTTTCTTCTCAGAGTAGTCAGATAGGAAACGCCGACCTCATCTAGCTTATTTTTACAACTTTTTAATATGACGTGTAAAAGTGATTCCAATATCCTATTTACAGAATAAACAATTTCATTTCATTTCATTTGTGTAGTTCCAATATTTTTGTCGCTGGGCTATCAGCGAGAGTCCGAGTGCGACGGGCGATTACTCGCACCACTCGCTCGACCGCTGGTACGTCTCTCGGCGTAAGTTCTGAACGCCAAGCGAGCATCGATGAGCAAGTATCGTTGAGCGAGTATTATCTTTGATTGTTCTTGTCGCTCAGGGAGGAGCTCGTGGCTAAGTAATAACAACCGCACGGGTTGATCCATCAGGTTAAGCTACGCTTTCCGGGGTTTGTCTGTGGATGGGTGACCATCTTTACAAACCGAGACTCCTCCGTGCCTCGGAAAGCACGCTAAGCCGTTGGTTTCGGCTGTCATTTGTGGATCTTTGAGAGTCGTTACGGGTCGTCAAAAGCCCGAAAGTCTGACAACCAGTCTTACCAAGGGGTATCGTATTACCCAGTTACTGGGTTGTGTAGGTCAGATAGGCAGTCGCTCCATGTAAAATACTGGTATTCACCTGCATCTGGTTAGACTGGAAGCCGACCCCAACATAGTTGGGAAAAGGCTAGGCAGATGATGTTGATGAGTTCTTGTCGCTCAGTGACAAACTAGTGGAGCGAGTGGACTCGCTAGCGGTATGAATAGTCAGCAAACAACAATTAAATTAATATAAGCATCTCTTTTGTTTACATGGATCGTATAATATCTATTGTACGTTACTTGAGCGAGAAAATGGCCGATAGTATTGTCGCTTCCTCGCCGGCGGCGGTGGGACAACTGCCTAAGCTGCGGGGTAATTGCTAAACACACATATAAAATGCTAATTGATCGCAATGGGTTTCATTTTTAACCGACTTCTTCAAAAAGGAGGAGGTTCTCAATTCGTCTGTTTTTTTTTTTTTTTTTTACACGAGTGCTTCGTCAATTATGAATAGATTTTGATGATTCTTTTTTTATTTGGTAGGTCATGCTTCAGAGGAGGTCCCATATAAATTTTTATTAATTTTGCTTGCGTAGTTTTTGAGTTAGCTCCAATAATTACGTATTTTTCCCACTTTGCGTATGTAGACGATATCTTAATTTTCCTTCACTGTTATTTACATAGCAGGTAGTGGTATTCGAATTTGTGTGGGGTAGGTACGACAACTAAAAAGTGTAAACTAAAAACTTTTTACAAAAAAAAACCGACTTCCAACAAAAACGTGAAAAATGACTTATTTCGGAAGTCGGTGGCAAAAGACGAAAATTGAAAAGCAAAGACACCGGTTTCCGAAATAAAAGTTATTTTTCACGTTTTTAGTGTTTTTGTTGGAAGTCGGTATTTTTTTTGTAATCACAGTTCATTTCATTACTTACGCCGTTGAGCGGACGAATTAAAACATCACCTTAAAGGCTGGGAAACATACGTATTATTGAAGCCAACTCAAAAACTACGCAAGCAAAGTTAATGAATATTGAACCACCTCTGAAGCATGACCTACCAAACAAAAAAACCGGCCAATTGCGAGTCGGACTCGCGCACGAAGGGTTCCGTATCTATAAAAACAGCAAAAAAAACAAGTTTGTTGTATGGGAGCCCCTTGAATATTTATTGTATTCTGTTTTTTAGTATTTGTTGTTATAGCGGCAACAGAAATACATGATCTGTGAAAATTTCAACTGTCTAACTATCACGGTTCATGAGATACAGCCACAGACGGACAGACAGACAGCGGAGCTTTAGTAATAGGGTCCCGTTTCCCCCTTTAGGTACGGAACCCTAAAAACAGGCTGTGAAACTATCCATGCTCAGTAGAAGATATCTTCAGTCAGATTTGATAAGCATTTTATACTTTATAGCAATAAATTGTAGAAAAAGATGGCGTATGAAGGCGTGGCTTGCGTCAGTTCTGTTCCATGTAATATTGGACTTTGCGAAAGAGAGACGAAAGTTTCATTTTATTTGTAGTATTTTTTCTTTTTAACGACTGCAGCAAGAACTGAAGTGTTATGATTTTAGGAGTCTATTGAGAAATAGCGACTTAAAACACTATACATTTATCATGCGCCTTTTCAAAACTATGCAGGTGTCGGCTTCCAGTCTTACCGGATGCAGCTGAATACCAGTATTTTACATGGAGCGACTGCCTGTCTGACCCCCACAACCCATTATCTCTATCAAATACCAGAGATCTTAGACAAGTGACAATCGCTTCGAAAGCGTTTCGTATTACTACAATGACTTTCAACAGGATTGACATGACATAAGCTTTTCGATAGCTTATGTCAGTCCTATACATTTTTGCCTTTTCCATCATCGTTATAGCTGATAGAATGTCACTTTGTCTAGGGCCTCAGGGCCCTGTTTATCAAAAGTTACAAGTCTACACGTTCACAAGCTACCTAGAATGTTAATTTTTCGTTAAATTCATAGCTCCACAGGTGAATTAACAATTTTAACTAATGAAATGAAATGAAATGAAATCGTTTATTCTGTAAATAGGATATTGGAATCACTTTTACACGTCATATTAAAAAGTTGTAAAAATAAGCTAGATGAGGTCGGAGTTTCCTATCTGACTACTCTGAGAAGAAAAGCCGAAACAAACTCAGAGCTAGGTCACCGTCTCCTTTAAAGTCCGATAGATCCGATAGATTAGAGTCTGAAATGGTCTTTTGAGGAAAGAACCACACAGATTTGAGTGGACCTGTCCAGTCAGTGCAAGCATTTGTCAGTAATAGTGGAGCTCAACTCAGAACTTAAGGAGCTCAACGAAATGAAATCCTGAATAAAATTAACTATACAAACACTTTATGTATGTATAATTATATAACAAAATTAAAAAGAAAAAATAAAGGGGAGGGGCTCATTGAGCATCAAAGAATTTGTCCGCATCGCTGTCAGTGGGAAAGGTGCCCAAAAGGCTGGCAGCATTGCCACGTTGAATGGCAATGCTGATTCTTTATTAGCCATCTTATTTCAATAATAGCTTTGTAGCTAAAAAGATTATACATAAGTACTTTAAATATAATTATCCGTTGATAATAATCTAATTAGTACTTAATGAGTACGAACTAAATCTGTACTAATATTTTAAATGCGAAAGTAACTCTGTCTGTCTGTCTGTCTCGCTTTCACGCAAAAACTACTGAACCGATTTAAATGAAAGGTACACAGATAGTCTAGACCCTGAGAAAGGACATAAGCTAATTTTTATCGACATACCACGCGGGCGAAGCCGCGGGCGGAAGCTAGTCTATACATAATTATAAATTAAGTCGCTTTTCGTGTTTGTTTCAATATCCACGCTTTTCTTCTAAACCACGCAACAGATTTAAATAATAAATAAATAATAAAATATCTTTATTAAAAGTTTAAAGTGCCAAATGTCATGATTTCATGAAATAGTCATTCAATACACTTTCATGAGCTTAGAGAGTTGTATTGCTGATTTTAATGTTTATAATTCTGTAAATCCATATTTGTTACGAGCGCTAATAATATTTAGATCAACATACAACCTGATACTGACCGGCAAATTGCAAAAAACGTAAGAAAATTTGAATTTCGCGGGCCACTCTAGCGCATCCCCCATTAACGGTATTGTGACTCAATTTGCACTGTAGACTGACTGGCAAGAAATCCCAACAAGTTCGGACTCGACGTTGATCGGCCGTTTTCGGGCGTCATCGGACGATGACCGTCGTGTTTGTGTACGCTCTCTCTTTCTTTTTCTGGCGCAAATTGGCAATTTGACGCGAAACTGGTGGAACAATTTCTAAGAAAACTTCACAGAAATTTTATTCTACCGGTGTCGCGTTGCGTCGTTACATCGCGCGTGTCTGCGGGAGCCATGATTCTTAATTATAATAATCGCAGAAGTTATCGCTATAAAAAATACCTAATTACGTTACCTACTGATGACTAATCGTAACAAAAAGACATCATCCTGATAACCATAAAGGTAGGTTTTTACACTGGATTAAAAGTATTATTATTAGGGTTCCGTAACACAAAGGGTGAAAATAGGACTGCAGACGCACGCCCATACAGGGTGTAAGGGACAGCCCTCCGCAGACTGATGGGATGAATTCAGCATATCATACTAAGACGATCGGTACATGAAATTATTTCAGGAACGTTATGGGAATCCAATAAACCTGATTTGTATTATTACCTCACGCGCAAGGTATCGTGACATGACCGTGGCAAAACCCGCGTAGCCGCACACCCCGTGTCGGGGGGGGCGCGCTCGAGTATTTTAACATCTAGTTGCTAGTTTATTGATTTTAGCTGTTTTATAAAATGGAGTGCTGCGTACAGAGAATGTAATTTTACATTTTACAAATAAAGGAATAGTAACTGAAAAAACGATTAAAAAAATGAAAACTTTCCTGAGAAATTTTCCGGTGGAATATGATTCAAAATAAGGAGCTGAATGCCCCCTGTTTATTTGCGGAGGGCTGTCCCTTACACCCCGTATATGCGAGGCTCGGAACCGGTTTAAAAAATACCGGTTTGTACCGTTTTATTTCGGTTTTCCTCCGAACTTTTCTTAAGAACGTGAATGTTTTAAGAAGTTTATTTTAACCGGTTTATTCGACGAGCGGCATATCGGCATTCTTGCTACTGAATAAAAACTGAACAGCGCGCGACGTTTCGTTTATCCAACATCCGTAATAACCGGTTTATAGCTCTAAACCGGTTAATCAGACATAAGAAACCTTTATTTAATACTCTTGCAAATACCGGTTATTAAAACCGGTTTATGCTAACGAAACCGCATGTAAAGTGTTTTGCGTCAAGTACACCATAACGGTTTGATTTACACATTTGGGATAAACAAACAGTAGGCAGTTACATTTTAAGCATAAATTGTGGTAGGTACCGACAGCGACACGTCAAGCTGTACATTTCCAGTATACGCTGATCTCGCATTGTATAGGATTTCCCTACAATGCGAGGTCAGCTTATACTGGAAATGTATAGCTTGATGTGTAGCCGTGTGTACATAATTAGTACAGATTAAAAAGATATTCTATCTAACTATCTAAAACTTAGCTGCAATTAATTTCATTAAGTTGTTTATCTAAATCCAGATAAAAACTAAGACTTAAATGGGCCTGTATTTTCATGTCTAAGTCTAAAATTGCAAGATGGTGTCCCTGTCGGTTGCTGTTTTAGTTTTAAGTGCCGCTTTGGCGTCGGGTAAGTAAATTTGTTTTTTTAATTTATTTAAATTGACTTTAAATACGGAGATTCTCATTCTAAAACTTGTTCTTCAAAAACTTATGAGAAACTAGCTGCGCCCCGCGTAAGTCTCGATGCCGTGAGAATATCGGGATAAAACGTATCCTATGTCCTAGTACAGGTCATGGTTTACCCATGTGACAAATTTCATATAAATCCGTTTAGCCGTTTTAGCGTGAAAGCGAAACAAACAAACTCACTTTCGCATCCATACTAATATTATAAATTCGAAAGTAACTCTGTCTGTCTGTATGTTACCTTTTCACGCCTAAACCACTGAACGGATTTCGATAAAATTTGGCAAGGAGATAGATGGCATTCCGGGGAAGGACTTAAGCTACTTTTTGTGGACATACCACGCGGGCGAAGCCGCGGGTGGAACCTAGTTTATAATATTATTTAGGATAGGTTTTTTTATGCAAATAAAGGGATCTATATAATAATCACGTCGAATCTCTTTGAAACCTTTCCCGAGCCGAGGTGCCTCAATTCTCGAGCTCGCTTTTTTTGCATTTTATGAGCTTACTAGCTGCGTCCAGCGGTTTCACCCGCTTTAGAGGAAATAGGGTCGGTCCCCTATCAGCCTCCTCAGGGTAGGTCCTTTCTCTGGTCCAGGCCATGGTACGGAGCGAGAGGGCATGGGAAGCAGTCACCTCCTTCTGCGAAGCAGTAATGCTCGCGAAGGAGGAGGCGGAACGCGTGAGGGAGAGGCAAAGTTTGCGCCCTCACGCCCCTAACCGCCGCCGCCGCTGGAGACGCCCTGGGCGTCGGGAATCCCAGGCGGATTCCCGGCCACCATAGGCGCGGGCTTGCGGACGGCGAGCAATGGGTAGCTCGCCGTCCGATCAGGACCAGGCCCGGGTCGATGGCGCGTCGTGTTCCACGCGCGCCTCAAAGAGATGTAGCACAATTGGCGGGGTCCGCTAGGACCGATGCCTGCCAGGGTTGCGGGTTAGTCCGAAAGGGATACCGGGACCTTGGCAACAGGCAACTGAAGGAACACGGGTGGGTTTTAGTCAGTAAAAGTCTGACACGCCCTTCCGCTCCACCCAGAGCGGGAGAAGTCATTGGATGATTTCCCACCCTCAAAAAAAAAAAAAAAAAAGGGTAGGTCCTTTATTTATAGCTACCTAATGGTTAAAAATATTTATTTTATTTTGTTTTATATTGGGTATGTTGAGACTGTTTGTACTTCCCGTCACTTGTCACTAAAGGCTCTTACATACTGGGGCGATTCGCCGCGCGACGCGAATTTTAACAAAACAATTTCTGGGAATTGTGTTGTTAAAATTCGCGTCGCGCGGCGTATCTTACATAGCCTTAAAGGTTCATTAGAAAACCAGCGTCAGACAGTACCTGTCTGGCATTAATGCTGAAATGAACCTTTTTGGCGCAGCCGTGAGGCGCACACTATTGTTGTCAAAACTTTTTTTTTTTTTTGTTATTTGTATTTTGTGTTTCACGAACTGTGTCCAAATAAACGTTATTCTTTCTTTCTTTCTTTATTTCTTTCTATCTATACAAACGCTCTCGCCTGTTTTCTCTCTAGTTTATGACCTTAGAGTAATGTTTTTTACAGTAAAATAAATATCAACTAGTTCTATGCCCCTATGTTTTCCGTTTTAATGATACATTATCTGTAGAAGCACTAGAACCATCAGAAAATGCTCAAAATTGCCTGTTTAGACCGCTGTCATCAGAGGCCTATTTTTACAAAGGAGATCATTAATTTTGGGCTAAATTATGAAAGTGCCGGCCAAATAAAAAAAATTATATATTCCGTTAGAACATGGTTATTCTCTTCACTTTTCACTATTGGGCCAAACCTGTACGACCATTCCCTGCGCTGTTATACAATTATGAAAAATACTGTTTTTTTTCAATATATTTTGTAGATCATCATCATCTGCCTAGCCTTTTCCCAACTATGTTGGGGTCGGCTTCCAGTCTAACCGCATGCAGCTGAATACCAGTATTTTACATGGAGCGACTGCCTATCTGACCTCCACAACCCAGTAACTGGGTAATACGATACCCCTTGGTTGCGGGTTGTCAGACTTTCGTGCTTCTGACGACTCGTAACGACTGTCAAAGATCCACAAATGACAGCCGGGACCAACGGCTTAACGTGCTTTCCGAGGCACGGAGGAGTCTCGATATGTGAAAATGGTCACCCATCCACGGACCAACCCCGGCAAGCTTAGCTTAACCTGATGGATCGACCCGAGCGGCTGTTATTACTTAGCCACGAGCTCCTCAATATATTTTGTAGATAAAATAATAAAAACTAATCTAAAATTAATAGCTTTTAGTAATAAAAAATGATGGGAAAAACTTACTCTTTCGGAATATAGCTTCGTTTTTGTTTGACTTCCACCTGTTAAGCCGAAAAATGTATGGACGGTGAATGATCTCCTTTGACAACTAAGAAAAACATACGGGCACAGTAAATATCCTTCTTATTCAATTTATAAAATACTAGCTGCGCCCCGCGGTTTCACCCGCGTAAGTCTCGATCCCGTGGAAATATGGGGATAAAAAGTATCCTATGTGTTAATCCGGGTTATAAGCTATCTGTTTGCCAAATTTCATCCAAATCCATTCAGCCGGTTTTGCCTGATTGAGTAACAAACATCCAAACACACAAACTTTCACATTTATAATATTAGTAGGATCTTTCAAATTGGTCCAATACTGGAGGATGAAATAGACTAGAGCCGAACCTCGAATTATGACTTTTTGTATGGAGAAATCATTGACCCTATTTCCTCATAGCATACCGCATACGCACCAGAAGAAAATTTTCAAAATGATTTCTTATTTTTAACCGACTGCTTCAAAAAGGAGGAGGTTCTCAATTCGTCTCAACGTTTTTTTTTTTTTGTATGTTACGCGATTACTCCGCCAATTATGAATCGATTTTGATGATTCTTTTTTTGTTTGGTAGTTCATGCTTCAGAGGTGGTCCTGTATAAATTTTATTAATTTTTCTTGCGTAGTTTTTGAGTTAGCTTCAATAATTACGTATTTTGCCCACTTTGCGTAAGTAGACGATATTATTATCTTAGTTGACTCCGTCACTGTTATTTACATAGCAGATAACGGTATACGAATTTGTGTGGGGTAGGTACCACAACTAAAAAGCGAAAAATAGTGTTTTTTTGAAAGTCGGTTGTTTTTTTTTTTTTGTAAATAGTTTTTTTCCTCAGCGTACCCTGCAAACGACCCAGTCCTCGGCAAGTTTTCCGAGGGTCTTCGCTACGACTACCTCGAAGATGACGCCGGCAACGCCCACCTGGTTGACAACTGGTTGAAGCTCAGCGACTATGACAGTCTCGCTAGATACAACCCGGACCAGTCCAACATGTACCATCTATTCACCAGGTTAGTAATCAAAAATTTTTACAAAAAAAAAAAGGTTTCACAAAAAAAACAAAACTGAAAAATAACTTTAATTTCTGAAGTGGTGTCTTTGCTTTAAAAATTTTGTGTTTTGCCACCGACTTCCGAAATTAAAGTTATTTTTCACTTTTTAGTGTTTTTTTGGAAGTCGGATGTTTTTTCACCTATGCACTAGGGCAACGAACTTGCGTCTTAACACTACGTGACCTGAGACAAGTGACAATCGCTTCGAAAGCGTTTCGTATTTCTACAACGACTTTCAATAGGATTGACATAAGCTTTTCGATAGCTTCAGTCTGTCAGTCCTATACATTTTTGCCTTTTCCATCATCGTTATCGCTGATAGAATGTCACTTTTTCTAGGGGCTCTGAGCGGCCGTGAGCGCGACCCCTCCCTAAGTCAGTCAGCTGTTTCGCTAGCGAACACGATGTCGGATAGAAACTTTTTAAAATCTTTTAATGAAAATAACGTTTTTTTTTGTTTACTCGGTCATTTATTTTTATATTTAAGTCAACTACCCATGGTTTGAGTGACAACGGTGTTTACCCTTACATCCAGCAGGCGTAGCATGGCGATTTCTATCTCTACGAAAAATAGACATAGGTTTTTCTATACAAAGTGACAGTTCGTTTCGGACAAATTTACAGGTCTTACACCCTGTAAATTTTATTGGTTCTCCGATAAATAAATAAATAACTAAATACATAAATAAATAAGCTAATACCTAATTAATTTCTTTCAGATCTAACCCCTCAATCAGCCAGCCACTGGTCCTCAACAATGCTGGTACTGTCACCAACTCTAACTTCAACCGTAACCGTCGCACCATCGTGCTGATGCATGGCTTCGCAGGCTCCATTACTTCTTCATTCAACACTGTTCTGCTGCCAGGTAAGAACGTCTCGAGGGTTGCGGGTTAGTCCAGGGTTGTGGGTTAGTCCGAAATGGATACCGGGACCTTGGCAACAGGCAACTGAAGGAAAACGGGTGGGTTTTAGTCAGTAAAAGTCTGACACGCCCTTCCGCTCCTCCCAGAGCGGGAGAAGTCATTGGAAGATTTCACACCATAAAAAAAAAAAAATGTAAGAACGTCTCTTCGTATTTATGGCAAATAAACTGACTAACCACCTACCTGGGCCCTGTTTAATAAAGCTGACAATTCGACATATACCTAAGTATGTCAAAAAATGACAAAATTGTAGAATTGTCGCGCTTAGGCTGTTTAATAAAAGTGACAAATATGTAAAAAATCGACAGGTAAAATCTTGACATATTTGTCATTTAAAAATGCGTTTAATAAAACTCGACTTATGTCAAAAAACTACAGTCAACACTTTCTTACACCTTCAAAATTCAAAATATGATTTCCCGACAGAGAGTAACGCTCCTGTCGGATTTGTTGGATAATTCTACAAATATGTCAATATGTTATGATAATTTTCTGTTTAATACAGCAGATTTGACAAGTTTTTCACGACAAATTGTCACCTGTCGCTAAAAAAGATTTTTAAACAGAAAAATGTCGGATTGTCGCGACACTCCGACATATTTGTGAATTTTCTACCATGATAATTTTGTCGCTTGTAAGTTTTATTAAACATAAAAGTCGTCAAATTGTTACTTTTTGACATATTTTATGTCGGACTTGTCGGATTGTCAGCTTTATTAAACAGGGCCCTGATGGTATATGGTCACTTGGTCACCGCTGTCTATGGACATCTGGAATGGCAGAGGCATCATCGAGGAATGTCTCATTTGTCTGTATTTTATTTTAAATAATAATAAATATTTATTCAGTATTAAAATTGGTAAAATATTAACATAGAATTACACAGACATCAAAATCGTATGCCGCCGAAATTGAAATGAAATTATTTACAAAAAGAAAAGCGCCTGGGGTTCGAACCCACGACCTACAACTCGTAAGTCGGGGCCGGTACCACTGGGCCACCACTATTGCTGAAGCAGTCTTTCCTTCTTTCAGCTTTCTTGGCCGCTGGTGACGTCAATGTAATCATCATCGACTGGAGTGCTGGTTCCAGCTGGGGACCCCGCGCTACTCAAGCTGGTATGATTAGTTTATATTTGACATTTTGAGACAGGGCTCGGATAACGGTATATTTTACGAAACGATTTCGTCTTAAAAACCTAAGAAACGATTTGTTTCGGTTACGGTCGAACATAACGTTATAAAAACGTTTTTGATGAGGAACAAATCTCGTCGTCGTCGGTTCGTTTTCGGTTAATAAAACGTTTTTAACTTAGTTAATTGATTCAGGCGTGACTTTGCGGAAATCCATTATAAAATACAATAGACGCTGATATATTTAGTAACCTATTCCGCTTGACTATTCTTCAAGAGTCATAAAAACTCTGTAAGAAATCGACTCGTGTTTCACCTCTCAACGAGGCATCTTCAGGATGACGATTGACCAATTGCAAACCAGACGCGACGTGTTACCACATCGAGCGCTCTTCGTCCAGCTTTAACTGTTTTTTTGCATTTTTTTGTTAATCGGTAGGAAACTCGTAACACATTCCTAATTAATACGCAAGCAGCAAGCGCATCGGAATCAATGATGTAATTAAATGGAGTTAGGGTACATTTTAACTAAACAAGTTCATGCTTGTCGGCGCACGGTTACGTCCTGCGGGATAAACCGGTTTTTCAAAATGTTCTCATTTCGTTTCCTTTCCGAACAAAATATTGTAGGTACAAAGAACTGTTCGAAACGTTTTAAAAATGTTATTTTAAACGGTTTTAACGGTTTGTTTTTTTTCACGTTTTTTAACTTTTTTACACATTCAACATACATATTATTGATACACATGCCGTTTACGTTATTCTCAGGTCAGGCTGCAGGTCGTTTCATTAACTGGTTGAACAATCTGACTGGTGCTAACGCTAACAACTACCACATCTGTGGGTTCAGTGTCGGTGGCCATGGAGCTGGCCATATCGCAAGAACTATTAACGGCAATGTCGCATACGTCACTGGTAAGTAGGTTTAATTATTATACCTTCTCAAAGCTAGGCAGGTTAAGCTACACTTGTCCGGGTTGGTCCGTGTATGGGTGACCATCTTTACATACCGAGACTCCTCCGTGCCTCGGAAAGCACGTTAAGCCGTTGGTCCCGGCTGTCATTCATGGATCTCTGACAGTCGTTACGGGTCGTCAGAAGCCCGAAAGTCTGACAAGGGGTATCGTATTAAGTTACTGGGCTGTGGAGGTCAGATAGGCAGTCGCTCCATGTTAAATACTGGTATTCAGCTGCATCCGGTTAGAGTAGAAGCCGACCCCAACATAAAAAACGGTTGGGAAAAGTCTAGGCAGATGATGTAAGACTGGTTGTCAGACTTTCGGGCGTCTGACGACCCGTAACGACTGTCAAAGATCCACAAATGACAGCTGGGACCGACCGACGCGACGACGTAGGTAGACCGAGAACGTCATTAGATATAATAATAATAAAAACGTTTATTTCGGAAACTTGCTCCATAGATCTTTGTTAGTGATACAACTTACGTACCTATGTTAGTACTTACATTAAATTAAAACCAAAAACAAAATCAAAAATAAAACCTACAAATATATTAATTCATGTATCTTCCTGCAGTATCAGACCCGTAGCTATGCATACGGGTCCAATACTCCAGGAAAACGCCGTCCAGCCTATCCCCAATCACCTTCAGGATATTGGCACTCCCACGAATCCTGCGTAACAATGATGCCGTTCTTTTCCTCATGATTGCTGCAAAACTAACGGTTGTAGATTCAGCAAACATGACTGACGCGCTACAGAATCGCGGTAGCCCCAACAACACCCGGAAGGCGTTGTTGTGCTGGACACGAAGAGCGTTGTAGGCCCTCTGCGTATGCTTGACCCACAGGCTGCACGTGTAAAATGACTGACAATAAGCCTTGAAAAGGGTGATCTTGATGTTGATATACGTTAGTTTAATTTTTTGTCGTATAGTCGTCTCCACCTTGTGAGATACCTATTTTTTCTGCCAGGTTTGGACCCAGCCGACCGTTGGGACACTGGTCTCCTCTTCAGACCCGCTGACGGAGTATACACTGAAGTTATCCACACGAATGGAGGTGACAGTGGCTGGCTGAACCCCCTGGCGCATGTTGACTTCTACCCCAATGGCGGTAGAACCATGCCTGGATGTTGGTCTTCCTTGTGCCATCACAACAGGTCAGTAGAAGTGAACGAAAGACATTTAATTTCTTTCTTTTATAGTTGGTACTATTACCTGTCTGTCTCACCCTTCCTGGATTACAGCGTTACGTTGTGTTATGTGAATGCAATTTTTTTAATAATATTAATGTGCTTGAATTTATTTCTTTTCTTTCTTTCTTTTCTTTCTTTTCTTTCTTTTCTTTCTTTTCTTTCTTTTCTTTCTTTTCTTTCTTTTCTTTCTTTTCTTTCTTTTCTTTCTTTTCTTTCTTTTCTTTCTTTTCTTTCTTTTCTTTCTTTTCTTTCTTTTCTTTCTTTTCTTTCTTTTCTTTCTTTCTTTTCTTTCTTTTCTTCCTTTTCTTTCTTTTCTTTCTTTTCTTTCTTTTCTTTCTTTTCTTTCTTTTCTTTCTTTTCTTTCTTTTCTTACTTTCTTTCTATCTATAAGTTTAACCAAAATTATTGTTATTATGGAACTCAGTTGTCTTACGCTCCTGGGGTGGGCTAATAACTGCGACACAGTTACTTAATTAACGCATTAACGTACACAAAAATTGTATTCATATTTTTGTATTCCAATAAAGTATTTGTATTTTTTTCCTTCTTTTTTTTCTTTCTTTTCATTCGTCTTATCTTTCCTCAGAGCTTACAACTACATGGCCGAATCTCTGAGAACTGGTGGCTTCACTGGCAGACGTTGCGAGAACCTGAACAATGCTTTGAATGGCAACTGCAATGCTGGTGGTACCCTCAGGATGGGAGGACTGCAGCCTAAGACTGGGTAAGTGGCATAAATTTTTAAAGCGATTGACCAGAAGTCAGTCTATAGCCGTCTACTGATTTGCCAAGATTTTGGGGGGTCACCATAATGGCACCAATGATTGGTGCCGAGGATTATTTTTAGGGAAATGGTTACCTAATAGATAAGTAAAATACAATAGACGCTGATATATTTAGTAACCTATTCCGCTTGACTATTCTTCAAGAGTCATAAAAACCCTGTAAGAAGCGCTGGACGCGCTCGGTGTGGTAACACGTCGCGTTTTGGTTTGCAATTGGTCAATCGTCATCCTGAAGATCCTCGTTGAGAGGTGAAACACGTGTCGATTTCTTACAGGGTTTTTATGACTCTTGAAGAATAGTCAAGCGGAATAGGTTACTAAATATATCAGCGTCTATTGTATTTTATAATGGATTTCCGCAAAGTCATGCCTGAATCAATTAACTATAATAGATAAGTAATCTTATTTTTTTTTTTGTACATGCCCTTCGGGGTCACTGGGGCTCAAGTACCTACAGTTTTTAGTAAGTAAAGCACGTAAATCATTCAGTCTCTCGACGGCTTGAATGGTTTTGGGGGGACCTACGACCCTCGGACCGCGCCTGGTCTACTGTTGGCTATAGGCCCTAGCCAATTGAAAGAACGAAAGCAAAATACATTTATTTAGCACTATTATTATGTTCTTTATTTCATTTTTCATACATATAAAATATATTTTTAAATATTAGAATAAAAAAAATATATAAAACAATTAAAATATAAATAAAAACTTTTTCCAAAAAAAACAACCGACTTCAAAAAAAAACACTAAAAAAGTGAAAAATAACTTTAATTTCGGAAGTCGGTGTCTTTGCTTTTTAATTTTCGTTTTTTGCCACCGACTTCCGAAATTAAAGTTATTTTTCACTTTTTTAGTGTTTTTTTTTGAAGTCGGTTGTTTTTTTTGGAAAAAGTTTTTATTTTTCACTTTTTAGTGGTGGTACCTACCCCATACAAGTTACTACCTGCTATGTAAATAACAGTGAAGGAGTCTAATAATGATATCATCTACATAGACTGTGGGAAAAATACGTAATATTAAAGCTAGCGCAAGAACTACGCAAGCAAACCTAATAAAATTTATATGGGACCATCTCGGGAGTATACCCTTTCGAACTAAAAAATAATTTTTAAAATCGGTTCACAAACGGCGGAGTAATCGGTGAACATACATAAAAAAAAAAAAAAAAAAAAAAAAAAAACAATCATCCGAACGTAGTACCTCCTCCTTTTTTGAAGTCGGTAAAAAATAGTAGCCCACCGGTATCGGGAACAGGGTCCAAGCTACCGGCGGTCAGGTCCCCAGAGAGAGGAACCTCCTAACAATGCGAGCCGTGTCCAGGAGTACAGCTTTCTGAATCCAGCTGCCCAACGAGAGACTCCTTAGGTGTTGGTCGAGGCTCTTGGCAATTAAGCCATTGGCTGATACGACTATCGGCACAATGATCGCAGAGTCCACATCCCACATGTCGACAACCTCGTGAGCCAAGTCAAGATACTTTTATTATTATTACTTTTAGCACTATTATTATTATTTATTTAGGACTCGTCGAATGTTTCGGAAAAGGGGAAAAATAGTTTTGAAAAACGGTCTACATATAAATAAATGTCCTGTTAATGATTTTGAACTCACTTTTTAATCATTTGAACCGAAAAACCTCTGTTGTTATTATTTTTATTATCTTTTTTCCATTCCAGAAACTCTGGAATTTACCATTTGGTAACAAACTCGGCACAGCCTTTCTCCAGAGGATAAAATAATAAACAAAAATTAAAAAAAAAACCGAGTAAGTTGTAAAAAATAAATACATAATCCTTGTTTCCAATATTCATTGTTATTTCCACTTAAACAAAAATAAAGTTTATGGTTTTAGAATGACTAGTACTGTTGACAATTTTCCAAACACTTTTTTCAATTTTTTTTTGTAAACAACTTTTCTTTCTTTTTTTTCTTTTCTTTCTTGTTGAAAAAGTCAAGTTGTAGCGCAAATTGAACCTTATGTCTAGACATTATGAAGTTGTAGCGCAAACTAAACCTTATGTGTAGGCATTATAGTTAGTTTTTCTAAGCCTCGTGTTTGTTTACATGCTTGGCAAATAAATTGCGAACGCAGAATAGGTAATTTGTTTAAAAACATGTTGTGTTATTTGCTTAGCCTCTTTGGTATTTTAAAATACATAATATAGTATGTCTTCTGTACATACCAATAATTAAATTACAATTATTGAATACAATTCTATTAAAAAATAATATAAAAAATAAAATATACAGGAAAAGATTATTTTTATGACAGACATTACACGTAGACGTACCTAGTTATCCGTGATAATAATATGAATAAAAATTACCTACATTAAAATAAATAAGCGACTTCCTAAACATTTTTTCGAAATTATGCAACGCTAAAAAATTAAATTTCCAATAAAAGTATGACCAGTTAATGACAACATTTATGCTGTGCCCAAAAACATAATTGCCACATTTTATGGCAAAAAATATCTCTGGCCATTTTTTTTGCCTCAATTAATGGCAGTGCTAAGAAATACACTTGACATAACTGTGTTTTTTTTTTCTATTGCAGAAACACTGGAATCTTCCATCTGACTACAAACCCGATCTGGCCATTCTCCCAAGGATAAATGAGAAAAAATAAGAACTCTTTAGTTGTCGCTAAAATAAATCATTTATTTTAAATACTTTTTTTATTTATGAAGTAAAAAGAAACAAAATATTTGGGTAGGTATATTTTTCATAATATGCACATTCTGTCCCGACAACCCAGTAACTGGGTAATACGATGCCCCTTGCTAAGACTGTCAGACTTTCGGGTTTCTGACGACCCGTAACGACTGCCAAAGATCCACGAATGACAGCCGGGACCAACGGCTTAACGTGCTTTACGAGGAGTCTCGATATGTAAAGATTTACCCACCCACGTTCCAACTCTGGTAAGCGGAGTTTAACCTAATGTACAATGTACCGTGCGGCTATGATACATAAAAAAAAAAAACATAAGTAATAATAATGTAAAAAAAATACCTTTGCTGTTAAAATGTGGTATTCAGTTGCATCCGGTTAGACTAGAAGCCGACCCCAATATGGTTGGGAAAGAAGCTAGGTAGATTGATTGATTGCACAGAAATGGGCCTAAGAATGATTTGAACCTACAACATCAGAATATAGTAAAAAGACTTTTATAAAAAAAATCAAGTAACAAAAACTAAAACCCAACTACGACTTAAAAGGTATAAACAAGACACCACAGACAGACAAATTAAAAATCCGGAGTCACACGTGTTAGGGCATAAATCGAACAGATTACGTGTGACTCCGGATTTTTAATTTGTCTGTCTGTGGTGTCTTGTTTATACCTTTTAAGTCGTAGTTGGGTTTTAGTTTTTGTTACATGATTTTTTTTTAAATTCTTTTGGGGTTATAATATACCTATATATTTTTGAAATGTGCTCATTAAGCCCTTTCATTTGATACCCAACATGGTACGATTAAACCATATTTTTTTTTAAGTTCCTCACTTTATGTCCTCTAGAGGGCGCCATTTTTAATTTAATGTGACTTCACATAGCCTATAACCAGCGGACAATCACGACGCTTCTAACGATACCTCATTTGTCAAATTGTGATAAGTGGTTTGGAAAATAGGAGGGAACAGATGAACATACATACATACATACATACATACCGGTCAAAATCATAACCCTCCTTTTTGCTTCGCCGTAGTCGGGTAAAAACTGGTTTAAAAGGATTAATTATAATCGGAGGCGTGCCAAATATAACGTATTTATAATCGCGCACGCAAATCAACTAATTAAAGATAAAACTGAATTATTTTTATCATTGGAAGTAGTTTATCTTTGACATGTTATGAGACAGCGCCGTATGGTATTTCTTTTTAACCGGCTTCCTAAGGAGGAGGTTCTCAGTTCAGTACATATTTTTTATTTGTGCAAAAAAACATTAAAAAAAAAAAAAAATACCGACTTCCAAAATTTTGCATTTTGAGTATTTTTTTGGAAGTCTGCTATTTTTTTTTTGGAAAAAAAACTCTTTTTGGCTATGGTACCTACCCTACACCAATTCAATAACACTACTTGCTATGTAAACAACAGTGACAGGAAGTATTATAAAAGCCTGTTTTTAACCGACTTCTTCAAAAAGAAGGAGTTCTATGTTCGTCTGTATGTATTTTTTTTTGTGTATCTTCTTCGATATTTTCGCCAATTATGAACCGATTTAAAAAAAAGGTATACTCCCGAGGTAATCCCATATAATTTTTATCAACTTTGCTTGCATAGTTTTTGAGTTAGCTTCAATATTACGTATTTTTCCCACTTAGTCTATGTAGATGACATCGTAAGTGTCTCCGTTACACTGATATTTACATAGCAGGTCATGGTACCTATTCTAATTTATGTGGAGTAGATACCACAACTAAAAAGTGAAAAATAAAAACTTTTTACAAAAAAAAACAACTGACTTCCAAAAAAACACTAAAAAGTGAAAAATAACTTTAATTTCGGAAGTCGGTGGCAAAAAACGAAAATTGTTTGTTGAAAATTGTTAAATTAAAATGTTTTTTTTTTAATATTTTTACTTACTATGTAAATATATATATATATATAAATATATTAATATATTTTATTCATAATAAATAAGCCTGATCCTCAAAGAACAGAGCCGTATGATATAAGTGACTTCTCTCACGTACGCGCAATAAAGTGGCGTATAAAACGTCTTTTGAGTTGTACAGCTACACCAGTTCGTATACAGGGTGTGTCAGTTATTACAAAGGATTTTTTTTTGATTTATTTATATTAATTATATTATTTATTTAACAGATCATACTCCAATTTGTTAGTAATTATATACACACACATCTTACACAGTAATATTAGTAAATTATATTTGGAAAATCTTGATAATAATGTCCAAATAATTAATAGCAACTTTATTATCTCGCTGATATTTTTACCACAGCATGAAGTATTCTGTGTCGTTAAAAGAGAAGACGTTTTTTTAGTTCACCGAAGTTATTACAAAAAAATGAATGAATGAATGAATTTTAATTTTGTTTTTAATAATAATTTTGATTTTAATTAATATTTTTGTTTTTGATTTTGATTTTAATTTTGTTTTTAATTTTAATTTTAATTTTGTTCCAATTTCGTTTATAATTTTGTTTTTTTTCTTTATTAATTTGATCTTCGTTAATAATTTTTGGAAGCTGTCTTTATGTTAGTGCTGTGTACGCCTGTAAGTGACTAGTTCACTATAACTCAACACTTATGTTATTTATTTTTTTTTGTTAATATTCCTGTGAACACGTCGTTGGTGTACCTCTCAAATAAATAAATAAATAAAAATAAATTAAAAAAAAACAAGTCACAAAAGGCTTTATTAAAATTGAATGTTGCTAAAAATACAATCGCAAGATTCAACTATTAATTTGAGGGATGTTGGTAAAACTATTTATAAAATATTTTTTACTAACAAAATGGATCTTGTTGTCTGAAATATAAATAAATAAATAATAAAAATTAAAAAAAATTGTGGATAACTATAGAAATATTTTTAGCAGGAAGGAAATTATGGCTTCATTGTCAGTTGACACAGAAAATTGAAAAAAAAGTACACAACTCGCCTTTAAACAAAAAAAACATATTTTTTATGCAAAAATCACTAAGTATGAGACCATATTTTTTTTGTAATAAAAGAAGTACCTTATTTTATTAAAAGAATCTCGGTACTTGAATAGTTCTTTTATTAGGAGTTCTTTTATTGAAAGACCTTTCAAAAAAGCAACAGCCTGTACACCACAGGTGCATGAAGCGTGCCCTTTATAGTCCCGCGAATTACGTGCGGCGAATATATACAGCGTGTTTCGAAGATATAAATGTTAAAATATACTTATGAAGTGGTTATAACTCATAAAAAAGGCTGAAAGATGAATTTTAGAGAGTTATTGTAACCCGGAGTTTTACGGGCTAGCTTCTTAGCACATAAGTATCAAAGTATTTGAAGGGCGTTAGGATTTTTTTACCTATAGTCTTAAGGCTTCCTGTACCTAAATGACGCCGGAGTCACTCCGGCACCGAACCGCATGTTTGTGTATACGAATGAATATCATCCATGCACCGCACCACATAATTCGGAGTGCGGTGCCAGAACGCAAGATGAAACAAATCAGAATATTTCAAAATGAGTGTAAAATGTACGCGACTCCCGGTGCGGCGCCCGTTGCGGATCCGAAGTCACGTACAAGAAGCCTTATGCTGTTATTTTTTAAAGTAAGTTTACCATTAATAGAAAAGTGGAAAAAATTAAAGGTATTTTTTTAATTTATTTAGAATAAATAAACAACTTTTGGACTCACGTAACACGCGATTGGACTTACGCAACGAGGTTTCATGGAAAACATTTATAATACATGTTTTCTCGGGTTCCCTCTATCTGGCAGAATTTTGATGCTCCGAAATTTATTTGGCATAACACACTTGGCATAATCTTCTTTAAACGAATATATATATGGCATAAAAATCATTTAATATAATTATTGTTTGGCCGAATGTTTATATGTCCGAATTTACAAAGGCATACTTTTAAGATGACAGAATTTTATTTGGCATAATTACTTTTGGCAAAGCTTAATTTCGCATAATTTCGTTTCACATAACGTTTATTTAGAGCGACGATTATTTGGAATAATTTCACTTGGCATATTAAGAAGATGGCAGAATTTCATTTGGAATAATTTTTGGAAATAGGTTAGGTTAGGTTAGGTTAAAACTGTGACCAACCGCGCGCGAGCCGAGCGAGCGTAGCGAGCGGTGCCGCGGCAGCGGCCGGCGAGCGCTACTTTCAAGTTGCTCGCAGAAATGATATGAAAAGTATGCCAAAAGATGATTCTAACTGTAAACTTTCTGAGATATGATACACTTACAATGCCAATCTGATAAGTACATAATTGGACATCCTTCTGGCTCCTGGCTTCTGGCGTGAGAGAAACTTATCGCTGCAAAACCGACTCCACTCATTTTGAACTGAGTGAAATAGGTTAGGTTAGGTTAGGTTAAAACTGTGACCAACCGCGCGCGAGCCGAGCGAGCGTAGCGAGCGGTACCGCGGCAGCGGCCGGCGAGCGCTACTTTCAAGTTGCTCGCAGAAATGATATGAAAAGTATGCCAAAAGATGATTCTAACTGTAAACTTTCTGAGATATGATAGTTCTACCTTTTAATGATTATCGATATGAAATGTATGCCAAAAGACGATTCTGACAGTGAACTTTCTGCAATATGATGGTTCTACTTTTTAATTATTATGGATATGAAATTTATGCCTAAAGATGATTCTGAATTACAAAATTATGCGTTTTTAATGTATTTTAAATGAGTGTATGCCAAACGATTTTCTGCGAAATGAAGTTTATGCTATGCGCTGTTATGCAAAATAATATTATGACATAAAAAGTTCTGCTATAAAGGGTAGACCCTGTTTTCTCTATTCCCATTTTTGTACCGTTTCTTTTTTGTTAAAGCTTCCAGGGTGATTGTCCAGGCCATGGTACGGAGCGAGAGGGCATGGGAGGCGGTCACCTCCTTCTGCGAAGCAGTGATGCTCGCGAAGGAGGAGGCGGAACGCGTGAGGGAGAGGCAAGGCCTGCGCCCTCACGCCCCTAACCGCCGCCGCTGGAGGCACCCTGGGCGTCGGGAATCCCAGGCGGATTCCCGGCCACCATAGGCGCGGGCTTGCGGACGGCGAGCAATGGGTAGCTCGCCGTCCGATTAGGACCAGGCCCGGGTCGATGGCGCGTCGTGTTCCACGCGCGCCTCAAAGAGATGTCAGCACACCTGACGGGGTCCGTTAGGACCGATGCCTGCCAGGGTTGCGGAATAGTCCGAAAGGGATACCGGGACCCTGGCAACAGCTGTTGCCGGGTGGGTTTTAGTCAGTAAGAGTCTGACACGCCCTTCCGCTCCGCCCAGAGCGGGAGAAGTCATTAGACGATTTCCCAAACAAAAAAAAAAAAGGGTGATTTCTTAAAAAAAGGTGTACCTATTCAATAAATACACTCTTTTATTTTTGGTTAAATGTAATCATTATCACATATTTAAATAAATAAAAATAAAAAAAAACCTTTTATTCCATGCTTTTACAATATTGAATTTCAAATCACATGCTTGATTATTATTATTGTCCTTTGTTCAAAAATGCCTTTTATGTGCCTATTTGAAATAAATTATTTGACTTTACCTTTGAAATATTATAGAAAATAGTTTAAAAGAAAAAGATCAATCTGTTAATGTATCTAATCATTAATCACACACACCTCTATCCTCTATTACTCTAAATCATTCTACATTTTTCGAAATTATATTATAACTAGAATCAAGTTTCATTTATTTGGAGTGCGAGCAATAAACTACAGATTCTTAACCAGCTTAAGGAGTATTCAAGCTAAGTGAATAACGATGTAAGTAACGAAATGGGCAGATTTATGTGGTAGCTTCCCCTTAACAGTCTGTAATACCTCTCATTGCTTAGCATGATCCTCCTTTTTATCGAAAAAAAACTGCAGCATTAATTTTGAAATAAATACAGCATGTAATTAAGAAAAAAACTGCTGCTGGGGAGTTTGTTGCGCCACTTCTTCTTCCCAGCTAAAGCACTAGGAAGTGGTGAAGGGCGGGCGTTTTATTATTATTATTTTATTTATGTTTACACATCTCGGGACCATGGGGTCCCGGTCTTTTGGAAGGGCCGGAGCCAACTCGCAGAGGCCCGTTAGATGTTTTTAATGGAATGAGGCACCAACCGACGATTATCCCTGTTCGCACTATACAAGTGCAGCCAAGGACAATCCCCGGTTGGAGTAAGACTATTGCAGGATAGGGAAACAAACATATTGGATTATGAGTTTGAGTGGCTAAAGTGGACTGGTAACCTGGAACTATGGAAGGACTATGGCCCCTGCCTGATCAATGTTTTATGTATACACGGATAAAATGGCAGGGGGTGACTTGCACACTCAATAATGGGCCCCCGAAAACAGTCGCTAGTACATAGTGACGTAGCGACAAGGGGGCAACACTTCCTGAGGTGCTTGAGGAGTGGAGAGGTATTCCACGGCTTTCAGAACAATCCCAGAGCCCGGAAGATGGTCAAGATCCCTACGAGCACTTACTGGAATACTTCCTTCCTCCGAGCACGTTTGCTCTTGCGAATCTCCACTCAAGCCGGCCAATCAAGGCAAGAATGAGGTGGGAGCTCTGTTCCTCGTCAGTGTTCACTCCAGCCAGCCAATAAAGGCAAGCCAGAGATGAGGAACAAGACTTCTCCCGGGAGATAGGGTCCGTGGGGTCGCTACTGCCCAACAGCTCGCCACAAGCTGCCCTGCGGGTTTTTGTATCTCTCTTGGTCTGGCTCCTCATCCAAGACCCGTTCCGGCAAAGTAAACTCTACCGGCACAGACCTAGAGTTCGGAGCGCGCAAGCCCCACCACGACGTCAAGTCGACGTCGAGTCGCCGTCGACGGCGGTGGGGTTATTATTATTATTATTATTTCATTTATTTCAGGCTACGCCCATAGTGTTAGTAACAATGGTCTTAAAAGCTAGTGTTAGTCAACATACAAGTTTTATACATTGGTGTGGAGTTTCATCCAATGTCGCAGCATTGGAGACTCCCATCTATCTGCGAATAAACTCAAGATAGCGTTAGTACTGCCACGAAGACGAGCAAGCAGAGAAGCGCTTCTTTTTCGTATGATGGCCGCAAAACCATCTATATGCCTTTCCGCAAACATCCTTGACGCGCTGCATCGCCATGGCAGCCCCAACAGTATCCTGAGTGCGTTATTATACTGGACTCGTAGATCGCTATAAGCACGCAAACTATAACTAGTCCACGGTTTTGGGGGGACTGTCTTATGTAATTTTGAAGTTCGAAAAGTGCTGATTCCCAGTCTAGTTTGAATAAATGACTTTTTATTTTGATTTTGGAGTCTCCATGCACATCAAAATGTATCAATATGGAGGCTAGGATTTTCCTGATTAATTTCTTTTCTTTTTTTCATTTTTTGAGAACATGAAAGCCTGTAAACTAATACTAGAAATTTTGCCAGAAATTATAGATAGTTAATTGAGTTTTTTGTTAATTGATTGATTGACGACACGGTTGGCGCAGTGGCTGCGCGATGGACTGCTGCACAACGTGTCGCGGGTTCGATCCCCGCACGGAACAAATATTTGTATGATCTGCAAGTAGTTGTTCCGGGTCTGGGTGTATGAGAGTTTCTATGTTTGTAAACGCACCCACGATACATGAGTGTGGGGCAACGTTATAAAAAAAAACAAAAAAAAAAAAAAAAAATTGGCCAAAACGCGACGTGTTACCACACCGAGCGCTGGACGCAAAGTAACAAGTCGCGTTCTGGTTTGCGACTGGTCAATCGTCATCCTGAGGATGCCTCGTTGAGAGGTGAAACACGTGTCGATTTCTTACAGGGTTTTTATGACTCTTGAAGAATTGTCAAGCGGAATAGGTTATTAGATATATCTAAGTCTATTGTATTTTAGAAATTATTTATTTACTAAAACATTACTTAACATTCCCCAGTTTTGATTTTCCTTCTTGATTTTGTATTCTCTAATAAATGATGCATACTATTCTATTATTGTCTGGCTGTATAAGTCGCACTTGAGTAGATAGCCAACAGAGACGAAACTTCATACTTTTCGTCTTCTCAGTTTTTTTGTATAAAAAAACAGCTGTTCCGTACATTTTGCTCGCATAACTCGTCAAATTGTACGGAACAGCGTTTGTTTTTTTCGGGATTTCACATTTGTTCCCATAGAAAAGTTGTTCATAATGATGAGTACAATGACTCCTTAAGAGGTTGTTGGTGTTGTACCAATAACCCTGTATAACTAAATATTCTGTGAATATTTCAAGCGTCTAACTGTTGCCGTTATCAATATCGAGCAAAAAAATCACGTGTATAGAATAGAATAGAAATATTTTATTTCAGACCGGAGTCCATATGGTTAGTAACAATTTTACTTAATTTCTAGTGTTAGTTGGTTACATACACAATCACAAATAAAAATATACAATTATAGAATTATTATACAATTATTCTATTGTATGGGAGCCTCCTTAAATATTTATTTTATTTTGTTTTTAGTATTCGTTGTTATAGCGGCAACAGAAATACATCACCTGTGAAAATTACAACTGTCTAACTATCACGGTTCATGAGATATAGCCTGGTGACAGACGGACGAAAGACAGACAGACAGACAGCGGAGTCTTAGTAATAGGAACCGGTTTTACCCTTTGGGTACGGAACCCAAAAAAATCAAAATCGGTTCAACTGTTTGGCAGCTCGGATGCGTTAATGATGCGAATGCGTTATTTGCGGAATATCATCATCTGCTTTTCCCAACTATGTTGGGGTCGGCTTCCAGTCTAACCGGATGCCGCTGAGTACCAGTATTTTACATGGAGCGACTGCCTATATCTGACCTCCACAACCCAGTAACTGGGTAATACGATACCCCTTGGTTAGACAGGTTGTCAGACTTTCGTGCTTCTGACGACTCGTAACAACTGTCAAAGATCCACAAATGACAGCCGCGACCAACGGCTTAACGTGCTTTCCGAGGCACGGAGGAGTCTCGATATGTGAAAATGGTCACCCATCCACGGACCAACCCCGGCAAGCGTAGCTTAACCTGATGTATCGACCCGAGCGGCTATTACTTAGCCACGAGCTCCTCGAGTTAAACGTTATTTGCGGAATATATTGTTTATTAAAACTTTGCAAAGGTTGAAACTATCTAACTGTCTCACATTAGACCTTGTTGTTTTACGTGCAAGTGATACACAAGGTTGATAAAGCAAGTACGACGTCGATTTTACATAAAAATCTCGATAGTACAAAGTTTAGTCTCTGGCAACTACCTACTCCATGCTCCCACGGCATAGTATAAACATAAGGGGTGTGTACCGCCGCGGAAAAAAGTCCATGAATAAAATTAGGGTTCCTCTAAAATTTATTACACATATAAACGGGGAGTTCTGTAATATATCTGGTATTACATTTACATACAGTTCTCTAGCTTTTATGTGTTCTGAAGTTGAGTTTTTTTGGAGATCAGCTGGATTGATAGCTAGGTTTTGATTTTATTTATAGTTTTACCGAAATTGTTTTAATATAAATACCAATGCTCTCAAAACGGTGAAGGAAAACATTGTAAGGAAACTGGCATGTCCTAGAACCAAAAATTCGAAGACATGTGACATCTACCAACCCGCACTGGGCCCGCGTGGTGGATTACGGCCCACTCCCTCTCACAGAGAGGAGGTCTGTGTCCCAGCAGTGGGATCATTATAGGCTCAAACTAAAACTCAAAGCATTTATATCAATTAAACCATTTACAGGCCCTTTTGAATTGTCAAAGAGTCGATCAGTTAGTCAACAAGTTGAAGCTAGTTGCCCATTCCAAATCGTAGATCTCTATGGAGAAGAACGGGCAAGAAACGCCAAGGACACTCTTTTAAAAATGGATATAGATATTACAAAATCCTGGGTACAGTATTCTTGGTGCTTCTATATGTGAGAACAATGTCAAACGAAAAATAATCAAAAACAATTCAAAATATAAGATTAAAAATAAGCCCTGGCAGATGAGAGATGACCAGTCTCAACTGACAGCGCCCGTTCACGAACATGACACGTGGATCAGCACCATCCAGCTCAACCATTCTGTAGGGAATCGCTTTCACCGTTTTCACACTGCTTTCAAAACGGTGAAGGAAAACATTGTAAGGAAACCGGCATGTCCTAGAACCAAAAATTCGAAGACATGTGACATCTACCAACCCGCACTGGGCCCGCGTGGTGGATTACGGCCCACTCCCTCTCACAGAGAGGAGGCCTATGTCCTAGCAGTGGGAACATTTTAGGCTGATTATGCTACGCAAATAAAGCGTATTTTGTAAGAGAAATTCAGTTTTTCATTTCGACAGTGGTGCCGATTCTGTTGTTCACATAATAAATATAAGTTCAGTGCATCTTTTTCTTTCTATTTCATTAAGAAAAGGATAGAAGATACATTTTAGTTTAGTCATGTCAAATTAATCAGCGTCTGTCACTACTCCATACAAGTTTAAACGTGATTACAAACTTGCCTACTAAAATTACGTCAATTTTCTTCAGGCGCTAATTTTGACAGGACTAAACTAAAATTTATCTTCTATCCTTTTCTTAATGAAATAGAAAGAAAAAGATGCACTGAACTTATATTTATTATGTGAACAACAGAATCGGCACCACTGTCGAAATGAAAAACTGAATTTCTCTTACAAAATACGCCTTATTTACGTAGCATAATCAGCCTATAATGTTCCCACTGCTGGGACATAGGCCTCCTCTCTGTGAGAGGGAGTGGGCCGTAATCCACCACGCGGGCCCAGTGCGGGTTGGTAGATGTCACATGTCTTCGAATTTTTGGTTCTAGGACATGCCGGTTTCCTTACAATGTTTTCCTTCACCGTTTTGAAAGCAGTGTGAAAACGGTGAAAGCGATTCCCTACAGATTTATCTTCTGTCCTTTTCTTAATGAAATAGAAAGAAAAAGATGCACTGAACTTAAATTTAGTTTAGTTTGTGAACAACAGAATCGGCACCAATGTCAAAAAACTTTTTATCTACACCCGTGCTATAAATCCTCTATAAAAGTTCCTGAAACAGTTAGCTTATAGCCAACATTAAAACATCCAGTGTCATAGTAACCATAATATCATCCAAACGGGTGTTATAATGTTGTACTGAATTTCATAATGCAACTCATTTAAAAAAAAGAACATTGTCATTCACGAGCGTTTCACTAACAAAGCACCGTAATTTAAAAACAAAACACATTCGAATTCGAAAAATTCGAATTCATGTCGTACCGCGCCATTTTTGTTCGATATTGGTATTGCAAAGAAACTTTTATAGAAGATTCATATCATGGGTGTAGATAAAGTCTTGTATGCAACTGTAAATAATTAGGTATTAAAACACGTTTTAATACTCTTTATTTTATAACAGTTGCATAAATAACTATAACTATCCAGTTGACCTGTAAGTGATCCTGAACCAATAAATCTTTTAGATAAACTACATAGGTATAACTGATACAAGGATTCTGACATCTGACGGATTTACGAGCTCCGGATATCCGGAGCTTTATCCCGGTAGCAGCTACTTACGTCATTTCCTAAAGGGCATGGATTTACGGTACGTGTTGAGATTTCAAGGGGTATTTACCCTAGCAGGGTTGCGGGTTAGTCCGAAAGGGATACCGGGACCTTGGCAACTTACAGGCAACTGAAGGAACACGGGTGGGTTTTAGTCAGTAGAAGTCTGACACGCCCTTCCGCTCCGCCCAGAGCGGGAGAAGTCATTGGATGATTTCCCAACCTCATAAAAAAGGGGGTATTTTTAGCCGACTTCAAAAAAAGGAGGAGGTTATCAATTATTCGTCTGTATTTTTTAATGTTTGTTACCTTTTGACTGAACCGATTTTGATGATTCTTTTTTTATTTGGAAGCTGGTGCTTTCCGTGTGGTCCCATATAAATTTTATTAACTTTGCTTGCGTAGTTTTTGAGTTAGCTTCAATAATTACTTATTTTTCCCACTTAGTCTATGTAGACGACATCTTATTTGACTCCGTCACTGTTATTTACATCGCCACCACTAAAAAGTGAAAAATGAAAACTTTTAAAAAAAAAAAACAACCGACTTCCAAAAAAAAAACACTGAAAAAGTAAAAAATAACTTTATTTTCGGAAGTCTTTGCTTTTCAAGTATTTTTTTTGGAAGGCGATTGTTTTTTTTTTGAAAAAGTTTTTATTGTAGGTAAAGTTTCATCAATCTTTTTAGGGTTCCGTAGTCAACAAGGAAGCCTTGTAGTTTCCCTACATCCGTCTGTCTGTCTGTCTGTCCGCGGCTTAGCTCAGAGACTTTTAGTACTAGAAAGCTGTAATTTGGCTTTGGTATAAAATATTAATCATGCCGACAGTGGTAAAATAAAATCATGATTTGTTTCTGCTCGAGCACTTTTTGAGTTAACTTCAATAACATCTGCCTAGCCTTTTCCCAACTATGTTGGGGTCGGCGTCCAGTCTAACCGGATGCAGCTGAATACCAGTATTTTACATGGAGCGACTGCCTATCTAACCTCCACAACCCAATAACCGGGTACCCCTTGGCAAGATTGGTTGTCAGACTTTCGGGCTTCTGACGACCCGTAACGACTGTCAAAGATCCATGAATGACAGCCGCGACCAACGGCTTAACGTGCTTTCCGAGGCACGGAGGAGTCTCGGTCACCCATCTACGGACCAACCCCGGAAACCAAGAAATCGCGAAAAAAAAAATCAGCTGTTCCATACATTTCACTTAAATCGACAAAACGTATGGAACAGCTGATTTTTTTTCGCGATTTCAAGGTTTTTCCCATAGAAAAAGTTGTTCAAAATGATGAGCATAATGACCCCTTTTCGGGTTTAGCATAAACATAAAATAATGTTGTATTGATGAGGTTTTCACTATCATTTAGGGAATTTATTCCGGAAAGTTTATGTACCTATAATACGTTAATATTAAAGATAAGTAAATAAGAAAGGTCGATGTTTTGTCAATTCGTAAAAACCATGCGAAGCTAGTAGCAGGGTGCTAGTATAATTATAAATAAGTTCCTAGAATAAAAACTTACTGAAGGAAAAACATTTAGAATCACTATTAACTTACCTTATCAACTTTCCCTTGCTGGAGAATATACGTAATCCCAGGCACAGGCCCAAAGATAGACGGCATCATAGCTGGAGCTATTATGACTTTGACAGGCTGATGACACTTCTCACTGTCCCCAGAACAGTTGCAACAACAATGACACTTCTTCACACTACTTTTATTACAACTCTTTTTGTCATCAACTATTTCACTTTGTTTACTTTTCATTTCACTGTCATAAACTACTTACCGCTCAACTGTCGATTGGCCTTCTAATGGCCGATAACAATTAAAATTCTATTGTGTCTCGTTAATGACAGTTGGAGGTCTAATTGTGAAAAAACTTATCCGCTTTGAACGCTAAACTGATACTTTATGGAACGCGATAAATAAATGACTAATCTATACATATTAGAAATTAAAGTCGCTTTTCGTGTTTGACTGTATCTCCGCGTCGTTCTTCTAAACTACGCAATTAATTTTGATGAGGTTTTCACTATCATTTAGAGAATTTATTCCGGAAGGTTTATGAGTACCTATAATACGTTAATATTAAAGATAAGTAAATAAGAAAGGTCGATGTTTTGTCAATTCGTAAAAACCATGCGAAGCTAGTAGCAGGGTGCTAGTATAATTATAAATAAGTTTCTAGAATAAAAAATAAAAATAAAATAACATTTATTCAAGTTAAAAAGTAAATAAGATAATAAGATTTACAGAATAAAAACTTACTGAAGGAAAAACATTTAGAATCACTATTAACTTACCTTATCAACTTTCCCCTGCTGGAGAATATACGGAATCCCAGGCACAGGTCCAAAGATAGACGGCATCATAGCTGGAGCTATAATGACTTTGACAGGCTGATGACACTTCTCACTGTCCCCAGAACAGTTGCAACAACAATGACACTTCTTCACACTACTTTTATTACAACTCTTTTTGTCATCAACTATTTCACTTTGTTTACTTTTTATTTCACTGTCATAAACTACTTACCGCTCAACTATCGATTGGCCTTCTAATGGCCGATAACAATTAAAATTCTATTGTGTCTCGTTAATGACAGTTGGAGGTCTAATTGTGAAAAAACTTATCCGCTTTGAACGCTAAACTGATACTTTATGGAACGCGATAAATAAATGATTAATCTATACATATTAGAAATTAAAGTCGCTTTTCGTGTTTGACTGTATCTCCGCGTCGTTCTTCTAAACTACGCAATTAATTTTGATGAGGTTTTCACTATCATTTAGAGAATTTATTCCGGAAGGTTTATGAGTACCTATAATACGTTAATATTAAAGATAAGTAAATAAGAAAGGTCGATGTTTTGTCAATTCGTAAAAACCATGCGAAGCTAGTAGCAGGGTGCTAGTATAATTATAAATAAGTTTCTAGAATAAAAAATAAAAATAAAATAACATTTATTCAAGTTAAAAAGTAAATAAGATAATAAGATTTACAGAATAAAAACTTACTGAAGGAAAAACATTTAGAATCACTATTAACTTACCTTATCAACTTTCCCTTGCTGGAGAATATACGGGATCCCTGGCACAGGTCCAAAGATAGACGACATCATAGCTGGAGCTATTATGACTTTGACAGGCTGATGACACTTCTCACTGTCCCCAGAACAGTTGCAACAACAATGACACTTCTTCACACTACTTTTATTACAACTCTTTTTGTCATCAACTATTTCACTTTCGTCACTTTGGTTACTTTTCATGTCATTGTCATCATTTACTTCGTCTTTTTTGTAAAGTTTGGGTTTTTTACTGAATTTCGGTAATTCGAGTAATGGTTGTCGTCTTTTTAAATCTTTTGGCGTTTCTAGTAAATAGTTCTTTGGTTTGTCACTGTTTTCCTGGTTCTGGTTACTTTGGTTGTCCGTTGTGAACGGGTGGACTAGTAGGGTTTTTGTGAATTTTTGTTGGATTTTTGAGTTTGAGGCCCCTGGGAGGGCCTCAATTGGCCTTTTTGAATCCAATTTGATAGTTTTTTTTATTCTTCACACAAAATATTGTCAATGTTCATAGTTATTTAATCGTTACTGAATTAATATTCTAGAAAAAATAGAAAAGTGTAGCGTTGGATTATATTAATTATTTAACCGACTTCTTCAAAAAGGAGGAGGTTCTGAATTCGTCAGCATGTTTTTTTTTTTTGAATGTTTGTTACTCGATTTCTCCGCCAATTATGAATTGTTTATGATGATTCTTTTCTGTTTGGTAGGTCATGCTTCAGAGTTGGTCCCATATAAATTTTATTAACTTTGCTTGCGCAGTTTTTGAATTAGCTTCAATGTTAGGTTTTTTTTCCATTTCCACACATTATTTCTATGTGGACGATGTTTTAAGTGACCCCGTCACTGTTATTTACATAGCAGGTAGTGGTATTCGAATTTTTGTGGGGTAGGTACCACAACTAAAAAGTGAAAAAAAAAAACTTTTTTTACATTTTTTTTGTTTTTTGTTTATTTAATAAGTTGCTATTTTTTATCTTCTCCGTAAAACCATTTTTTATTTTAGAATGGAATGAACAAGGAACGAGTTCTTTACAATTCGTTATGCTGCTGATTAATTTTTGAATTGTTTTGTATCTTTTTTATCTTTTATTTACGGACGCTGTTAACCTGCACGTTTTTCTACATTGTACTCACATGTATAATTCCAACATGAATGATGTAAACAATATATTGTAACAATATTCTGAATTTAAAAGAGTGTCCGTGGAGTTTCTTGCCCGTTCTTCTCCATAGGAACCTACTACGCTTTGGAATGAGCAACTAGCTTCATCTTTCTGACTGACCGACTCCTTGACAATTCAAAAGTGCCTGTAATTGGTTTATTTGAAACAAATGCTTTGAGTTTGAGTTTGAGTTTGAGCTGTTTCAAAAGAAGCAATTTCTAGTATTTGTAATAAAAATCAAAGTAAAGGATTTTGTTTTTCTAATATTACTGGGTAAACTGTTCTCGAATTTAATGTTTTTCCGGAATTAGCTAAACAAACCCCCCTCTCCAAAAATGGAGACCTGTGTCTCAGCACTAGAAATACATTGGCCTTCAAAACTTAGTACACCGACTGGTCGTCTTGCTGATCTCGGTTTTGTTAATGTTATTAGTAATTCATTTTTATTTATTTACTTCGATGGTCCTAGTTTAGCTCGTGGCTAAGTAATAACAGCCGCTCGGGTCGATCCATCAGGTTTAGCTACGCTTGCCGGGGTTGGTCCGTGGATGGGTGACCATTTTCACATATCGAGACTCCTCCGTGCCTCGGAAAGCACGTTAAGCCGTTGGTCCCGGCTGTCATTTGTGGATCTTTGATAGTCGTTAAGAGTCGTCAGAAGCACGAAAGTCTGACAACCAGTCTAACCAAGGGGTATTGTATTACCCAGTTACTTGGTTGTGGAGGTCAGATAGGCAGTCGCTCCATGTAAAATACTGGTATTCAGCTGCATCCGGTTAGACTGGAAGCCGACCCCAACATAGTTGGGAAAAGGCTAGGCAGATTGATTGGTCCTAGTTTATCATTTTTAACTTCCAGTTGCAGCTATAAATAGCTATATGTAAGCGGGCACGCCCTTTGTGCCTAGAGGATTTTATTTAGTTAATTTATGTTTAAGTTTATATTAACTACTTATTTCTGCTTGAGTACATATAGTTCTCGTTTTTTTTTATATTATTCTTTTTTTTTTTTGGTTGGTATATTGGCGTGTGCTAGCTGACATATGGCTAATTAGATTTATGTTTTATGTTGCGTAATGTAAATGATTTTGCAAACTTTTGTATAGAATCAAATTTTTCTAACTGAACAGACAGCTGTGCTGCTGGGGAGTTTGTTGCGCCACTTCTTCTTCCCAGCTAAAGCACTAGGAAGTGATGAAGGGTGGGCGTTTTGGGGGACTGTCTTATGTAATTTTGACGTTCGAAAAGTGCTGACTCTCAGCCTAGTTTGAATAAATGACTTTTGTTTTTTTTTTACCACACTTTTAAAATTGAAATTTCTCCTAAACTGTAGAAGCCAGAGTTTTGAATTATCAAACGTTTTATAGTAAACATCCGCTTCCTTGGAAATTATAGTTTATAAAAATAGCAATTTTTTAACATAGGTACTGGAAAAAAATCTCAAACAACATTTATATCTACAGTTATAATGCCTTTACATTTTTTTTTGACAACTTGACTTTTGAATCAAAATTCATCGATCAAGAAAAATAAATGTGAAAACCAAAAAACAGAAACAGAAGGAGTCAAAAGTTCCAGCAATTTGAAAAGGAGTGTTTTTGTTTATAATTTCTTTTTTAGCCATTCCTTAAAATACGGCTATCGGCTACAAAGTTTTTATATAAAAAAATAAGTTCTTCTTGTAATCCTTTTTATTTCGAAAATATAAATTATCTTGTGTAAATTAAAAGTTATTGCAATTTTAGAAGTGTGGTACTAAGTTTTGGCGGCCACTGTATTATAGGCTAATTAATGTTTATGCTAAAAAAATAAAATCAATGAAACAAAAAATAAAAATAAGGTAAGATATTTCGTTCGTAATTCCTTTTTTTATTTAGTTACATTACCTATTCTAAATAAGATATATTTAAGTAAGTCATTTTTGATTACATAATAATTTATGCAACAATATTTTTAAATTGTCTACTTGTTTTTGATTTAATTCTTATTAGAATTTTATTTCGTAATAACTATTTAAAATTCATAAGTAATTGCTTTTCTCGTCAGCAATCTAATTAGTTTTTATTGTAAGTATTCACAGAATATTCGTTGAAAAATTGTTCACAAAATCCAACGCACACAATTCGATTGAAAACAAACAAATTCACTTAACTGTTTACAACACAAACGCTTTTTTAAAACAAAACAAAACTCAAAATTCGCTGTTCCAATGTTTTGTTTATACAAAGGTCGTCAACCTTTATAACCTTGAAAAATCACGTGAAACTTGTTTGTAAACAAACAAACACAAACATTTCGGAAAAAAAATGAAAAAAACACAAAAATCCGCAGAAAAGTTCAAAATTCAATTAAATTACACACCACTGTGTCTTTTCACTTAAAAAAAAACTCCAAAATGACTACAAATTATGATAAAATTACATAAGGGAAATTGGAGGAATTTTCGACACGTCTCTCTCCCGCGAAACCCGAGTGAATACTAAATTTTTCGGGATAGAATTAGGGTAGGCGTGGCTTGTTCTGGGAGGGGCTAGAAGCCACGCCTTCAGTCTCTAAAATCTAAATTAATTCATTGTCTAGACCGACCAATATGGCGGTTAAAGAAAGTATGAAACCTATTATCACGCCTGCATTCTCCGAATGGATAGGCAGAGGTGCACTTATACAGGGTGTTTAATTCATGGGCGTCTTCTTAAAGGGTCATTGTACTCATCATTATGAACAACTTTTACTATGAAACAAAGGCTGAAATCTTCGAAAAAAAATCAGCTGTTCCCTACATTTTATGTTCGCTTCACTCAATCAATCTGCCTAGCCTTTTCCCAACTATGTTGGGGTCGGCTTCCAGTCTAACCGGATGCAGCTGAATACCAGTATTTTACATGGAGCGACTGCCTATCTGACCTCCACAACCCAGTAACTGGGTAATACGATACCCCTTGGTTAGACTGGTTATCAGACTTTCGTGCTTCTGACGACTCGTAACGACTGTCAATGATCCACAAATGCCAGCCGGGACCAACGGCTTAACGTGCTTTCCGAGGCACGGAGGAGTCTCGGTATGTGAAAATGGTCACCCATCCACGGACCAACCCCGGCAAGCGTAGCTTAACCTGATGGATCGACCCGTGCGGCATTACGCGAACACTTTATGTTCGCTTACCTCGTCATAATGTGCAGAGAAGCACATTTTTTTTCGCGGTTACAGTGTTGGTACACACGGCTACACATCAAGCTATACATTTCCAGTTTATGCTGATCTCGCATTGTATAGGATTTTCGTACAATGCGAGGTCAGCTTATACTGGAAATGTATAGCTTGATGTGTAGCCGTGTGTACCATATTGAAAGTTGTTCATAATGAATTAATGATGAATAAAGTCCCATGTAAAGTGCGCTTCAATTATTTGTTACATGACAATTTCGACATTATTGTAATGATTTTGACATTAATATTAATTATTTTGACATTATTGTACCTAATGATTTTGACATTATTATTAATTATTTTGACATTATTAGTAATTATTACCAAAATTTGCCAAAAATGTATGGTGTGTAATTACTATCAAAGATTTTATGATCTTCTGTAAAATAAAATTATTTGATTTGTTATTATCGTCCACGTACACACGGCTACACATCAAGCTATACATTTCCAGTTTATACTGGTCTCGCATTGTATAGGATTTCCGTACAATGCGAGGTCAGCTTATACTGGAAATGTCTAGCTTGATGTGTAGCCGTGTGTACATAACCGTACACGTGCACACAGGGAAGTAAAATGTATGGAAATACGCGCATTTCTTCATCATATTTCCCTGTGTTATTAAGATCGGCAACATGGAGGCGGATCTCCACGACAAGCTACCGTAGATTTTTTTTTCGAACATATATGGCATTTGCTTCAAACCGATTCAGGTTCTGATTAATCGTGTGTTATGTAATTAGGGTGCAGCAGTCAGTAGGCGTAGCATGAGCACCGCTTTGTCGACGGAAGAGTAGACAAAAATGACGTTTCCTGTAGACAGTAGACAGTACGAGACGGCAGCAAAGTAGAAAGAGTCAACTGCACTTTTTACGAAATTCACTTTTTTACATAAATTCGACTCAGAATTCTTTGTTTTATCATAGGATTTATCGGTTGTCAGTGTGATTTTGACAGTAAAGATATAAAACTTTCTTCCGAAATAGTCTACATAAAAAAAGACCTAGACAAAGATCGTTAGAAATGAAAGACAAAATGACAGATTGTAGAAAGATTTCTACGGTGGATGTCAAAAATGAAGAAACGAACTGTCACTTTGTATAGAAAAAGCTATGTCTATTCTTCGTAGAGATAGAAAGTGCCATGCTACGCCTGCTGATGTATGAACGTAAACGAAGCAAAAGGAGTATGTAAGGATCGTAGCAGGTGGCGCTCTGTAGTTTCTACCTACCCCCGTGAGACGAAGGCGTAAATCGAGCGCTGGACGCAGCGCTCGATGTGGTAACACGTCGCGTTCTGGTTTGCAATTGGTCAATCGTCATCCTGAAGATGCCTCGTTGAGAGGTGAAACACGTGTCGATTTCTTACAGGGTTTTTATGACTCTTGAAGAATAGTCAAGCGGAATAGGTTAATAAATATATCAGCGTCTATTGTATTTTATAATGGATTTCCGCAAAGTCACGCCTGAATCAATTAACTATCTTATGTATACATGTAAATTATTATCTATATTCTTTATATTATTCTTTTTGATGTCAGTTTTTTCCTTCATCTTTAAGTTTATTTAATTTCTCGCGCTTTTTATCCCTGTTTCCTCATTAATATTCACAATAGAACTTCATAAAATCAACAGAAAGAATGAAAACGTTTTGAATAAGAAAGTATTTGAACAAAACGCTTTTGATTTTGAATGCTCAAGGAGACTGGATCATTAAGAGCGTATTCTACCTCAAATTGCTTAGCATGATCCTCCGTTGTGCCGAAAATACTGCAGCATTAATTTTGAAATAAATATATGTTAAAGTTGAGGATTGATGCTAGGTCCTATGTTTGGCGAAAACACGATTACATAAAATTTTCTCTATAGAAAAAAAATCCAAAGTTACCTCTGAACAGAACTATAAACCGCTGGTATTAAAAAAATACTTCAAATTAGATCTTGAAACTTTGCATAATAACTGAACTATCTATAAAGCAGGTGTATATGTTTTTTTTCTTTTTTAATTACCTTTATTTTCACCGTAAAAAGCAATTACCTAAACTTTTCGACGCTTTAGAGCTGCTAGCGCCCCCACTCCGTCTCGTTCTCACTCAGGTCGCGAGTAGTATGGTGCGAGCGGGATAAAATCTGACGTAGGGTGCGCCCTTAAATTAACCGGGAATTATAATAAACTCGCACACGAAGAGTTCCGTAGGTACCGTATTAAGATAAAAAATCAGCCAAGTGCATGTCGAACCACGCACAATGAAGGATTCCGTAGTTCTGATGAATTTATTAACGTTGTAGTGTGAATGCTTTCATTTTTAAATAAAATATACAATCTAACACTAAACAATTTTCTAACTAATATTAAATAAAACTAACTGTACAAATAAACAACTAATATCTAAAATATGGCGTCGAAAAATTCCTCCGCATCGATGTCGGCTGGTAGTGTACCCAAGAGACTGGCGGCATTGCATTGTAGTTGAAAAACATGCATAATATGTATGGGAGAACATGTTTTTGCAACTGCAATTGGTCGATTATTACTCGGTAACTTGTGGAGCCTACTTAGCTGTGATAGATTTCCTTTTAATTTCGTTATTTATATACTACTGCTGTGAATTTTTTCACTTATTCAAAACCAACCAATTAAGCTGGCAGGGGGGGACACACTTTGCCGGATTATTGCCATGGGATCTGGAGGCGAAAGTCCTCGCGCACATATGGGAGTGGCGCGAGGAGACGAAGTGCCGGGGCATAACTCCGCTGCCGCGAGAAGTCGCGGCACAGCGGACAGAGCTCCGGCAGGATCTCATGGCGGCTTGGAGAGTGCGATTGTCGCAACCCAGTGCTGGGCACGCCACAATTGCGGCGATAAGTCCCCTCTTTGAGGAGTGGCTAGAGAGGCGCCACGGCGTCCTCACCTTCCGCCTGACACAGGTCCTCGCCGGACACGGTTGCTTCGGGAGGTTCCTGTTTCGTATAAGGCGGGAGGAAACGCCCGGGTGTCACCACTGTGTGGATCGCCCGGAGGACACGGTGGAGCATACGGTGGAGGTCTGCCCCGCTTGGGCGGAGCCCCGCCGTGTCCTCTTGGAGGCGATCGGCGGCGGTGACCTCTCGCGTCCGGCTCTGGTCCAGGCCATGGTACGGAGCGAGAGGGCATGGGAAGCAGTCACCTCCTTCTGCGAAGCAGTAATGCTCGCGAAGGAGGAGGCGGAACGCGTGAGGGAGAGGCAAAGTTTGCACCCTCACGCCCCTAACCGCCGCCGCGCCGCCGCTGGAGACGCCCTGGGCGTCGGGAATCCCAGGCGGATTCCCGGCCACCATAGGCGCGGGCTTGCGGACGGCGAGCAATGGGTAGCTCGCCGTCCGATCAGGACCAGGCCCGGGTCGATGGCGCGTCGTGTTTCACGCGCGCCTCAAAGAGATGTCAGCACAATTGGCGGGGTCCGCTAGGACCGATGCCTGCCAGGGTTGCGGGTTAGTCCGAAAGGGATACCGGGACCTTGGCAACAGGCAACTGAAGGAACACGGGTGGGTTTTAGTCATTAAAAGTCTGACACGCCCTTCCGCTCCACCCAGAGCGGGAGAAGTCATTGGATGATTTCCCACCCTCAAAAAAAAAAAAAAAAAGGGGGGGACACACTTGACTCTATCAAAAATTAGCACTTTAAAGCTTAATATTTCGCAAACGGATCCCTGAATCCAAAAATGGTAGACGACCTTTCCAACGACATCCCGCACCATGGGATTGATGAGACAAAAAAAACAACACAACGTTACGAGTAGAGGAGGTGCCCTAAAAAAATATTTTTTCATGATTTTATCTTACCATTTTGTCAGCGTGATTTATAATTATGTATCATCATCATCTGCCTAGCCTTTTCCCAACTATGTTAGGGTCGGCTTCCAGTCTAACCGGATGCAGCTGAATACTAGTATTTTACATGGAGCGGCCTATCTGACAACCCAGTTATTTATAATTATGTATATGTTATGGACCAAGTGATTATTAGGGCATTCTAAACAATGCCCGGGCAGTTTGAAAAATGCCCAATATTAGAGGGCAGTATGATAAGAACTATTGAAATAATCAAATCGACTGGGCATTTTTTATTATGCTACCTATGGGACAGCACAATAATTAAAATCAGGTTTTATTACTATTACTTTGATTTCAAACGTAGAATCAATATTTAAAATCAAATAAAATCTTTCCATTCGTAGACACTCTGCTGATCTATGATGATTTTACCATAATTAAATACCTGTGTATTATCAGATTGCCCAAAGACCACACGGCAATATTTATAATGACGAGGCAATGTGATAAATAAGGATGTTCAAATTATAATTAATTATTTCGCCCGAAGTAGCTTCATAATGCGCGGGCATTATGAAAAATGCCCCTATTTATTACTTGGTCCATAACATACAGGCTGTAAGGGTAAACACTCTTGTCATACAAACTATGGGTAGTTGACTTAAATTTAAAAATAAATGACAGAACACAACAAAAAAAAACGTTATTTTCATTAAAAGATTTTAAAAAGTTTCTATCCGACACCGTGCTCTCTAGCGAAACAGCTGACTGACTGAGAGATGGGTCGCGCTCGCGGCTGGTCAGGCCACATCCCGCACACCCCGCCCGTGTTGAGACGCAAGTTCGTTGCCCTAGCGCATAGGGCAACGAACTTAGGTCTCTTGTGGTAAAATGTAGATTGAAAAAAAAAAAAAATAAGTTGTCATTTTCCATTGATTTCACGTTCCATAAATAAAACCAAACCACTAGTTGCAAGGATAACGGTGTTTACCCTAACACCCTGTATACACATTACAACTTTCTAGTATTAAGAATTTCTGAGCTAAGCCGTGGACAGACAGACAGACGGACATTGCGAAACTATAAATATACGCAACCGATTCATACCTTCATACAACATTGTACACGCTAGATTTGATTTAAGTACCTATTATTTAAGGTTTGATATATTAACTACTTTTTTTTATCTGTGAAAGCTTGTAATTGGCCATCATTCAATCATTGTTTTAATTATTTTAAGTTTATAGCTGTAAGCATTCCAAAAGTGTAAAATAAAATAAATAAATACATTTTTTTTTTTTTTATGGTACCACATCGTCACTGGTTTAACTTGTTGTTTGTCTTTTAATAAATGTAATAACTTAGTCCACATAATGGCTGAACCCTATGTCTTAAGATTCAGGCCTGACCTAGTTTAAGGGATAGAGTTGAAATTTACTGTACTCCTATGCTAAAGTTGTATTGAATAGCGTCAACTGAATGTATGCAGTGCAATGTGATTTTGTTTTATGCAATAAATTCTTTTATTATTATTATTTCCTCTTTATTTCATTTTTCATACTTATAAATTATATTTTTAAATATTAGAATAAAAAATTATATAAAACATTTAAAAATATAAAAAATAGTAGCCCACCGGTATCGGGAACAGGGTCCAAGCTACCGGCGGTCAGGGCTCCAGAGAGAGGAACCTCCTAACGATGCGAGCCGTGTCCAGGAGTACAGCTTTCTGAATCAAGCCCTTAATCCAGCTGCCCAACGAGAGCCTCCTTAGGTGTTGGTCGAGACTCTTGGCAATTAAGCCATTGGCTGATACGACTGTCGGCACAATGATCGCAGAGTCCACATCCCACATGTCGACAACCTCGTGAGCCAAGTCAAGATACTTGATTTGTTTATCTTTCTCGGCCTTCATGAGGTTCCCGTCATGCGGGACTGTTATGTCAATGATCATTGCGCGCCGCTCTGTTCGATCCACCACCAGTATATCAGGCTTATTGGCAACAATAGTCCTGTCAGTGATGATGGATCGATCCCAGTACAATGTGATATTTCCATTTTCGAGAACTGGGTCGGGCACGTACCTGTAGTACGGCACTTCCGATTCCACTAGGCTGTATTTCAGAGCAAGTTGCTGATGGATAATCCTGGCTACAAGGTTGTGTCTATGCAAGTATTATTATTTATTATTATAAGGGTTCCTTATTGACTACGGAACCCTAAAAACAGATAAATAAATCCCAAATTGGACAAATCAGACTGTATTCCACCAATCAAGTACCTACTTGATTTAGTATACATTTAGTAAGATACATAATATCTATAAGTAAAGGTTCTCACAATTTTACAGTGACATAATAGGTACCTACCAATTATGTCACTGTACATGTCAATAGATAGGTACCTATTATGTCACTGTAAAATTATGAGAACCTTTACATACAGATAGATGTATCTTAATAAGGGCTTTTTTTTTTGGGTGGGAAATCATCAAATGTCTTCTCCCGCTCTGGGCGGAGCGGAAGGGCGTGTCAGACTTTTACTGACTAAAACCCACCCGTGTTCCTTCAGTTGCCTGTTGCCAGGGTCCCGGTATCCCTTTCGGACTATTCCGCAACCCTGGCAGATCTTACTAAGGGCTGATTTCATCAAAGTCTGATATCTTTTATCCTTGGAATAAAATTATCGTCTGACAGTTTTTGTATGGAAAAACTGTCAAATTCGCAGGATAGGACGTCTTATACTCGGTATAAAAGTTTGGTGAAATTCACCCTAAATGTATACTAAATCCGGGGTATAATTGACCAAATTCTCAACTCAATCTAATGGAATCGTCAAACTTGGTCCAAGGGTCAAATTGGTCCCATATAGTTTAATTTTATCGCTTCCTAACGGGGCGCTAAGGTAGCCCGCGAAATTCAAAGGAAATGTTAGATTATTGTTTGGGGCTTTTATTGATTTATTTATTCGAAGCATATAGTACCTACATATAAATATATGGCACCACTTATTTATAATTCAATTCCAAATTTTATAACTGATCGTCCTTACAAAAAATTCTGCATAGTACTAAAAAAATGGCTCATTTCACATAGTTATTATTCAATAGGTGAATTTCTAAAAAAAACTTCTTGTCGGTCCTATCATTACAGGAATGCATTGTAGTTTTAATATAATTTTGTTCTGTTATTTTTTATTTTGTGCCTTCTGCCATAGGTACCTATACATTTAAATATATATTTTGTTAAATCAGTTGTGTTGTGGATATTGAAGATTGATGTACCTACTTACCTATTTGTTTATTTGCCATACTTTTAATATTTGCATGTCAAAAAATGGCGAAATGTGTCATCGCTCAAGCTTATTTTTATCTACCACCTTTATATTACCACATTTACAGCAAATAAATGACTTTGACTTTGAAGCTGCTGTGAACAGAGAAGAGATTATATTTTAATGAAAGCACAGCACCCTTCCTTAATTATTTAATGTTTAAATAATTATAATTAAAAAATATAAATTGCAACCCACAGTAATTATTGATTTTGGCAACACTGTTCTGTTGGATAACATGACAATAGTCATTGTGAAATGTGAACGTCAATCAAATGTCAAATATAAGTCAATGCGTTAGCAAACAACGGAACGTACATAAGTGATTTGAATTTGTTTTTGTTATTTTTCTTCAAGTTTCTTGTTTAATGGCGTAATAGCAAGGTGCGGGTGTTGAGAGGTTAAAATCAAGCAAACGGAAAAATAGTGATTTTGACAATGTTAGTGAAATGACAACTGACAAGTGTGACAAACATACTGACACAGGTAATGTTTTCATAGATTCCATGAGGAGGCAAAGGAGTCAATGCCATACAGCCAAATCATGGAGATAATTCGTTGGTTTTATTTTAATATTGTTTTTAAAATATTTTAAATAACATTATGGTGTATAATTTGCTTTAAAAATAATACAGGCTGTAAGGGTAAACACTCTTGCCATTCAAACCATGGGTAGTTGACTTAAATATAATAATAAATGACCGAACACAACAAAAAAAAAACGTCATTTTCATGAAAAGCTTTTAAAAAGTTTCTATCCGACACCGTGGTCTCTAGCGAAACAGCTGACTGACTGAGGGAGGGGTCGCGCTCGCGGCCGGTCAGGTCACATCCCCGCCTGTGTTGAGACGCAAGTTCGTTGCCCTAGCGCATAGGGCAACGAACTTGCGTCTCTTGTGGTAAAATATAGATTAAAACATAAGAAAAAAAAAGTTGTAATTTTCCATTGGTTTTACGTTCTATAAATGAAACCAAACCACTGGTTTCAAGGATAACGGTGTTTACCCTAACACCCTGTATAATAACAGTTTTTTCCATGTTTCAGTGTACAAAAATAATATTACGATACAAAAAATATCTGGATATAAAAAATCTAAATCTGTGGTCTATAGTCTGAAATAAAGATATATATATATTTTTTTTTTAATATTTATTAATTAAATAATGGTGCTTTTAATATTTTTTTGTTCTTGTTAGAATTATCCTGGATAATTTTCCCCATCAGATAAACCGCATAATTTATAGTTGTTTAAAAACAAAATTATTTTAATCCCATTGCCATCTTACGTTTTTTTGCAATTTGCAGCCAGTGTCAGGTTGTATGTTGATTAAAATATGATTCGCGACCGTAACACATATAGCTTTGCAGAATTAAAATCATTAGAACCCCTTAAAATTTTTAACCGACTTTTAAAAGGAGGAGGTTATCAATTCGGATGTTTTTTTTTAATGTTTGTTCGGGCATAGCTCTCGGGCACAGCAGCTGCACACTAATGTCACTCGTTCCGGTTGGCTTTTGAAACTGCCCTCATCTTGTGGGTGATCCTTTTATACAGGGTGTTAGGGTAAACACCGTTATCCTTGCAACCAGTGGTTTGGTTTCATTTATAGAACGTAAAATTAATGGAAAATTACAACTTTATTTTTTATTTTTTTAAATCTACAGTTTTCCACAGGAGACGTAAGTTTGTTGCCCTATGCGCTAGGGCAACGAACTTGCGTCTCAACACGGGCGCGGGGTGCGGGACGTGACCTGACTGGCCGCGAACGCGACCCCTCCTTCAGTCTCTCAGCTATTTCGCTAGCGAGCACGGTGTCGGATAGAAACTTTTTTAATGAAAATAACGTATGTTTTTGTTGTGTTCGGTCATTTGTTCTTATATTTAAGTCAACTACCCATGGTTTAAATGACAAGAGTGTTTACCCTTACATCCTGTATTAGCACAGGTGTGAGTACTATGTACTATAGAGCTACCATTTACCGGGTAATTTGTCTTTCATTGACTTGAATGTGCCCTGGCGGCTGGGAATGTCATGCTCACTCAAATGTCTCGCTGATGGTGGCGCGTGTGTTGGATCATTTAGCTCCCTTCAAAATGGTTGATCTGCATGGTGCTGATCCATGCGTCATGTTCGTGAACGGGCGCCGTCAGTTGTGACTGGTCATCTCTTAGCTGCCATGGCTTATTTTAATTTTTGATTTGTTTTTATGTTATAATTGCGGACGCTTTTAGCATGCTTTCTACATTGTTCTCACACTTATAATTTCAACATGAATGATGTAAATAATATTTTGATTTAAAAGAGTGTCCGTGGAGTTTCTTGCCCGTTCTTCTCCATAGGTACCTACTACGCTTTGGAATGGGCAACTAGCTTCATATTTCTGACTGACCGACTCCTTGACAATTCAAAAGTGCCTGTAAATGGTTTAATTGAAATAAATGCTTTGAGTTTGAGTTTAATTCTAATCTTTGTAGCTTATAGAAGTAATTTCCGATCCAATGTGTAATAAACTAGCTAGTCTGTTGGGGGCAGTGATCGGAGAAAGGTGAGCTAAAATACCTAAAGTTCGAAAAAGAACAGAGACATAGTGAAGACGCCTTACGACAAAATATTTTTTCGGGCCTCATCATCCTCATCTGCCCAGCCTTTTCCCAACTATGTTGGGGTCGGCTTCCTGTCTAACCGGATGCAGCTGAATACCAGTATTTTACATGGAGCGACTGCCTATCTGACCTCCACAACCCAGTAACTGGGTAATACGATACCCCTTGGTAAAACTGGTTGTCAGACTTTTAGGCTTCTGACGACCCGTAACGACTGTCAAAGATCCACGAATGACAGCCGGGACCAACGGCTTAACGTGCTTTCCGAGGCACGGAGGAGTTTCGGTATGTAAAGATGGTCACCCATCCACGGACCAACCCCGGCAAGCGTAGCTTAACCTGATGGATCGTCCCGCCAGTATTCTTCGAAAAGGTTGGCAAAAGACTTATTTAGTACACCCACTTATCAGAAATTATGGAAATTGTAAAAAACTGGCCAAGTTCATGTCGACCCACGCACAATGAAAGGTTCCGTAGTTGGGATGAATTTATCCAACAAACTTAACATTGTAGTTGAAAAACAGGTTCTTGCAACGCATTTTTCTTTCTTTTTGCTAAGTTGATCCCATCCACGGACCAACCCCGGCAAGCGTAGCTTATCCTGATGGATCGACCCGGCTGTTATAACTTGGACACGAGCTCCTCCTAACATACTATACTCCATTTTAAATAAGATTAAGATATTTATTACTTTTTTTTTTTTTTTTTTTTTTTTTTTTTTTTTTTTTTTTTTTTTTTTTTCTAACTGAACAGACAGCTGTGCTGCTGGGGAGTTTGTTGCGCCACTTCTTCTTCCCAGCTAAAGCACTAGGAAGTGGTGAAGGGTGGGCGTTTTTGGGGGACTGTCTTATGTAATTTTGACGTTCGAAAAGTGCTGATTCTCAGCCTAGTTTGAATAAATGACTTTTGATTTTGATTTTGATTTTGATTAGACATTCAAATAAACCGATTTTGACTTCTATTGCGTTGGTAGCATGACAAATGGCATCTGCAGTAGACAGTTAACCTTTTTTGCTTTTAATGCCATCCTTATGCATACGGTATAGAAGTCAAAATCGTTTGAAGGGACTGTAATAAGGTTTTTTTAATGTCTAATCTTATTTCAAATGGAGTATAGATAAAATATTGTTTAATTTTTTTATGTGGAATAATTCTATTGCATTTGTGGAAACTTTTCACAAAATATTCAATTGATTTTAATGGTTTATTTGGAATTTATAAAGCTTTATTTAGAACACTCAATCCTTCTATTTCGTAAAAAATATAATTACATTTTAAAAAGGTACGCACAACCCTCCTTGCTTTAAAGGAAAAAAGACAAAAAATAAAACAACAAAATCTTGATGCATGATATAATTAAAAACTTATAAAATCTACAATCAAATACCATTAAACGTATGCCAATTGTCGTCATTAATTGAAATGGCGGCGCTAATCGTGCCTCTCGCTTGCACATACAAGACATGACCGATGTGCGAGTGAAAGGGCATGATGAGCGTTTCGTAAGATCACCATTTTCAATTCGTTTCTTTAATAGCACGGGTTATATTATTATCACTTACGATTTTTCAAATTTAGATTCAGAAAAATATGATCTATTTTTGCTTTGATTATGACTGTATCCTTTTCTTTCATGGTGTGTGTGGCTAGACCCATTAGGACCGTTCAGTGTTTCCTCACGCTCGACAAAATGCTGTTCCTTCTGATCTTGTTGCTCACTCTCCTTATACTTACGAATCGAACCCTTCTTCCCCTTCGTTTCAACGAAATGACTTTCCTTTTTATGTTTGCCTTGGAAATCATCAGATTTTTTTCCTGATACGTTATATGAGCTTCCATTGCCATTTTTCCCCTGTTTTTTATATGCATCGTAAGCTCCGGCACCAAATTCTTCGTACTCGTATGAGGAACGTTCTTGTCTGTTGGCGTTACCGGAATTATAGCCGGACGCATTATTATTCGAGGTATTTTCTTCAGAATTTGAGTCGCCACTGTTAGAATTATTCGGGTTAGTTCCTCCATTATTAGAATCGGTTACTGTATCTTGGTCGCACCCAGACTCGCTAGTGCTGCCATTTTCAGACTGGCTTGACTTGCTTGATTCCCTGGACTTATTTATTGCAGTTGTAGAGTCGTCATTACTTCCACTTGATTCGGAATTGGATCTAGAACTGTCAGTAGTAGACGGGTTAAAGTTATCTGAGCTGTTGTTTTCGGTTGTAGTTGAGATACTGCTTGAGCTAGTATTTTTGGTGGCACTAGTGCTTTTTGCACTTGAGTCGGAACTCGAAGAGGCAGAGCTACTACCAGTAGATACAGATGAAGAAGCAGAGCTATCAGCACTTGTCGCTGGGGCATAGTAATCATCATCACAATTTTCGCCACCTTTTCCGGGTTTGTTACCAATATTCCCAGGTTTATTGGCTTCTGATCCTCCAGAAGTTGATGTTTTAGAACTTGTAGAACTAGAACTTGAGCTAGATGATGAAGAGCTGGAACTCTTTGTATCATAATTATCTTTACCAGATGTACTTGGAACAGATTGTGCTGAATCTTCGCCGTCAGTCGTAGATCCATCAGGTTGGTTACCGTTACGACGATTACCGTCGTCATTTTCAGATGTTTTTTCGTCACCTGAGTTATTGTCACCTGATTGTCCAGAAGTCGTTTTTCCAGAACGAGTGGAAGCCTCAGTTGAGCTAGATGTTACGGTGTTTCTAGAGCCAGAAGATGTATAATAAGACGTATTTGTTTCAGTGGTTGTTGATCCAGATTTGTTGGAAGAGCTATCACCTTTCTTTTTGGAATCGTCATCATCATCACCACTTTCACCACCTTTGCCGGGTTTAGGATAAGACGTATTAGCTTCAGTGGTTGTTGATCCAGATTTGTTGGAAGAGTTACCACCTTTCTTTGGAGAATTGTCATCATCATCACCAAATTCACCACCTTTGCCGGGTTTGTTAACATCATTGGCACCTGATCCTTCAGAAGTAGATGTTTTAGAACCTGTAGAACTAGAACTTGAGCTAGATGATGAAGAGCTGGAACTCTTTGTATAATAATTATCTGTACCAGATGTACTTGGAACAGATTTTGCTGAACCTTCGCCGTCTGTCGTAGATCCATCAGGTTGGTTACCGTTACGACGATTACCGTCGTCATTTTCAGATGTTTTTTCGTCACCTGCGTTATTGTCACCTGATTGTCCAGAAGTCGTTTTTCCAGAACGAGTGGAAGCCTCAGTTGAGCTAGATGTTACGGTATTTCTAGAGCCAGAAGATGTATAATAAGACGTATTTGTTTCAGTGGTTGTTGATCCAGATTTGTTGGAAGAGTTACCACCTTTCTTTGGGGAATTGTCATCATCATCACCAAATTCACCACCTTTGCCGGGTTTGTTAGCATCATTGGCACCTGATCCTCCAGAAGTAGATCCTTTAGAACCTGTAGAACTAGAACTTGAGCTAGATGATGAAGAGCTAAAACTCTTTGTATAATAATTATCTGTACCAGATGTACTTGGAACAGATTTTGCTGAACCTTCGCCGTCTGTCGTAGATCCATCAGGTTGGTTACCGTTACGACGATTACCGTCGTCATTTTCAGATGTTTTTTCGTCACCTGCGTTATTGTCACCTGATTGTCCAGAAGTCGTTTTTCCAGAACGAGTGGAAGCCTCAGTTGAGCTAGATGTTACGGTGTTTCTAGAGCCAGAAGATGTATAATAAGACGTATTTCTTTCAGTGGTTGTTGATCCAGATTTGTTGGAAGAGCTATCACCTTTCTTTTTGGAATCGTCATCATCATCACCACTTTCACCACCTTTGCCGGGTTTAGGATAAGACGTATTAGCTTCAGTGGTTGTTGATCCAGATTTGTTGGAAGAGCCTTTCTTTATGGAATTGTCATCATCATCACCACTTTCACCACCTTTGCCGGGTTTAGAATAAGACGTATTAGCTTCAGTGGTTGTTGATCCAGATTTGTTGGAAGAGTTACCACCTTTCTTTGGAGAATTGTCATCATCATCACCAAATTCACCACCTTTGCCGGGTTTGTTAACATCATTGGCACCTGATCCTTCAGAAGTAGATGTTTTAGAACCTGTAGAACTAGAACTTGAGCTAGATGATGAAGAGCTGGAACTCTTTGTATAATAATTATCTGTACCAGATGTACTTGGAACAGATTTTGCTGAACCTTCGCCGTCTGTCGTAGATCCATCAGGTTGGTTACCGTTACGACGATTACCGTCGTCATTTTCAGATGTTTTTTCGTCACCTGCGTTATTGTCACCTGATTGTCCAGAAGTCGTTTTTCCAGAACGAGTGGAAGCCTCAGTTGAGCTAGATGTTACGGTATTTCTAGAGCCAGAAGATGTATAATAAGACGTATTTGTTTCAGTGGTTGTTGATCCAGATTTGTTGGAAGAGTTACCACCTTTCTTTGGGGAATTGTCATCATCATCACCAAATTCACCACCTTTGCCGGGTTTGTTAGCATCATTGGCACCTGATCCTCCAGAAGTAGATCCTTTAGAACCTGTAGAACTAGAACTTGAGCTAGATGATGAAGAGCTGGAACTCTTTGTATAATAATTATCTGTACCAGATGTACTTGGAACAGATTTTGCTGAACCTTCGCCGTCTGTCGTAGATCCATCAGGTTGGTTACCGTTACGACGATTACCGTCGTCATTTTCAGATGTTTTTTCGTCACCTGCGTTATTGTCACCTGATTGTCCAGAAGTCGTTTTTCCAGAACGAGTGGAAGCCTCATTTGAGCTAGATTTTACGGTGTTTCTAGAGCCAGAAGATGTATAATAAGACGTATTTGTATAATCATTATCTGTACCAGATGTACTTGGAACAGGTTCTGCTGAACCTTCAACTGCGGGTGAAGGTTCATCATCATCACCACTTTCAGCAACTTTGCCGGGTTTGTTAGCATCATTGGCTCCTGATTCTCCAGAAGTATATGTTTGAGAACCTTTAGAAGAACCACTCGAGCTAGATGATGAAGAGCTGGAACTTGCTTTACTAGATCCTGTAGCAGATTCTGATATTTCTGATTTTGTATTGGTGTTGGAGCTAATCGGTGAACTCGCAGTCTCATCACCATTCCTAGTGCCAGAATCATCATCAATATCACTGTCATCTTCATCATAATTGTTTCCGTTGTCACAATTTTCATCAGCTCTATCAAAGATTTTTTCTTTACCTCCTTTATTTGGAAGTTGATTATTATTTTGAGTTGAGGTTTCTTCATTATTATTGTTTTCCTTTTTTGAATCTCTCTTAGTATCGTTTAAAGAGTCAGTGCATTTAGTTTCATCTTTGTTGTTACTATTTTCATTTTGAGATGTAGTGGTAGTTTTTGTTTCAGGTAATTTTGAACTATCATTGGGCGTTTTACCATCATTTTTATCTAAATTATCCTTAAGTATTATTGTTATTTTTCTTACGCCATTTTGTCTTCCATTCGTAGCTTCCGCGCTTTCTTTATTTTGATTATGTCTTTTGATAATCTTCTTTCGATTTTCTTGTTTAGGATTTGTGATTTTCCTTTTTAAGATGTTCTTATCCTTTGCAGAACTACTTGTGGAAGAACTTGATGTAGATTGAGATTTTTCTTCAGTTTGAATAGTTTTAGTTGTAGATCTACCGCTGTCAGTTGCACCTCGTGAGTCCTCGTTGGTTTTACCGGTGTTAGTGGAAGAGCTAGATTCTGCTTCGTTATTCTTTAAAGACTGATCGTTGGTAGTAGCGTCATCTTCAGTAGATCCAATATCATCATTTGTCCCATTAGAGCTATAGGCTTCTTCATTATCCCCGTCATCACCATTATTACCCGTCTTGAATTGCTCATTTGAGCAGGGCTTAAATACTGATGACCATTGCTTTTGGAAGCTGGTCGAAGCATCTTCTGTGATTATGTTTTCAAATTCACCAAAATCTGGGGAAGAAAATTTAGCTAATGTTATTTGTTTTTGTTTGCGTTTGCAATCTCAAACTCAAACTCAAAGCATTTATTTCAATTAAACCATTTACAGGCACTTTTGAATTGTCAAAGAATCGGTCAGTTTGTCAAAAAGTTGAAGCTAGTTGCCCATTCCAAATCGTAGATCTCTATGGAGAAGAACGGGCAAAACTCCAAGGACACTCTTTTAAAATGGATATAGATATTACAAAACCCTGGGTACCGCATTCTTGGTGCTTCTATATGTGAGAACAATGTCAAATGAAAAATCATCAAAAACAATTCAAAATATAAGATTAAAAATAAGCCCTGGCAGATAAGAGATGACCAGTCTCAACTGACAGCGCGTTCACGAACATGACACGTGGATCAGCACCATCCAGCTCAACCATTTTGTAGGGTTTGTTGAGACACAATTTACCACCTTACTATTTTGATAAAAGAATCCTTTGTCTTAAACCACGTCATGATCTACCAGTGTGCTAAATTTCATTGGAATCTTTTCAGCTGCTAAGACATGAAAAGGTATCAGACAGATAGACGGACAGGCAGACAGAGTTACTTCGACAATTATAATATCAGTATGGAAGTATGGTTTACTACGTCACCCCCGGGAGGCACAAGGGCATACGAGTATACAGGTTGTAAGGCCCCTCCGCAGATTAATGGGATGAATTCAGTATATCATACTAAGACGAATGGTACATGAAATTATTTTAGGAACGTTATGGGAATCCAATAGATCTGATTTGTTTTGACCTCACACGCAATGTATCGTTTCCGTGGCAAAACGAACGTAGCCGCACTCCCCGTGGCAGGGAGGCGCAGTCGCGGCACGTGATTTATCAATGTAAATGTAAATTGGAAGAAGGAGGCTAACAGAAGAATTCAGCTGGGCTGGGCAGCTTTTGGGAAGCTCCGTCGAGTCTTCTCGTCGCGTATCCCGCAGAGCCTAAAGACTAAAGTCTTCAATCAGTGCGTCCTGCCTGTGATGACCTATGGAGCCGAAACGTGGACACTCACGGTACGGCTGGTCCATAAATTCAAGGTCGCTCAGCGAGCTATGGAACGTGCTATGCTTGGAGTATCTCTGAGAGATAGAATCCGGAATGAGGTAATCCGGCAGAGAACCAAAGTTGTCGACATAGCTCACAGAATAAGCAAGCTGAAGTGGCAATGGGCCGGCCATATTAGCCGTAGAACCGATGACCGCTGGGGTAGACGTGTTCTTGAGTGGAGACCGCGAATCGGAAAACGTAAGGTAGGACGCCCTCAGGCTAGGTGGAGCGACGATCTTCGCAGGGTGGCTGGTAGCAACTGGATGAGAGCTGCCGATAATCGAGCTGAATGGCGTGCAATTGGAGAGGCCTATGTCCAGCAGTGGACTGCTATAGGCTGATGATGATGAAATGTAAATTTGTTATTTTAACATCCATTACTGTTTATTTTTTTTATTTTAGCTATTTTATTTACATAAATGGAGTGCTTAGTACAGGGAATGTAATACAATAGAAATAAAGGAATAGTAATTGTTTTTTTTTTTTATATAAAAAAGAACATTTTTATTTCTTGATATCAACATTAATTTATCAGTAATCAGTAATCAGTAATCATTTATTTATTTGCAAACATGGGTACAGATATACATCGATGAACTAAATATGATGATAATATGATTAAGTATGATGAACTGAATATGATGATATGATGATGATGATTTATAGAACTAAATTAATGTTGACATCAAGAAATGAAAATGGCTCAAGGCTAGGAACCGGTTTTAACAATACCGGTTAATACCGGTTTATTTCGGTTTTCCTCCGAACTTTTCTTAATATTTGGATTTATTTATTTTGTTTCTAAACTTACCTAAATAATATGCGCGAGAATATGCCTTGTTGTTGATAACATTCAGAATATCTGAAAAAGAAAAAAAAAAAAACTCACTCTAGGAAAAAGTCCCATAGACTTTTGGCACTTACATGACATTAACAGGAACCCCGAAGGGTTAGGCAGGGATGTACCTTCAGTACTCCCAACATTTCACCAGTTATGTTAAAGTCCCATGAAATAGGGGGCGAGCCAATCAATCGGGCACAAATCCAGATTCCGGCCTGGTACTGAGATATTTCAGATAGAAAACCCAATAACACTTTGCCCAGCCCGGGAATTGAGCCCGGGACCTCATGCTCAGCAGTAGCACTTGCAACCACTAGACCACCGAGGCAGTGAAGAAGTTAAAATTAAGATAATTAACAAAGTAATAATCACCTCTAACGACGTATTGTCCAACTGTAACAGAAATGGGTATGTTAAAAATAAGTTTTAAAGATAAAAATAAGTGATAAAGATAAAAATAAGTGTTAAAGATAAAAATAAGTGTTACTTAAAGATAAAAATAAATGTTAAAGATAAAAATAAAACAATAATATAGAATGCGTGCCACGAAAAATGGCCAACGCGCGGAAAATTGTGGAACTACATTTGTAGGGTTCCGTAGTCATCAAGAACCCTTATAAGTTATATGCAATGTGATGCGATGTCATAGAAACTAGCGCCGCGTCAAATGGACTGCAGTGATTGCGTGGATTCTAAGCATAATCAGCTTATAGGCTTAAGGCCCTACCCAACCTCAAATATTATCTCGCTCGCACCATACTACTCGCGGCCTGAGTGAGATCGAGACGGAGTGGGGTGCTGGCGGCTCTCAAGCTTCGAATAGTTTAGGTAATTGCTTTTTACAATGAACATAATGGTAAATAAAAAACATAAGACCTGCTTTATATTTAGTTCAGTTATTATGCAAAGTTTCATGATCTAATTTGAAGTATTTTTTGAATACCAGTGGTTTAGGGGTAATCTAAAATTTTATGCAATCATGTTTTCGTCAAACATAGGACCTAGAATCAATCCTCAACTGTAACATTATATATTTATTTCAAAATTAATGCTGCAGTATTTTCGGCATAACGGAGGATCATGCTAAGCAATTTGAGGTAGGGTAGGCCCTTAAGGGAACTAGGCCTAGGGACATAGGCCTCCTCTCTGCGAGAGGGATTGGGCCATAATCCACCACGCGGGCACAGTGCAGGTTGGTGGATGTCACATGCCTTTGAATTTTTGGTTCTAGGACATGCCGGTTTCCTCAAGATATTTTCCTTCACCGTTTTGAGAGCAGTGGTGATGAAATAATGAACGTATGTAAATTGTTCTTTTTATATTAAAAAAACGCTATGTAATGTATGTTTTTATCAAAAAATACTTACGTTCGGGGTGGTAGCTGTTTGCAAGCCATCCAATGATAGTTGTCACTGTAAAAAAAAAAAAAATAACACAGCGTAAAAAACATAGCCCACGAATCTAATAAAATAAAATAAACTTTTTACAAAAAAAAACAGACTTCCAACAAAAACACTAAAAACGTGAAAAATAACTTTTATTTTGGAAGTCGGTATCTTTGCTTTTCAATTTTCGTTTTTTGCCACCGACTTCCAAAATAAAAGTTATTTTTCACGTTTTTAGTGTTTTTGTTGGAAGTCGGTTTTTTTTTGTAAAAAGTTTTTATTTTTCACTTTTTAGTTGTGGTACCTAGGTACCCCACACAAATTCGAATACCACTACCTGCTATGTAAATAACAGTGAAGGAAAATTAAGATATCGTCTACATACGCAGTGGGTAAAATACGTAATGATTGAAGCTAACTCAAAAACTACGCAAGCAAAATTAATAAAATTTATATGGAACCACCTCTGAAGCATGACCTACCAAACAAAAAAGTATCATCAAAATCGATTCATAATTGGCGGAGTAATCGCGTAACATACAAACAAAAAAAAAAAAAAACCATACAGACGAATTGAGAACCTCCTCCTTTTTGATGAAGTCGGTTAAAAAGAGGCATGTGGGAGGAGGTCATAAAGACTACTCAAACCAAATAAAAAACCAAGACAGAGCGCTGTCAACAGTGACGTGAAACCGGCTTCGTAAACATGAGTGCACTTAAAGAAAACCAGTTTTAAATGTTTATAACTTAATTTTAAATACCCCCACGAAACCTGAACCGTTGCATGCACCTATAAACACAATGTTTTGCGTGCGTTACGTTGCGCACTATCGTAAACAGCGATTTGTCACACCAAAAATAAAAGTCGTTTCCCAGAAATTATCTTTGTGCAATATGTACAGAATGTGTAGTTGAGGGCTATGTAATGGGTCTTTTTACCCGTCTGGGGGTCTCAACTCGAACAAATTATAATTAGTCTGGAGAAAATATCATAGATGGCAGCATAAGTAACAATTTATGAAATTAACAATCACTAAAAAGCATTAACAGCAAATTTTGGCTGAGGTAATATATGTAAAAATCAAAACATCTTTGTTTAATGCTGATTAATGTACGAGTATTTACACTCATAAATCTCGTATTTTCAACAAAAAACTTAAATTAAGCCGTTTACTTCAATTCGAACCCTTAGAATGATAAATCTGTAAATCATTTTTTTGAGAGATCTTTGCACTATATGACGTTTTACTCAAGTGATTTCAGGGTCACTTTAAACTTGCGTTTAATTCCTTTCATTAAGGAAAATCAATCAATTTTTTTTTACGTAGAAATATAAGAATTGGACACCTAGGAAGAAAAAACGTAAAAATGGAAGAAAAACATCTAGGAGTCTTGCGTAGTATCTAGGCAAGACTCCTAGATGGCGTGGTAAAACTACAGTCTCTGGCAATTAGTGAGTGGCTGATGCTGCCATCTGTTGAAAAAATGGAGGAAGAAAAATAGCCAGCTCAATAGCCGGACTTAGGGTGGTGCCATTTCTTTGTATGGGATTGGGTATCTGTACGTAGTATTATAATATCTGTGAACCTGTATACTGCTAACATTAGCACGTACCCATAAGATTTTTCCTTAGAAAAAATCACTCAAAGGGCCTAAAGAAGTTTTTACTTCAAAACTATTTTTTGAAGGGGTTACTTACCCTTTGCGAAGACCGTGTTAATATCTTTTCTTGACCATTTCTCTGGTGCACCTATTAAAAGAAAAGAAACCTTGTTAGGAAGAAAATACGATTTATTTTACGACACTTTTTCTATGATGGACTCCACAATAAATATAATTTTATTCAAAGAGTAAAAAAATATTAATTTTAACGTAGAAAGAAAAAGGGATTTTTATAAAAGATCCTCTACAACTTAATGGCCACTTTTTTTAAATAAATAAACCTCTAAAAAATTTTGCGCTTCAAATGATGCATTCCTTTTTTAATAATTAAGCCTCTTTTTATCATTATAGCCTTTCCCACAGTTGGTTGCAGTAAATAAGCTAGGGCTGGAGACCAAAGGCGTCAACCGCCAAATACAAGTTAGAGACTTAAATTATGAATTATTTGAGACTAGTTCTTGCCCGCGAGTTTGTCTGCAATCCAGGATGAAAAGTAGCCTATGTCCTTCTCCAGGTTATGGTCTACCCATGTGCCTATCATCCAGATCCGTTCAGCCGTTTTGTGTAACAAACAAATAAATAAACTCACTTTGTTTATCAAAATTATTTTCTTTCTTTCTTTCTCTTTCGCGTATATAATATTAGGCTGAATTCAAAAAAAAGAGGCGCGAACATTATATTAGAGTGTTCAATAATATTTTTAGGAGCTCAACATAGGAATCATTAGAGGTTCGATTAAATAAACAAAGAAAAATATTTTATTCATTTAAAAATATATGAGAAATACTTACGTTCAAAAAGTTTAGAAATATCCAAAATAGCTAAAACAATATTCTTGCCATATCCTGCAACAGAAAAAAAAAACCGGTTAAAACAAGGTAAATCTTCTGACATAGGTACATAAAGAGGGCTATTACTGACAAATGCTTGCACTGACTGGACAAAAGTCCACTCAAATCTGTGTGGTTCTTTCCTCAAAAGACCATTTCAGACTCTAATCTCCTCATATGGCCTGACCAAGATTATGTCTGGACTTTAAATGAGACGGTGACCTCTGAGTTTGTTTCGGCCTTTCTTCTCAGAGTAGTCAGATAGGAAACGCCGACCTCATCTAGCTTATTTTTACAACTTTTTAATATGACGTGTAAAAGTGATTCCAATATCCTATGTACAGAATAAACAATTTCTCATTTCATTACATTCATCCTAAGCGCCCTGCCGAGTGTAACGTGTTACCAAAATGGGTTGTGGAGATCAGATAGCCAGTCGCTCCATGTAAAATACTGGTATTCAGCTGCATCCGGTTAGACAGGAAGCCGACCTCAACATAGTTGGGAAAAGGCTAGGCAGATATATGTAGTACAAGAAGAAATACGGGTTGTGTGAAAGATGTGATGTCTTCACATATAATTATATAATTAATGTATACAAAATATTGTAAAACATTTTTAAAAGAGTAACGGTGGAGTTTCTTGCCCATTCTTCTCCATACGAAAACTACCTTTTGGAAGGGGCAACTAGAATCAATTCTATTTCTTTGTTTGACATTCAAAAGTGCCATATAAGTGCCTATTTGAATTAAATTATTTGACTTTGACTTTGACTTTGATGATATAGCTAGAAAGAGGGTGACTGATAGAGATGTATGGGCTCGGAAACCGGTTTTGGTCTTTGACGTCGAAACAGATACGATTGCGGTTTCGGCTACCGGTGTTTTAACTGGTTAATGATGAAACCGTTTTTTTACAAATTCCGATTATGTTTTTTTTTACGAGACAACGGATAAGCAAATTAATAAACGGTGGCGGCGGGCGTCTGAGTAACACCAGTTTACTCAGGTTAGCGCGAGTTTTAAAATTCTATTTTCTGTAATAACCGGTAACCAAAATTATTTAGGCTCAGTTAAAACGGTTTTTGCAATTAACCGGTTAATCGATGAACGGTTTTATGAACAATATTAATTAACCGGTATTTCAAAACCGGTTTCAAACCCTGGTTGGTAGAAGAGGACATGCTGGCCACTAATAAATTGGCATAAGTACAGGAGAATGATATGAGAGCTGCCGAGAATCGAGCTGAAATCGAATGGCGTGCAATTTGAGAGGCCTATGTCCAGCAGTGGACTCCTAAAGGCTGATGATGATGATGATGACAGGAGAATGACGAGAGATACTTACCATCAAATCCATCGAGTCCGCCTTGGTGTTGCAGGCGATTTTCGAAATCTCTGATTACGTGATGAATTTTATTCCTTCTTATGAATTCTGCTGCGTTGGTATAACGGCCTCTATAAGGCTCCAGGCCCCATTTTTTGACATATGCCCCGCTTGAGCAAAGTTGTACTGTAAACATAAAACGTTTTCTTTACTACATAACATAATTCTTGATAATTATAATAACTATGGTGTATGTTCCAATTATATTAGCTTCATTCATTTACTTTTGCATGCTAGTTTTAGCGAATTGTGTTAGAAACTGTTAAAAACACGACCATCTGTAATGTACTACAACTCTTGCAAAAAATACATTTCATTTCATTTCATTTTCATTTCATTTTATAACTTCAACCCTATACGCCCGAGGCAGCGCGGCCTCAGCGCTAAGAAACGTCTCTGGGCCTATACAAGAATTCAAGCCACAATTACAAAAGTTCATTAACTTTAACTAACTAACTTTTGTTCTATCATTAACTCATGCGTACCTACATAGTTAGTGTCTCCATAAATCACTAATATTGTTAATGAAACATTAGCTCATCAGCACTTAGTTAATGAGTCATTAACTTCTTGCACATAGATTTAATGAACCATTAGCTCATCAGCACTTAGTTAATGAGTCATTAACTTCTTGCACATAGAGTTAATGAACCATTAACTCATCAGCACTTAGTTAATGAATCATTAACTTCTTGCACTTAAAGTTAATGAACTATTAACTCACTATTTTTAAATTAGGTTTTATTTACCTTTCGTACGCTTAGCGTGGCGATTAGCTCCATGAGGTGTAACGTAACCATTGCCGAGTACGCAATCAACTATTCTGACAGCACTAATGACCACTGAAAAGGAATTTTTAATATAACATAGATTATCATCATCATCATCTCATCTGCCTAGCCTTTTCCCAACTATGTTAGGGTCGGCTTCCAGTCTAACCGGATGCAGCTGAATACCAGTATTTTACATGGAGCGACTGCCTATCTGACCTCCACAACCCAGTAACTGGGTGATACGATACCCCTTGGCAAGACTGGTTGTCAGACTTTCGGGCTTCTCACGACCCGTAACGACTAACTGTCAAAGATCCACAAATGACAGCCGGGACCAACGGCTTATCGTGCTTTCCGAGGCACGGAGGAGTCTCGATAAGTAAAGATGTTCACCCATCCGCAGAGCAACCCCGGCAAGCGTAGCTTAACCTGATGGATCGACCCGTGCGGCTGATATTACTTAGCTACGAGCTCTGTATTAAAAGGTTCAAAATATCTAAAAGCTCTGAAATTAAAATAGCCGTTGGTTTTTTTAAGAAATAAGATTTTAAATTAAAAAAAAATACTTACATTTTGATAACACGGTGCCAAGGCCAACTGTAACAGGAAAAAAATAAAATTAATAAATTCTACAACACTATTTAAATGACTTCTAAAGTCGGTGACAGACGTGCGTACTTAAAGTACGCGGTTTTTAAGTTCGCGGATGCAGATGTGTGAATAAAAGTAAATCATAATCAACAAATTATTTTACAAAAAAAAAAAACAACCGACTTCCAAAAAAAAACATTAAATAGTGAGAAATAACTGTATCACCGGAATTCGGTGTCTTTGGTTTTAAATTTTAGTTTTTTGCCACCGACTTAAGGTTAATTAAAGTTATTTCTCACTTTTTAATGTTTTTTTTTTGGTAAAAGCATTTATTTTTCATTTTTTTGTTGTGGTACCTACCTACCCCAAACAAATTCGAATACCTGCTATGTAAATTAAAATATCACTTTTCAGTGTTTTTTTGGAAGTCGGTTGTTTTTTTTTTCTTGCAAAGCGAAGCTAAGTACTCGTGTGTAACGTGGCGCGTTACAATAATAATAATAAATTTCATCTACATCCATGCTATAAATCCTCTATAAAAGTTCCTGAAACAGTTAGCTTATTGCCAACATTAAAACAACCAGTGGCATAGTAACCATAATATCATCCAAACGGGTGTTATAATGTTGTACTCAATTTCATAATGCAACTCATTTAAAAAAAGAACATTGTCATGCAGGCGCGTTTCACGAACAAAGCACCGTAATTTAAAAGAAAAAAACAAATGAAACTCGAAAAATTCGAATTTACGTGCGTCGTATCCCTCCATTTTTCTTCGATATTTTTTATAGAGGATTCATATCATGGGTGTAGATAAAGTCTTGTATGCAACTGTAAATAATTAGGTATTAAAAGACTCATGTGGTACTATTATCACACTCGTGTCGTCGTCAGTTAGGTATTCAAGAATATGACTTACGAGCTGGGTTCCATTGGTTGATGAGATCAGCAGCCCCTATGGTGTATACCAGCATGATTTCCAAAACATCATTGTAGCTCTTAATTTGCCCTAAAATAAAAAAAAATAAAATTAAAAATGATAAAAAAACAGAAAATAAAAAAAAGTACTAGTGACTGTAAGTGGTTACCACCACCTACGGACAACTGCAATACCAGCGGCACAACAGATGCGCTGCCAGAAAGACAAAGCTGACTGGTTGTCAGACTTTCGAGCTTCTGACGACCCGTAACTACTGTCAAAGAGACACAAATGACAGCCGGGACCAACGGCTTAACGTGCTTTCCGAGGCACGGAGGAGTCTCGGTATGTAAAAGTGGTCATCCACGGACCAACCCCGGCAAGCGTACCTTAACCTGATGGGTCGACCCGCCAGTATTCTTCGGAATGGTAGGCACAGAATGGTGTGTATTGTCCGATCGCGAAGCAGAATGAATTTCGTACAATGACCTTTCATTACATACCTCTATCGCTAGCGTTCAAATGTATTGCCGTCGCGCTCACGATACGGGCGGTCCTTCTAATATGTGAGCGCGACGGCAATATATATTTGAGCGCGAGTGATAGAGATAAGTAATGAAGGGTCATTGTACGAAATTCTTTCTGCTTCGCGACCGGACTTTAGTAACACTAGTAACTACACCTACTTATCACAAATTATGGAAATTGTAAAAAAGAAAAGATTTATTTCAACTTACTTTTGATTGATAGCCATTTGAAAGCCTTATAGGAACGCGATTTTCGGTCTAGAAAATAAAGAATAATCAAAATTAGTATTTTTCATTCATTTTCCATAAATATATGTATGAATCATTTTATAGAAAAAATTGTTCAATAAGATAATTAAACATTTAAAAAACCCCCGACAAACAGAAAACGATTTTTTTATATAGTTAAGAACACTCAATCAAGTTACCTTTCAAACAAAACTATAAAAATCAAAATCGGTTCAGCCGTTTGGCAGCTACAATCGCGCAGACAGCTATACAGACACACACGTTAAACTTATAACAACCCTCTTTTTCCGTCGGGGGTTGAAAACAAAAAAATACTGCTTACCGGCAATTCCTCCACCGAAGAATCCTGTAAATCAAATATAATTATTAAAAAGTCATATATTTTTATAAAAAACAGGCATAAAAAAAAAAATATATATAAATTAACTAGCTGCACCCCGCGGTTTCCACGTAAGTCGCGTAAGTCTCGATTCCGTGGGAACATCGGGATAAAAAGTATCCTTTATCCTATTCCAGGTCTTAGTCTACCCCTGTGCCAAATTTCACCCAAATCCGTTCAGCCGTTTTAGCGTGAAAGCGTAACAAACAAACAAACTCACTTTCGCATTTATAATTTAGTTAGGATTTAGGATTCAATAAAAAAAGGTATTTACCAGAACTAGCGAGGCTTAATCCAACAACCTGTAATTATCATAAAAATAAAATATAAGTAAAAATCTTTTTAAAAACAAGCTTTTGATGAACTAAAAAGGGTTTTCCCAGGGCCACTAAAAAGGGTTTTTTAGGCTGGCAACACTGGTAGCCGGTCGTCAAAAAAAACGGTCTCTAGGATAATTAGTTAATAAATTATTAAAAGTGTTATAATTATGTTAAATTAGTGTAATACAGTCGAACCTAGATACTAAGTATTATATCCAGTGATTATACAGTGTTTTTTGTCGCGAAAACTTCGTACAAAAATGAGTTAAAACCGGCTGTCAACTCAACACCTCAACGGTGACGGATTTCAAACTATCTTCGATCCCGGGGAGTATTTTGTTTTATTTAAGTTTTTGTAGTTAATGTTTCCAGACCACAGAACACCACAAAATACTGCTCAGGTCTTTGAGCTACGTCCATCACACACTTGCACGGTTTATGTCTCCTTTTGCTTGACAACAAGTGGAAGCAAAATCGACGACGAAAACATTCGCCCAGACAATAAACACTACATAATTTACTATACAAAATAAGCTCACTACGAGCTACTACTACTACAAAAATTGTACTTAATAATCCTGTAATGTGTCACAAATTCTTTACATAAAATAAGACTTTTGTACCTACATATCTAGTTAGAAGATATTTTAAGATAGTTTAAGTAAAGCAGTGTTTTCTATAATATTTCTCTTCTGTTGAACTTTCCCATCTCATTCTAATTAACTAAATCTTAATGTAACTATATTTATGCTATATTTTCTCATCAAATTACTTTAATTACTTTTTCCCCCAACTACCCCCTCCTTATTCACATATCAGAACATCTTTTCTTGCACTGTTATTTAGCTGCATAACTTCACACATTCCAGGTGACTGACAATATTTCTCAAAATGATGACCCGCAGAGCTACAATCAAGGAGATGGAAGCAAAACTGAGAGTTACCTTGAAGGATCTCGAAGCTTCTCAAGCTGAATGCAAACAACTGCTCCAGGAAAGAGAAGACAGTGAAGTGGAAGTAGTGAACATTATAGCTAAAAACACCTCCCTCAAAAATGAGCTGGCTGAGCTACACATAGAACACATGGACTTAGCGGACCAGTACAGTCAACTACAACAGCAAGTGTCAACATTCCAAGAGTGCAGTGACACCCATGAACTGGCTTTGAACCATATTTCAGAACTTAAACAGAAATTATGTGAATCCCATAAGGCCCTATCTCTCTCAGAGTCTGTCAAAGTCAGTGAACAGGTCGCTAACACCAATAACCTATTTAATGATTTGGTAGGCAGCAAGTTAAAATCAGTGTGTGAGCCAGCTATAACAATAGATTTGACTGGTGACAATACCATACCATTATGTCCTATTGTTATGAGTCACAATAAATTAAAGAAATATATTAAATTGAAGAAAATAATAAAACGGTCACAGAAAGTTATTAAAAAACAAAATCTTTTAAAATTAAATCTTTCCCTTAGAAAGGAACGTGTCATACTTTCAAAAAGTTTAAATAGTTGTACTGTCGAGTTAGATGAATGTAGGGAAAAGTATGACATTGATACAAAGCTCCTTTATAATGATATACTACACAAGGAGCACTTGCTGAAGGATATTTTTGAGAAATATGAGACTTCACAACAACAATTAAGTGAGCGCTTGCTTGAGGCTGGGGAACTACTGGATTTGGTGAAGTGCAATGCTGAGAGGTATGAGTCTCTGACTAATAATCTCTCATGCAGCTGTGCCAACCAACCACCACCTCCTCAGATTCAGCCTGACTTGCCTCCGCCGACGTTGGCTCTTCCAGCAGAGACCTGTGTTAATACACAGAAGAAAAATAAATCTATATTTTTCTGTGACGAATTAGGTTCTGGCTTTGGAAAAATGTTACTCAATTACCTTAGCCATAATTTTACTAATCATAGTTATCATAACATAAGTTTCAAACAAATGATTAAAAGAATTGCAAACACAAACCTAGATAATTATTCTACAATGGTTTTGCTTTTAGGTAATAGTACTGGTATTACCAAACAGGATATAGTGGATGGTGTGGACATCTTATTAAAATTAAATATAGGAAAAATAATGTTGTGTGCTTTACCTTACTCTGATACTTTATCAGATTATGACAATAATTATATTTATAAGTTGAATAGTATTATTCACAGATTGACATGTTGTCATAGTGACAAATTATTGTATTTTGACACTAACAAGTTTGTTAGTGGTTTTAAGTTAACTCAGAGAACTTTATCTCTGTCTTGGGAATGTAGACATCTGATTGCTATGTTGATAGCATATAATATTAATGGGGTTATAGCTAATATAACAAATGGTGGTATTAGTGACGAGTCTGTGTTGTCTAGTTATACTAACAGCATAGTGAGCAATAATTATAAATCATCATGGTGTACGAAGGAGGATCCACCTATAATACCAACACCTTTGGAGGCCACTACCAGTCAGATAAGGTATTCTCTTCCTACTGGAACTGCGACGGGCATTCTGGACGCTTCAGTTGTAGTTGTGGAGGTCACTCCGGATAATGTTTTAAACTAGTAAGTAAGACAACAGAAGTTACCCCTTCAAATAAACAATTATTATTATTATTAGAGAATAATAAAAAGGTATCTTCTGGCAATATTATACACAAAAATAAGAAACCAAAGGGGGGGCAACATACATTAAAATTATTCAATCAAAATATCCAAGGTTGCTCCTCCAAATTACTGGAAATAGAATTGTTTTTAGAAAATACCAAGTTTGATGTCATTTGTTTAACAGAACATTGGTTATAAGACCATCAAGTAAAGTCAATTAATTATGAAAATTATTGTGTAGTTAGCCATTTCAGTCGGAAACGTATGATACATGGCGGTTCATTAATATTAGTAAAAAATTCTATTAAATCAAAAGAACGGAAAGACATCATTGGACTGTCTGTTGAACACACCATTGAATTGTCCTGTGTTGAGCTTGATAAGCATGTTATAGTATGCGTATATAGACCTCCAAGCTACCAGAATCTACCTATATTTGATTCTGTAATGGAAGAGGTGCTAAAGAAACTTAGTGCTAATAGTAAGTCAATAATCATATGTGGTGATTTTAACATTAATATATTAGAAAATAACTCGAATACTGTCCGATTATTAAGTCTTTTTAGGTCATTTGATTTGTCAAATGTTTTTATTGAACCAACCCGAGTGACAGCTTCTTCTGCCACTTGTATAGATAATATTTTTTGTAATTGTGATTACTTACATAAAGAAATTGTAAATAAGTTGCCATCTGATCACAGTGGACAAACAATAACTTTTTGCGCCTACATACCTTTACAAAAAATTCAAATAAGGTTGTAACATGTAAAAACTTAGAAAAATTAAATAATTCGTTGGCCAGTAAATTATGTGTTCAGAGTTTTAAGAATGTATGTGACCCAAATGAGTTCTACGCCGATTTCTTTTCACTAATAAACAAACACTTTAATGAAACTTTTCCACTAAAGACTAAAACTATTTACACAAAGTTCTTATTTAGTGATTGGGCTACTCCAGGTATTCGTAAAAGCAGAGAAAATCTTTTTGAACTTTATGGCCTAAAGCAACATATGAATAATTCAACCTTTCATCAGTATGTTGCAAAATATTCTAAAACTTTTAAAAATGTGTGCAAAATAGCTAAAGCTCTTTACATTAGCAATAAAATAAAATCAGCTGATGACAAAATAAAAACTACCTGGCAAATAATAAATAATGAAACAGGTAGGAAAAAACAGCGTAGTACTGAATTTAATTTAGAGACTGCACATGGCCCAATCAACTCAAATGTAGAAATAGCTCAGGAATTTGAAAACTTTTTTGGAAGTATTCCAGTTAAAACTACTGAAGCTCTAAATTCCTCACCCGCGCTTTCTGCTGCCTTACTTAGAAAGAATGTAAAGGCATGCCCTTTGGAGTTTAGGTTTCAGCATACAAACCCCCAAGCGGTTATAAAAGCTTATAAAGATCTTAAAATTAAATCAACAGAAGATCTATGGGGAATGTCTGTAAAAGTCTGTAGATCTATCATCGAAACCATTGCGCCCTATTTAGCTTTCATATTTAACACCAGTGTAGATCAAGGAGTCTTTCCGGATCTCATGAAACACAGTAAAGTAGTTCCTTTGTTCAAATCCGGTGATAGTAAGGAACCCAACAATTATAGGCCTGTGTCAATTCTGCCAGTTCTCAGTAAGGTGTTTGAAAAGTTGATGCTCAATCAAATGTTACGTCACTTTAATAAAAATTCCATCTTTCATGAACATCAGTACGGTTTCACCAAAGGGCGTTGTACCACTGACGCCGGTGTCACCCTAATAAAGAACATTTTTAACGCCTGGGAGGAAGCACAAGATGCCATTGGAATCTTTTGCGACCTCTCGAAGGCGTTCGATTGCGTCGACCATGATACACTTCTGTTGAAACTAGAGCACTATGGGGTTAGGAATACAGCTCTTGATTTACTAAGATCATATCTGAAAGAAAGAAAAGTTAAAGTTCAAGTAAACGGCGTAAACTCATTGGGGTCTGAAATGGCAATGGGCGTTCCTCAAGGCTCGATATTAGGTCCATTCCTCTTTTTAGTTTATATTAATGATTTACCCCAATTACTTCTAAATCAACCGAAGATGGTGTTATTTGCAGATGACACATCATTGATTTTTAAAATAAATCGACGTTCACAAAGTCTTGACGACGTGAATAGCTCTATTCTTCAGGTACAAGATTGGTTTACGGTAAATAATTTGGTACTAAATGAAAAAAAAACCAAATGCATTCGATTTAAATTACCTAATGTTAGAAGTAGCGAATGTGACATCATATTGAATGGAGAAAAACTGGAGTTTATTAATCAAACAGTTTTCTTGGGAATCACGCTAGACGATAAATTACAATGGGGACCTCATATAAAATCTCTTGCGGGGCGGTTAAGCTCGGCCGCTTATGCTGTTAGAAAGATAAGACAGTTAACAGATGTAGAAACCGCGCGTTTGGTCTATTTCAGTTACTTCCACAGCATTATGTCGTATGGCATTTTACTGTGGGGTCGGGCTGCTGATATTGAATCCATTTTTATTTTGCAAAAAAGAGCTGTCAGAGCCATTTATAATCTATGTCACCGCGAATCTCTCAGGGAACTATTTAAAAAGATTAATATCATGACGGTACCTTGCCAATTCATTTATGAGAATATTATGTATGTAAGAAAAAACTTAAATCTTTTTAATAAAATAAGTGATAGGCATAATTTTAATACTAGAAATAAAGATAAAATAGATCAACCATTTTTCAGATTAGCTAAAGTACAAACATCTTTTATGGGGTACTGCGTTAAATGCTATAACAAAATACCTTGTGATATATTGCAATTAAATGAAAGAAAATTTAAAACTCATATAAAAAGTACACTTTGTAAACAAGCTTATTACAAATTAGAGGATTATATCCAAGATAAGAATGCTTGGAAACATGCTGGTCTTGCTCCATAGGACGATTTAGTGTCTGGACAAAATCAAACTGATAGCTAATTTAGTTTTTTATTTATTATTTGTATGTCATAGACTTTTACACTCTGTCATTACTTAAACTCACGCACTGACTTATTAGTACTACTTGTAACAATGTTAGGACTATTGTAATATCGTATACTTTTACAATCTTTGTAAATATGTGAGCACCATGTATCTGGTAATTAATTTATTCATTATTGCTCCATTTATAATTCTTTTTACCTTTCGTAGTACAGTAATCTTATTTTAGGTGCATCGTCTTCACATATAATTATATAATTAATGTATACAAAATATTGTAAAACATTTTTAAAAGAGTAACGATGGAGTTTCTTGCCCATTCTTCTCCATACGAAAACTACCTTTTGGAAGGGGCAACTAGAATCAATTCTATTTCTTTGTTTGACGTTCAAAAGTGCCATATATGTGCCTATTTGAAATAAATTATTTGACTTTGACTTTGCCACCTTCCGGCTCCCTCATCAGACCCTGAACACCGCCTAGTGTCAAAGCACTTGTTAAAGCATAGCTAATGGGTCCAAACACGATGGTGCTATCTTGTTTGATTGAGGAGTTCCTATGGTCAACTTCCAGCTCCATCATCAGACCAGTTCCAAGGTATAATTTTTTCAAAATGTCTCGGTAGTTTTATAAGTACCTATGCCAAGTTTCAGCTCGATCGGATGCCAGGAAGTGCTTGAAAAATGAATGACAATTGGAGTAACCGGAAACACATACGAACAGAGCAAGCTAATATAAAGCTTGTAACAATTAAATTCTGCCTCGTAAACATTTATTTTGTGTGTCATTAGCAGTGATCGGAAAAAGGTACGCTAAAATACCTAATGAAATGAAATGAAATTGTTTATTCTGTAAACAGGATATTGGAATCACTTTTACACGTCATATTAAAAAGTTGTAAAAATAAGCTAGATGAGGTCGGCGTTTCCTATCTGACTACTCTGAGAAGAAAGGCCGAAACAAACTCAGAGATCAGTCTCTTTTAAAGTCCAGACATAATCTTGGTCAGGCCATAATGAGGACCATGTAGATTAGAGTCTGAAATTGTCTTTTGAGTTCGAAAAAGAACAGAGACATAGTGGAGACGCCTTAAGACAAAATACTTTTTCGAGACATTAGTCTCGAAAAAAGTTATATAATTATTTAAGCTGGTATGTAAATTACATTAGCTTCCGCGCTTACTTACATCGTTCAAACGAAGATAAGGAGATTAGCTTTATTTTTTGAAAACAATATTGAATACAATTGAAAAAAAAAAAAAAAACTGCCTAGCCTTTTCCCAACTATGTTGGGGTCGGCTTCCAGTCTAACCAGATGCAGCTGAATACCAGTATTTTACATGGAGCGACTGCCTATCTGATCTCCACAACCCAGTAACTGGGTAATACGATACCCCTTGGTTAGACTGGTTGTCAGACTTTCGTGCTTCTGACGACACGTAACGATTGTCAAAGATCTACAGATAACAGCCGGGACCAACGGCTTAACGTGCTTTCCGAGGCACGGAGGAGTCTCGATATGTGAAAATGGTCACCCATCCACGGACCAACCCCGGCAAGCGTCGCTTAACCTGATGGATCGATCCGAGCGGCTGTTATTAATTAGCCACGAGCTCCTCCTTTAAAAAAAAAACTACTATCGAAATAATTTCCTACTGTTTCTACAACAACAAAGGTAGGGTAGAGCCTTAATTAGAATTTCCAGGGGGCTTAAAACAGTCACTTTAACAGAATCATAATATGAAAATATTAAGAATCATCGTAAAATGTCACCAACTGAAAATTCATAATATCATCTGCGTGTAATTCAAATAATTCATCTGTTTGACAATTTTCGATAAAATGGTCCACAAATTATGAATTGCTTTTATGTCAAATTAGAGGCATTGCTAATGATAGCTGGGATTCAGGAAATGAACTGCTTTTAGAGGAATTGCTAATGTGGCCGGTTTAGGCCCCCAGATGTCGACTTACCCCTCCAACTGCCTGCGTGGGACTACCAGCTGCTCTGTGACCACCGTGCAAGGTACCTGCAGCAGCCGTGTGTACCTTGTGTAGCGTGTGTACCAAGGGTTCAGTAACCGGCATCAACCAGGGCAATCGTTTGTAGGCGGAGTTCTTCTTTGCTATTTTATGATGAGGAGATGCGGATACCAGCGCCACCTGGAATTGTGATGACCACGTTAGTGGGTTACCTGTTCGAAAAATATTTGACCGAATTTCGTTTCACCTAAAACTTTTCAACTATTAATATCGTTTCGTTTTTTTTTTTTTTAATCGAAGTCACGTCTCCCACTGTATCAGTTGACCTATTCGATTTTTTTCGTTACTCCGACGTTTCATCAGCAGGCGTAGCATGGCGCTTTCTATCTCTACGAAGAATAGACACAGCTTTTTCTATACAAAGTGACAGTTCGTTTCTTCATTTTTGACATCCACCGTAGAAATCTTTCTACAATAAAATTTTGTCTTTCATTTGTAACGATCGTCTACGTCGTTTTATATGTAGACTATTTCGGACGAAAGTTTTCTATCCTTACTGTCAAAATCACAGTGACAACCGATAAATCCTATGATAAAACAAAGAATTCTGAGTCGAATTATGTAAAAGAGTGAATTTCGTAAAAAGTGCAGTTGACTCTTTCTACTTTGCTGCCGTCTCGTACTGACTAATGTCTACAGGAAACGTCATTTTTGTCTACTCTTCCATCGACAAAACTGTGCTCATGCTACGCCTGTTGGTCGAAAAACTTTTTACCGAAGTTACACTTAGCCGAAATAACATTTTGTTCGAAGTATTATGTTTTCGTCTTTCGAATATTCATTATGACAGCAGGCATGCAGCATGCAAGCAGGCATGCAGCATGCAAGCAGGCATGCAGCATGCAAGCAGGCATGCAGCGTGCAAGCAAGCATGCAACATGCAACCAGGCATGCAACATGCAGCAAGCATTGTTTCTGTCACGGCTCCGGCGCTGGGGGGTTTGGGCGGCCCCACGCGAGCTTAGCGTTTCAGATGATTTTAACGCTCAACACCGCAGCTTCGGCTTGCCTCAGCTGCGGCGGCGGGCCTTCAAACCACCTGATCCTCAGCTCGTGTGCTGCCCCACCCCTCCGCGCCTACGCGGGCTTAAATTACACTCTAGGGGTAGGGCAGACAAGACTGCGTAATGTCGGTTTTGCAGCGATTCGTTTCTGTCACTGTCATTATGTTGTGCTACAAAATTTTATAGCACGACATATTGACTTTGTACGACACTATTTTAATTTAATGAAAATGCTACCAAGTAACAGGCTATATATTTGTGACCAAATAATATTCCGTAAAATTTTGTTTCGGAGTGGTGAAAATATGGCAAATAAATCATTTGGCAAATTAAAAAAGTTCAAAAGAGGTCAAATAATGCATTATAACAAAAAAGACGTCGGTCAATAGTTTTCGGTAAAATAAAATTCGAACAAAAAAAGTGTAGTTGACGGCTATGTGCTTGGTCTTTTTACACCCTGTATTACTGAAATAAAGCTAGGTTTTGGTTTTCAAACCACATCGCTAAGCGTTTTGTCGACTCTTCACGTGACCTGCAGGCGTAGCATGACGCTTTCTATTTCTACGAAGAATAGACATAGCTTTTTCTATACAAAGTGACAGTTCGTTTCTTCATTTTTGACATCGTAGAAATCATTCTAAAATCTGTCATTTTGTCTTTCGTTTCTAACGGTCTTTGTCTAGGTTTTTATAAGTGTAGACAACTTTCTATCCCAACTGTCAAAATTACCATCAGAAAAAATATCCTATGACAAAACAAAGAATTTTGAGTCGAACTATGTAGAAGAGTGAATTTCGTAAAAAGTTTAGTTGGCTCTTTCTACTTTGCTGCTGTCGTACTGTCTACACGGAACGGCATTTTTGTCTACTCTTCTGTCGACAAAACGGTGCTCATGCTACGCCTGCAGGGGGCCAATCCCACTAATTTACAAACGTGTCAGTGGTCTCACAATGATCAGTTTTTGACAGATATGCCATACAAAATTGTACCACTGACACGTTTGTAAATTAGTAGACTTGGCCCCCAGAGGACTTGACTATTCAACATTAGATACAGCATCGCCATACCACGTGTAATTTTGCCAGCCTTTTCGGCACTTTTCCTGTTGACAGCGATGCGGACGAATTTTTTGATGCTATATGATTGTGTCGGTGAGGGAAATGTTCATCAAACTGACCATTTCATAATTATAACTGTCAAAGCATGATAGTTGTGATAGAAATAAACGGAGTTAGGGTCAGTTCGGGTCCTAGACAAGTGACAATCGCTTCGAAAGCGTTTCGTATTTCTACAACGACTTTCAACAGGATTGACATATGCTTATCGATAGCTTATGTCAGTTCTATACATTTTTGCCTTGTCCAACATCGTTATCGCTGATAGAATGTCACTCTGTCTAGGGCCTCAGACCGCGATGTGAAGCGACGCGACGCTGCGCGCACTTTTTATCAATTATGGAACATTTTCTTCACGAAAAGGTACAATTTCGTTGACACGTGTACACACACAAAGTACGCTGAGATGCGCGGTGCTGCGCAGAGCGTGTACCTTATGGTGTAATAAATAAATTCGAAATTGTATCGGATCATAAAAAGTGCGCATCGCAAAGCGTCTCGGTGTGAGAAAAGTGAAAAATCTTTGGAAAACTTACCAGCACGAAGCCCGCAAGAATCTTGAAAGCGACCATAGTTAAGTTTAAAGTATAAACTAAAGGTAGTATGGCCGTTACAGGCCAAACTCCAACTATGCGTTACTCAAAAAAAATCTAGAATTTATACCAAAATTTTATTTGTACACCAGCCAATTTTTCGTTGACACAAATGGCTTTAATTGTATAAGTATACAATTGGTTTGTATAAATCGGCTGCCCAAATTCAAAACCTAGTAACAGGTGATTTGAAAAAAAAACGGTTTTTGGCATCTTTCGACTTACTAGACAGTATCAAAATGATGTGGACCTTAAAACACCCAGTTTCATTCGTAATTTTTAAAATATAATTTAGCAAGTCTAAGCAATTTGGCATGATTACGAAAATTTCCTTGAAGTACAAATTTTAAACTTAGTATGTCAAAATACAAATTTAAAACCCTAGCAGCTCAAGCGACTTACTTAGTTATGAATTTGAAATACCAACTTGCTATGTTTTGAATTTGGCGCCGATTGTAAAATAGACGAAATTTCGTTTAGTAAGTCCAGTGTCACCGGCGCACGAGTGTTTCGCTCCGTGTTAAAAAATAATAAAATGAGCTACAAGCAATTTTATCGGTCCAGGCGTATAATGCGTGCTTTGCAGAACGTAAACGAATGCAAACGTAAACGAATGAAAATCATATCTACCAATGGGTGAAAAAGAAACGAGTTCCACGGCGTAACACAAATGACGATTCAGCTCTCAACACATTTTTGCTAAACCCAGTGGTTGAAGTTCCTCAAAGGATCACGAAATCTGTTCTATAAAACAGATTTTGATGAGTCTTACCAAGAACTGAACTTCTTGATGCAGAAATTTAATGTCAACACTATTCCCCCACTTTCAAATACTATCCCCCGAGGGGTGAAATCATCGAAGAAATATTATATATGTATTGTTTCAAAATTGGTCCCCCTAATGCCATTGAACAGAAGGGAGTTTTGGCTGAATCTACCCACGAGTGATAACTCCATTGATTTGCAAACTGATGGTCAAATCGTTACCAATAACAATGAGTAGTTCATTATCAATAAGAATGATTTTAGCTTAAGTTTTTTTTTTAGTTTTGATTGACTGTTGAGAGTGTGAGTCATGTTTTAATTTAAGAGTCCTTTGAAGTACGTTGATAAATATCTTTTTATAAGTCAACAGGATTTTTATTCAAAATCTGCATTCATAGGCACTTTGGGATAATTTTTTTAATCTTATAAACACTAAAATGTCTAATGAAATTGTTTAGTCTTCACGTTTACCATAGAAAATCAAATTGATAACATAGTAAGCAGACTTACTAAGTTTTGATATTGTTTTTACATTCATATTTGGGAAAATTCACAAATAAAAATAAAGTATGAGCGATTCAAGTGTAACTATACTCTAAAAATGATTACGAGTATAACAAACTAAAATGTCAACAATATAGCACAACTTTTCGCCAAACATCCAAATCGCTATCTCTTCTGGTTTCTTCGGGCGAACGAATCAAAGTAGACGACCAGTTTTTTGGCTCTCCTGAACATTTTTGTTGGAACGAGTTACTATGTTTTGATTTTAAGCAGCCGAAATGTTAATATTTGGTGACACTAAATCATAACATTCAGCTGAGTAAATCATATGATTTTAATTATTGTTCAGGTTTTGTAAAGATTTTTGGCAATACCTAAATGTTATTTTTGCTAACAAGCGGTGTTGACGTCCTGGTATGGGTGCCGGTGTAAACCTAGAGGCAGTGTCCTCTCCTAATAACCAAAGCTCGGAAACCGGTTAATTTTTTAAACCGTTATGATGTACTTGACGCCAAGACCTTTACATTCGCTTTCGTTCGCGTTTGCTAAAGTATTATAATTATAAAGGTTTTTGCTGATTAACCGGTTTAGAGCAATAAAACCGGTTAATATGGACGTACGATAAAAGAAACGTCCCACGCTGTTCAGTTTTTATTCAGTAGTAAGAATGCCAACATCGTCGAATAAACCGGTTAATTTAGCTTAAAATAAAGTTCTTAAAACGTTCACGTTTGGCGTGAAAAGGTAACATACAGACCGACAGATAGACAGAGTTACTTTTGAATTTATAATATTAGTATCTCGCACCCTAGACGGCCGCAACCACGACTAGACTAGTCGTGGTTGCGGCCGTCAATCACTAAGTGATTGCACCGCCTAGCTTATTTTCGTAATTCATTTTGACAGCTCAAGTTCGGAGGGGCTCGTGGCTAAGAAATAACAGCCTCACGGGTCGATCAATCAGGTTAAGCTACGCTTGCCGCGGTTGGTCCGTGGATGGGTGACCATCTTTACATACCAAGACCCCTCCGTGCCTCGGAAAACACGTTAAGCCGTTGGTCCTGGCTGTCATTTGTAGATCTTTGACAGTTGTTACGGGTCGTCATAAGCCCGAAAGTCTGACAACCAGTCTTACCAAGGGGTATCGTGTTACCCAGTAGCTGGGTTGTGGAGGTCAGATAGGCAGTCGCTCCATGTAAAATACTGGTATTCAGCTGTATCCGGTTAGACTGGAAGCCGACCCCAACATAGCTAGGAAAAGGCTCGGCAGATGATGATTTTGACAGTTCAACAACACTCGTTGCGTTATTTACGTTATCGAGCAGATATTTTTTCGAACATATAACGCAATGGATTATGCATTTGTGTCGAACCGATTCCAATTCTGATTGATCGTATAAACCTCAAACTGTCATTAACGGGACACAATAGAATTTTGATTGTTATCGGCCATTAGAAGGCCAATCGACAGTTGAGCGGATTAGGCAATTAGGGTGCAGGTTAAGGGTGCACCCTGCCTCAGATTTTATCTCGCTCGCACCATACTACTGACCCGCGACCTGAGTGAGAATGAGACAGAGTGGGGCGCTAGCGGCTCTAAAGCGTCGAAAAGTTTAGGTAATTGCTTTTTACGGTGAAAATAATGGTAATTAAATAAAAATGACACACAAAAGACCTGCTTTATAGTTAGTTCAGTTATCATGCAAAGTTTCATGATCTAATTTGAAGTATTTTTTGAATACCAGCCGTTTATAATTCTGTGCAGAGGTAACTTTGGATTTTTTTTCTATCGAGAAAATTTTATGTAATCGTGTTTTCGCCTCATATCAGACCTAGCATCAATCCTCAACTTTAACATAATTATATTTATTTCAAAATTAATGCTGCAGTATTTTCGGCATAACAGAGGATCATGCTAAGCAATTTGTGATTGGGTGCGCCCTTAACTATAGAAAACGATACGAATCGCGCCCTTGACGCCGTTGCGATTCGTGCGACCACTGGTCGTGGTCGTACCCGTCTAGTACGGTGCGGGAAAGTCCGAAAGGGATACCGGGAACAGGCAACTGAAGGAACACGGGTTGGTTTTAGTCAGTAAAAGTCTGACACGCCCTTCCGCTCCACCTAGAGCGAGAAGTCTAGAGAGAGAAGTCATTTGAAAATCCGTAGATATTGTACGCGAGATCCCTTAAAGTATTTACCCAATTGTGTGTATAAGATGTATTGTGTCACTCCGTCTGGAAATATCTGCTGACGTCATATATTTGAATTTGTAACCTTTGATATTATACGATTAAATATGTACTTTTGTTTGTTACGCTTTCACGCTAAAACGGCTGAACGGATTTATATTAAACCAGCTTCGCCCCGCAGTTTCACCCGCGTAAATCTTGATCCCAGAATATCGGGATAAAGGGTATACTATACCCTTCTCCAAATAATGGTCTACCCATCATCCAAATCCGTTCGGCCGTTTCAGTGTGAAAGCATAACACACAAACAAACTCACTTTCGCCTTTGTAATATTATTAGCTAATGCCTGCGACTTCGTCTGCGATCCAGGATGCAAAGTAATCTATGTCCTTCTTCAGGTCATGGTCTGTCCATGTGCCAAATTACATCCAAATCCGTTTAACCGTTTTAGCGTGAAAGCGTAACAAACAAACTTACTTTAGCATTTATAATAATACTAGATTCCGCCCGCGGCTTCGCCCGCGTGGTATGTCGACAAAAAGTAGCCTTTGTCCTTCCCCGGGATGTCATCTATCTCCTTGCCAAATTTTATCGAAATCCGTTCAGTGGTTTAGGCATGAAAGGGAAAAAATACAGACAGGCAGACAGACAGACAGAGTTACTTTCGAATTTATAATATTAGTATGAGATTAGTTAATATGAAGTATGGATTAGTATGGCACATGGGTAGACCATGACCTGGAACAGTACATAGGATACTATTTATACCTATATTCCCACGGGATCGAGACTTATTCGAGTGAAACCGCGGGGCGCAGCTAGTATTACATACGTAAGTTGCTTTTAACTGATTATCATTACACGTGTGGTGCAATGACGCAGTAGTCTGCTAATAACAAAACAATAATTAGGCGTGAAGAACATGCAAATTAGACCACGTTTATAATTCGTGGTTTTAATATTATGTGGTTTCATTGGGGTTCGTTATGAATATTTTTTACCCGACTACGGCGGAGAAAAAAGGAGGGTTATGATTTTGACCGGTATGTATGGATGTATGTATGTTCATCTGTTCCCTCCTATCTTCCAAAACACTTATCACAATTTGACAAATGAGGTATCCACAAATGAAAGGGCTTAATGAGCACATTTCAAAAATATATATATATATTATAACCCCAAAAGAATTTTAAAAAAAATCAAGTAATAAAAACTAAAACCCAACTACGACTTAAAAGTTATAAACAATACACCACAGACAGACAAATTAAAAATCCGGAGTCACACGTAATCTGTTCGATTTATGCCCTAACACGTGTTTTTTTTTCGTAAATATCTCAACTACAGAGCAACGCTAGAGAGCAGTGGTGGCCCAGTAATAACAGCCCCGACTTACGAGTTGTAGCTTCTGGGTTCAAACCCAGACAGGCACTTTACTTTGTGTACCTAAATCATTTAATCGCCAACTAAATAGGTACGAGTAAAGGAACGAGGAGTGAGTCCGAAGCCCGAGGAACAGGGTGTAAAGTTCACTCAAAATAAATCTACCTAGCCTTTTCCCAACTATGTTGGAGTCGGCTTCCAATCTAACCTGATGCAGCTGAATACCAGTATTTTCCATGAAACGATTGCCTATCTGACCTCCACAACCCAATAACTGGGTCATACGATACCCCTTGGTAAGACTGGTTATCAGACTTTCAGGCTTCTGACGACCCGTAACGACTGTCAAAGATCCACGAATGACAGCCGGGACCAACGGCTTACGTGCTTTCGGAGGCACGGAGAAGTCTCGGTATGTAAAGATGGTCACCTATCCAGGGACCAACCTCGGCCGGCGCAACTTACCCTGATGGATCGACCCGTGCGGCTGTTATTACTTAGCCACGAGTTCCTCCATGCCCAAGTTCACTCATCCTCTATAAAAAGGGAGGCCCTCCTCCGACCAGACGGGTGTCGTGTCTGGCGGGCAACTGCCCAACGATTGATGTTGGGATCTTGTATATGTTGATGGCGCGGAAAACTCTAATTGCGCGATGCAGGATTCTGTGTGACGTCAGATCTTTGATGCGTAGTTCGTAGGTGGCGATGTAGAGGCCGCTACAATACCTTCCAAGATTTTTCATGCATAAATAATCTCCCGTCGAAAATGTTCAGAACCTTTCGTTTTGACGTTAAAATACACACTTGACCCAAATTCAATGCACGTGTCTTTATGACGTAATTTTTTTCAATACGACACATGCTTTATTTTAATTTTATTCAATATTATATTAACAATGCTAGACGATTTAAAATTATTAATTTATTCATTCAATTGTCTTGCCATTATTGAATTAAACTAAGCGTCATAAGTACTGAATAACATGATTTAGTGAATGAAAAATAAAAATACAATTTATTATTTTTTTACTATCTGCGCCCCGCGGTTTTATCCACGTAAGTCTCGATCCCGTAAGAATATCGGGATCGGGATAAAAAGTATCCTGTGTCCTATTCCAGGTCATCATCCAAATCCGTTCAGCCGTTTTAGCGTGAAAGCGTAACAAACAAACAAATTCACTTTTGAATTTATAATACTAGCTTCCGCCCGCGGCTTCGCCCGCGTGGTATGTCGATAAAAAGTAGCCTACGTCCTTCCTCGGGATGCCATCTATCTCCTTGCCAAATTTTATCGAAATCCGTTTAGTGGTTTAGGCGTGAAAAGGTAACATACAGACAGACAGACAGAGTTACTTTCGAATTTATAATATTAGTATGGATTTTAATACCTTAATTCTACCTTAGAAATATGAAATTTGATTGTCCCTAACATGAACCGTTTGAGAAATATCGACCTTATACGTTGGTCCCTCCATAGAGGAGCTCGTGGCTAAGTAATAACAGCCGCACGGATCGATTCGTCAGGTTAAGCTACGCTTGCCGGGGTTGGTCCATGGATGGTTGACCATCTTTACATATCGAGACTCCTCCGTGCCTCGGACAGCACGTTAAGCCGTTGGTCCCGGCTGTCATTTGTGGATCTTTGTCAGTCGTTACGGGTCGTCAGAAGCCCGAAAGTCTGACAAACAGTCTTACCAAGGGGCATCGTATTACCCAGTTACTGGGTTGTGGAGGTCCGATAGGCAGTCGCTCCATGTAAAATACTGGTATTCAGCTGCATCCGGTTAGACTGGAAGCCGACCCCAAAATAGTTGGGAAAAGGCTAGGCAGATGATGACGTTGGTCCCTCCATATTGACGATTCAAAAATTGGTTCAGACATGCTATTGGATAGTTTTTTTTTGTTTTTCGATGTCAGGATATTTAGTAACTTTAGATTCTGCAAATGTCTTACGTTAAGATTGATGCGCTAGTAAGTGAATTGAATGACAATTTCATGAAATCATGACATTTGGCACTTTCATGAACTTAGAGAGTTGTATTGCTGATTCTAATGTTAATAATTCAGTAAATCCATATTTTTTACGAGCGCTAATAATATTTAGATCAACATACAACCTGATACTGACCGCAAATTGCAAAAAACGTAAGAAAATTTGAATTGCGCGGGCTACCCTAGCGCATCCCCCTCTAATTTTAACTTTAAATAAAATCTTTTTATACTTATTTGAAAATACTACAGTGCTTTTCGCATTATGAAAAAAAAAAAAAAACAATTTGAGTTTTTTTTTTTACTGCACAAAATAAGTATTATACTGACACTTTTTTTCTTTTTTTTTTCTAAAAATCATGTAGCAACATTATAACGATATTATTCTCATTCTCTCATTTATACTCTGTTGATGGATTCCTTTTCATTATTGCCTCCAAAGCCCTGGAATCGAAAAAACAAAATATAAACATACCATCATTCCTGTATTCCTCGAAAGGTTAGGCAAAGGTGTACCTATAGAACTTACACCAACATTATGCCAGTTAATTCTAAGTCCCATTTAATAGGGGACGACCCACATACAGGGTGTTAGTGTAAACACCGTTATCCTTGAAACCAGTGGTTTGGTTTCATTTATAGAACGTAAAATCAATGGAATAATACAACTTTTTTTTTAAAGAAAATCTACATTTTTCCACAAGAATATTTCACCCTACACGCAAGGGCAACGAGCTTGCGTCTCAACACGGCGGCTGGCGGTTGGCGGGGGCGGGCGGGGCGCGGGACGTTACATGACCGGCCGTCAGCTGTTTCGCAGCTCTCTCGAACGCGTATCCATGAGTATCGGGACGGTGACGGATATTTACTTTGTAAATTTTTTAAATGAAAATAAGGTTTTTTTTGTTGTTACTGGCTCATTTATTTTTATACTAGCTGTGCCCCGCGGTTTCATCCGCGTAGGTCTAGATCGCGTGGGAATATAGGGATAAAACGTATCCTATGTCCTATTCCAGTTCATGGTCTACCCGTGTGCCCATCCTCTCCTCGCGAACATAGGGAACGTCGCGCCGGCGTCGAACGGTTCGCGTATTGCATTTTTTATATTCATGATGATTACTTCGAAATTAAATGTCCGATTCGAATGAATTAATAAGTATTTTGCTGATACATAAATACCCATGATTTTTAAACTATTTATTTGAATACGAACTCCTTAAATAATGGTTATAGTGAGTCAATCTTAAAAGATAGACATATGCTGTCGCCGACTTTTTTTTAGAACTTTTTTTTTTCCCGATTTTGCAACATTTTGCATTTATGCTCCGCTCCTATTGGTCGTAGCGTGTTATTATATAGCCTATAGCCTTCCTCGATAAATGGACTATCCAACACAAAAAGAATTTTTCAATTCCAACCAGCAGTTCCTGAGATTAGCGCGTTCAAACAAACAAACAAACTCTTCAGCTTTATAATATTAGTATAGATTTAAGTCAACTACCCATGGTTTGAGTGACAACGGTGTTTACCCTTGCATACTGTAGATATAATATTACATAGAGTGCGCGTATTGCACAAATCGCTTAATGCGCATTGTAGACAAGTGAGCTATAGATTAGGTAGTGTTGGGTAGGACAGACAAGAGGCACTTCGAATGTCCCATACAAAATGATTGAATGTCCCAACACATCAAAATAATATTTTGTACCGCTTCACTGTAAATGAATCTCGAACTGACAAGTGAATGAGTGTGGTGAGGAACGTCGTGTTGTTCAAACCCGTGTTCATAGTTTGTTGCGCGCACTCTATGCTATAATTATATCTCTATGAGGCGAACCTATTGCCACTGGGGCAGAAATCCAGACTCCGGGCTGTTACTGAGAAATTCTAGATGAGAAAACCAGAACCTGCGGAATAACATAAACAACATGTAAAAAAAACCTTGTCTATGTGGAAAATTAAATATTAATTAAAATCATCGAGATATAAGTACGTACGTTAGTACTTATATCTCGATGATTAAAATATTCTCAACTAGCTTCATCTTTCTGACTGACCGACTCCTTGACAATTCAAAAGTACCTGTAATTGGTTTATCTATACTACTATTATAAAGCTGAAGAGTTTATTTGTTTGTTTGAACGCGCTAATCTCAAGAACTACTGGTTGGAATTGAAAAATTATTTTTGTGTTGGATAGTCCATTTATCGAGGAAGGCTATAGGCTATATAACATCACGCTATGACCGATAGGAGCGGAGTATAAATGAAATATGTTACAAAAACGGGAAAAAATATTCCTTTTTGAGAGCTTCCGTTGCGTGCGCTGCGTAAACGGTTAATGTTACGTAAATATCATGTATGATGGAATTGTTCCTCTTTAAAAGTTCTAAAAAAAAGTCCGCAATAGCATATGTCTATCTTTTAAGATTGACTCACTATAACCTTTTTTATGGTAATCAAATTTGTTCGAAATTAATGCATTATTTGCGAAGGAGTTTTATCAAAATAATATTAATTCTTATTCAAATAAATAGTTTTAACATCAAGGGTATTTATGTAGCAGTAAACTACTTGTTAATTCATTCGAATCGGACATTTAATTTCGAAGTTATCACGAGTATGAAAATGCAATACGCGAACGAAGAGAGGAGAGGATGGGCACACGGGTAGATCATGACCTGGAATAGGACATAGGATACGTTTTATCCCTATATTCTCACGGGATCGAGACCTACGCGGGTGAAACCGCGGGGCACAGCTAGTTTGAAATAAATTCTTTGAATTTGAGTTTGAGATTTATTCAGGAAAAAGAATAAAAAAATGTTATATTTTGTTTTTTCAATGGGGAATTTTACCGAGTTAGTACATGGGAGGCCGCCGTTTAGCGAACCTAACCTAACCTCTGTAGAAATAATGAAAATTTTTAATGGATTTGGGGTAATTTTAGTACTAAAAATGTGAATTTTAAATGGTAATAGCTTTTTTAGTTTCAATAATAATAAGATTTTTTATTACTTTTTGGTAATGTTATTGCAATACCTATAATATGTGCCCCTTTCGGATCGGACAGGGTTTTTTTTACATCTTGTATAGCGCTTCAAATGACGTTTGTCAAAATCCGGCGAGAAGTATAGAAGTTATGAGGGAACAGATGAACATACAAATAGCCTATTAAAATCATAAACCTCTTTTGACTCAGCATAGGCGTAATCAGCCTATAATGTTCCCACTACTGGGACACAGGCCTCCTCTCTGTGAGATGGGAGTGGGCCGTAATCAACCACGCGGGCCGAGTGCGGGTCACTTGTCTTAAATTTTTTGGTTCTAGGACATGTCAGTTTCCTCACGATGTTTTCCTTCACCGTTTTGAGAGAAGTGGTGATGAAATAATTCACACAAAAAAAAATTAAGTAATAAAAAAAATTCAAGTAATAAAAACTAAAACCCAACTACGACTGAAAAGGTATAAACAAGACACCACAGACAGACAAATTAAAAATCCGGCGCCACACGTGTTAGGGCGGCATAAATCGAACAGATTACGTGTGACTCCGGATTTTTAATTTGTCTGTCTGTGGTGTCTTGTTTATACCTTTTCAGTCGTAGTTGGGTTTTAGTTTTTATTACTTAATTTTTTTTTTAATTCTTTTGGGGTTATAATATATATATTTTTGAAATGTGCTCATTAAGCCCTTTCATTTGATACCCAACATAGTACGATTAAACAATTTTTTTTTTTTAGTTCCTGACTTTATTTCCTCTAGAGGGCGCCATTTTTAATTTAATGTGACGTCACATAGCCTTAAACCAGCGGACAATCAAGACACTTCTAACGATACCTTATTTGTCAAATTGTGATGAGTGGTTTAGAAGATACAAGGGAACAGATGAACATACATACATACATACAATACATACATACCGGTCAAAATCATAACCCTCCTTTTTCTTCGCCATAGTCGGGTAAAAATGGGTTCGAATTCGATCGAATGCAACTCGTTAGTCAGGGTCCTTTTTTGGTTAGTGTTATTTTTACTACTTATTTGTAAATTTTGTCTATTACTTAATAATGTTATTCCTTGTTTATTATTGTAAATAAATGTCTGTTTGTTTTTTTATTGAAAAACTTTACAATCACTTAGATTTATGCTTGTTATGTTGTACATGTTTTTCGCTATTATTTACGTTCGTTGAGGGAGTTTCCTCTGGCGTTACTGTTTCTGCATCATCCTCTTTATGAGTTCCCTGAAAAAAATAAAATAAAGTAATAGTAAATTTAGGTGAAATTATCACATAAATGTGAGACGGTTACAATATCTTTCAGATATGTTGACGAGAACGTATCCAGAGGTAGCGAAACATAACTTTAGTTGCGGAAGTCGGTGGCAAAAATAAGAAACAAAGACAAAAATCACATTCGAAATTCAAATTAGATAGATAGAAGTTTTTTTAATATCATTTTAGTAGTAGGTACCTACCCTACTCCTTAAAAATGAGTGTACCACTACTTGCTACATGTATAGATAAAAAATCAAGTAATAAAAACTAAAACCCAACTACGACTTAAAAGATATAAACAAGACACCACAGACAGACAAATTAAAAATCCGGAGTCACACGTGTTAGGGCATAAATCGAACAGATTACGTGTGACTCCGGATTTTTAATTTGTCTGTCTGTGGTGGTCTTGTTTATACCTTTTAAGTCGTAGTTGGGTTTTAGTTTTTGTTACTTGATTTTTTTTTAAATTCTTTTGGGGTTATAATATATATATTTTTGAAATGTGCTCATTAAGCCCTTTCATTTGATACCCAACATGGTACGATTAAACCATATTTTTTTTAAGTTCCTCACTTTATGTCCTCTAGAGGGCGCCATTTTTAATTTAATGTGACTTCACATAGCCTATAACCAGCGGACAATCACGACGCTTCTAACGATACCTCATTTGTCAAATTGTGATAAGTGGTTTGGAAGATAGGAGGGAACAGATGAACATACATACATACATACATACATACATACATACATACCGGTCAAAATCATAACCCTCCTTTTTTCTTAGCCGTAGTCGGGTATTAGATATTATTCTCCTGTTTTTTTTGTTGTTTTTTTGTCACATTTTAGTTTAAGCTGATATCGCATTGTATAGGATTTCTGTACAATGCGAGGTCAGCTTATACTGGAAATGTATAGCTAGATGTGTAGCCGTGTGTACCAACCCTACCCCTTAAAAATTAGTGTACCACTAATTGCTACGTGTATAAATATAACTAACTGTGCGTTTACACTGGCAAAACATTCACAACAAAACATGTTGGAATCTCTATTGTCTGTCAATATTCCATACAATTTTTGACAGGAATTAAACTCCATTTGAAATAAGATTAGACATTTAAATAAACCTTTTTTACAGTCCGATCAACCGATTTTGACTTCTATTGCGTTGGTGGCATGACAAATGGCAGCTGCAGTAGACAGTTGGTATTGTGTAACCTTTTTTGCTTTTAATACCATCCTTATGCCTACGGAGGATTATTTAAATGTCTAATCTTATTTTAAATGGAGTTTAATTCCTGTCAAAAATTGTACGGAATATTGACTTCAACATGTTTTGCCGAGAATGTTTCGCCAATGCAAACGCTCAGTAAGAAATATCGATGTTTTGTCAAGAATCGTAAAAATCGTGCGAAGCAGCGATGTGTCGCTAGTTTATCATCATCTGCCGAGCCTTTTCCCAACTATGTTGGGGTCGGCTTCCAGTCTAACCGGATGCAGCTGAATACCAGTATTTTACAAGGAGCGACTGCCTATCTGACCTCCACAACCCAGTAACTGGGTAATACGATACCCCTTTGTAAGACTGGTTGTCAGACTTTCGGGCTTCTGACGACTCGTAACGACTGTCAAAGATCCACAAATGACAGCCGGGACCAACGGCTTAACGTGCTTTCCGAGGCACGGAGGAGTCTCAAAATGTAAAGATGGTCACCCATCCACGGACCAACCCCGGCAAGCGTAGCTTAACCTGATGGATCGACTCGTGCGGCTATTATTACGTAGCCACGAGCTCCTCTCAACAACTGGGTCGTTAGTTTATAATAATTAAAAATAAAAATGTATTGGTTTATACATACATGTCTAACCTGGAAGAATGTAAAAAATACTTATGATTAATACTTATGATTAATACTTATGATTAATAAGAAAAAAAAAAAAACTTTTAAGTACAGCTTGGCAAAAAAGAATATGATGCGGTGACAGATGAAACTAAAAATTTTACTTAAGGTTGATGCGCTAGGGTGGCCCGCGAAATTCAAATTTTCTTACGTTTTTTGCAATTTGCAGGTCAGTATCAGGTTGTATGTTGATCTAAATATTATTAGCGCTCGTAATAAATATGGATTTACAGAATTATAAACATTAGAATCAGCAATACAACTCTCTAAGTGCATGAAAGTGCCAAATGTCATGATTTCATGAAAAAGTCATTCAATACACTTAGTTTTTAGTATTTGTTGTTATAGCGGCAACAGATATACATCATCTGTGAAAATTTCAACTGTCTAGCTATCACGGTTCATGAGATACAGCCTGGTGACAGACGAACAGACAGACAGACAGCGGAGCCTTAGTAATAGGGTCCCATTTTACCCTTTGGGTCATCATCATCTGCCTAGCCTTTTCCCAACTATTTTGGGGTCGGCTTCCAGTCTCACCGGATGCAGCTGAATACCAGTATTTTACATGGAGCGACTGCCTATCTGACCTCCACAACCCAGTAACTGGGTAATACGTTTTACCCTTTGGGTACGGAACCCTAAAAACATTTCAATAGGTACCGCGTGTTCTGGCGGATGAGTCGATGTTGCTACAGTATCCTTGTCATCTGAAAGAACTTCGGTGAATTTTTCTGTCGTTCCTAATTCTGCCTTTGGAGCCATATTTTCAATAATTGAATGTACTATTTTCCTGTGGGAAAGAGAAAGATTATTTTATTTAATTATTTATTTATAAGGATCTCCAACAAAAGATGTACACACGGCTACACATCAAGCTATACATTTCCAGTTTGTGCTGATCTCGCATTGTATAGTATTTCTGTACAATGCGAGGTCAGCTTATATTACACATTACAAAAATGTATAAATGTATAATGTATAGCTTGATGTGTAGCCGTGGGCTACACATCAAGCTATACATTTCCAGTTTGTGTAAAAGATAAACAATCATGGTAAAATAATAATATACATATAATATTTTAATATTTTATATGTAAATTTTAACCTTGTTAGCTCAGTTGTACTATAATATTATTCTTTGCATGCTGTGGTCTCCTGTAAGTGAGGGAGTACACTTACGTAATATCTATAGTACATAATATTTGTCATGTCCTGTGTACATATTTTGTTGGAGATCCTAATAAATAAATAAATAACACATGACGTGAACCTCGTGAAAGCTGAGAAAGAGAAACAAATAAAATATCTCGACTTAGCACACGAGGTTGTCGACATGTGGAATGTGAGCTCGGCTATCATTGTGCCGATTGTCGTAATGGCCAATGGCCTGATGGCCTAAAGCCTCGACCAATATCTCTCGAGGCTCTCGTTAGGCGGTTGGATCAAGGGCCTGATTCAGAAGGCAGTACTCCTTGATACGGCTCGCATTGTGAGGAGGTTCCTGTCTCTGCAGCCCTAACCAGCCACCGGTAGCTTGGACCCTGCTCCCGACACCGGCGGACTTCTTTTTATAAAAATTTTAAAAAAATGTACTTAAATATATAATAACTAAAAAAAAAAATTTTTTTTTTCTCACCCAGCATATTCAAAACCCAAATCTTTGAGGCTGTTCCGTTCAGCTACCGGCAGCTGCAAGCTAAACACTTTGTAGTTGTCCAGATTATGGATTTTTTGAGAGCTATTCTCGGCTTCTTCAGTCGTTGGGTCATCCTGCCTCCGGTGTCCGTGCCGTCCGTGAGCGGCGTGGAAATAACTATAATATAAAACTTAAATCTAACTTCTTCCTGTTAATTTCGTGTGTTTAGTGCCTAGACAAGTGACAATCGCTTCGAAAGCGTTTCGTATTTCTACAACGACTTTCAACAGGATTGACTTATGCTTTTCGATAGCTTAATGTCAGTCCTATACATTTTTGCCTTTTCCATCATCGTTATCGCTGATAGAATATCACTTTGTCTAGGCCTTGTGTGTCAGAGTTTTTATGCCACCCACGTGCCTCTGACTTGGCTTCACATGCCGTCGAGAAATATCTCTCAAGCATGCCGATTTCCTCACGATGTTTTCCTTCACTGTTTTTGAGTGAGAGCAGATGATAATTATAGAATACGCATAATATGAATCACACCCGTTTGGATGATATTATGGTTACTATGACACTGGTTGTTTTAATGCTAGCAATAAGCTAACTGTTTCAGAAACTTTTAGGGAAGATTTATACTCATAGCATGAGTGTAGACCATCATCATCATCATCAGCCTATAGCAGTCCACTGCTGGACATAGGCCTCTCCAATTGCACGCCATTAAGCTCGATTCTCGGCAGCTCTCATCCAGTTGCTACCAGCCACCCTGCGAAGATCGTCGCTCCACCTAGCCTGAGGGCGTCCTACCTTACGTTTTCCGATTCGCGGTCTCCACTCAAGAACACGTCTACCCCAGCGGTCATCGGTTCTACGGCTAATATGGCCGGCCCATTGCCACTTAAGCTTGCTTATTCTGTGAGCTATGTCGACAACTTTCGTTCTCTGCCGGATTACCTCATTCCGGATTCTATCTCTCAGAGATACTCCAAGCATAGCACGTTCCATAGCTCGCTGAGCGACCTTGAATTTATGGACCAGCCGTACCGTGAGTGTCCACGTTTCGGCTCCATAGGTCATCACAGGCAGGATGCACTGATTGAAGACTTTAGTCTTTAGGCTCTGCGGGATACGCGACGAGAGAGTGTAGATAAAATATTATTGTAAAAGAGTTTCTTGCCCATTCTCCTCCATACGAAAACTAACCTTTTGGAATGGGCAACAAGAATCAGTTCTATTTCTATGTATTTGACGTTCAAAAGTGCCTTTTTTGTGCCTATTTGAAATAAATTATTTGACTTTGAATTTGAGCAGTAGGATAACAAATGGCCTTGTAAACAAGTACTTACACTTTTTCTTTTTTGCCGTCTAGTGTAACTTGATCAGCTCCAGAATCTGTAGTAGTTGTAGTGGGAAAAATGTCTTCCACTCGCTTCATCAGCTTGTCATGGTGGAAGTGAAAGATTTGCAAGCTCATTTCTCTTGTTGAAATCATTAAATCGGCCATCTGGAAACATAAACTGATAAAATACAAGAGCAAAGCTTTGCGTCCAGCGCTCGGTATGGTTTGCAATTGGTCAATCGTCATCCTAAAGATGCCTCGTTGAGAGGTGAAACACGTGTCGATTTCTTACAGGGTTTTTATGACTCTTGAAGAATACTCAAGCGGAATGGGTTACTAAATATATCTGCGTCTATTGTATTTTATAATGGATTTCCGCAGTCACGCCTGAATCAATTAACTATCATAAACTGATAACTTTTAGGGCTCCGGAATCCATTGAGATCTGCCCTTGGGCGGAGCACCGCCGTGACCTCGTGGGGGTGATCGGCGGCGATGATCCCTCGCGTCCGGCAGTGGTACGGGGCGGGAAGGCATGGGAAGCCGTCACCTCCTTCTGCCAAGCAGTGATGCTTGCGAATGATTAGGCGGAACGCGTGAGGCGGAGGCAAATTTCGCGCCTTCACGTCCCTAACCGCTACAGGAGACACCCTGGGCATCGGGAATCCCAGGCGGATTCCCGGCCACCGTAGCCGCGGGCTTGCGGACGGTGAGCAATGGGTAGCTTGCCGTCCGATAAGGACCAGGCCCGGGTCGACGGCGCGTTGTGTTCCAAGCGTGCACAACTGAAGGGGTCCGCTAGGGCCCATGTCTGCCGGGGTCACAGGAAAGTCCGAAAGGGATACGTGACCTCTGGCAACTTACAGCAACTGAAGGAACCCGGGTGGGTTTTAGTCACTAAGAGTCGAACGCCCAGGGTTGGGCAGAGAAGAACGGGCAAGAAACTCATTTACTATCCTACTTACTTTTTCTGTGCTCGAAAAATGCGTTTTCCAAAGCTGCTAAATCATGTGGAAAGTGCCACTTTTTCGCACTAGTACTTTTTACTTTTCCGGTGTTTTTTTTTTGTTTTTCACCCTTATGTAAGAAGGAACTTCGGGCCTGACGGGAGTTGACCGCCGTGTGCGGTCGACCCCCGTCAGGAACGAAGGTCTTTAGCAATAAATCGAATACTTCTTTAAACGCGTTATTAAGTACCTACTAGATTTTGATCAATATATTAGTTTTTCTATATATTTTTTTCATTTCCGCGCACAATGCGTCGTAAAACTTTGTATGATACTGCCACTGGTCGAAAATCACCTACTTTCCGCACTTGTATCATAAATAGGTACAACCATTGTCATACCTTATCCTTTAAAATCTTCAGATAGTCGGGTGTCCTTCTAAATCTTTTCAGGACAGATTTGAAATCTTCTCCGTACAGTTTGAAGGATTCCTGCTCCACATTGTACTTACGGTAATTATTTTGAATTGGAAAACTTGGTGATACTAGAAATAAAATCAAATTAATCGTAACTATATTTATGTAATACTAGCTGCGCCGCGCGGTTTCACCCGCTTAAGTCTCGATCCCGAGGGAATATCGGGATAAAAAGTATCGTATTTCCTATTCCAGGTCATGGTAGACCCATTTATGCATCTAAATCCGTTCAACCGTTTTAGCGTGAAAGCGTAACAAACAAACAAACTCACTTCCGCACAGGCGCGGTCCGAGGGAGGGAGTCCTGGGGGTCATGACCCCCCCATTCAAGCTGTCGAGATACTGAATGATTTACGTACTTATCAATTAACCATTTCAACCTAAAAATATTCCTCGGCAACAATGGTGACCGCGCCTGCTTCCACATTTATAAACTAACCGGGTGTCAGAGTTTCAAAGCCAATGGGCCTCTGACTAGTCTTCACATGCCGTCGAGAAATATCTCTCACGCATGTCCTACAGATGTGTCCTCACAATGTTTTCCCTCACCGTTTAGAAACAAGTGATAATTATACAATACGCACATGAATCCAAAAAGTCAGAGGTCCGTGGCTTGGGTTTGAACTCGAGTCCTATGTCTTAGCCTGTGACTTGACAGTCCGACTGTCATGCCAGTATAGGCTATTAGATCGCTGCACTACTATCAGCAGTCGCTCCATGTAAAATACTGGTGTTCAGCTGCATCCGGTTAGACTGGAAGCCGACCTCAACATAGTTGGGAAAAGGCTAGTCCAAAAGCTAGACAGAGGTTATTAAAAATTGTAAAAAAAACAATACAGTACTCACAAATGGAAAATGCAATACATAATTTAAAAATGATTCTGTACATTATTGTCTTGGAAGACGTATGATGTCCATTTATTTTATGGCTGAAATTGGCGTTTGAACCGGAAAATAACGTTTTATCTTTAGTATATAATAGAATGAGTGTTAAAGCAATAAAGTTTATTTTACTTTATGACTTTTTGGTCGTAATAAAAATGGTTTATTTTATAATTTTAAGAATGCACTATTTTTAGATTTCCTTATCGAAAAAGTGCCAACGAGTCTCTATAACTAAGCCTACGCCGTCTGTCTATGTGTCTGTCATAGGGTCGTATCTTTAGAACCGTATAAATAGAAGTCCGTTTTTTAATCTCGGACTAATTTGAGATTTCAAGTGATTGTTCTTCATTGTTTCAACTTGAAGTTTGACATTTTCACCTGTCAAATAAGTGTAAAAATCTTTGTTTAAATTACTAATTATTTAATTGGTTGCGCGTGAAAAAGACTTGACCTGAAAGTTGACAATTGCAGTTCAACAATTTAACATTTTCATTTTTTTAAATCTGTTCGATTTTTTAAGTGAAGAATTCTTTATGTGCGTTGAGCGATTTTTGGTAGGGGGTGAATTTATGGATTCGCGTCACCGATATGCTCGCGGCTTAGTGCTGTGCTATAGAAATCAACCAACCAGATGGCGCTAATACCAGTTTTAAGTTTTCACTTCTGTCGGCATTCCCCAAGTTTTTTAATCTGATAGTCATACGGCTATCCCATCATTTCAAAATAGGTCTTAGAATCAGCCTCTGCTGAAAAGCAGGTGACACATGTCCACGCAGGGCAGGGCAGCAGATGTCGATTGTTTTTTTTTATTGTAAAAAGTTTTTATTTTTCAATTTTTTGTTATGGTACGTACCCCATTACACTAACTGTTATGTAAATAACAGTGACAGGAACTTATTAAAACATCATCTGTATAGAAGTGTGAAAAATGCGTATTATTAAAGCTAACTCAAAAACCACATATAAATGGGACCACTGTGCAACCCTCCTCTATCGAAAATAGTGGTATAAGTAATAATTATGATATAAGTGCAGAAAGTAGGTGATTTTCCACGAGTGGCATTTAATACATTACATCAGTTCAAAATCTAGATCTAGAGTGGGTAATTAATAACTCGTTTACTGAAGTATTAGTTTTATTGATAAGGAACTTCATTGACCGTCGAGTGCGGTCGAACCCCGTCAGGACCTCGTTGCTTCTCACGTATGATTTCAAATAGAAACAACGCTGTAAACGCTGCAACTTTTACAATCTTTGTAAATATGTGAGCACCATGTATCTGGTAATTAATTTATTCATTATTGCTCCATTTATAATTCTTTTTACCTTTCGTAGTACAGTAATCTTATTGTAGGTGCATCGTCTTCACATATAATTATATAATTAATGTATACAAAATATTGTAAAACATTTTTAAAAGAGTAACGATGGAGTTTCTTGCCCATTCTTCTCCATACGAAAACTACCTTTTAGAAGGGGCAACTAGAATCAATTCTATTTCTTTGTTTGACGTTCAAAAGTGCCATATATGTGCCTATTTGAAATAAATTATTTGACTTTGACTTTGCTGGGCTGACGAAGGAGTAAAAAATAAAAATAAAACTGAAAAGTAAAAAGTACTAGTGCGAAAAATTGGCACATTCCGCACGATTTGGCTGCTTTGAAAACGCTCTTTTCGAGCACATGCATTGATAAAGAATGTTCATACATTTTTTTTTTAATACTGACGGCCAGAACCTCCTCGTTTTTGAAAGGTTTTCGGATAAAAATAAAACGACATTATTAAGATGAAATGTTTATGTTTAATTGTTTATTCATTATGCTTCGGTTTTCTAAGAAAGCGGACAACAGCCACACTATCGTCTGTCCAAATAAAGAGACATTACACTCGCGACAATCTAAGAAGTCCGATTTGACGTTTCGTTCTCGTTCGAAAACGATATGCCTTGAGAATCAGTTTTAAGCAATGTAGATTTATTTTATTTTATTTTATTACAACGGTTGTGTTACCACCAATTATTTATCATAAAAATAAAAGAGACAATATTAAAATATACAAATTATAAAACATGAAAACATAAATAACAAAAAAGATTGACCACACTTTTATAAATGTCATAACAAATCATTTGACCAAACGTGTATTGTCTAAAGATTATTTGCTGTAATAAATCATTTGATTAAAAACCAAATGCCTAAATGACATTATCCTTGATAATATTCTGCCAAGTAAAAATTTGACCAAATGAAAATGTGCGTACTAAAATCATTCCAAACATTGCATTGGTATAAAAAAAGGTTGCTACAACTTGTTTGGTTAGTGAAATTTTGGCTAATCCTTTCGGCAAAACGGCAGGATCCCATTCCTCTCACAGGACATACCCTACCTATAAAATCTTCGTCCATCTATCCGCAAACAGAGAGCCTAGACAAGCGACAATCGCTTCGAAAGCGTTTCGTATTTCTACAACAACTTTGACATACGCTTTTCGATAGCTAGATAAGTCAGTCCTATACATTTTTGCCTTTTCCATCATCGTTATCGCTGATAGAATGTCACTTTGTCTAGGGCCTATGATCACCTGTTGGGTTATCGTCGTGAGTGAGAATCGTCGGTTACAAAGTCTCTAATCTCTCAATAGATTGTTTCGAGAATCAGAGAAACCGTTTTTTTTTCATCGCTTATAATGTATTTGTATAACTGTCAAATCGAACTTCTTAAATTGTCGCGACTTTAGAGTATAATAATTATAATTACAGTAAGGGCCGTCATATAACGGCCGTCATGACAATCTGTAATTTTCATCGGTCATTGACATTAACTTAGAGTATTTATATTACTTAGGGCTGATTTTATTAAAGTCAGTTAACTTTTTTCCTTGGAATAAAATTGACGTCTGACAGCTTTTGTATGGAAAAACTGTCAAAAATTCAAAATTTATTCGCAGGATAAGAGATAAACTCGGTATAAAAGTTTAGTAAAATTAATAATATAATTACTCTTAAGTTAATGTCAAAAACGGATGAAAATTACAGGTTTACATGACGGCCGTTATATGACGGAACCGCTTTCTTAAGAAACTATAGTTTTGTCATTAAATTTCAGAATGCCGACTATCATCACCATCTTTAATCTTCCTTTCAACTATTTCATACCTTTCGTGTGTCTTATCCCCGTCTGTCTCAAGACTCGTATGTGAATATTTGTTATCCCAGTCATTTTGTTTTCGAATAACATGATTATTCCGGTCAACATTGTAAGTGTAACTATCTTGTTTAATCCATGCTGTATCTCTTTTATTCCAGTCACTATCTCTCTTATTCGTATGAAAGTCTCTGTTATTCCAATCATTCTCTCTTTTATTCGAATCAGTGTCTCTCTCATTCCAATCATTGTCTCTTTTATTCAAATCAAAATCTCTCTTTTTCCAATCATAGTCTCTTTTATTCAAATCAAAATCTCTCTTTTGCCAATCACTGTCTCTCTTTTTCCAATCATCGTCTCTTTTATTCGAATCACTGTCTCTGCTGTCAAAATGGTCATTTTTATCCCATTGGTTACCCTTATTATTCCCATTATCGTTCTCATCATACTGTTTATGCCTGCTATTCCATTCAAACTCCATTCTATCATACCCTTTGACTTTGTTGTATCGTTTTTTGAAAACTTTATTCGAGTTTTTTTCATTTTTACTCCATACAGCGTCATTTTTATCTTTTTTCTTTCTATCTCTTTTTTCGCGGCTATTTTCATGTTTTTTTTTATGTGAATGGATTGAATGTGGTTCCTTATAATCATGGTTGTTATTTTTCTGCTTACTTCTTAAAGCCAACTTGGGAATACTTCCCATCTCTCTCTCTACTGGTACTTTGTTTGTATCCCAAGACCTTTCTTTTAATTCTTCGTCTATCTCACTCTTCGTATCCGCGGTGACATTTATGTTTTTGCTTCCATCATTTCCAAAATCTTCATCTCTTGTGCGTACGTTGTCTTCCGTCGGCCTTTCATTGCTATCTTTATCAAGTTTAGATGATGTATATTCTTTAATACTTCCACTTTTTTCTTCATTTACTGTCACTTCATCATGATCATTATCCTTGTCCGTCTTAAGAGGTAACTCATGTTTCATTTGACCAACCTCTTTCGTATCGTCTATTGGTGTTTTTTCCTCTTCAACTCCAGCTTGATTGTCTTTGCCTGCAGCTTTACTATCCAGTGTTTCCTTCTTAATTTCAATGGTGTTATTAATCTTTACATCATCGTGAGTTTTTGCGTCTGATGTTGGTGATGTACTGATTTCTTTATCAGTGACTGACACTTCGTCGTCCTTGATAGGTCTATCGTCATCTTCATCGTCATTTTCTGGAAAACTAGGTCGGTATGTTAGCTTGACAGTTGTAAGTTTTTGAACACTGTCCAGTGGATTAGGGTGCAGTGTGTGTAGGAATTCATCGAATTGATTGTTGTTAGTGCTTTTATTTGAGGCAGTAGAATGTGCTGTAACAATATATTATAATAAGTTGATATTGAACTTGATCTTTCGACGACTACATTAATTTTTCAGGGACCCGAGATACGCACCTCTGACTTTTCGGATTCATGTTCATCTATACTAATATTATAAATTCGAAAGTAACTCTGTCTGTCTGTCTGTATGTTACCTTTTCACGCCTAAACCACTCAACGGATTTCGATAAAATTTGGCAAGGAGATAGAAGGCATCCAGGGGACGGACTTTCTTTTTTTGTATTCGATATCTTTTTAAATATCGATATTTAAAATGATAACTAATACACATAAAAAACTTTTTACAAAAAAGTGAACCGACGAAAAAATTTATGTGAAAAGCGAAAAATAAAAAAAACCTTTTAGTGTAACTAAGCTCATAAACTAATTTAAGTTACAAATTTTGAGGCGGCGCCGAACAAACAAACAAACAAATTAATTAGGTAGGTACTTAATTATAGCATATAATGGCAGCTTGATGAATCTTCGTTAAATGTGTGTTCTCATCAAAGTGAATGACATAAGCCCACACACGCTGTAACTGCTGTAAACTGCTTGAGTTGATGATGAGTGGTTGTATCATCACAACTAATATATGTGTGCGAAATTTCAACAGAATCGGTCCACATTTGAAAATACAATAGGTGAAAAATCAATCAACCCCATTTTTTCTAACCTTAGGGGTGGATTTTAGTTTTTTTTTTCGGTTAAAAAAGAAAGTTTGTCGCAGATGATGATGGATTATATCTATCCATAGTACTGAGTGACAGAGCAGAATGTAAACACGCACTGCAGCTCACACTGCCGGTCCTTTGACTTCCGCATAAAAAACCGCCATTTTGGGAAGCGCCGGGCGGCGCGAGTGGCAGTGGCATGAGAAGTATCGTGCTTACACACTCGTCCTACCCACTTCCCTGCACACTTCGGCTGAATGTAAATGAGGCATTATGATTGAAGTTCTGATGATACAAACACATACTTCTCATGCCACTGCCATTGCCACTCGCGCTGCCCGGCGCTCCCCAAAAAGGCGGTTTTTTGTGCAGAAGTCAAAGGACCGGCAGCGTGAGCTGCAGTGCGTGTTTACATTCTGCTCCGTCGCTCAGTACTATGGATAGATATCATCCACCATCGTCTACGACGCACTTTTCTTTTTTTGTATTCGATATTTTTTTTAAATACCGAACATAATTATGTAGCGCAAAAAGAAACAGCGCGGCCGGTGTAATTATTTCGACGTCTGCCATTGCCGAAACTTGAAAGCGAAGTGAGTGGTAGGGCAGTATATAAACACACACTCCTCTCGATCCTGCTGCAGCAGTATTTAGGGAATCATTGCCATCGCGGGGGGCAGCGGCAGGGCCTGAATGTAAATGAGGCATTAGAAGTGCTACTTACACTTGGAATGATAATATCTCAATTTATTTTCTACAGTGCTAAATGATTTCGCTTCGTCACTGGTATTAGAAATCGAGGATACTACTGATTTCGAGAGCTTCCTGAAAAGAAAAAATATATATGTAAATACTATTGTTATTAGTAATAACTTGAGAGTATTGACTAAGCAACGAGTCCGCGGCTGGGTGACCATGCATCTCATGACGAGTCCCCTCCGTGCCTTGGAAAGCATGTAAAAGCCATCAACAGTAACATGAATTCTTTATTATTGGCTTTTGTAGAAGTGACATCATGATTTTACCAAAATCGTCCCGCCTGTCACCCGGCTGTCATTCGTAGATCTTTGACAGTCGTGACCATAGAGCAGCGGTTCTCAAACTTTTTTGGCCATGGAACTCATAAGGAGCTTGTGGCTTTATAATAACAGCCGCACGGGTCGATCCTTTAGGTTAAGCTACGCTTGCCGGGGTTGGTCCGTGGATGGGTGACCATCTTCTTTACATACCGAGACTCCTCCGTGTCTCGGAAAGCACGTTAAGCCGTTGGTCCCGGCTGTCATTTGTGGATCTTTTACAGTCGTTACGGATCGTTAGAAGCCCGAAAGTCTGACAACCAGTCTTACCAAGGGGTATCTGTTACCCAGAAACTGGGTTGTGGAGGTCAGATAGGCAGTCGCTCCAAAACACTGGTATTCAGCTGCAGCATCCGGTTAGACTAGAAGCCGACCCCAACATAGTTGCTAGCTAGGCAGATGATGATAGAACCCTTATGGAAATGGAAATATTTGACGGAGTCCTAAAATAATTAAAAACTGCGTTTCATGGAATTCCACTTTATTCTGACTTCACTTTTTCCTAGTAGGCTGGCACTGTTGGATTATGGCGAAAATAAAAACAGTCTTAATTTTGTACCTAGATGTCGAATTGATAACCTCCTTTTTATTAAGAAGTCGGTTATACAACCTTATTTTCTGTTTATGCTAAACCCGAAAAGGGGTCATTGTACTCATCATTTTGCACAACTCTTTCTATGGGACCAACCTTGAAATCGCGAAAAAAAAATCAGCTGTTCCATACAATGTATGGATTTTTTTTTCGCGATTTCAAGGTTGGTCCCATAAAAAAAGTTGTTCAAAATGATGAGTAGGTACCATGATTTCTCTCACTGAAATCAGAAAAAAAGTTGGCAACCTAACCCCCCCCCCGAAATGAATTCCTGGCTACGGCCCTGACACTATGAGTATGGCTGCCATAGATTATAGATTGACGGTCAGTCGTCAAGTCAAAAGGCCCGAAAGTCTGACAACCTAACCAAGGAGTACCGCGTTACACACGGCTACACATCAAGCTATACATTTCCATAATAAGCTGACCTCGCATTGTACGGAAATCCTATAAAATGCGAGATCAGCATAAACTAGAAATGTATAGCTTGATGTGTAGCCGTGTGTACAAGGCACAAATGTCCCACCGCCCGCCGGTGAGGAAGCGACTGACTATTTTCTCGCTCAAGTAACGTACAATTTCCGTGAAAACAAAAGAGACGCATATTATATTAAAAGTTGATCGCTAGTTTGCGCGCTGCGACAAGAGCTATTAAAGTTAATACTCGCTCAGCGATACTTGCTCAGCGATCCTCGCTTGGCGTTCAGAACTCACGCCGAGAGACGCACCAGCGGTCGAGCGAGTGGTGCGAGTAATCGCCCGTCGCACTCGGACACTCGCTGATAGCCCAGCGACAAAACTATTGGAACTACACACTATACTAGCTACACTTGCTAGCTAGCTCTACTCTACTCCTGCCTGATATTTTTCCGCATGGCCAAAATCGGCAGTCCATATTTTTTCCCATTAACTTAGAAATATTTTCTTCAAAATAACACGTGGGTTCGAACCGAGGCAAGCGCCGCGTTTGTGTAAATAATTTCATCACCACTGCTCTCAAAACGGTGAAGGAAAACATCGTGAGGAAACCGGCATGTCCTAGAACCAAAAAATATGGACGTGTGACATCTACCAACCCGCACTGGGGCCGCTTGGTGGATTACAGCCCACTCCCTCTCTCAGAGAGGAGGCCTGTGTCCCCACCAGTGGGAACATTATAAGCTGATTATACTGGTGTGCATGGTGATCGCACTGAAGGCGAAAGTTTCAAGGTAGCCCGCAAAATTCAAATTTTCTTACGTTTTCTGCAATTTGCAGATTAGTGTCAGGTTGTATGTTGATTAAAATATGATTCGCGACCGTAAAAAATATAGATTTACAGAATTATAAACATTAGAATCAGCAATACAACTCTCTAAGTTCATATAAGTGTATTGAATGACTATTTCATGAAATCATGACATTTGGGAGTTCTATCACTAACGAGACAAAATAGAATTTGAATTGTTATCGGCCGTCTAAAGGTCAATCAACAGCTAGGAGTTGTATTGCTAATTCTAATGATTATAATTCTGTAAAGCTCTATTTGTTACGTTCGCGAATCATATTTTAATCAACATATAACTTTTTTTTTATGTTGGGAAATCATCAAATCACTTCTCCCGCTCTGGGTGGAGCGGGAGGACGTGTCAGACTTTTACTGACTAAAACCCCGTGTTTCTTCAGTTGCCTGTTGCCAAGGTCCCGGTATCCCTTTCGGACTTTCCCGCAACCCTGGCAGGCATCGGTCCTAGCGGACCCCGCCAATTGTGCTGACATCTCTTTGAGGCGCGCATAGAAGACGACGCGCCGTCGACCCGGGCCTGGTCCTTATCGGACGGCGAGCTACCCATTGCTCGCCGTCCGCAAGAAAATTTGAATTTCGCGAGCTACTTTAGCGCATGCCCCTTTAACTCACTCGTTATTCTTCTGCTTCTGTTTATTTCTGTACTTTTCTATCACCTCTGGGTTATCAATGACTTGGTATCTCACGGTATCTGCTCGATTATCCAATTGATTCTCCGGACCCTCGTCGTTTGGTACTGCTACAGTCGGAGGTAGATTTATGTCCTTCACTGATGACAATTCGAATCGTCGTAACATTGGCTCTGAAGGAATTTATTCAAAATTACTTAAAGCTGTGGCAAAATTGTTGGCGAAATGGTGACAGTTTCAAAATCTACTTAATCCGTGATGCGATTGGTAGAGTGCGTTTCATCAAATAGTTCATTAGCTGTAATGTCGGCTGCACGCTCCAATGATCATTAAAAGTTATAAAACTAAAACCTAACTACGGCAAAAAAGTCAACTAAAAAGGTATAAACAAGACATCACAGACAGACAAATTAAAAACCCATAAATATCATCCACGCAATTGCTATCCTCATCACCCACACCCATACAGTCATGCAACAATGTGAATTCCTTTTTCGTCAATATAGGCAGGAAACTTGCAGATGACGTTATAAGAACGAGGCCCTCACAACAACCACCAATCCCACAAAACAGTTATTTACCAACCTCATCCTTTGTCTTGGAGAAAACTGACCCAGAAGAAATTATATCCACTATAAATTCACTGCGACCAAACGCGGCTACTGGTTGGGATGGTATCTCACCTACAATATTAAAGAAATTTTCCACCACTCTGGCGCCTATATTATGCCATATATTCAATATTTGTTTTGAAACAGCTGTTTTTCCAACTTCTTTTAAGAAGGCAATAATTTATCCAATCTCCAAGGGGGGTGACGGAGCTATGTCGAATAACTATCGTCCAATAGCCGTTCTAAGTGCTTTATCCAAAGTTCTTGAACGCTTGATAAACAAGAGATTGGTTAGCTACCTAGAGCATTATAAGATAATCTCTCAGCAACAATATGGCTTTCGTAAAAATAAGTCAACCTGCGACGCAGTTCACGACCTAACCAGTTTTGTCATAGATCATATACATACCTGTCACCGAGACGTCAAATAGTACGGTCACGTTAATTCTGCTCCGTAACTTAAATTCTAAAATCATAGTAAAAAGTTATCTTACTACTGTGTGCTGTCTAAACACTCTAAAACGGTACCCTATGGGCTGCATTCACATAATTCTTTAAACGATCCCTAGTGTTTTTAATGTGTTAATAGTGAAAACCAAAGTGTACTGTGGCGGTGATCTAACAAAAGTTATTTTATTGCAAGTTGTCATTATAAACTTATTTCCATTCTACCGTCTGTTGTGTTTAACTTCGTGTTGTCACCATACCGGATCAATAATTTCGTTTGGTATTGAAAAGTACCGGTGGCTCTGGGTGCTAACGTTTATCATTTGTACATACGGTGTCGTGAGTTCGCGCCCGGCAAATCGCACATTGTCTTTTTGGATTTATAGTTCTGTTTGGATTAATTGAATACTTAGAAAATGTCTAACTGTGATACTTGTGGATTACCAGTTAAACAAATTGAAAAAATAACATGTTCTAATTGCGAAAAATTCTACCATCACCTGTGCGTTAACCTGAGTGCTACTGCGTTTAAAAGGCTCAATAAAACAGCACGTTCTAAGTGGAATTGCCCGTGCTGTTTATCTCAGCATGAACCTGATAAATCGACGTCTGAGACAATTAATGATAGCTCAGAAGGCGAGGATGAAAAGGTCAGCGATATACGACTTGTTATACGGGAGGAAATTCGGAATACATTGCGTATTGAGGTAAAGAGTATGATTAGCGAGCTTAGATTCGAAATGGATGATTTAAGGAAACAGATTGATGAGTTGAAGTTATCGGGATGCTTTGACATCTCTCAAGTTAATGACTTGAAAACTGAGCTAAAGGGTGTGCAACGTGAGAATACTGAACTTCGTTCACAGAACTCCGATATCCTAAAAAATATGGCACAGCTGAAAACGCAATTAAACACCCTAGATCAGAATATGCGTGAGGCGAACCTGGAAATTCACGGCTTACCTGAAAATAAGAATGAAGTGTTACCGACCATCGTTACGCAATTGGCTAATGTTGTGTCGTATGCGCTAAAAGACTGCGATATTATGAAATGCGTTAGGGTGGCCAGTATGAACAACAACAAGTCTCGCCCGCGCTCTGTAATAGTGAAGCTGCGTAGTCCTAGATGTCGCGACGAATTGTATTCTGCAATAACTAGATACAACAAATCTCACACTGATGATAAATTGAACACAAGTCTTTTGGGTTATGGCGGTGGCAAGGAGCCAGTTTATGTATCCGAGCACCTTTCTCCGACATATAAATCTCTACATGCTGCTGCACGTCTTAAGGCCAAAGAAAAATCTTATAAGTTTGTCTGGGTTCGCTACGGTAAAATTTTTGTATGCAAGAGTGAAAATTCGGGTAGTATTCTAATTAAGGATGAGCAGTGTTTAGAAAAAATTGTATAATTGTTTGTGTTATTAATTTAGTTCCTTATAACATGTTTACTTTTTTGTTTTTGGTCTGATGGATGGTATTTCGATTTTTTATCAGAATGTGAGGGGCATGAAAACGAAGTCACATGAAATTCTAATGTCAATTTTAAGTTCTGATTACGACATAATATGTCTGACAGAAACTTGGTTAGATGACTCGTTTTTATCCTCTGAATACTTTGACCAGAGATATACTGTTGTACGCCGTGATCGTAGTGCACAGTTTAAAGATTTGTACTCTAAGAATTATGGTGGTGGGATATTGGTAGCTATTAGTAATAAGTATAATTTTGTTAATAAAACTGAGTGGCAAACCTCAGTTGAGGATATGTGGTTATGTATAAGTGCTGGTGGCGTCTGTATGAATATTTGTGTTGTTTATTTGCCGTCTTATATACCTTGCCATATCTTTGTTCAATTCTTGGCCAGGGCTGAAGAAATTTGCTTGCGTTATATGGATTGCACCACTTTGATTCTTGGTGATTTTAATATTCCTAATGTGAAATGGTTTCAGTCTAAGGATCCTTTTCTTGGAATTAGTGACCCCAAGTCATTAGCGTTGAGGGACTTCCTAAACATCACCGGCTATGTTCAAATGAATAATGTCTGCAATGATAATAATAATATCCTAGACCTCATTTTGGTGGATGAGAATTCCAGTCTTTCCGTTTCTTCCGCACCCCCCATCAGTAAACCAGATATACATCATCCGCCGCTAGAATTAGGTCTTACTAAAACTTCAATTTCTAATTTAAATTTTAATATTTTACAGTCTAAATATATTTTCACTAAAACAGACTATGAGGCATGTGTACGTGATCTACGTACAATAAATTGGGAGGATTATTGTCATTTGAGTTGTAATGATTATGTTCTGACGTTTTATAATATACTATGGGAAAATATAAATAAATACACTCCGAAGGGTAAACCTAAGAATAATTGTTATCCAGTTTGGTTCTCAGTTTCGTTGATTAAACTTCTTAAGGAAAAGCATAAATACAGGACTCGGTTCAAACGGTACAAAAACCCTAGGGACTACGATACTTTTGTTTCCCTACGGATGCGAGCTGGGAGAGCTATGGATAGGTGTTTCAAAGATTATATAGAAAGAATTGAGAGTGAATTAAAAACAAATGTAAAAGCTTTTTGGCGTTATACTAAGTCAACAAAATCTTTCAGAGGTGTCCCTGACCAGGTTTCGTGGGGCGATCGCGTTGCTGAGGGTGGTAGTGGTGTGGCTGATCTATTTGCAGACTATTTCGCATCTGTGTACAGTGTTAATCAACTTACTGGTAACTTGTCTCCAGGTTACTCATCGTCTAATTACAGTATGTCTTCCATTGACATTACTGAAAATGACGTTAGAAGTAGCATCAAAAAGTTAGATCTTAATAAGGGAGCTGGTCCGGATGGACTCCCTCCTATTTTTATTCGTCTCTGCATTGATGCTCTTATTATACCACTGCTGATCATATACAATAAATCCCTTAAGGAAGGTACATTTCCCGATTTATGGAAAATCTCTCACATTATCCCCATACATAAATCCGGTAGTATGAATGACGTAACTAACTATAGACCAATCTCTATTATATCGCAATTTGCAAAGATGTTCGAGGGTCTCATATACAATGTAGTTTATTCTCACCTCCGTCATATAATTAGTTTCAAGCAACATGGTTTTGTGTCTAACCGTTCTACTATGTCTAACTTACTGATTTACACTACTTTCATTAGTGATACCTTTGAAGCCAGGGGTCAGGTTGACGCTGTTTACACAGATTTTGCAAAAGCTTTCGATTGCGTTGATCACTCAATTCTTTCTATTAAATTAAATTGCGTTGGTATTCATGGCTCTTTGTTGAGGTGGTTTGAGAGTTATTTAATTAATCGTTCTCAAATAGTTGCCTTGGCGGGTTATGAATCTATACCTTTTTCTCCTGGCTCTGGTGTTCCACAGGGCTCTAAGTTGGGTCCTTTGTTGTTTTTGGTGTTTTTGAATGATCTTTTAGATTTAATAAATTGCGATTGTTTAGCCTACGCTGATGATTTAAAAATATACTGTAGAATATCGGACCTGAGTGATTGCGCGAAGCTTCAAAGAGATCTTGATGTCCTTCAGAAATGGTGTTTGAACAACAGAATGACGCTCAATGTTAAAAAATGTCAGACTATTACATTCACGAATAAAGTGAATTACGTAAAATTTGATTATCATATTGATGGATCGGTACTGAGCAGAGTGTCCGTCATCCGTGACCTAGGGATACTCTTCGATAAATCCCTATCTTTCCGTGATCATGTAGATAGTATAGTGTCTAAGGCTAAAAGAATGCTTGGCTTTATAATCCGTATGTCGAAACCTTTTCGTAATTGTAGCAGCATTATTTTACTTTACAACGCACTAGTGAGGAGCTCCCTGGAATATTGTTCTACTATTTGGTCTCCCTATTATTCAACTTATACTAATAATGTTGAATCTGTTCAGGCCCGTTTTGTGAGGTATTTATGTATAAAGAATGGGATTCGAAAAGCTATACCCGATTACAATGACAGGTTAAGGCACTTTAATATGATTAGCTTAAAAGAAAGACGTGACCATTCTGACTTACTAATACTTCATAAAATTATAAACGGTTCCATTGATGCACAATTGATCAACTATTTTAACTTTAGGTCTAGCCAACGTAGTAAGCGTCATCATCGTATTTTTGTGTTACCTACATCCACTTTGAATACTACATTTAATAGCCCCCTCACACGTATGGCAAGGCAATATAATGATAGGTCCAACTTGTCGGATTACCCTATTGATATTTTCTCTATGAGTTTCGCTTCGTACAGACGCTCCCTATTTAAACAGTACGATGAGTGTTCGTCTGTCTAGCTCTAATTGGTTTGATTTATAGTGTTCTAGATTAAGGTCTACTAAACACACTTTTTGAATGTTCTCCTTTGTCTCTAATTTTTCATACGTCAATGTCATGCATACCTGTTATTTGCATGGTTACTGAAATGCCTATTTTAGATGTTAATTAATTGAATTGTAAGTGACTGTGCTGTTGGTGTGCTTATCATAAATAAATAAATAAATAAATAAATAAATATAAATAAAAATAAAAAAGTCCTTACAATATTCCTTGATCTCGCGAAAGCATTCGACACTGTTCCCGTTTCCACACTCTTAATCAAACTTGAGAAAATAGGCGTCAGGGGGATACAACTGGATCTTTTCAAAAGTTACCTCTCGAATCGTTCGCAAAAAGTCAGGATCGATGGCCATAACAGCGAGGAGCTTTCCATTCACTATGGGGTACCACAAGGAAGCATTTTGGGCCCCACTCTTTTCTTAATCTTTATTAATGACCTGTGTGATCTCAATATCGATAATGCAAGGGTAATATCATTTGCAGATGACACCGCAATAACCTTCACCGCGGATTCCTGGTCACAACTCGAGCATTTAGCTCAGCTTGGCTTTGGTGTTGCGCTAAATTGGCTTAATTCCCACACTCTGACCCTAAATACCTCCAAAACCAAATTTCTGACTTACTCAAACAGCTCGGTCTCTCAACCACAGACTCCAATTTTGATCAGAGCTCACACTTGTCGTCCACAAATACAGGGTTCAAGTTGTCAATGCCCTCTTTTAACCTCGGTTGAAAGCATTAAATACCTGGGAATAGTCTTAGACAGGAATCTCAATTTTAAATGTCATATCGGTCAGCTAACTGGACGAGTTCGCAAACTGATTTACATATTTAAAACTCTTCGGTATATTGCCAATCCCACTATAATACGCAATGTCTATTTTGCGCTTTGCCTATCTATCGTAACTTATTGTATTTCCTGTTGGGGCGGCGCAGGAAAAACCACCCTCAAGCCGCTAGAAGTAGCACATAGGGCCATTTTAAAAGTGGCCACTTTTCGTCCAATTCTTTTTCCAACTGACCAACTATACAATCTCTGCAAAGTTCTAAATGTACGGCCACACTTCATACTACAGACAGTCATTCTGCAACACCGCAAAACCCCATACCGAGATATAGAAAATAAAAAAACGTAGTAAACGTCGAAAAGATAGGATATGCACTCTGCCGCGAGTACGCTCAACCTTCGCAAAGAAGTTTTTTCATTTTCTTGGTCCGTTCCTATATAATAAGCTAAACGAAGAGTGTCAAATCTACGGACTACCGCATTACAAATGCAAAAAGATTGTGAAATCGTACCTCCAAAATAAGTCATATGACGAAACAGAAAAAATCTTAACATAAACAACATGGACAAGCAAACACACACACACACACACACACACACATACATACATACACAACCACACACACACAACCGTCTTAAAATTATTTTTATTCAAGTTAGTAAAACGTATCATAAACCTTAATTGTACATCTCAATAAATTGAAACAGTAACATTTGAAGCACTATGTCACCTTTACGTCATGTTACCTTAGGGGACCGGACTGCTTCTCCTTAACACAGGTTTTTCATAACCTAGCTAGGAGAGCAGTGCTCACCCACACGTTTGTAGCTATAGTACTTATTTTGTAAAACTGTATTTAACGTGTACCACAATGCTTTGTTATTGAGTAAATAAACATTATATTATATTATTATATTATAAATAAAAGTACCATAAATCGAACAGATTACGTGGGTCTCCAGATTTTTTATCATAACCCTCCTTTTTGCTTCGCCGTAGTTGGATAAACTGACCTATTAGGTAGCGCCTAGTGGCGTAACGTCTTCGTGTTGGTACTACAACAGAGAAGCCAACATTATGGCATAGGAACTATTTGATGAAACGCACTCTAGCATTTTGTAGAACAGTAGTACTGCAGTGATATTCTATAACAATTTCACCGTGACTTAGTGAAGTGAGCTGTCAATCCGGTGGAATGACAGCTGACTTCACCTTATTGGTACCCTGGGGCCCCAAAACGGCCACATTAGCAATTCCTCTAAAAGCACTTCATTTCCTGAATTCCCAGCTGTCATTAGGAATTCCTCTAATTTGACACAAAAGCAATTCATAATGTGTGGATCATTTTACGAATCTCCATAGAAAACTGTCAAACAGATGAAATAATTCGTATTATGAAATGCACTCAAATCTTATTATGAATTGTCAGTTTGTGACATTTTACGATGATTCATAATATTTTCCTAATATGATTCTGCCAAAGTGGCCGTTTTAAACCCCCAGGTACCTAAATGGCACGAACCGATAAGTACCGATAAGTACCGATTTTTATATCTTTGGGGGTGAAAATAAAAATTGTAATACTGCAATTCTTGGGCTTTATCCAAGAATTGCAGTATTACAATTTTTATTTTAAGACGACGAAATTTTACAAGGCTTTTCGATCAGGTATTGGCGGGAAAGTACCACAGATAATTTATAAATTTTGACATAACGTCACTATGACATTAAAAGTAAAGACAATGTTGCCATTTTAATAAATAAATAAAATGTTGCCACTTTGGAAGGCTTTATCAAGCCTGAATACCGATTTCAGAACCTATACTTCTGGTTCCAAGACTAATTGCGTAACTTATTTTTGTAACCAATTAAGACTTCATTTCATTTTGACATTTCAACAACATTCATTGCGATATTTACGTTGTTGAACTAATTTTTTTTTCGAACTTTTGAAGCAATGGATTAGACATTTGTTACAAACCAATTCAGATTATGATTCATCGTAAACTACGCAATTATGGAGCTGATAGTACCTACGTTTAAAGGGGAACCAACCATATCTTCCTCTCCGCGCAAACCTCCGGCCATCATCAGTAAGGAAACTGTTGACGAAGTCAATCATTTCAGCAATGTTTGATGTTTGCCTCGCGACGTCATCATTTACACGAAGCGCTGATGGCATAGGTGTCGTTAGTCGTAATCTTGCTGATATTACAGTTAAAAGAATTGCTGTAAAAAAAAAAACATAATTGGGGAATGATTGTGTCAAAGTCAAAGTCAAAGACAAAGTCAAAGTCAAAGTCAAAGTCAAATAATTTATTTCAAGTAGCCACATTAAAGGCACTCTTGAACGTCAAATACATAGAAATAGAACTGATTCTAGTTGCCCCTTCCAAAAGGGTAGTTTTCGTATGGAGAAGAATTGGCAAGAAACCAATCCATGTGCTATCGGGGTCACCAATTTAGGGGTATGAGGAACAGGGTGTAAAGTTCACTCATCTACCAAAGAAAAGGGAGGATCCTCCGACTAGACGGGTGTTGTGTCTGGCGGGCAACTGCCCAACGATTGATGTTGAATTCTTGTATATAAATGTCCATCGCGCGGTAAATTCTAATTGCGCGATGCAGGATTTATGTGACGTCAGGATTTTAGTGTGACGTCAGGTCTTTGATGCGTAGTTCGCATGTGGCGATGAAGATACCGCCATGCATAAGTAGGATGGATCGGGACGTATCCAACGCAGTGGGTGCCGGAATCGATATCAAAATCAAAATATTTCACATAAACCTACATGGGCACTTATGAAACGTCAGAAGCTAGGTGCACGGTTCCAATTGGTTGTTTCCTATGGAGAAGAGCTGGCAAGAAACTCCACGGTTACTCTTTTAAAAATAATTGGCTGTTACAATATTTTCGAATTACATTGTTAATTAGGTATGGGAGGACAGTGTAGGCCTTTCAAATACAATAGACGTAGATAATATTTGCTGAGACACTGTGCTGTATATTAAAATACACGACTATTACAACTGGATCGAGTTTCATTCGAAGGGCGCCCTAACGCGCCTAAAGACGTTTTATAGATATATTTGTGCCTCTTTGTTTTTATGTACCTAAGTTCTTGCTTTAGTTTTTAATTTTGTACTCATTGTTAATTTATTAAAATAAGTATCTATGCACTTTCTAGCCTGAAGCACAGGTTCAACCTAGTTCAGGCAAATATGCAACTGTGCTCTATTTTAAACTGTTATTGTATTTATTGTAAACGTGTCCCTTCTTATAAATAAACAAATTATTAAATTATTAAATTTATTAAATTTAGTAACATATCCCGCTTAACTATTCTTCAAGAGATATAAACAACCCTGTAAGAAATCGACACGTGTTTCACCTCTCAACGGCCATCCTCAGGATGGCGATTGACCAGTCGCAAACCAGAACACGACGTGTTGCCACACCGAGCGCTGGACGCAGAGAAGTACCAGGTATGTACTTAACAAATAGAAAATATTCAACGTGCACTAACTAGACGGGCTTTCATCGTCGAGGCGTGAAGGGCGGGCGTTTTGGGGGACTGTCTTATGTAATTTTGACGTTCGAAAAGTGCTGATTCTGAGCCTAGTTTTATTATTTTTAATTTGATTTCAGGGAGGGCTATGAAAGGCTGGCGCGACGACCTAGATGCGTTTACGAGAGTGGGTGAAGGAGGCAACATACAAGCCACGATGGACATCTATGGGGTAGACCTTTGCCCAGTAGTGCGACAAAAAATAAGCCATTAAACTTGGGACAAAGCCAGAGTTCGGGTTGCTACTGAGAAATTTTAATTAAATTTTTCTCGAAATATTATTAAAAAATCGCGTTCGTGAATCTATCCAAGCGCGCTTTTGTGAAACTTTTCTTTTAATACTTATTTTCTGACTTTTTACTTACCTATGAAACACAAATAAATAAAAATCTTCATTTTATTATAATTTCACATAACTTCACAATTTCTCGCCACCGAAAACTGTTTAAAATAATTCTTATCTCTATTCTATTTCTTTGAAATTAAATTAACGGCGTGACAAAACAATTTAATTTTAGAGTTCTGTACAAAATTACACTAGTGCTCGTGGTTCTAACCACACGGGTCGAACTTGAAGGTTAAGCAACGCTTGCCGAGGTTGGTGCGTGGATGGGTGAACATCCATCCCCTCCGTGGCTCTGGGGGCTTATAACAGTCACTAGCAGAACCATAATATGAAAATATAATAAGAATCACCGTAAAATGTCACAAACTGACAATGATCTGCGTGTAATTCATTATATTACGAAATAATTCATCTGGAGATTCGTAAAATGGTCCACAAATTATGAGTTGCTTTTATGTCAAATTAGAGGAATTGCTAATGACAGCTTGGATTCAAGAAAATGAGCTGCTTTTAGAGGAATTGCTAATGCGAGGTTCCAAGTGAACTTTATAGAATACACTTACTTACTTACCAATACTGCAGACAGATTTATATCTCTGCTATACGGACAAGAAAGTTAAGTAATTATCCTGGCAGGGTTGCGGGAAAGTTCGAAAGGAATACCCGGACCCTTGGCAACAGGCAACTGAAGGAACACGACTGGGTTTTAGTCAGTAAAAGTCTGACACGCCCCTCCACACAAAGCCATCTAAAAAAAAAAAGTAATAATGCATGGATATTGATATAATATGTATTGGAGTTGGACCATTATTACCCGACTACGGTGAAGCAAAAAGAAGGGTTATTATTTTGACCGGTTTAAATGTATGTTTATGTGTTCCCTCATATCTTCTAAAGTACTCATCAGAATTTGAAAATTGAGGTACCTTTGTAAGCATCTCGATCGTCCCCTGGTGGTTGCATGGTTGGCCGTGACGTCACATTAAATTGAATACGGCGCCATCTAGGGGACATAGTCATGAACATTTTTATGAAGCCGTGTTGGTTATCAATTGAAAGGGCTTAAAAAGCACATTTCAAAAATATATTAAGTACTAGCTGACCCGACAGACGTTGTCCTGTTACATTTCTAATTTTATAAGAACCTTCTCCTGACAATAACAAACACAACAGAAAGAGAATTAGTTTAATTAGTTTTAAACAAATAACTGACTTACTAATACTGACTTAATATAATTAAAATATTGACTTTAAATAATTATTATTTCGTAAAAATACTAGAAATTAGACATCAAAGGAAAAGTAAAAATTAAATAAAAATACAATTATCACTTCATATTATAAACAAACAAAGCGCTCTTCCTCCTTTCTCCTACTATGCTGTGCCCGACAGGGTCCATAATCGTACAATTAATTTTAAGCCTACCAACTGTTTTAACAACATTATGGAATGCAATAAAGAATTGAGAATTGAGAATTGAGAATTCGCGAAATCGGTCTAGCCGTTCACGCGTGATGGCGTGACCAAGGGAAATAGTGATTCATTTTTTACCCGACTACGGCGAAGAAAAAGGAGGGTTATGATTTTGACCGGTATGTATGTATGTATGTATGTTCATCTGTTCCCTTGTATCTTCTAAACCACTCATCACAATTTGACAAATAAGGTATCGTTAGAAGCGTCTTGATTGTCCGCTGGTTATAGGCTATGTGACGTCACATTAAATTAAAAATGGCGCCCTCTAGAGGAAATAAAGTCAGGAACTAAAAAAAAAATATTGTTTAATCGTTCTATGTTGGGTATGAAATGAAAGGGCTTAATGAGCACATTTCAAAAATATATATAATTATTATAAACCCAAAACAATTTAAAAAAAATGAAGTAATAAAAACTAAAACCCAACTACGACTGAAAAGGTATAAACAAGACACCACAGACAGACAAATTAAAAATCCAGAGTCACACGTAATCTGTTCGATTTATGCCGCCCTAACACGTGACTCCGGAATTTTAATTTGTCTGTCTGTGGTGACTTGTTTATACCTTTTCAGTCGTAGTTGGGTTTTAGTTTTTATTACTTATTTTTTTTTTTATAAATATAGATAAACCCAAAAAAAAAAGTTATAAAAATTAAATCCCTTCTACGTCAAAAAAGTCAACTAAAACGGTATAAACAAGACATCACAGATAGACAAATTAGAAATCCGGAGTCACACGTAATCTGTTCTCCGGATTTTTAATTTGTTTTTCTGTGATGTCTTGTTTATTTAACAAAAATGTACGGGCCCATATTGAAGCTGACTGAAATAATACTTCAATTTTTATTACAAGTTTGAAAATTATAACATTAATATGTAGAAAGCGCACGTTAAGCCGTTGGTCCCGGCTGTCATTTGTAGATCTTTGACAGTCGTTACGGTTCGTCAGAAGCCCGAAAGTCTGACAACCAGTCTTACCAAGGGGTATCGTGTTACTGGGTTGTGGAGGTCAGATAGGCAGTCGCTCCAAGTAAAATACTGGTATTTAGCTGCATCCGGTTAGGCTGGAAGCCGACCCCAACATACTTGGGAAAAGGCTAGGCAGATGATGATGATGTAGAAAGCCCAGATTTCTACCAAGTGAGTGACAATAACATACATTACGTGTACCTACGTAAAAAATCAATTACAATTGCTTTATGAAATAACAAAAACAGGTGTTGATAATCTTTTAAACACGCCATCATTATCTTTATTATTAATCAATGAATTTTCGATTAAAACTTCATTGATAAAATGTAATTCCATCAATACAATCTGAGTAGCCTTTTCCCAACTATGTTGGGGTCGGTTTCTAGTTGGTTAGACTCCTCCTTTTTGCAGAAGTCGGTACATGTTTGTGATGGCAGCGGCGGCCGGCGGCCGCTTACCATCAGCAGGCGTAGCATGGCGCTTTCTATCTCTACGAAGAATAGACATAGCTTTTTCTATACAAAGTGACAGTTCGTTTCTTCATTTTTGACATCCACCGTAGAAATCTTTCTACAATCTGTCATTTTGTCTTTCATTTCTAACGATCTTTGTCTAGGTCTTTTTGTAGGTAGACTATTTCGGAAGAAAGTTTTCTATCCTTACTGACAAAATCACACTGATTACCGACATTTGTCTAAGGTCAATCAATCTGCCTAGCCTTTTCCCAACTATGTTGGGGTAGGCTTCCAGTCTAACCGGATGCAGCTGAATACCAGTATTTTACATGGAGCGAGCCTATCTAACCTCCACAACCCAGTAACTGGGTAATACGATACCCCTTGGTTAGACTGGTTGTCTAAGGTAGTGAAGACAATTTGATTTTGGAAAAAGAATCCTATGACAAAACAAAGAATTCTGAGTCGAATTATGTAAAAGAGTGAATTTCGTAAAAAATGCAGTTGACTCTTTCTACTTTGCTGCCGTCTCGTACTGTCTACAGGAAACGTCATTTTTGTCTACTCTTCCGTCGACAAAACGGTGCTCATGCTACGCCTGCTGGGGGCTTAAAACAGTCACTTTGGCAGAATCATAATAGGAAAATATTATGAATCATCGTAAAATGTCACATACTGACAATTCATAATAATATGATCTACGTGCGATTCATAGTACGATATAATTCATCTGTTTGACAGTTTTCTATGGAGATTCGTAAAATGATCCACACATTATGAATTGATTTTTGTCAAATTAGACGAATTGCTATGTGGCCGTTTTAGGCCCGCAGGTGGACTGTCGGCTTGTTTACAATCCAATGAGATAAAAAAATCAAGTAATAAAAACTAAAACCCAAAAAGCACTAGCACTAGTCACACGTAATCTTTTCGATTTATGCCCTAACACGTGTGACTCCGGATTTTTAATTTGTCTATCTGTGGTGTCTTGTTTATACCTTTTAAGTCGTAGTTGGGTTTTAGTTTTTATTACTTGATTTTTTTTTTAATTCTTTTGGAGTTATAAGTGTGAGAGTGGAGTTATAAGTGTTTTGAAATGTGCTCATTAAGCCCTTTCATTTGATACCCAACATAGTACGATTAAACCATATTCTTTTTTTAAGTTCCTCACTTTATGTCCTCTAGAGGGCGCCATTTTTTTTTTAATGTGACTTCACATAGCCTATAACCAGCGGACAATCACGACGCTTCTAAAGATACCTCATTTGTCAAATTGTGATAAGTGGTTTGGAAGATAGGAGGGAACAGATGAACATACATACATACCGGTCAAAATCATAACCCTCCTTTTTTCTTCGACGTAGTCGGGTAAAAAATAATACATAATTAGCATAATTATGATAACCTTCAATTATAATCATGACAAATAAGTAACGTACGGGAAAAATCACAGGTGTCCGTTATCTTTTAAAATCAAAGATTGATAAAAAAAACAATAATTTATTTACAATAATAATTATCTATCTATTCTATACCTACTCGTACATACATACTTACAAATAAATAAAATGAAAGTGTATGTTTGTAACGTCAAAATAACAGCTTTTAACTAAATATATAATTATGAAGATATGCAGCGTGAATTTTAACTTTTGGGCATCCTCTTAAGGGGTCATTGTACTCATCATTATGAACAACTGTCACTCCTTATGTGACCAACACTGAAATCGCGAAAAATAAATCAGCAGCAATTAATTTAGGGAACACCTACATTAAGACGAGCTATGCGAACATAATAAGGAACAGCTGTTTTTTTTTGGTACCATAGTTCAATTTCACCCTGTATACGGTACCTACTTTTTTTTTGTTTGTTTGTTTATTCCGGCTAATCTCCGAAACGGCAGGCCCGATCTTGACGGACTTTCACTGGTGAATAGCAGATGTTTATTTTATTTTATTTATTTTTCTATAATGGCCAACCAACAATTGTTTACACTGGTAAAATTATAAAATAATGCTTTACTAAAAACTACGGTTTGTGTAACAATTTCTTATAGGTTAGCACCGCATGCCCCGTAACCGCAATAAATGTGCAACAAGCACTTAAAATAAAATAAATAAAAATAAACAATTTAAAACGGAAGGTATTTCACAAACAAACAAACAAACCACAAACTTACTTACTTTTTTACTTACAAGGAAACCAGTTGTGGCGGCGACACGTCACTTCTTCTGCCTGCAGTCGGCTACAGAATTGTACACACGGCTACTCATCAAGCTATACATTTCCAGTTTATACTGATCTCGCATTGTATAGAATTTTCGTACAGAGAGGGGTCAGTTTATACTGGAAATGTATAGCTTGATGTGTAGCCGTTTGTACCTTTAAGGGGCCGGCGCGGCGGAGCATCAGTCGCAACTACAAATCGAGTGCTACCAATGTGCGCTAGTGTGCCTGTTGGAGCGATACACACAGCTACCGTGAACTGTACGACCACGCACACATTGGTATTGACATGACATTTGTTTGACGCGATAGCACTACTAGCTATTGAACATTTGTGATTCCGTAATACCTATAATGATGAATGAAAACTTAAGGTTTTTTCATTTTTTTTTAAATATTTTGTAACTTGATAATATAAGCTATGTTTTTGCTGAAACAATATCACAAATATTGTTGTTTATAATACAGAAAAAACCATATGAAAATATGTCATTTACCCTGTAAAAATGTGCGAAATACAATTCGCTTAAACTTCATTTTAGGTAAGTTTTTTGCGAAAAAAAAGATGTAGGAACCTAGATAAATACTGTCTAAATCCGAATTACAGCATAATATGGTGGAAACATGCTCAAATTGCAAATGATTTAGGCAAAATCCATCGGTCGCCGCATTCTTAAGTGGTCACACACGAAAACCGACTTTGTTTTCTACAACTTATAGATTGTTGCCAGCAAAATAACAAACCCGGCCAGATTAAAATCATCACGAAATTGATTAATATTTATCTTAGATAACAATGCTAGGAGGGAATAAAATAATCATTGACGGATTTTATAATTACTCCATGTTAAGTCATGCATAAGTCCGCAGCCATATTTTTTTGTGCATTAGCTGTTGCGTCAGGTAAACCCAATTTAATATTTTTTGCTTCTAAATTATCAACTTGTGAATAATGCTGCCAGCCTTTTGAGCACTTTTCTCATTGACAGCGATGCGGACGAATTTTTTGATGCCCAATGCTCCTCCCTTTATTTTTTCTATTTAATTCTGTTTATGTATGCATAATATACATAATTTTTTATATCTTTTAGAGTACCTGTGTAGTTATAACTTGTGAATCCTACAATCTGTTTTTAACCGACTTCCTAAACGAAGGAGGTTCTATGTTCGACTTAATGTATGTTTTATTATTTCTTTTTTCTTCGGTATTTTCCTCAATTGTGAACCGATTTTGAACATTCTTTTTTCATTTGGTGGAAGAAGCTTGCGCGGAGGTCCCATATAAATTTTATTAACTTTGCTCTGGTAGTTTTTGAGTTAGCTTCAGTAATACGTATAGACTATTACGATGAGACTATTTATTAATTCTAAGACCACGTAATGTACCATATTCCGACAAATAAATGAATTTGAATTTGAATTTAGACGATGTTCTAAAAGTGTCACTGCTAATTTACTTATCAATTAGTGGTATCCGAATTTGTAAGGGGTCCTACCACCTCAACCAGAACTAAAAAGTGAAAACTTTTTACAAAAAAAAAAAAACAACTGACTTCCTAAAAGACTAATAAAAAATGAAAAATAACTTTAATTTCGGAAGTCGGTGGCAAAAAACGAAAATTGAAAAGCAAAGACACCGACTTCCGAAATTAAAGTTATTTTTCACTTTTTTGCGTTTTTTTTTTTGGAAGTCGGCTGTTTTTTTTTTCGTAAAAATTTTTGATTTACCTTCTTACCAGCTCCAAGCTCGATATACGGGTGTATGTAAGGCCTGCTAGTGCTGCATAAAAGGCCTGCTTAAAGGTTTTCTATGACTTCATTTCTTCCAGCTCTTCCGTATGACCCTGTCATCAGAAAGCTGGACGATGGTCCTCGGCACCAATATGTGGAGGGTCCAGATGGAAGCCTGCACCTGGTAGACTTGTGGGGAACTGTCAGCGATCTGGCTGAAGCGGCCAGATACAACCCTGATAGGCAGAATGTTTACCATCTCTATACGAGGTAAGAAAAAAAAATAATTGAATGCTCTTTACAAGAATCACTCTTTTATCACTTGCTTAAAAACGGTGAAGGAAAACATCGTGAGGAAACGGATGCCTGAGAGATATTTCTCAACGGCATGTGAAGCCAAGTCCATGGGTGGCTTTTAAACTCTGTCACTATAACCACATGAAAAATACAATGGACGTAGACTGATGGGGTGAATTCAGCATATCATACTAAGACGATCGGTACATGAAATTATTTCAGGAACGTTATCGGAATCCAATAAACCTAATTTGTATTATTACCTCACGCGCAATGTATCGTTACCGTGACAACACCTGCGTAGCCGCATTCCCCGTGTCGGGGGGCGCGCTCGAGTATTTTAACATCCATTGCTGGTTTTTTTATCTTAGCTGCATCCTCAGGATGACGATTGACCAGTCGCAAACCAGAACACGACATGGTGCCACACTGAGCGCTGGACGCAGACTCCACTTCTCTTCCGTTAAAGAAGAAAAACCAATATTTATTTCTTTATTTGTGTTTCTTTCTTTATTTTTCTTTCTTTGTGTCCTATACAGGGTTATAATATTGGTAAATCACCAGCAACCTCTTAAGGAGTCATTGTACTCATCATTATGAATAACTTTTACTATGGGAACAAATATGAAATCGCGAAAAAAAAAACTGCTGTTCCGTACATTTATATTCGCATAACTCGTCAAAATGTACTGAACAGCTGTTTTTTTTTTGTATACAAGGTGGAGACGACATTACGACAAAAAAAAAACTCCGTATATTTAATGACGTTCTCATATTTTATATATTAACAGATATGTTATACACTCAAAGTGTTCCGCGCAGCAGCGGCACACATACCCACGTTTCATTCATTTTACATTTCACTACAAGTAAAAACGTTACAATTGGAATGTTTTCGAGTCTTCACGATTGCGCGCTTATAACATATCTGTTAATATAATATCATTGGTCTACCTACAAAAAAATAATCAAATAAGTATATCCAATAGTTTAGTTACGATAGCTAGTCAAAGATCGGCAAACCCCATAGTCGGCCCATCACTACTATTTGAAAAAATGACTTTTTTAATTTCGATGTTAGGATTTATTTGATAGTTCCAAAATACTCTTCAATCAATCTGCCTAGCCTTTTCCCAACTATGTTGGGGTCAGCTTCCAGTCTAACCGGATGCAGCTGAATACCAGTATTTTACATGGAGCGACTGCCTATCTGACCTCCACAACCCGTAACTGGGTAATACGATACCCCTTGGTTAGACTGGTTGTCAGACTTTCGTGCTTCTGACGACTCGTAACGACTGTCAAAGAGCCACAAATGACAGCCGGGACCAACGGCTTAACGTGCTTTCCAAGGCATGGAGGAAATCTTTTTTTTTTTCAAAATAATCTAATGCATTAGTATTGCCAGTGTTTTCATTTATTGTTGTATTGTCGTCTCCACATTGTATATGTTTCCAGACAAAACCCGACTGTAAGCCAGCCGATGCTGATAGGCAATGAGGGTCTCCTGGGGCTCAACAACTACGACCCAGCGAGAAGGACGGTAGTCTTGCTTCACGGATGGCTGGATGACGTCACTGCAGACTTCAACAGGGTGCTGGTTCCTGGTAAGAATTATGATACTGTATTACAGAGATGTAAAGGAAAGTCGTTTTTTTTTTATTAATCTAAGTGGGAACTCAAAACTCAAAGCATTTATTTCAAATAAGCAAATTACAGGAACTTTTGAATTGTCAAAGGGTCGGTCAGTCAGAAAATATGAAGCTAGTTGCCCATTCCAAAGCGTAGTAGGTTCCTATGGAGAAGAACGGGCAAGAAACTCCACGGACACTCTTTTAAATCAGAATATTGTTACAATATGTTGTTTACATCATTCATGTTGGAATCATACATGTGAGTACAATGTAGATAAACGTGCAGGTTAAAAGGGTCCGTAAATAAAAGATAATGAGATACAAAACAATTCAAAAATTAAAATAAATCAAAATAAGCCGTGGCAGCTAAGAGATGACCAGTCCCTACTGATGGCGCCCGTTCACGAACATGACGCATGGACCCGGAACTGAAACCGGAGTTGGAGGCGGAAGTAGAACAAAGATGTGTTACAGAAAGGCTTCATGAAATAATAGAAATATAATTCGGTCTCTTTAATCAGTCTCTTTAATTAGTCTATTTAATTACTCTTTAATTAGTCCCTTGAATTAGTCTCTTTAATCAGTCTATTTAAGTTAGTCTCTTTAGGTAGTCTCTTTAATTAGTCTCCTTAATCAGTATCTTTAGTTACTAGCTTTAATTAGTCTCCTTAACCAGTTTATTTAATTACTCTCTTTAATCAGTCTATTTAATTAGTCTCTTGAATTTAGTCTATTTAATTAGTAGCTTTAATTAATCTCTTTCATTCAAATTCAAATTCATTTATTTATTGTTTGTCACAGGTAAATAGTCAGATCTTACAATAGTATTCATGAATCACTGTAACATACCCATGGGGTGTACAATATTTATATTAATAAGTAGGTAGGTATATCAATGTTGTTGGTTATGTTACTGTTTTAGTCAACCTCATTTTACATTAATTCTTGCACAATTATTAGGGACATACAATTTAGTTTAATAAGTCAAAAAATAAAAATAGAAAAATAAGTTTACCATGTCAATTTTGCATCAACATCATCAGAAATTATTAATAGACATAATTATTTTGGTCATGCGATTTACATTAGATAAGTACAAAAGTAAATTAAATTAAATAAGTTTAACATGTCAAGTTTTAGTCAACCTCTTTAACCAGTCTCCTTTTAGTCAACTCTTTAACCAGTATATTTAATTATTCTTTAATTAGTCTCTTTAACCAGTCTATTTAATTATTCTTTAATTAGTCTCTGTAATCAGTCTCGTAATCAGTTTTAAATAGTAACTTCGCGTAGTTTTTAAGGTAGCTTCAATAACAACGTATTTTTTCCACTTAGCTTATATTTTGGTGGTGATATTTTAAGTTGTCGTCACTGTTATTTACATAGCAGGTATTCGAATGTATGTAGGGCAGGTATCACAACGAAAACCTGAAAAATAAAAACTTTTTACAAAAAAAATACGCAGAAAAAGTGAAAAATAATTTTTAATAAAAAATATTTTCTGTAATTAAAGTTATTTTTTACCTTTTTTTGTGGTTTTTTTTTGGAAGTTTTTTTTTTGTTATCTTTACAGCTTTTCTGTCAGCCGAAGATGTAAATGTGATCGTGGTCGACTGGAGTGCTGGAGCTGGTACCATCAACTACGTGGCCGCTGTGGCTAACACTGTACCCTCTGGTAAAGTTTTTGTAACATTTTCTATACATTCATAGCCATCCTGCCAGGGTTGCGGGTTAGTCCGAAAGGGATACCGGGACCTTGGCAACAGGCAACTGAAGGAACACGGGTGGGTTTTAGTCAGTAAAAGTCTGATACGCTCTTCCGCTCCGCCCAGAGCGGAGAAGGCTAGGTAGTTGATGATTTCCCACCCTCAAAAAAAAAAAAACTATACTAATATTATAAATTTGAAACTAACTTTGTCTGTCTGTCTGTTACCTTTTCACACCTAAACCACTGAATAAATTTCGATAAAATTTGGCAAGGAGAGAGATGGTATTACGGGGAAGACTTATTAAGGCTCCGTTTTATTACCCGACTACGTCGAAGAGGAGGGTTATGATTTTGACCAGTATGTATGTATATTCATCTGTTCCCTCCTATCTTCTAAACCTCTCATCACAATTTTACAAATGAGGTATCGTTGGAAGCGTCTTGATCGTCCGCTGGTTATAGGCGTATGTGACGTGACATTAAATGAAAGCCTTTTCACAACTATGTTGGGGTCGGCTTCCAGTCTAACCGAATGCAGCTGAATACCAGTATTTTACATGACGCAACTGCCTATCTGACCTCCACAGCCCCGTAACAGGGTAATACAATACCCCTTGGTAAAACTGGTTGTCAGACTTTCGGGCTTCTGACGACCTGTAACGACTGTCAAATGACTGACGAATGACAGCCGGGACCAGCGGCTTAACGTGCTTTCCGAGGCACGGAGGAGTATCGATATGTAACGATGGTCCCTCATCCACGAATCAGCCCCGGCAAGCGTAGCTTAACCGGATGGATCGACCCGTGCGGCTGTTATTACTTAGCCACGAGCTCCTCTGAATCGACCTGTGGCAGTATCTACAACGCCACATGCGAACTACACATCAAAGACCTGACGTCACACAAAAATCCTGACGTCACATAAATCCTGCATCGCGCAATTAAAGTTTACCGTGCAATGGACTTAATTATATACAAAAAATCCAATATCAATCATTGGGCAGTTTCCCGCCAGACACAACACCCGTCTGGTCGGAGGATCCTCACTTTTCTATGGTGGATGAGTGAACTTTACACCCTGTTCCTCATACCCCTAAAGACCTTTAGTGTGGAATCGAATAAACAAATTTTCTTTTTCTTTCCTTTTTTGTGTTATGTTTTTCTTTTTATTTCTAGGTGAGAGTGTAGCTCGCTTCATCGAGTGGCTGAACTCAGTGACTGGTGCTAGCCCTACAATGTACCACGTCGTGGGCCACAGTCTTGGCGGCCATCAAGCTGGTATAATTGGCAGGAATGTTGGAGGACAAATTGCTTATATTACTGGTAAGTTAAAAAACTCGTAAAATTTTGCACGAAATTTTAGACTATAGCACGAAGTTTGCACGCCTTTGTGCATTTTTACTAACGAATTTAAATAGAAAGTAACAAAATCATAAATTAACCAAACCATAGGTTCATAAGCAAACCATAAGATTCCCCACGAGTGAATTATATCACATACTCTCTGTGAGAAAATTGTACATTGTGCAGACCATTTTGAAAACGCACAAAATTCTACCGATAGACACCTCCAAATTAAGAAAAAGACGAAATGACAATATTGTACAAATTCCCCAACCGCGAACTCACTTTGCTAGAATACATTTTCAAAAACGTTCTGCCGAATTATATAACAGGATAAATAGGGAAATAAATATTTACACTAAACAATACTATGACATCAAAAAAACATTGATAAATTGGATAAAACTTTTAAATTATGACGAAACAGAAGCACTGCTAACTCATGTTTCATGACTTCATGACCCCTTGGTTCTGTCCACTCAAACTGCTGCACGCTATGGAGTGCAACAGTTTTAAATGTTATAGGGATAGTGGAAGTATAGTGGCACGTCCTCACCTCGCATCTCATGTTGGCACTCGCATTATACTCATTTCACAAACTTGCAGGCACACACTCACAATTACACTCCCACATACTCACACTCACACTCACACATATACTCACTCATTCACTCACACACTCACACAAATAGTGTATTTTATATTATTTTTTAATTATTTATTGTTTTTTGTTACCTAAGCATTACAAAATGGAATGAAAGAGCGGAGTCTCCCAATACAGGCACTACTTGCTTAAAGGGAGGCTCCAATCACTTATGTTTTGACTAATTTATGTTGGAGCAATAAATGATTTTTTGATTTTTTTTTTGATAGGTAAAATTAACAAAATTACACAGTAACAAAATCACACGGTAACATTAACACAAAGTTACAAATTAACAAATCACAACGTGACAAATTAACAAACTCATCATTCTTCATTAGCATGTACTTAGTCTTACTTTAAGGATCTAGGTTACCTACGTTATTCATTGTTACCCTTTTTCTTTCCATAACTATTAATTACGCTTATGAAAATAAAATTATTAAATTAAATTTTCTTTTATTTCATTTCTATATATAGGTACAGGGTGTAAGGGACAGCCCTCCGCAAAATAACAGAGGGCATTCAGCTCATTTGAATTATGTTCCACCGGAAATTTGCTCAGGATTTTCATTTTTTTTATTTTCTTTTCGGCTACTATTTCTTTATTTCAATTTTAAATTACATTGTCTGTACGCAGCACTCCATTTATGTAAATAAAACAGCTAAAATAAAAAAAAAACCAGCAATGGATGTTAATACTATAGCAAACGACGCGTGAAGCTCAGAATTTACATTGATAAATGAAAAAATGAAAATAGTTTGAAAATTGTTTATTTTGTTTCAAACAAAGAATAGGTATACCATGTTGTGATTGGAGCCTCCTGTTAAGCAAAAGAAAGCCTGTATTAGGAGACTCCGCTCTCCCATAACATAATAAATAAATGACGTGACGCGAGCGCACCCCCCGCCACGGGCAATGCGGCTACGTTTGTTGTGCCACGGTAACTATACATTACGTGTGAGGTAATAAAACAAATCAGGTATGGATTCCCATAACGTTCCTGAAATAATTTCATGTACCGGTCGTCTTAGTATGATATACTGAATTCATCCCGTCAGTCTGCGGAGGGCTTTCGCTGTCCCTTACACCCTGTATGAATTTTTAAATGTTTTTATCACGGAACAGAAAAAACAGGTTTTTATAAAAACATTTTTTTTTACATTTATAAATATCAAATTATTATTATTATATGCATCTACGTAACTAACTTCCAGACGTAGTATCATTTTTTTTTAATTTTTCATAGATCATCAATAATATCTGTCCTCAGCTTTGGACGCTGCAAACCCTGGCTGGATAACCAACGATGACAAGTTCAGGCCCTCAGACGGAGTCTACACTGAGGTGATCCACACGAATGCTGGTCTTCTGGGTTATTTGGGCACCCTGGGTGACGCCGACTTCTACCCAAATGGAGGTATTAATATGCCTGGGTGTAATTCACAAGAATGTGATCATGCCAGGTCAGTAGTCAACTTTTGTTTTTACCAACTTCTTAAAATAGGAGGTTCTCAATTCGTCTGTAGGTTTTTTTTTTGTCTGTATGTTACGCGATTAGTCCGCCAATTATGAATCGATTTTGATGATTCTTTTTTTGTTTGGTAGGTCATGCTTCCGAGGTCCCATTTAAATTTTATTAACTTTGCTTGCGTAGTTTTTGAATTAGCTTCAATATTTATTTTTATTTATTTTATTTATTGAATTGTAGCTTGCGTAGTTTTTGAATTAGCTTCAATATTTATTTTATTTATTGAATGAATTAGCTTCACTAGTACCTACGTATTTCTCCCACTTAGTATATCTAGACGACATTTTAATTTACTCCTTCATTGTTATTTACATAGCAGATATTGGTATTCGAATTTTTGTGGGGTAGGTACCACAACTAAAAAGAGAAAATTTTATTTTTCTTTTCTCTTCTATAAAGGATGAGTGAACTCTACACCCTGATCCTTATAGTTTAAAAAAATAATTCGTTTTTTTTATGAATTTGTTCAAAACTTAGAACGAAAAAAACTTTTTACTTCTTAACAAAAAAAAAACGACTTCCAAAAAAAATACTAAAAAATAGCTTTATAGAAGAGGGAAGATTCTCTGACCAGACGGGAGTCGTATCTGGCGGGCAACTGCCCAACGATTGATGTCAGGATCTTGTAATGTCAATCGCGCGGTAAACTCTAATTGCGCGATGCAGGATTTTTTGTGACGTCAGGTTTTTGTTGCGTAATAAAATTCGCATGTGGCGATGTAGATGCCGCCAAAACTTAAGTGGGTACATCCGTGGACAGTGGCATTTGAAAGAAAAGAAAGAAAGAAAGAAAAATTGTTTATTCTGCACAAACTAAACGCTCACATTACAAAATAACAGAATCTCATTTACTAAATTCGGCCTCGTATTCGGAGGCTACTTAGTCTGTGGCACAGAGTACATTTGCACCCTTATGCCTATATTTTTGTTAAGAATTCTATTACCCTAGTAATAAAGATCTAGGCGCTGAACAGACGATGGATAAATTGTCTGCGGACAATATTTGTAACGATAGAACGTATGGAAATCAATGAGACACACATAAGGTGAAACAACCGCGCCGATGCTTATGTTTCTCACTGTCATTCGCAGATAAAATGACCGCCGTCTGCGGAGCGCCTAAATAGAAAATGTTCATAAAACACCCTTTCCTCTTGAAGTTTTAGGATTTTCAGGCGCTGAGCAGATGTTGGACAATTTTGTCCGCGGACAATTTGAGATTAGAAATCCCGGTATTTTGACCGCGTGCGCGTTAGATTTCCATACGATTCCAATAATTATCAGCGTCTGGTCAGCGCCTAAAGGTAAAAACCTAAGGATTGTTGGTCATAGACTGATAGGCTCATTGTTTCTGGATATTAATTAATATCCAGAAACTGAAGAGGGAGAAAATAGAGAGCCAACTTGTATTATTGCACGATAATTCCTTAAAATTATTAAGCTGCTAATGTGAACACCGCATTAGCGCGATAACTTTTTAGCGAGCAAAACATACGAAGCTTGCTTTATCACGGATAGATGAAGATGTGACCCAAACATAACTGATTATAATGATGTACCAAATAAAAACTATTTTATCTTTCTTCTAGGTCATATTTCTACTTAGGCGAGTCTCTACAATCTGCTGGATTCACCGGTCGCCGCTGTGCCTCGTTCGTAACCGCCATGACTGGAAACTGCGTCCTGTGGGGAAATCTTAGAATGGGTGGACTTGTGCCTAAAACTGGGTAGGTTTGTTGCATAGCATGATCCTCCGTTATATCAAAAATACTGCAGCATTAATTTAGCAGCGACTAAGTTTTTTTTAATTTTTATTACCGTGAAAGGCAAATACCTAAAATATTCGCACTTTGGAGCCGCCAGCACCCCACTCCGTCTCGCTCTCACTCAGTCCGCGAGTAGTATGGTACGAGCGAGATAAAAAGTGAATTTGAGCTGTGGTAGTATGGGCTCCTAAGCCATGAGGTAAGAGCAGTGGTGGCATGGGTTTTTAGTCGTGGCTTCGAACCCAAGCAGGCGCTTTACTTTTTGTAAATAATTTCATCACCACTGCTCTCAAAACGGCGAAGGAAAACATCGTGAGGAAACCGGCATGTCTTAGAAACAAAAATTCCAAGACATGTGACATCTACCAACCCGCACTGGGCCCGCGTGGTGGATTACGGCCTGTTCCCGCTCGAATAGAGGAGGCCTGTGTCCCAGCAGTGAAAGAAAGAAAGAAAGAAAAGAAAGAAAAATAGGTTTATTTGTCACAGAAACACGTGCATACAAAAAGATAACATTAACCTGCTTAAACTACTTACTTAATTAAACTACTTAAACCTACATTAACTTAATTATAAATCATAAAAATATGATAATTTATGAGTGAGTGAGGTACATTGAATTTTTTTTAAAAGCAGTTGGCAGCTGCACGTCATTACTGTGACAAGAAGGCTTCCACTCAGCATGATGCTGTGCTATGGACCCACAGCACTGCGCTGATTTTCAGTGGTCACCCGAAAAGGACGTACGGAAATCAAGTCGGGTTCAATTAATTGTAAATAATAATAAATAGTACCTACTTACATAATAAATAGGAAAAAAAAAAAAAAAAACTTTAAGTAAAACGACAACATAAAACAACACAAGAATATCCAGCGTTCACAGCAGTGGGAACATTATAGGCTGATTATGCTGGAATTTATCAGCTCGATTTCCGGATTTGTGCCCGGTTGATGGCAATAGGCTCGCCCCCTATTACATGGGACTTAAACATAACTGGAGAATTGTGGGTGTAGGTACTATAGGTACACCTCTGTCTAACCCTTCGAGGTATACAGGCGTGATGTTATGTTGCTTATAAAGAAAGAAAGAAAGAAAGAAAATACATTTATTACAATACACACAGTCATCATCATCTGCCAGCCTTTTCCCAACTATGTTGGGGTCGGCTTCCAGTCTAACCGGATGCAGCTGAATACCAGTATTTTACATGGAGCGACTGCCTATCTGACCTCCACAACCCAGTAACTGGGTAATACGATACCCATTGGTAAGACTGGTTGTCAGACTTTCGAGCTTCTGACGACCCGTAACGACTGTCAAAGATCTACAAATGACAGCCGGGACCAACGCCTTAACGTGCTTTCCAAGGCATGGAGGAGTCTCGGTATGTAAAGATGGTCACCCATCCACGGACCTGATGGATCGACCCGTGCGGCTGTTATTACTTAGCCACGAACTCCTCTCCCACGAGCAATACACACGTGAAAAAATCACGGCTAATTTTGTGTTTTCCGTCATCCATTGAAGATTATCCATGTTCGCACTGATGTTCTTATTTCATTTTCAGGCAATCCGGTATTTTCTACTTGGAAACCAACGCTTCCCCTCCATTTTCACGCGGTTAAAGATATTTGAAACGAAATTAAATAAATGAATCTGTTGATCAACTTTTGTTTTATTTTAAAACCTATTTTGACTTCTCAAAGAATTTTATGGGGTATGAGGAACAGGGTGTAAAGTTCACTCATCCACCATAGAAAAGGGAGGATCCTCCTGTATTGTTTACTTATTTTAATAAAACACTGGTTGCTATGAATATCCTTCATTTAATAATAAATGTATCAAATCAGTTCTTACATTACTCTCCTGTGTTCCCTGAGACGTGTCTGTGGTAGGTTGACAGATGGTAACGTTCCGTTACTACCACAGACTACATTATGTATGTTACTACATCATCCCCTTTTATTTTTAATTTTCTTCTTACATTTTCTTCTTTCATTTTGTAAACAAATTATCATTGTTAATACTAAATTACTTATATAATCTAAATCCTTATTACAATATTTTATCATAATAATACACCACACTTTCACGTACATTATAATGTTACTACATCATCCCCTTTTATTTTTAATTCTCTTCTTTCCTTTTGTAAACAAATAATCAATGTTACTTAATACTAACTTAACTAAAATCCTTCTTACAATATTTTACTTAATATCATAATAATACACCACAGTTACACATTCAACCAGTGAGCACCTGCATCTGGTGAACAACAAAGTCTATGCTGGTCGAATGTAGAAAGAGGTTCTAGTATAATTAACATTATTTATGTCTCTTACATTATAAGATCTGTTTCCATTAATACCTACAATTCTCCCTTCTAACCACACATTCTTTTGTACATCTTTCTTAAACCATATTTTTTGGTCTATTACAAATTCTGTTTTTATTCTACTTGTCTTATTATAATTTTTAATATTTCTATCTACCTGTTTACTTAATTGATACTGCATATTATTATTTAACTTTGGTTTTAAAAAAGTTTGTGAAGTTATTAATTTTGTTTTTATGTTTCTATTCATTAATAATTCACTGGGAGAATAACTTGTTCCCGCTACTGGTGAAACTCTATACTTTAATAAAGCTGCTCTAAAATCTGTGTTGTCTTCATTGCATTTATACATTATTTTCTTAGCAATCTGAACTCCTCTCTCAGCCATTCCATTTGACTGTGGATATCTAGGACTAGTATAAGTATATTTAAATCCCCATTCCTGTGCAAATTGTTTACATTCACGAGAATCAAATGGTACATGATCTGAAACAATCTCACTAGGAACTCCAAAGTTACTAAATAAATCTAATAAACTATTATTAATTGCATTTGCACTTTTGTTGTTAAGTAGCTTAATATCTAACCACTTTGAGTAGTAATCATAGATCACTAAATAATTTTTCCTCCTATACTCCATTATATCAATACCTAACTTTGAAAATGGTAAATTAGGAACTGAATGTGTGATCAGTGGTTCTTTAATGTTATTATTCTGATATGTTTGACAGGGGTAACACTTTTTCACATATTCTTCTATATGACTGTCTATGTGTGGCCAATAATATAATTTTCGTGCTAATTGTTTCATTTTAGACATTCCAATGTGTCCTTCATGTAATACTTTTATAATAGACATTCTTAAAGCCTTTGGAACTATTAATCTATCTTTATAAAATACTAATTTCTCATCAACTGACAAATCATTCTTTAACTTATGATAACTATGTAAATAATCTGGAATACTATTACCATTAGGCCAACCTTTCTTAGTATATTCTATTACTTCAATCAATTCGGTATCCTTCGAGCTTTCATTAATAAGTTGCGTTTTTTGTTCATCTGTACATTCTAAATTCTGAGCCATGCCTACACAATGTATGACTTCATACATATATGATTCATCAACATCATTACATTCTTGGTATGATCTTGATAATAAGTCTGCTATAAACATTAATCTACCCTGTTGGTATTTAAATTCAATATTATATTTTAATAATTTAAGTTTTAATCTTTGCAGTCTTGGTGATGGTATCTCATGTAGATGTTTCTTTAATAAAGATTCCAATGGTTTGTGATCATTAATAATTGTTATTTGATGTCCATAAATGTAATAATGGAATTTTTTGGTGGCCCACACAACACTTAACAATTCTTTCTCTATTTGAGAAAAATTTCGCTCTGACTGTGTTAAACTACGAGATGCAAAGCAAACTGGCTTATTATTTTGTAATAAGCAACAACCAATGCCATCCTTGGATGCATCACATTGTACTACAATTGGTAATTTACTATTGAAATTCTGTAATATTGGTGCTTCCGTTATTTTTCTCTTAATGTTATTATAAATATTTTCATGAACTTCAGTCCAAATCCACTCTACATCTTTTTTTAACAATAAATGTAGTTGTGCTGCAATATTAGCCATATTTGGAATAAATTTTCTTAGATAACTTACCATTCCGAGGAAAATTTGAAGTTGTTTTTTATTAATCGGACTTTTCATTTTTGAAATGGCATTTACCCTATCTGGGTCTATTTTCATGCCCTTTTCCGAAAATATATGACCAAAATACTTTACTTCCTTAAGTTTATATTGAAATTTATTTTTATTAAATCTTACATTATGTTCTAAAGCTCGTTGAAACACTGTTTTTAATATTGCATCATGCTCCCGTTCAGTGTTTCCACATATTAATAAATCATCGCAATAAACAATGACACCTGGTATGTCTCCAAAAGCAATTTCACTATATCTTTGGAATATTTCTGGAGCCACTGACAAACCAAAAGGCATTCTTAAAAATTTAAAACAACCATAAGGGCTGTTGAAAGTACATAAGTCATTGGAATCCTCACTTAGTTTAATATTATAAAAGCCATCTGTTAAATCTATTACTGAGAAACACCTCTTATTACACAATTTAGAGACTATTTCATCTATAGTTGGTATCAAATGATGCTCCCTAACTAATACCTTATTGAGATCTTTTGGATCTAAGCAAATTCTTAATGAACCATCTTTCTTTTCAATAATTACCAAATTGCTTACAAAACTTTTTGGATGCTCGACTCTCGCAATGACTCTGCTCTTCACCAGTGCTTCCAGCTTATCGGCTAATCGCTTCATAAGTGCATTAGGGACTCTCCGTGGCGGTCTCACTATAGGCTCCGCACCAGGTTGAATGCGCAGCTGGAGTGGACTCTTAAATTCTCCAACACCCTGAAACAGTTTGTTATTCTGGTTAATAATTATTTCTTTCTCTTTAATATTATTGTGACTGACACTATGCACACTGTTAATATTTATATTATTAATTAACTTTAACTTTATTAATGTGTCCAAACCCAAAATTGGTTTAACATCTTGTTTAATTATTATGAACTCAGTCATTATTATTTCCCCTTCATGTATTAATGTTAATGTTATTTTGCCTATTGGCTTAATTTTTTCACCCCCAAATGCCTCTAAAATGATATTAGTCTCAGACCACTGAGGATTTTCATCATCGACTATTCTTCTTAATTCCCCTAGTGATATTACATTCACCTGCGACCCTGTGTCACACTTAAAATTCACCTTGTTGTTCTCAACTTTTAATATTAATAACCACTCCTTATTATTTATTTTATTATTATTCCCTATGGAATGACACACTTTACTCAGTCATAATTCCTTACCCTCATTATTTTCAACATTATTTTCTTCTTGTTCTAATTTCTCAATCTCATGGACTTTTTTATTTTTACATCCTGATGCAAAATGATTTAATTTTAAACAATTTGCACAAGTTTTCCCATAAGCTGGGCATTGTCTAGGACCATGATCTCTACTACACTTTAAGCAATGATAAAAATTTTTACTGAATTTTTTGTTTGATTGTGAATTTTTAGCATACTTATCCTTAATGTTGGATCCTTGGCCATTTTCACTGGTTATTTTGTCCACGGTTAAGGTGAGCGCCCCTTGCTTTTGGATGTTCTTCATGTGCTCCCTAGACAATTCCGTAGCTCTGCAAATTTTTACTGCATTATCCAGGGAGAGGTCACTGACCTCTAATAGTTTTTGCTGCAACTTTTTATCACATAAGCCCATGACTATTCTATCCCGCAGCATTCTGTCTTCCATTTCTTTGTAATTACAGTTCTTTACTAATTTTTTGATGTTTGTGTAGAAATTGTCAAAGCTTTCGCCTTCTTCTTGTTTTCTATTATTGAAAATAAATGCATTGATCACTTCATTTTGTTTTGGAGTGAAGTAATCGTCAAACGCCTTAAGTACTTTTTCATATTTTTGATCTTCTTCATCTTTATTTAGTATGTTAAAATACAGTTCCTGTGCTTCTGCTCCCACGCTGTTTAATAATATGGCCGCCTTCCTGGTCTCCGACAACCTCTCAAAACCAGCCGCCGTAAGAAAAATTTGAAATTGTTGCCTAAATTTCTTCCACCTGGGTAGCAAATCCTCAACTGTATCCAGCGATAATGCCTGTGGCATCTTGTATTCAATGTTGGCCATTTCTTTATTTAATATCTGTTCTTCTTTAGCCATGCGTTTTCATTGCCAGTAGATAATCTACTCCGATCTTTTTAATCGTCACTCCCTTTGTCGTAACCTCGTTAGGGTATGTTCTTAAACCGACTGCGCCATGTATTGTTTACTTATTTTAATAAAACACTGGTTGCTATGAATATCCTTCATTTAATAATAAATGTATCAAATCAGTTCTTACATTACTCTCCTGTGTTCCCTGAGACGTGTCTGTGGTAGGTTGACAGATGGTAACGTTCCGTTACTACCACAGACTACATTATGTATGTTACTACACCTCCAACCAGACGGGAGTTGTGTCTGGCGGACAACTGCGCAACGATTGATGTTGGATTCTTGTATAATTATATGTCCATCGCGCGGTAAACTCTAATTGCGCGATGCAGGATTTTTGTGTGACGTCAGGTATTTGATGCGTAGTTCGCATGCGGCGATGTAGATGCCGCCACACAACTTAACATCCTCCGGTCCATATCCTAATTTATTCATGGTCGTCGCTGCATGGCTTGTTCTTTCTTATCTCTATTTTTCTTTCTTCTATCTCTAACAGTCGTTATCACAGTAGTCAACCCCTTTCTACCAAAAATACAATAGACGTTGATATATTTAGTAACCTATTCCGCTATTCTCCAAGAGTCATAAAAAGCTCTGTAAGAAATCGACTCGTGTTTCACCTCTCAACGAGGCATCTTCAGGATAACGATGGACGCCTCTGCGTTCAGCGCTCGATGTGGCAACACGTCGTGTTCTGGTTTGCGACTGGTCAATCGTCATCCTGAGATGACTCGTTCAGAGGTGAAACACGTGTCGATTTCTTACAGGGTTTGTTATGACTCTTGGAGAATAGTTAAGCAAAATAGCATACTAAATATATCTACGTCTATTGTATTTTATAAAGGATTTCCGCAGTCACGCCTGAATCAATGAACTACCCTTTCTACCAAATCATATTTCATACAATCCATCAACTTGATTTCACAAAGATTTTTTTTATATAAAAATAATGACAATAAACAATCATTGGTCATTTCGCAATCTTCACTTCTTTTCAACATGAATGATGTAACCAATATATTCAAAAGAGTATCCGTGGATTTTCCTGCCCGATCTTCTCCATAGGAACCTACTACGCTTTGGAATGGGCAACAAGCTTCGTCTTTCTGACTGACCGACCCCTTGACAATTCAAAAGTGCCTGTAATTGCTTTAATTGAAATTACAGGCACTTTTGAACTGCCATAGAGTCGTTCAGTTAGAAAGATGAAGCTAGTTGCCCATGACTAGGCTGCTCACTGCAAGAAATAAAGAAAGAAAAATGCGTTGCGTGCAAGAGATGGAGTGGCGCCAGATGATACCACCATGTAGGTGTGCCGCCACCTAGGAGACGGAAAGCGTAGTACGTTTCTATGGAGAAGAACGCGCAAGAAACGAACACTCTCCATTAGTAGGTTTCTATGGAGAAGAACGGGCAAGAGACGAACACTCTCCATTAGTAGGTTTCTATGGAGAAGAACGCGCAAGAAACGAAAACTCTCCATTAGTAGGTTTCTATGGAGAAGAACGGGCAAGAGACGAACACTCTCCATTAGTAGGTTTCTATGGAGAAGAACGGGCAAGAGACGAACACTCTCCATTAGTAGGTTTCTATGGAGAAGAACGGGCAAGAAACTGACACTTCCATTAGGAGCTGGGCGAGCACAGCCTTGTGCATGGCTCGAGTAACACATTTTATCACAGTTTAGTCATATAAAATATAAGATAAAAATGTGTGACTCAGGGCATGTCACAGTAGGCAGTGCTACCCGGTTTCTATGGAGAAAAACGGGCAAGAAACGGACACTCAATTTGCAGGTTTATATGGAGAAGAACGGGCTTTGTTCCACTGACGTACAGGCGTGATGTTGTTATGATAAAATATTTATTATTTATAGTAAATAAATAAGGATCGGTCAGTATCGTGCTGAATGAATTGTTTTATTGTTTTTAATTATGAATCAGAAATAGGAAAACAAACAAATCCAGTAAACGTTTATTTCAATCAATCTGCCTGCCTTTTCCCAACTAGGGATCGGCTTCCAGTCTAGCCAGATGCAGCTGAATACCAGTATTTTACATGGAACGACTGCCAACCAGACCTCCACAACCCACTAACTGGGTAATACGATACCCCTTGGTAAGACTAGTTGTCAGACTTTCGGGCTTCTGACGACCCGTAATGACTGTCAAAGATCCACGAATGACAGCCGGGACCAACGGCTTAACCAACCCCGGCAAGCGTAGCTTAACCTGATAGATCGACCCGTGCGGCTGATAATACTTAGCCACGAACTCCTCCTCGTAAAATTTAATGTCTATTTGTATGTTTATGCCCTGTGCCCTGTCTGTGCTAAATAAACGTATTTTCTTTCTTTCTTTCTTTTATTTTATTTGTGCAAAATAAACAATTTGTATGTATAATTTATTTGTGCAAAATAAACAATTTTTTGATGAATGAAGTCGGTTGTTTTTTTTTTGTAAAACGTTTTTACTGTTGTTGTTCTCTTGTTGTCTTGTTTTCACTGTCCCACTGCTGAGCCTCCCCCAAATCCTTCCAAGCATCCTTTTCCAGGGCCACCTCGATCCAACCCTTGCGGTACGCGTCTAGATCGTCCCTCCATCTCTTCCTGGGCCGGCCTCGGCGGCGCCGTCCATCCTCAGGCACCCACCGTGTGGAGACTGTTGCCCAGCGGTCGTTATGCATGCGGCTGCCATGACCCACCCATTCCTATTTCAGTTTGACAGCTTGGTACTTGTTGACAGGCCTACACTGTCCTCCCATACCTAATAACACTGTAATATGAAAACCATAATTATAGAGGGTGTAAAACGATCGCATAGCCGTCAACTATTGCATAAAAATAACTTTTATTTTTGGTGTGAAAAATCGCTGTTTACGGTAATGCGCGACGTAACGCACGCAAAACATTGTGTTTATGGATGCAGGCAACGGTTCAGCCTGCCAGGGTTGCGGGTTAATCCGAAAGGGATACCGGGACCTTGGCAACAGGCAACTGAAGGAACACGGGTGGGTTTTAGTCAGTAAAAGTCTGACACGCCCTTCCGCTCCACCCAGAGCGGGAGAAGTCATTGGATGATTTCCCACCCTCAAAAAAAAAAGAAAAAAAAAAAAAAAAAAAAAAAGGCAACGGTTCAGGGTTCGTGGGGGTATTTAAAATGTAGTTATAACATTTAAAACTTGCTTTCTTTAAAAAAACGACTGTTAAAATTGTAACTTTGACCTTCAATATCTCCGTAACCAGAAGGTTCCCAGGTATGGTCCAGAACAAAAAAAATATCACAATGACGGGAATAACAGGTGACTTGCGGCTTCGTTAAGTGTCCGTGGAGTTTCTTGCCGGCTCTTCTCCATATGAAGCGATCAATTGGAACCGTGCACCTAGCTTCTGACGTGTCATAAGTGCCCATGTAGGTTTATGTTTATGTGAAATAAAATATTTTGATTTATTTCAAAGCCTTTTTGTATACGTCTAGGTTTTAGGGCACTCCGCGGTGTATCGTATTCTGTCATAATAATATTATATTTTTATGGTTTTCAACAGTACAATACGGTATTATTTCCGATGATTTTTTTCAATAACATAGACCGACCATTATCTAGTACACTATTGTTTATACACCTTTATAAAACCAACGTAAATCTGTGTGGCCGTTAGTGCGAGTTGAACTTGAGAAGAGCTAAACCAATTTATTTACGTGTTGAAAAAAATCATGATTCAATTGTACCCTTCGTATTCAGTGAATTGGCCCTAATCTGTCACATTATTTAAACATCAACATTTTTGAGAATGATAGTACACTAGAATTAAAAAACAAATCGCAAAAAGTGGGTGCATTTTGATCTATCATTTTATTATCATAAACAATTTATCAGAGAATTATCGCTAATTTATCTGTAAAAGTCTTATTAAATACAACTTCAGTTTGTCTTAATTATTTATTTTATTGTGCATAATTGACTTTGATTGTGCGTAATGAAGACCGTCACAGTGATTTTTGTACTTGGATTAGCTGCAGTGTCAGGTAAGGTTTTTCACTTTTATGGCCCATCATCCATATGGCGCCAGGTTACTAGGGGCGCCCGAGGCGCCCCTGAGACTTCATGAAATGCCAGCGCCAATTTTTTCTTTTTAGGTGTCCATACCCAAAGGGTAAAACGGGACCCTATTACTAAGGCTCCGCTGTCTGTCTGTCTGTTCGTCTATCACCAGGTTATATCTCATGAACCGTGATAGCTAGACAGTTGAAATTTCACAGATGATGTATATCTGTTGCCGCTATAACAACAAATACTAAAAGCCAGAATAAAATAAGTATTTAAGGGGGCTGCCTCCCATAAAACAGACGCGATTTTTTTGCTCGATATTGAAAACGACAACAGGTAGACGCTTGTGAAATATTCACAGAATATTTAGTTACATATTCACTTTAAAAATAAATAATTAAATTAAAATAAAACAAAGCTCCCATACAACAAACGTGATTTTTTGCCGTTTTTATAGATAATAGTACGGAACCCTTCGTGCGCGAGTCGGACTCGCACTTGGCCGGTTTTAATTACTCTATAACATTCATCAGTCATCATAGTCGAGTATCGTTAAGGGTATAGGGTCGGTCCCCTCTCCATACAAACGCTCTTGCCTGTTTTATCTCTAGTTTATGACCTTAGAGCAATGATTTTTTATAGTAAAATAAATATCAACTAGTTCTTTAAGCCCCTATGTTTTCCGTTTCATTGATGATATCTGTAGAAGCACTAGAACCCTCAGAAAATGCTCAAAATTGCCTGTTTAGACCGCTGTCATCAGAGGCCTATTGTACAAATTTTACATCTATTAATGAAAAAAGAAAAACATAGGGGCACAGTAAATATCCTTCTTATTCAATTTATAAAATATCTTTCAAATTAGTCCAATATTGGAGGAGTAAATAGACGAGAGCCGAACCTCGAATTATAAATTTTTGTATGGAGAAAAGACTGACCCTATTTCCTCTTAATTATCTTTTTTTTTTACTCTATAACATTCATCAATTCATCATAGTCGAGTATCGTTATGTGAGTAAATCTCCAAGACAATTATTTACGTCTGTAATTCAATTTTACATTAAGGATTGTTCGCCATGAAGTTTTCTCAGAAATTGTTTTTTTTTTAATACGCGTCGCGCGACAAGTCGCGCTAGTATGTCAGAGTCTTTATTTGAACTGACCCAATGTTTAGGTCCTGGTTTTTATATTAATTATGAGCTCTGCGTTAAAATCAAAAGAATCGCGGCTGCAGAGGGCCTAGACAAGTGACAATCGCATCGAAAGCGTTTCGTATTTCTACAACGACTTTCAACAGGATTGACATAAGCTTTTCGATAGCTTATGTCAGTCCTATACATTTTTGCCTTTTCCATCATCGTTATCGCTGATAGAAAGTCACTTTGTCTAGGGCCTCTGACCACACGTCGACCGATAGATTTCGATCTTGAATTCTCGCTCACGTGGTTGCCTCTCGAAAAACTTTTGTCTTGTCTTGAGACACTGTGGTATATGAGACGAGAAGATAGCACGCACTCTAGTTAGGCAAAAATGTTTGCGCGCACAGATATACAGAAGCGTTCGCGCGCGGCAGCCATGCATTTCCGCTTTATGTCTGGACACACCTTTACTTTTACGTCTATGATGTCACCGGCACCTGCGGCTTTCTAGATCAAATCACAGCTTAGGTACTGTAATCACTGATAAAATAATGATAATCAACCACACGTGCAAATTAATTATCCAAGAATTATCATGTGTGGTCTTTTTTTGATTTTCTGATTAGAAATTAAAATATCTATTCAATAATATTTACAAGATTCAATTATATACATTATTTTACATTTAACACTACCACTAATAATATGTACAAGTATGTAAAAAGGGGGAGGAAATAATCATTAAAGTGCATCAAAAGGCTGGCAGCATTGCCACGTTGTATAGCAATGCTGATTCTTTGGCCGAGGAATAGGCCAGCCCTCTGGTCACGTGAAGACTCGACTAACCGTTTGGCGATATCTTGATATAATAAGTGAGCACTCGGGCCCCATGGCCCCAGGGTTTCAACCCCAAACGGCTCGAACATATAAGACCCAATGAGATTGGAGTATTTGCGCCATTTGAGGTTTTCCGCACCTGCAGCAGCAGCCCCAGCACAGCCCGCCGTGCTAGGAAGATGGGATGGCGCAAGGGTGTCGACACAGGTTGCGTCCCACACCAAAGGCCTACCTACCTTCCAAGGCATTATGGTCATTCCGTCAGGTCTCATCGGATCGTCGCGTGCCAAGCCATTGGGTTCTAAAACAGCTGGCACCCCGGCGGTGACAAGACTACGACGGATGATGTCATTGATGCTGGCGTGTCGTGCTATCCGACCTGCGCTTCTATGGCAGGATAGGTCATGGTGACCGAGACAGTTGACACCTTCACCGCATTGGCAGCGATGCGGAGCCATTAGAAATTAGATAAAGACCTTTGGAGATGTTGAATGGAAATGCAGTATTATACCTACATCAAATTAATCGTGGTGTAATCAGGGTTTACTTTGTGTAAATTATTACTTGTTTTAAAAACCAACTTAAATCACATATATTGTGTCAATAACAATAATAATATAAAAATACTATCTTTAGCAAACAAGCATACCTTATTTAGTCAGTACGCTGCCATACATGCCACATCTAGTAACACATCTACTTTTACTTTAGATCCGTGTTTACTTGGTTGGTGATTAGTTGATATTTACTTTTTTTATCACTACCTTCACATTTGTTATTATAAATTTACTTTGAACGTCATCTTTGTACGCTCGTAAACATTTTATGTAAACTTAGTTTCTCAGTAAGTGAATTATTGTTAATTCTTAATGAGGAATAATAAAGTTCTTAAACCATAAATTATTTACTCATAAAAATGTAAGAGCAGTGGTGGCCCAGTGGTAACGGCCGCGACTTACGAGTTGTAGTTCGTAGTTTCGAACCCTGCCAGGCGCTTTACTTTGTGTAAATTATTTCATCACCACTGCTCTAAAAACGATGAAGGAAACATCGTGAGGAAACCGGCATGTCCTAGAACCAAAAACTCGAAAACATGTGACATCTACCACTCCGCACTGGGCCCGCGTGAAAATATAAACCTACAGAAAATGTATAGGAACCAGTGATGGCAGCACTGTCGCGTGCAGCATTTATCGGAATCATACCAAAAATAAATAATCATTTTTGTCTTCACAGCCAAGAGAGAAGCCTGGGAAAACGAACAGCTGCTTCCAAATGTGGACGATGTACTGAAATACCAGTACGTGGCAGGAAATGATGGGAGAGACATCCTCCTGGACTTATGGACCAAGGCAGTTGACCTGGAGGAAGCTTCGAGATACAATCCTGATGTTGCAAACAGTTATCATCTTTTCACTAGGTATGTATTTAAAGGGGTGCGAACTCGTGGTCACACGAGGTTGTAACACCAGTGTGACTAACAGCAATGATTTTCCTGGAGACCGGACTCGTGGTCACACCGCTAATATTTCTACACCATGTACCACTTGTAATTTTCAACTAGTGCGGTGACATAAATGTTTGTTTCAGTAAGTCTTCATTTTAAGCTCGATGCATCTCTTATATGTGTCACCTAAGATTGTGAGAACCGTTAGTTTATAAATCTATCGGTTTTATTTCCGTTAGATTATAAATTATTGACGAAAAATTGTGAACTGGGTGAAATGGGTTAGGTTAGGTCAGAACTGTGACCAAACGTGCGCGAGCCGAGCGAGCGGTGCCGCGGCAGCGGCGGGCGAGCGCTACTTCCAAGTTGCTCGCAGCTAGGGAGACTATTTAGTATTAGCGCAAGGTGCGTTACGTTGCAAGCAAGTTTTATACTAGTTCACATTTTGTCGCTTTCCCATGGATACTATATAAACTATCGAAAAAATAATGTCCACATATAAAAAAATTTCGATAAGTATAAAAAATCATTTTTATAACTATATTTTTTCACCGCACCATTAATTCAGTGGTACATGGTGTAGAAATATTAGCGGTGTGACCACGAGTCCGTACCCATTTAAGGGTGCGGACTCGTGGTCATAAAAGAGCTGATGTAAGAGGAGCTCGTGGCTAAGTAATAACAGCCGCACGGGTCGATCCATCAGGTTAAGCTACGCTTGCCGGGCTGGTTCGTGGATGGTTGACCATCTTTACATACCGAGACTCCTCCGTGCCTCGGAAAGCACGTTAAGCCGTTGGTCGCGGCTGTCATAATTTGTAGATCTTTGACAGTCGTTACGCATCGTCAGAAGCCCGAAAGTCTGACAACCAGTCTTACCAAAGGGTATCGTGTAACTGAGTTGTGGAAGTAAGATAGGCAGTCGCTCCATGTAAAATACTAGTATTCAGCTGCCTCCGGTTAGACAGGAAGCCCACCCCAACATAGTTGGGAAAAGGCTACTCAGATTGTTTTGATGGAATTACATTTTATCAATGATGTTTTAATCGACAATTCATTGATTAATATGTTTATCTACACCCATGCTCTAAATCCTCTCTAAGTTTCTGAAACAGTTGGCTTATTGCCAACATTAAAACAACCAGTGTCATAGTAACCATAATATCATCCAAACGGGTGTTATAATGTTGTACTGAATTTCGTAATGCAACTCATTTCAAAAAAGATTTCACGAGCCTTTCACTAACAAAGCACCGTAATTTAAAAACAAAACACATTCGAATTCGAAAAATTCGAATTCACGTCGTACCGCGCCAATTTTGTTCGATATCAAGGTATTGCAAAGAAATTTTTATAGAAGATTCATATCATACCTAAACATAAAATATACATAGTATTAAATATATAATATTAAATATTTTTTCAGAGAGAACCCCACGCTGAGTCAACCAATAATATTCAAGAACCATGAAATGCTGACTTCAACTAACTACAATTCTAACAGGAGAACTATCATACTGATCCATGGATGGCTAGACAATGTCACGGCTGCCATTAATACTGTACTTGTACCTGGTGAGAGACCTTCCATCTTCATTCTCCTGCCATTGTCGCAATCTATTTGAAGTAGTTTGTCTTCTCTTTCCATAACTAAATCGTAGACCTCATCAATCGATTTCTAAAAGGTGAGATCGAGCCTAGGTAAATAAAAACATTTATTAAAGTACCATTCCGTACCCGACCGCAGGCTGCAACTGCAAGCGACGTGTCGCCGCGTCATGTCGCATGCGGCAGTATTCGAATCGGTAGATAGAAGATAGATAAAAACTTTTAACAAAAAAAAATCAACCGACTTCCAAAAAAAACACAAAAAAAAGTGAAAAATAACTTTAATTTCGGAAGTCGGTGTCTTTGCTTTTCCATTTTCGTTTTTTGCCACACTCCTTTTTTTAGAAGTCGGTTAATAACCTACTCTTTTTTTTTAAGTGGGTTAAATAACATCCTCCTTTTTTGAAGTGTTATCGCTCGAGGGTTGGCGTGTCGGGCTACACGTGTTGCCTGTCGCTCGCTCGTAGCTCTGCAAACGACGTGTTACTAAGTACGGAAGGTATTTCATAAAAATTCATAGAAAGAAGTCGACTCGTCGCCTGCAGTTGCCGCATGCGGTCGACTATGGAATGGTACCTTTAATCGTCATCTCTGTAGTCACATATCCATCCATAATTTATTTGGTCTTCCACTACTCTTGCCACGCCAAATGTGAACTACGTATCACACTGACGTCAGGCAAAATCCTACATCGCGCAAGCAAAGTTAACCGCACGACAAGCATTATAATATACCTACAACGTCCCGACAGTGCACCTGTGTCTGCGCACACACTTGTGCACTATATTATCTCCTGCGCCGAAGGCAGTTGTGCTATTCTGTAACCATCTCACCGTGAAAACTTAGGCGAAGTGAGCTTGCAGTGAACTGTCACAGCCTTAGCATCAGCATTGCTATTCTGTAACCATCACACCGTCAAAACTTAGGTGAAGTGAATGTGGAGTGAGCTGACATTGTCATCGATACCTACTGATGCTAAGGCAGTGACAGTTCACTTCAAGCTCACTTCACCTGAGTTTTCACGGTGAGATTTTCACAGAATAACACAACAGTAGGTATCGATGACAATGACAGTTCACTTCACGCTCACTTCACCTAAGTTTTCACGGTGAGATGGTTACAGAATAGCAATGCTGGTCTCCGCTGAGATTGATCGCACTGGGCGAAATTCTGTCAGGAGCAGCTGTAGTTTAGAAATAGGTACATTTCCTTATGTTTCTGTCATTTTGATCTAAAACGCCTGTAAAGTTTCGCCAGCTAATTGCACTATGACATTGTATTCATTTTTCTCCTCAGCATTCTTGCAGGCGGAGGATGTGAACGTAATCGTGGTGGACTGGAGCCATGGATCGGGCACTGTTGCATACCCCGTAGCTGTCATCAATACTTCTGTTTCTGGTAAGCATAATTATTACCATAGTTAATTGATGCAGGCGTGACTTTGCGGAAATCCGTTATAAAATAGGATGACGATTGACCAATTGCAAACCAGAACACGTGTTGATTCACTCTGGGTCCAGCGCTCGGTGTGGCAACACGGCGTGTTCTGGTTTGCAATTGGTCAATCGTCTTCCTGAGGAAGCCTTGTTGAGAGGTGAAACACGTGTCGATTTCTTACAGGGTTTTTATGACTCTTGAAGAATAGGTAACTAAATCAACGTCTGTTGTATTTTATCATCTATTACACATTGTAACTACGAATCAATTTTCATGCATCAAATATTTTTTGATAATCGGATAGCTCATCATGACACTAGAGGTTACTAAGAAATAACAGCCGCACGAGTCGATCAATCAGGTTACGCTACACTTGCCGGGGTTCGTCAAACTCAAACTCAAACTCAAAGCATTTATTTCAAATAAACCAATTACAGGCACTTTTGAATTGTCAAAGGGTCGGTCAGTCAGAAAATATGAAGCTAGTTGCCCATTCCAAAGCGTAGTAGGTTCCTATGGAGAAGAACGGGCAAGAAACTCCACGGACACTCTTTTAAATCAGAATATTGTTACAATATGTTGTTTACATCATTCATGTTGTAATCATACATGTGAGTACAATGTAGAAAAACGTGTAGGTTAAAAGAGTCCGTAAATAAAAGATAAAACGATACAAAACAATTCAAAAATTAAAATAAATCAAAATAAGCCGTGGCAGCTAATAGATGACCAGTCCCTACTGATGGCGCCCGTTCACGAACATGACGCATGGATCAGCACCATTCAGCTCAACCATTTTGAAGGGAACTTAATGATCCAACACACACGCCACCACCAGCGAGACATTAAAGTGAGCATGACATGCTTTCGTCCGTGGATGGGTGACCATCTATACGTACATACTCCGTGCCTCGGAAAGCACGCAGAAGCCCGCAGATGGATTGTCCTTTAGATATTATGTACATAGATTCACGTTTTCCTCAAAAAAAAACTAATGCAGTTCAACATCTTCCATCTCTTTCTGTTCACAGGTGAATCTGTAGCCAGATTTATAACGTGGCTCAACAATTTCAGTGGGTCGACGCTTGAGAATTACCATATTGTGGGACACAATCTTGGAGCACATCAAGCGGGAATTATCGGAAGACATCTGGGGGGAGAGGTCGCTTATATTACTGGTAAAATACATTTTAGGACGATTAACGTCCTTCACACCCGACATTAGCCATCAATCTTGGAACCATGTTACTAATACAATTTGACATTTTGACGTCCTGTCAGTCGCCATTTTGAAATTAGTATTGAAACTAAACTTGACAAGCAATGGTGTGGGTCGCCAACTCTGTGGGTCCGTTTAGGGCCTTAGTACGTTAAGGGCCTTTACAACCTCAAATTGCTTACCATGATCCTCCGTTATGCCGAAAACACTACAGCATTAATTTTGAAATAAATATAATGTTAAAGTTGAGGATTGATGCTAGGTCCTATGTGTGGATAAAATTTTCTCTATAAAAAAAACCAAAGTTACCTCTAAACCGATGGTATTCAAAAAATACTTCAAATTAGATCATGAAACTTTGCATAATAACTGAACTAACTAAAATAATAACTAAAAAAGCAGGTCTTTTTTTTTATTACCATTATTTACACCGTAAAAAGCAATTACCTAAACTATTCGAGGTTTGGAGCCGCCAGCACCCCACTCCGCCTCGCTCGCGAGATAAAAAGTGAATTTGAGCTGAAGTAATATAAGCCCTTATGGCGTGGCTGTCATGCGTAGATTTTTGACAGTCGTTATTAGTAGTCAGAAGTCAGATACCCAGTCTTACCGAAGGGACTCGTGTTACCCAGTGAATGGGTTGCGAAGGCCAGATAGGCAGTGCATCTGGTTAGACCGGAAACTGACCCCAAGATAGGTGAGTGACCTGCCAGGGTTGCGGGAAAGTCCGAAAGGGCTACCTGGGCTCTTGGCTACAGGCAACTGAAGGAATACGGGTGGGGCTTTAGTCAGTAAAAGTCTGACACGCCCTTCCGCTCCGCCCAGAACGGGAGAAGTTATTTGATGATTTCCCACCCTCACAAAGATAGGTGACAGAAGACTAAGTAGACGATGAAGCGGTTAAATCAGCCCGAGGTCCGCGTGGTGCATTATGGCCCACTCCCTCTCACAGAGAGGAGGCCTGTGTCCCAGCAGTGGGAACATTATGGCCCACTCCCTCTCACAGAGAGGAGGCCTGTGTCCCAGCAGTGGGAACATTACGGCCCACTCCCTCTCACAGAGAGGAGGCCTGTGTCCCAGCAGTGGGAACATTATGGCCCACTCCCTCTCACAGAGAGGAGGCCTGTGTCCCAGCAGTGGGAACATTACGGCCCACTCCCTCTCACAGAGAGGAGGCCTGTGTCCCAGCAGTGGGAACATTATGGCCCACTCCCTCTCACAGAGAGGAGGCCTGTGTCCCAGCAGTGGGAACATTATGGCCCACTCCCTCTCACAGAGAGGAGGCCTGTGTCCCAGCAGTGGGAACATTACGGCCCACTCCCTCTCACAGAGAGGAGGCATGTGTCGCAGCAGTGGGAACATTACGGCCCACTCCCTCTCACAGAGAGGAGGCATGTGTCGCAGCAGTGGGAACATTACGGCCCACTCCCTCTCACAGAGAGGAGGCATGTGTCGCAGCAGTGGGAACATTACGGCCCACTCCCTCTCACAGAGAGGAGGCATGTGTCGCAGCAGTGGGAACATTACGGCCCACTCCCTCTCACAGAGAGGAGGCCTGTGTCCCAGCAGTGGGAACATTACGGCCCACTCCCTCTCACAGAGAGGAGGCATGTGTCGCAGCAGTGGGAACATTACGGCCCACTCCCTCTCACAGAGAGGAGGCCTGTGTCCCAGCAGTGGGAACATTATAGACTGATTATGCAATTTTTTTTTCCAGGTCTGGATCCCGCGTTCACCGGCTGGATCACTAACGATGATAAATTCAGAGCTACTGACGGAGTTTACACTGAAGTTATCCATACTAATGCTGGACTGTTAGGCTACCTGGCTCCTCTCGCAGATGTTGACTTTTATCCAAATGGGGGTGTCGATATGCCTGGATGTTTTAGTCAGGAGTGCGATTCTAATAGGTGAGAAATACAGGGTGTTAGGGTAAACACCGTTATCCTTGAAACCAGTAGTTTGGTGTCATTTATAGAACGTAAAATGAATGGAAAATTACAATATTGTTTTTCTTTTTTTAAAAACTATATTTTACCACAAAAGACACAAGTTCGTTGCCCTATGCGCTACGGCAACGAACTTGCGTCTCAACACGGGCGGGGTGGGACGTAACCTGACCGTCCGCGAGCGCGACACTTCCCTCAGTTAGTCAGCTGTTTCGCTAGCGAGCTCGGTGTCGGATAGAAACTATTTAAAATCTTTTAGTGAAAATAACGTTTTTTTTTTGTTGTTACTCGTACCTTTTTATATTTAAGTCAACTACCCATGGTTTGAGTGACAACGGTGTTTACCCTGACAACCTGTATATCAACTTGTGGCGGCATCTACATCGCCACATGCGAACTACGCATCAAAGACGGCCCTGTTTATCAAAAGTTACAAGTCTACACGTTCACAATTTACCTAGAATGTTATTTTTTGTTAAATTCGTAGCCCATCTCCATATTCATAATCAGCCATAATGTTCCCACTGCTGGGACACGGGCATCAGGCCATCTCTCTCTTTTGACCACATTTAAAAAAAAGAAAATTGAATTTAAACATTTTTATTGCGGTACTAAGCACGACACTTGTAAACTTGTAAGACGGAATAGAGAGTCGCCGGACACTCAGGATTTGCTATGATTTTCTACAAGTTGTAACTTACAAATAATTTTTTGATAAACAAAATCACGAATAAAAGTGTCAAAATATAAGTACTTGTGAACTAAATAATGACATTTGGTAATTAATACAAGGCTTGTAATGTAAAAGTCTACCCGTTCACAAGTTACCTAGACTGTTAATTTTTACATATCTACTTTTTCTGTAATTTCCAGGTCTTTCCATTATTTTGGCGAGTCACTCAGGACTAGTGGCTTCACTGGAGTACGCTGCTTCACCTTTGTGGCTGCCATGGCTGGGCAATGCTACATGTCAGGACCACTGCATATGGGTGGCACTGTGCCTAAGACTGGGTAAGCAGTCCACCACCAACCACCATCCACCAACCACCATCCACCACCAACCATCATTCACCACCAACCACCATCCACCACCAACCACCATCCACCACCAACCATCATTCACCACCAACCACCATCCACCACCAACCACCATCCACCACCAACCACCATTCACCACCGACCACCGACCACCGATCACCATCCACCAACCACCAACCACCATCCACCACCAACCACCATTCAATACCAACCACCATCCACCACCGACCACCATCCACCACCGACCACCATCCACCACCGACCACCATCCACCACCGACCACCATCCACCACCGACCACCATCCACCAACCACCATCCACCACCAACCACCTTTTTTACGCGCTAGTAATGCGCTCTGTTACATTCTCAACCCTCCAGAATCCAGTGCGCATTTTTTTACGCCGCTTTAGGAAAGCGCCTGCGCACGGTGCCCGAGTCATAAAATCCCGACTGAATGCCAACACAGCTAATGTCATTGTTTTTTGTTTCAGGCAATCTGGCGTTTTCTATCTTCGAACGAATTCCTTCCCTCCATTCTCCAGAGGATGAACGAATAATGCCTAGGTACATAGTACAACCCGTGCGCATTAACATGGCACCAGGGGGCCAAGTCTACTAATTTACAAGCGTATCAGTGGTCTCACAATGATCAGTTTTTGACAGATATGCCATACATAATCTGTCAAAAACTCATCATTGCGAGACCCCTGACACGTTTGTAAATTAGTAGACTTGGCCCCCTGGCTCGGAACTCAATACTCCCCCCGCTACCCGCGCCGCGCCGCGCCCCGCCATCGCCGTGCGGGGAAGCGGGGGGAGCTACAGACTTCATTGAGCCAGGTGCCATGTTAATGCGCACGGGTTGTACTCAGCCGCTACTTAAAATTAATCAGTCATTAATTTTTTATTGACAAAACTTGAAAGTCAGACAACCAGTCTTATCAAGGGATATCCTGTTGCCCATTGAGGCCCTACCCTACCTCAAATTGCTTAGCACGATCCTCCGTTATGCCGAAAATACTGCAGCATTAATTTTGAAATAAATATATGTTATAGTTGAGGATTGATGCTAGGTACTATGTTTGATGAAAACACGATTACATAAAATTTTCTCTATAGAAAAAAAAACCAAAGTTACCTTTAAACCGAACTATAAACCGCTGGTATTAAAAAAATACTTCAAATTATATCATGAAACTTTGCATAATAACTGAACTAACTATAAAGTAGGTCTTATGTGTTTTTTTTTTTTTAATTACCAATATTTTCACCGTAAAAAGCAATTACCTAAACTATTCGAGGATCGAGCCGCCAGCACCTCACCCCGTCTCGCTCTCACTCAAGCCGCGAGTAGTATGGTGAGAGCGAGATAAAAGTTGAGGTTGGGTAGGCCCTGGTTTATAGAGGACAGAGGCATTCCCGTAATTTTAAAGAACATTCGTATTCGCAATCTGTTAAAATACAATCAATTTACCAATACTTTTGACAAGTTTGTCAAATCATTTTACCTTCTGATTTCGTTGACATGTGTCAAGATAAAAGTTGGTCAATTAAGTTAATGATCAACTATTTTTAAGTAGCATCTATGAATGTGGTAGTAAGGAACAATAGAAGAGTTTATTAAAGATATTTTTTTATTTATCTTATTGTTTTATTTCAATGCACTATAAAATCTCCCAGTTCTATGTCTATAGAGTGTAAGGGACAGCCCTCCGCAGACTGATGGCATGAATTTAGCATAATTATCATACTAAGACGATCGGTACATGAAATTATTTCAGGAACGTTATGGGAATCCAATAAACCTGATTTGATTTATTACCTCACGCGCAATGTATCGTTACCGTGGCAAAACACACGTAGCCGCACTACCCCGCGCCGGTGCGCTCGCGCCTCCTGATTTATCAATGTAAATTCTAAGCTTCACGCGTCGTTCGCTATAGTATTTTAACATCCATTGCTGTTTGTTTGTGCGTGCGCAGATTTGTAATATGACTAAGATAAATCAGTGTAACTAAAATAAATTAACATAATAGTAAAAATTCAATGTACATCATCAAATTATTATAACATAATACTCTTCCTTATTGATCTAATTGGGGGTAATACTTATTCTAATTCTAAGTGAGGAGCTCGTGGCTAAGCAGTAACAGCCGCACGGGCCGATCCATCAGGTTAAGCTATGCTTACCGGGGTTGGCCCGTGAATGGGTGATCTTTAAAAACCGAGACTCCTACGTGCCCCGAACAGCACGCTAAGCAGTTGGTCTCGGCTGTCATTTGTGGATCTTTGACAGTCGTTACGGGTCGTCAGAAGCCCGAAAGTCTGACAACCAGTCTTATCAAGGGGTATCGTATTATCCAGTTACTGGGTTGTACAGCTCAGATAGGCAGCCGCTCCATGTAAAATACTGGTATTCAGCTGCATCCGATTAGACAGGAAACCGACCCCAACATAGTTGGGAAAAGGCAGACAGATTGACTATGGCAGCTAAGTCGAAATCGAGCGCGAACATGGTGCTTTGGAACATTCAAAATTTTATTGGATAGGTTAAGTTCAACAGTGATAAAACGGCTTATGAATTTGCGACGAAAATGAAGTTTATATCTGCTGCCCGAGTGCCCGTTCAAATAATATCTTGACAAAATAAGATTAGCAATCATGATTGATTTACCGATTGATTGCGAATTTGATTGATTTGGTAGCATTCAAGATAACAAGTTCCTTGAATGATTATAACTATTAATTCAAGAGATTTACAAAAATACTTATCAGTTTTTGTAACTACCTTGCTTAACTGATTTATTTACAACTAGCTGCCGCCAGCGGCTTCGCCCGCGTGTAACCTTTATAAATTAGCCTATGTTACTCAGGGTGAATGTAGCTTTCTAATGGTGAAATAATTTTTGAAATCGCCGCAGTAGTTTTTGAGTTTATTAATTACAAAAATACAAATCTTTCCTCTTTATAATATTTGTGTAGATGTAGATTTACGTTACACTTAAAATAACGCCTGTTTTAACGAAAAAGCAAGGCAAAATTGTACATATAGTAGGTACCCACATTTCAACAAGTCCCATGTAATAGGGGGCGAGTCTATTACCATCAACCGGGCACAACAAATTTAATTCGAACGGATACTGACAATTTCCTAAATCAGTTTGACTTACCTAGGATACCTGGAAAGCCTAGCCGTCCACTGGACCAACGGGGCATTCACTCGGAGTGCTTATGTGGCGGCATCTACATCGCCACATACGAACTACGCATCAAAGATACTTCACACAAAATCCTGCATCGCGCAATTAGTGTTTACCGCGCGATCAACCAAGATTCCAACATCAATCGTTGGGCAGTTGCCCGCCATACACAACACCCGTCTGGTCGGAGGAACCTCCTTTTTCTATGGTGGATGAGTGAACTTTACACCCTGCTCCTTATACCTCTAAACTTATATTTAAGCAAACTAAAGTGTCAGTGGACCAGCCATTGCTGTCAACGGACCGATAGCTGTAAGAGCTGACGTATCCTAGACAGGAGACCGGAGAGTCTACCTTCATCATCATCATTTCAACTGAAAGACGTCCACTGCTGGACATAGGCCTCCCCCAAGCACCGCCACTTCGACCGGTTCTGCATCAGCCTACAGCAGTCTACTGATTGACATAAGCCTCTTTAATGGCACGCCACGTAAACTCGATCCTCGGTTACACCAAAGTCGGTCTGGCGCCAGGGCATACCGGGACGTTTCCCGGTGGGCCGTTCAATCCGTGGGCCGGTCTGGTCCATTTTCCCTTCATTTTATTTAGAGCAAAGCCGTGATTATTGAGATAATTATTATTTTATTTCGAACTTCAAAAAATCCCAGTAGTTTTTTGGGTCCCAGACCGACGCTGGGTTACACTCATCCAGCTGCTACCAGCCACCCTTTTGAAGTTCGTTGCTGAACCTAGCCTGATGCCGATCGCGATGTACGTTAACTGATTCGCAGTCTCCACTCAAAAAGAAATTAAGTACTCCAACGTGGCAAGTTCAGTTCGCAATTTATTTTGAATTTTTCATACAAATTAAAAGAGGCTTACCTATCCTACAGAATATCAGCAAGAGAATGACCCTTTAATCAAAATTAGGGATGCAAGAAGTGTCAAAAACTATCGATATTTATAAAAAATATCAATATCGATTTCGATATATCGCAAAAAATATCGATATATTGGTGGTTTGTTTTTTTTTACTTTGTTTTGTTCAAGTTTTTTTAATTATTTTAACAAGGACTTACTAAAAGATATAAAAACAAAGGGACCCTCAGGCGTCGAAGTATTCGTCCGCATCGCTGTCATCCGGAAACGTGCCCAGAAGACTGGCAGCATTGCCACGTTGAATGGCAATGCTAATTCTTTGGCCAAAGAACAAGCCAGCCCTCTGGTCACGTGAAGTATCGAAACACCAAACTAGGAAAAAAAGTATAATTTTTACGGCTCTCCAGCGGTTTAAGTCACTGGCGACAACGGTGTTGCATTGCAAATATACCTATCGTTTTTGATACATTGTCGATACTTGACATTTTATATCGATACATCTATATATTGAAATATCGCCTAAAAATATCGTTACATCGAACAAATAATATCGAAATTTCGATATATTGATATTTTTTCTGCAAGCCCATTCAGAAAACTTTGGTTTGAGACGGTTTATTAACAACTACCAGCCTATCCTTTCTAAAAAAACAGACGCAATTTTTTTTTTTTCTAGGTGAACATGTAGCCAGATACATCACCTGGCTGAACTCAGCCAGCGGCGCCAACATCGCTAACTACCACATCATAGGACACAGCCTCGGGGCGCACCAAGCTGGCGTTATCGGAAGAAATCTTGGAGGCCGAGTGCCTTATATCACAGGTAGGTTTACATAAGCATAATTATTAAGTTATTTTGTTAATACTAACACTAAGGACTCATGTCTGAAATAAAGAATTTGAATTTGAATAATCAGTCTATAATTGGAGGAGCTCGTAGCTACTTAATAACAGCCGCACGCATCGATCCATCAGGTTAAGCTACGCTTGCCGGGATTGGTCCGTGGATGGGTGACCATCTTTACATATCGAGACTCTTCCGTGCCTCGGAAAGGACGTTAAGCCGTTGGTCCCGGCTGTCAACTGTGGATCTTTGACAGTACCGTTACGAGTCGTCAGAAGCCCGAAAGTCTAACAACCAATCTTACCAAGGGGTATCGTACTACCCAAATTACTGGGTTGTGGAGGTCAGATAGGCAGTCGCTCCATATCAAATACTGGTATACAGCTGCTAGCTCCGGTAAGGCTGGAATCCGACCCCAACATAGTTGGGAAAAGGCTAGGCAGATGATGAGTCTATAATTGGATGCGAAACGAGCCAAGCTTAGCGCAAAGAGGGCCTACCTACCTTTTCTTGAACCCTCATAACTTGGGTTTGAATTATACCAGAAAAACAAAATTCTCGGGATATGATGTCAATAATGGATTTATTATACGTAGAAAGTTTCATTAGCATAGCTCATAAACTTTCGATTTTATTGATATTCTAAAAAAACCCGATTTCGTCACTCACTGACCACTGACTCACTGATGATCATCAAAATTCTTAGGGTACTTCCTGAAGTCCTATTAGCATACAAATAACAAAAAAATTATAAAACTTGGAATTTTTACCCCCAGCCCCCAACCCCTTAAACTAGGGGATGGAAGTTTGGATTAGACTTCCACAGAATTATCAAATCACCTTGAGACATAAACACAAAATTAACAAACAAAACAATGCTATCTTTTTCTCCCCAGGCCTGGACCCAGCGCTCCCCGGCTGGATAACCCACGCACAATCTCTAAGAAGTACCGACGGCATCTACACAGAAGTCATGCACACTGATGCAGGGTTCTACGGCATCACGAACACTGCAGGAGATGTGGACTTTTATCCCAATGGCGGTGCCGGAATGCCTGGTTGCGGGGACAGGAACTGTAACCACCATCAGTAAGTTGAACTGTGGTAGCTTTAAATTCAAATTCAAATCATTTATTTCGAGAAATGCACACCTGTTTAGGTAGGATATGGTTTGAAGAACGTTCATTGTATGCACCTATCACCTTAAGTACCCATATTCTGACAAATAAATGATTTGATTTGATTTGAAAATAAATTTAAAAAAAAAAGAAATAATCAACATAAAAAAAAATAACAATAAAAAAAAATTTTAAATAAAAAATTACAAAAAGTAATTAATTAGCGCGACACGTATCGCGCTTGGAAGTACATATAAAGCCGTATACAGACTTTGCGAGGCATGCGCCGCGAACGGTGCACAGCCAATGCCTCGCAAGTTGTGTACCTTTATATTCGTGGCGAGGCATGTGCTACGTACGTGGGAGGGCAAGCCAACGTATGTCGGCAAATACTTCAAGATCAAAGTGCCTCAGTGCGAGCATTACATTAATTGTGGACGTATGCACGTTCGAGGTGTCAACAAATAATAACATTACAAATAATAACATGAAGACAGACAAACGAGGCAGTTGCTTTGCACGCGATGGCTCGACCCGAGCATATGTTGGTATAATTTTTCAACACGCAGGCCTCAAGCAGAGGCATTCGTTGTGCGCCGTTCGTGGCGCATGCCTCGCAGTCTGTATCCAATTAAATGTTATTCCTTCCAAGCGCGTCACGTGTGCGCAATCAAGCCATCACGCGAGCGCGGGCAGCATGCAGTTGGTTAAGATAGGACAAGAAAAAGGCCAATTTAGTTGCCAATCCAGGCGGGCTAACAAACAATAAGGTACCTTTTCGATTAGCAAATGATTCTACGTAACCTTGCCTTGCACATATACAAGCGGTGCGCGGATGTCGCAACGCAAAATCTTCGGGCATCTTCGGGTGACGTCGGCAATTTTTGTGATACGAAGTCGCCGTAACCTTTCATGAATCTCGGCCCTGCACCACTGCACGTGGTATAGACCACGACGTATTAATGCTACCATTTTTCCAGTGTTAGTGAGAGACGGAGCTATACAAGGCCGCTAGCCCCATCCTTTTTTCGCATTGGAATAATGATGGCATTAATACTTCTTATTCAGCCCCCTGATTGAGTAACACACACTTTTTCAGCATCTGTCTATCGTTTCAAGCATTGGAATTTGTTTTAAAACGACAGAGATTCTCATTTCGAGTCTCTTACGTAATTAGGAAGCAGTTAATTAGTGACGAGGTTCTCTATTAGTGAGAAAAAAACGTCAATTTTATAGTTGGGGACCCAATATTTAATGAGACATCTTTTTTCAGATGCATCTTTTACATGGCCGAATCTTTGCAACGGGGTGGTTTTACGGGTCGTCGCTGTGACAACTTGAACGCGGCTCTGAACGAGAACTGTAACGCATCTGGTACTCTTAGGATGGGTGGCACGGCTGCTAAGACTGGGTAGGTAGCCTTTCTTTAGGTGACCATACCTTTTTTAACCTATCATCCTAAAGTGGGTGATAAACGTGCGTACTTAAAGTACGCGGTCTTTGTTCGCGACTTTACTCGGTTCGCCGTCGTCGGTGACACACGTGAAGGCGTCTCAGAATTTCATTGTTAAATTGTCAAATTGGCTCGCGGCTATGACAGACGGGCGAGTAAGCTTGCCAAGGCATAAGTACGCGGACTTGCTCGCACGTCTATCACCCGTTTATAGCAAACTTCTTATGAATGCATCAGGGTTTCATTAACTCATCACAATGTTGAATTTTATTGTAAACAGTTGTCACTAGTACCATTAATAATATTCCATGATGGAACTACTGATGTTTTTTTTTAAATCACTAGTTCTATTTTTAAAGTACCTATCTAAAAACAATAGAACTAATGTTGAATGTTGTATCACTTCAGTTACGTTTTTTTAATTCCAGAGACTAATTTGACAGTTGCAACTCTAAATTGACAACTTAAAATGTCAAATTAGTATAGGAGATTAAAAAAAGAACATAAGTACCATATTTTTATTTTAGGCACGTAAACTTTGAACTAGCCTAAATGCTCAGAGCAGAGACCCGACGCCGTGCCACAAAGTAGGAGTGACGCGTATTTATCGTCACAGATATTATAAAATAGCAGATAGCAATTGCTCCTAACGATAAAAAATATCTGTTACTTAAAATCACAGATCCTCAAGACTGTTACTGTTAAAACTTCGGATACGATTTTCGACTCTAACGAAAAGAAATAAAGAAGATATTCAATTGAGTCAATACGTATTTATCGTCTGTACAAAAATCACAGGCTGTGATTTTATAACAGATAGATACGATTTTCGACTTTAAATCACAAGAAATAAAGATGATATTCGATTGAGATACGTACCTATTTATCAAAAATCACAGGCTGTGATTTAATAACAGATATTTGGATCTGTTATTTTTTTGTCACAGTCACAGTGATCACAGATATCGTGTTTCACCTGTTACAACCCATCTCTACCACAAAGCTGTGTATGTTTATGCAACGTTGCCTGCCTGCTGCAGCCTGCTGCGACGCCGCCACGGAGTTGATATTGCAAAATCGAGCGGAGACAGCGCGGCGCCGTGTCAACTAAACGAGCCCTAATGCTTATTTTCTTCTTTCAGATCCTCAGGCATATTCTGGTTGAGGACCAACGCCAACTCTCCATTCTCCCAGGGTTAGATAACCAGATAATGATAATAGGACGTTGTAATTTCAAGACAAAATAGGTACAATAGACGTAGATATAATTTAGTGACCTATTCCACTTAACTATTCCTCAAGAGTCATAAAAAACCCTGCTCTGCGTGGCTACACGTCGTGTTCGGGTTCGCGACTGGCCAATCGTCATCTTGAGGATGCCTCGCTAAGAGGTGAGACACGTGTCGATTTTTTACAGGGTTTTTTATGACTTTTTAGGAATAGTTAAGCGGAATAGGTTACTAAATATATCTACGTCTATTGTATTTTATTTATAATGGATTTCTGCAGTCACATGACAAAGTACTTATGAAGGTGATTATGATTAAATTAATTGATAAAACCTATAGTTTTTTTTTTCATCTAACATTGTTGATAAAACCTAGTTTTTACCGACTTCAAAAAAAGGAGGAAGTACTACGTTCGGATGATTGTTTTTTTTTATGTATCTTCACCGATTACTCCGCCGTTTGTGAACCGATTATAAAAATGCTTTTTTTGTTCAAAAGCACAAAAAATGTGAAACCGACTTCCGAAATTAAAGTTATTACTTTAATTTCGGAAGTCGGTGGCAAAAAACCATAATTGAAAAGCAAAGACACCGCCTTCCGAAATTAAAGAAACTTTTCACTTTGTTGTTTTTAGAAGTCTGTAGTTTTTTTTTGTAAAAAGTTTTTTTTTTTCATCGTACCATTTGACTACCTCGTTGGTGTAGTTGTCGCAAGAGCTACTACTGCGCGTGAGGTCCTGAGTTCGATTCCCAGGTCGGGCAGTGTTATTGGGTTTTTCCATCAGGAATTTCTCAGTAGTAGCCCGGAGTCTGTATTTGTGCCCGGTTGATGGCAATAGGCTCGCCCCCTATTACATGGGACTTGACGAAATGTGGGTGTACTAGGTACACCTCTGCCTAACCCGTCGGGGCAAATCGGCGTGATGTTATGTTATAACAGTTCTGCCCCCGATAGAAAAAAAGACGCATCTAACAGTTTTTCCAGATTTGAGTTATATACATTGCCGGAATCAGAAAAAAAAGGCGCATCTGCTTGTATTTTTAATATTTTTCTATCTTCCTCCAGTGCGGTTTTAGCACAACAAAATAGGGCGCTTCTGTTCATTTCTTACACCCGATTGAAGATGAAAAGACGGATTTATGTGACATTTAATTAAAAAGTCATTTATGTAGATAATGTCCTTATACTTTATAGTTTTTTTTTTGTCAGTAATATTTGCGTTTGAAATTTAAAGGACAGATCAAGGACAAATTTAAAGGACAGATCAAGAAGGCATCTGGGCAGATGCGTCCTTTAAATTTCAAATGCTTCCTTGCGAAATGAAGAAAAATATTAAATAATACTTGATGGAGTAGACGTAAATGGCTATTTACGTCTATTCAATTAAGTATGTAATACTTTTCTTAATTTTTTATGCTAAGATAAAACTGGTTTTTCCTTATTTTTATTATAATAATTAAAAAAATCATATTATATATGAAACCAAGTTAAAGCCTATCATAGTGGGCATTATTTTCAACTTTTAGTATGTAATTATTTTAATTTACTCGAAGACAGCAAACAATTTCCCGTTTCATTCATTAAAACATTTATTTCTCCGTTTTTACTTTTTGTTAGATCCGTCTTTCTTACTGTCGGGGGCAGAGTTATTTATGCAACTGTTATATAATAAGGGGTATTAAAACACTCATGTGATAATAGTATCACATGAATGTTTTAATACCTAATTATTTACAGTTGCATACAAGATTTTATCTACACCCATGTTATGAATACTCTATAAAAGGTTCTTTGCAATACTAATATCAAACAAAAATGGCGCGGTACGACACACGTGAATTCGAATTTTTCGAATTCGAATAAATTTTAAGTTTTTTTGTAAATTACTGGTCTATGTTAGTAAAACGCGCCTGCATGACAGCGTTCTTTTTTTAAATGAGTTGCATTATGAAATTCAGTTCAACATTATAACACCCGTTTGATGATATAATGGTAACTATGACACTGGTTGTTTTAATGTCGGCCATAAGCTAACTATTTCAGAAACTTTTATAGAGGATTTATAGCATGGGTGTAGATAAAAGGTAGAAATAAAACGAATGTATTAAGTTTTATATTATATTTGAGTGCAGCATATATAGTTTTGTGTGATAGAAATATTAAAAATCACAATAACATCGGTACCCAGAGTCGTTACTTGAAATAAATCAATAACTTTTATTGAGAAGTATAAATTGGAACGCTGTCAGTCAAAAATATGACAGATTGAAAACATTTCAATCTTGTTGACATGTTGAAGATGCTTGATAATCATAGTATGGGCTGGCGCACAACTGGCGAGGCGAAGCGCAGCGCGGTTAACACTGCCAAATAAATATCATCATTGCAGGCCTTAAAATAAAGTCAAAAATTAATCACCTGTGACGCGCACCTCGAGCTAATGGAAGTTTACTTATTCTTAACTTTATTTCATTTGCAGCAAGGTCGACATTTGTTTGGTAGTGAAAACCGCGCTGCACTACGCCTCGCCGAGTAAGCGCGGGCCCTGCATCTTAATCTTCATTCTTTGATTTATTTCAAGTGACGTCTCTGACTGACGCTTTATGAAGCTGAAGCTGAAGCTTCATGTGTCATTTCATTATGCTTTCAAATCTCATGTAAAGTGCTACAAGCAACTTTTGGCGCTTGAATGACATTGACACGGGGCGCTGTAGGTCAACATTTTCATAAAAAAACAAGATGGCGGCGCTAGTTCTGATTTCGGCCACGCGCCAAAAGATTAAGTTGTTGTAAAACCTAATTTACATTACGAAACTAGTTGCACGAACTTAGTTATTCATTGATAGTTTCACGTGTAAATAATTATATATTTACACGTAAAACTATCAAAGAATAACTAAATTAGGCTTTAATGTTGTTATTGGACGAAATCTCAACAACCAATTCTATCATGTTGATATGAGACTTGATAACATATTAAATTCAGCTCTCAGAATCGGAGTTTAACGTTTTAGGGCTGATTTTTCCATAGTCAGTCATAAAATATAACTGAGGAATAAATATTGCACATAAAAATGGGAGAGCAGTGGTGGCCCAGTGGTAACGGCCGCGACTTACGAGTTGTAGGTCGTAGGTTCGAACCCTGGCAGGCGCTTTACTGTGTGTAAATAATTTCATCACCACTGCTCTCAAAACGGTGAAGGAAAACATCGTGAGGAAACCGGCATGTCCTAGAACCAAACATTCGAAGACGTGTGACATCTACCAACCCGCACTGGGCCCACGTGGTGGATAACGGCCCACTCCCTCTCACAGAGAGGGGGCCTGTGTCCCAGCAGTGGAAACATTATAGGCTGATTATGCTATATAAATGTCATATTTCAAATAACAATTATCTGGCTATTGAAAAATCAGCCATAAAGCCTGAATTCCTCTGACGCTGATGTCGGTCGCGTCGCAGTATAATGCTTTATAGAACACAATGTATACAGGGTGTTAGGGTAAACAACGTTATCCTTGAAACCAGTGGTTTGGTTTCATTTATAGAACGTAAATTCAATGGTTTTTTTTATTACATTTTACCACAAGAGTATTTCACCCTTTCACCCTATGCGCTAGGGCAACGAAATTGCGTCTCAACACAGGTAGGGGGGCGCGGGACGTGACCTGGCCAGCCGCAAGCGCGACCCCTCCCTCAGTCAGTCAGCTGTCTCGCTACCTAGCACGGTGTTGGATAGAAACTTTTTAAAATCTTTGAATGAAAATATCGTTTTTTTTTTGTTGTGACTCGGTCATTTATTTTTATATTTAAGTCAATTACCCATGGTTTTAGTGACAACGGTGTTTACCCGGACATCCTGTATACGCACGCGCGACCGACGTACGTGACATAATAATCAGTAGTTTTTCTATGTTTATTAAATCAATTATTAGGTTAAACTATCTTTTTCTTTAAATCATTAAGTTTTAAATAGTATTTACTATTTATTTAACTCTGGAAGTCATAAAAGGTATTCATTTCGTCAATTCAAGTTATATTAAGAATTCTTCAACATTAGAGATATGTTTTCAAATTCGAATCAATCAATTTAAAATGTTCTTTAAAAGTCAAGATTTATGAAAAAATTGTGTTTTTAAATGAGTACTTACAGTTAAAAAAGTTGTAAGGAAATATAATATACAATACAGCTATCGTTTGACCTCACCGCTGTTCCACGCTTTAGGTATGTGCAGGGCGAGACGGGGAGGCAGTGCAGGTCGCTCATTCGTCAACGCTCAAGGCGCGCGCCCACCGCTCATTGTTCAACGCTGCCCCCGCTTCGCCGTGCATTCCTAAGGCTCGAAACAGCGGTGCGGGTCAACTATCGGCGTATAAATTACATAAGTTTTTTAGTATGGCGGGTAGAATCACCCCCTTGATGGATATGGATCACTAAATCGCCATCCTGTATAGTCAGAGATCGGCAAAACCCAAAATCGGCCATCACTAGTATTTAGTTTGTTTGAAGAAATCAGTTTTATTTTTTTTTCTATTTCTTACTAACGTTTTCATTTACTTGTGGCCCCCGACAACTAGAATCAATTCTATTTCTTTGTTTGACGTTCAAAAGTGCCATATATGTGCCTATTTGAAATAAATTATTTGACTTTGACTTTGACTTTGACTTTGACCGACTTTGCACGGGTGCAATAACCTTTCGGAAAAATAGGAAAGTATTCAGTGAAAACTACCAAACTATTAAAGCATTTATCATTGTACTTAATATTCATTTTATCTACACCCATGCTATAAATCCTCTATAAAAGTTTCTGAAACGGTTAGCTTATTCCCAACATTAAAACCGTCATAGTAATCATTACATCATCCAAACGGGTGTTATAATGTTGTACTGAATTTCATAATGCAACTCATTTAAAAAAAAGAGCATTGTCAATCACGAGCGTTTCACTAACAAAGCACCGTAATTTAAAAACAAAACACATTCGAATTCGAAAAATTCGAATTCACGTCGTACCGCGCCATTTTTGTTCGATATTGGTATTGCAGAGAAACTTTTATAGAAGATTCATATCATGGGTGTAGATAAAGTCTTGTATGCAACTGTAAATAATTAGGTATTAAAACACTCATGTGATACTATTAAGAACTTTTTCCCGCGACCTTTGACACTCATTTTCTAAGGTTGCTTTCCGAATTAGAAAATAATAGCTCATAGCGCTCACATCAATCATTTGCGTACCGATTTAGATATCACGATTATGGCATCAGGGGGCTTAAGACGTCCTGCCAGGGTTGCGGGTTAGGCCGAAAGGGATACCGGGACCTTGGCAACAGGCAACTGAAGGAACACGGGTGGGTTTTAGTCAGTAAAAGTCTGACACGCTCCGCCCAGAGCGGGAGAAGTCATTGGACGATTTCCCAAACTCAAAAAAAAAAAAAATGGGGCTTAAAAAAGTCACTTTGGCAGAATCATAATAGGAAAATATTATGAATAATCGTAAAATGTCACAAACAGACAATTCATAGTACGATTCATATTATTTCTATGGAGATTCGTAAAATGGTCCACACATTATGAATTGTTTTGGTGTCAAATTAGAGGAAATTCTAATGACAGCTGTGAATTCAGGAAATGAATTGCTTATAGAGGAATTGGTAATGTGGCCGTTTTAGCCCCCCTGAGGGCTGTCAACAATAGGGAATATGCAAGTATTTTTTTAATATTTTTATTCGATAGTTTAAATCGTCAAATAATAGTAAAAAAAAATTCGACGGCAAAAAAGCAATTTAAAGTACTTAAAAAAAAATTAAAAATATCCAACCGATCCGGGCTATTTAAACGCCCTCCATTTGGCGCGCTTGGTGTGGTGACGTCACAGTCCGTGAAAACAAACAAGCAACTGTCAAGTCAACGTCAAACACTCCTTTTTCTATGAGCGTTTGACATTGACTTGACATTGACATTTTGATTGTTTTCCCGGATTGTTACGTCACATCCGCTCTTAGCTTTTCAAGTATTTGAATTACCAACAGTTTTTTGGGACTTTTTAAAAATTAATTTCTCGCTCAAAAAGAAATTTTATTCAAAAATATTGATGGAGGCATAATTCTGAAGTAACATAGTTTAAAAAAAATATATTTGACCCATATTTGAATCACAAGCATATTCCCTATTCAGAATAGTTGTCAACGCGCTCACAGCGCACGCTCAAAACTTGCATAGCATATTTCTTTGTTTATACTAAAGTGGTAATTTACTATAATTATTCAAGTATACAGGGTGTAAGGGACAACCCTCCACAAATTAACAGCGGGCATTCAGCTCCTTATTTTGAATCATATTCCATCGGAAATTTTCTCATGAACGTTTTCATTTTTTTAGTTACTATTTCAATGTAAAATTACATTCTCTGTACGCAGCACTCCATTTATGTAAATAAAATAGCTAAAATCAAAAAACCAGCAATGGATGTTAAAATACTCGAGCGCGCCCCGACACGGGGAGTGCGGCTACGTGTGTTGTGCCACGGTAACGATACATTGCACGTGAGGTAATAATACAAATCAGGTTTATTGGATTCCCATAACGTTTCAGAAATAATTTCATGTACCGATCGTCTTAGTATGATATGCTGAATTCATCCCATCAGTCTGCGGAGGGTTGTCCCTTACAACCTGTAGAAACACAGACAAAGTCGCGGGCAAAAGTTAACAAAACAATAAATAGCTTCTAATCTCTATAACAGCTGCTCCTTTTCTGAGAGTCCCATCGGTAAAGATACAGCCGTTTTCGAGTACAGATCGCACATACAGTTATAAATAACTAATGTTTTACACACACAATTAAATTTACTGGATAATTAAAAACGTAAGAAAATTTTAATTTCCTTAAGGCCGCGCCCATTGGCGGCACGGCATTCCAAGGTTTTTATAGGCGACGAATAAAAATACAACCTAATTGTATGGAAATAAAGTTGAAATTGCAATGGTGATGCCTAAGGACGTTGCGGCATGCCTAAGGATACCGCTGCATCGTTGCCGTTGAAATTACAATTTTATTGTCATACTATTAAGTTACATTTCTATTCGTTGCATAAAAATCCCTTGCTGGCTGAGCCGCCAGTGGGCGCCGGCCCTAAGTGGTCACGGACATCTGAAATACCATAGACATCGCATGCTTGGCGCCAGAATTATGTAAGTAAGTATATTTTTTTAATATTCAAGCGAAAATTTGTTTACTCTAAATGACAAATTTCTTAAATTTCACTACTTATATAAGTATTTGAATGAATGAACATTGCTAATTTGTACATTATAATAATGTATGAGTATAATTAGTGTATTGCCTAATACCCAGAAAGGTCAATTTCCTTTAATTTTTAATAAAAAAATGTGCATTGTTAAAATTTAAAATACTAACCGCTAAAAGCTCAAACGACACTACATACTATTCGCATCAGAAAGTTTTGCACGACAAATGATTTTGCACGATGTGTGCAAAATCAATAATTTGATAAAATATAGCTTTATGTAGGAAAATTCACTTGTGTTTATTGTGCAAAGAGTTATTTATTTTAAATAACACTTTTATCTGAATTTATATCTTATCTTACATAAATAAAAATGAAAAACCGTTTGTTGGCAAGCGTACGGTTGGACAGATTTGGCAAATATTTGTTTTAAAATGTTCGTAAAAACTCCGTATTAAGTTTTTATGGAAAGCAAAATCGGAGAAATATCCCGCCATTTTCAAATTCGGAAAAAAACTGAACGTCCTTTTTGTATGGGTTGAAAAATGTTTGAAAAGGACGTCTGTCGGGACGGCAAGTTTAAAATAAAAATTGGTCATGTCGTGCAAAATTTCCACGACATAAGACCACATCGCGAATAGATTAGGTTTAAGACATTCCTATGATTTTTTTCTGTCTGTCGCTACAATATTATCCCTCTCGAAGAGAGGAGGCCTGTGTCCCAGCAGTGGGAACATTATAGGCTGATTATGCTATGCTACAATATTATAGTAAAAAGTGACAGAAAAAATGTTAACTTAAAATAATGATAGTTTTGTTCAAGGTATGTACGGGAAGACTTGAGTAATCCGGCCGATGCCTCTGTAACAGAAAAAAATACATGGTTTAGTTTATGGTTTTCTTAAAAATTTACTATTAGGTTTTCAATTAAAGTGAATTGCGCCGTATGAGCTCTCCCTTATATTTTATACTAGCTGTGCCCCGCGGTATCACCCGCGTAGGTCTCGATCTTGTGGGAATTTAGGGATAAAACGTATCCTATGTCCTATTCCAGTTCATGGTCTACCCGTGTGCCCATACTCTCCTCTCGGAGGCGCGGCGCCGGCATCGAACGGTTCGCGTATTGCATTTTTATTTATACTCGTAATAACTTCGAAATTAAATGTCCGATTCGAATAAATTAAAAAGTATTTTATTGCTACATAAATACCCTTGATGTTAAAACTATTTATTCGAATAAGAATTAATATTATGTTGACAAAACCCCTTCGCAAACAATGCAATAGTTTCGAATAAATTTGATTACCATAAAAGAGGTTACAGTGAGTCAATATTTTCGGTATAACGGAATATCATGCTAAGCAATTTTAGGTAGGGTGCGCCCTTAACTACGGAACTCTAAAAAGACAATTGTTAACGGACCTGGTGCCGAGTCCGGCCGTGAACAACAGTCGTCTGCCCCTGACGAGGTACTCCGGACAGCGCACGAATCGGAACAGGACTGAAGCCGTTTCGTCAGCTCGCAGCACGTTGTGGAGAGACATAATACCCTGGAATAACAACAACAATATGACAAAAAGAACATTATACCCTGGAATAACAACAAGAATAATGACAACAATAGTAGAAAAAGAACATTATACCCTGAAAGATTGACATAAAATATATGTAATTCATATTTGGGGAATCCCCTTCTTGGCCTAAAAATTTAAGGCATAATATTGTTTGGCATAACGTTTTGGCATACGTTTTATTACCATAATAATACTGTGGCATAATAATACTTTGGCATAATGCTAAGGTTAGCATAACTGTCATTTGGTATGTAATTTATTTTAGCACAATCTGGAATTCATGTGGCATAATATTTATTTGTCTATTAATCATGAGCTATAAATGTAAACATTATTTATTATAATTTGGGAATTACTATTGGGTAATGATGGATTATTTAACTATTTTGGAATTATTGTTGGATTATTGAACTACTTGGATTATTGAACTACTTGGATTATTGAACTACTTGGATTATTGAACTACTAGTATTATTGAACTACTTGTATTTTTGAACTATTTGGATTATTGAACTGCTTGGATTATTGAACTACTTAGATTATTGAACTACTTGGATTATTGAACTACTATGATTATTGAACTACTTGGATTATTGAACTACTTGGATTATTGAACTATTTGGATTATTGAGCTACTTGGATTATTGAACTACTTGGATTATTGAACTACTTGGATTATTGAACTATTTGGATTATTGAACTACTTGGATTATTGAACTACTTTAATTATTGAACTACTTGGATTATTGAACTATTTGGATTATTGAGCTACTTGGATTATTGAACTACTTGGATTATTGAACTACTTGGATTATTGAACTATTTGGATTATTGAACTACTTGGATTATTGTACTACTTGGATTATTGAACTACGTGGATTATTAAACTACTTGGATTATTAAACTACTTCGATTATTGAACTATTTGAACTAGTTGGATTATTGAACTATTCGATTACGTTGTAAGATATAAACGTACGTAAGACCATTTCCAACTCGTCTCGACTTATAAAAATGCCAGACCGTCTGAAATCACCTACTTTCCGCACTTGTGGCATTAATAAATAGAACACATTAATTTACCTCTATTATAGCAGTCTGTCTGACATTTCCGACGTGCACAGTGCATTGGAAGCCCGGGTAAATGACGGTCGAGTGGCGAAGTACTTGTACTGAAGCCTGCAAACAATATTATTATTAATTAACTAGCCGTGCCCCGCGGTTTCACCCGCGTAAGTCTCGATTATGTGGGAATTTACTATCCCCACCTATGAAATTGGCGTTTTTTTTCTCACAAATAGAGAACCACAAACAGAGATCACTTCTATTATTTAATATATTCATCAACTGCTGTATTATATTTATTTATTAAAACTTTATGCACAAGTAAAAACTATTGTACAAAGGCGGACGGATTATATCGAATAATGACCATCATAGACAACTACCAATAGTAAAAAAAACCTTATTACTTATAGTTTTCTTAACATAAAAAATACCTTAAAAATGACTCCTCATTTTGTTAGCAGAAATGAACACTATTTTTTTTTTAACTTGGCCAAAACTTATTTTTGTCGCTTAATCTAAGTGGCATACGTTATCTTAGTTTTTAAACACTAGTGCATAAACGTTTTAAAACATTTGTGTTCATGGTTGTTATATAAATTAAGAAAACGTTAGTATGAAAAATGCAACTTCTTTAAAATTCCCCATACAAAACGCTGATTTCATAGGTGGGGACCTAATACTATCATCTGCCTAGCCTTTTCCCAACATGTTGGGGTCGGCTTCCAGTCTAACCGGATGCAGCTGAATACCAGTATTTTACATGGAGCGACTGCCTATCTGACCTCCACAACCCAGTAACTGGGTAATACGATACCCCTTGGTTAGACTGGTTGTCAGACTTTCGAGCTTCTGACGGCCCGTAACGACTGTCAAAGATCCACAAATGACAGCCGGGACCAACGGCTTATTTCCGAGGCACGGAGGAGTCTCGGTATGTAAAGATGGTCACTCATCTACGGACCAACCCCGGCAAGCATAGCTTTAATCTGATGGATCGACCCGTGCGGCTGTTATTACTTAGCCACGAGCTAATACTAACCTGGAAGTAAATACACCCTCTCGGATCATTCGGGTCTTCAAGCATCACTTTATCTGCACACCCGCACTCGTCACACTTGGCGTCAGCGTCGTCATCCTCATATATGTTAGTGTCTTCAATGTCATCGCTGTCTTTCGTCAGACATTCTTCTGCCGTCGAGATGTCACGGAGTAGATTCTTGTTTTTCCTCCGAACGTTTTTGCGATTCTTCGTTCTATCTGCGAGGTTCTGTTCTATTAGTTGTTTTATCTGTGGATAAGAATTTTGTTGGTTGAAAGATTGATCGCCTTCTTTTCGTGTGTTTAGCGACTCATCTGAGGGCATAGACAAGTGACAATCGCTTCGAAAGCGTTTCGTATTTCTACAACGACTTTCAACAGGATTGACATAAGCTTTTCGATAGCTTATGTCAGTCCTATACATTTTTGCCTTTTCCATCATCGTTATCGCTGATAGAATGTCACTTTGTCTAAGGTTTCTGGTGTCAGAGTTTTAAAGCCGCCCATGAGCCTCTGACTTGGTTTCACATGTTGATGCCGGCGCGCGGCGCGGAGTATACATACGTCTGTGGTGTCGTGCCGACAGTCGCAGAACACGGGGCGGCGCGCGGCGCGCGGCGGCGGCGCCAGCAGCACCATGCCGGCGCGCGGCGCGGCGCGGGGCGGCGCCGCGTGCAGCCCGACGCTGGCGCACTGCCCCGCGCGCACGCCGCCGCACGGCGCGCGGTTGCGGTAGATGCTGCGCACGCGCCCGAGGGTGAACGAGCCGTCTTCTAGCGGACCTATACGACGAAATACAGCGTAAGAAAGGTGCGCAGCTGTATTCAATCGATTCATCAATCTGCATGTGAGAAGTGCGGGTTGATGAATCGACATTTGTCTTTCCACTTTTATTTCTGTACCTACTAACATAGTTTTAAGCTTTTTATAACTAACACTATGGGCCTTAGCGGTATGAAAATAAAATATTTCTATTTTTTATTTATATTTATTGTATTAAAACAAACCAACGTTTGGTATTTAAGGATGAATAAGGCGCTAGATAACATAATAATAAACCTTATCTATGAAATGAAGATTTATTAAAAAACAATAAAATGTGTGTTAAAATATACTTATTTAAACCTTATAAGCCATTTCAGTAACGTCATTGATCGTTTATCTGTTTTTAGTACTGTAATCCGAAACCACAAATGTATCACGCCGCAAAAGCATTTAAATAAAAACAGACTCTGATAACGACACAATAAAGTGCAATTCAGATCGCAGACCGCTAATTACCTATAATTATATTCACTTAGAAATTGGCTCTCTTTCTATCGCATAACTCTTATATCTACTGACTACGTTACGCAGACGAGCCCGCCGCGTACTTGTAGCTTCATACCTAAAATGCGGAGTGCGCCTTCTGTACTAATCTGTGCCCAAACTAACCAGTGAATTTGAACTCAGTATAGAAAAATCAAGAAATGGTATGTTTTAGGGGCATATAAATATTGTCAATTTGAAGAATATAGCGGCACTAGGTAAAAAAAACATGCGAGGCAGTTTTTGGGGACTGCCAATAGAAAACTAAGTAACAATGCGTAACCTCAACGTAATTCCAACGGTAGACGGTAGATGGCGCTAAAAAGAAAATCACTTCAAGCGTGACGATGACGCGAGTTCCATGATTTTTGTTCACCAAAAAGCGCTCAACGCGCCTAGAGAAGCTTTCACTTTAATCGTTATTTATTTATTTATGTAATTTATGGAGGACTTACAGCTAATAAAAACACACAAAGAGGAATACATAGTCGCCAGAGAGCCAATAACAAGTCCTCACGTTTAGACTTATAGTTAAATTAGCATTAAAAACATACAAAAGGCAACACGCTAATTATAAATTAAACTTACAAGTTTACACAGTAGGAAATAAGTAGGAAATAAACATTTGCTTGCAATGAGCAACTGTTATATAATAAGGGCTATTAAAAGTGTTGTAAATCCTAATTCATAAATGTTTTGATACCTAATTATTTACAGTTGCATACTAGATTTTATCTACACCTATGATATGAATCTTCTATAAAAGTTTCTTTGCAATACCGATATCGAACAAAAATGGCGCGGTACGACGTGAATTCGAATTTTTCGAATTCGAATGCATGTTTTGTTTTTAAATTACGGTGCTTTGTTAGTGAAACGCTCGTGAATGACAATGTTCTTTTTTTGAAATGAGTTGCATTACGAAATTCAGTACAACATTATAACACCCGTTTGGATGATATTATGGTTACTATGACACTGGTTGTTTTAATGTTGGCAATAAGCTGTTTCAGAAACTTAGAGAGGACTTATAGCATGGGTGTAGATAAAAAAAATGTATACTACACTATCAAAAACGGAACTTACCGATGATAACGCTATCTCCTTCATACAGCTGTCCCCTCGTCAACAGGCCCCCGACCACGGGCCCCGAGTTATCTCCAACGTGGAAGATCTCATCTATTTGGAACTCACACGTTTCCTAAAACAATAGAATGGTTTTGATATACTATGTTCATTTTATGATGATAGATTTGACATTGAAAATATTATGTCTTCTTTTTAATTTAGCATCTAATAAAGTTGTTGTGTTCCTTTTAAAGTTTTGATGTAAATTGATGGCCTGAAACACAGTTTTTCAAAAACCTAGATCAGGCAGGTCTATATTACAGCTAGAATTAAAGTTACCTCGTTTGTAATTAATGTAAACCTTATTTTTACTTTTTAACTGAATATTTTTTTTTATTTTTTTTTTATTTACAGCTCCAAAACACAAATCGCCGACGTCACCCAAAAGGCAGCCAAGCAGTTTTAATTTAAAAGTGGGCAACGTCGCAAATAGATGTCAAATATTTAGCTGTTTTGATTATTTTGGCATTATTACTGTATGGTTATACGAAATATGGCTAGACAACTGTCTAAAATACTGATAATGAAATGCAATAAATAATATAGTAACACCGAATATTTAGTTTTAGTTGTAAATAATGATTTGGAAACTTTCCAAATGCCTTTTTTACACTTAAAACCGGTTACAACTTAAATTCAGTGTTATAATTGCAATTCATAATCAATATTTTAGACAGTCGTCTAGCTAGTGTGAGGAGCTCGTGGCTATGTAATAACAGCCGCTCGGGTCGATCCATCAGGTTAAGCTACGCTTGCCGGGGTTGGTCCGTGGATGGGTGACCATTTTCACATATCGAGACTCCTCCGTGCCTCGGAAAGCACGTTAAGCCGTTGGTCCCGGCTGTCATTTGTGGATCTTTGACAGTCGTTACGAGTCGTCAGAAGCACGAAAGTCTGACAACCAGTCTAACCAAGGGGTATCGTATTACCCAGTTACTGGGTTGTGGAGGTCAGATAGGCAGTCGCTCCATGTAAAATACTGGTATTCAGCTGCATTCGGTTAGACTGGAAGCCGACCCCAACATAGTTGGGAAAAGGCTAGGCAGATGATGATGAGACAGTTGTCTAGCCATATTTCATATTGCAATACAGTAATATTGCCAAATTAATCAAAACAGCGAAATATTAAACAGTTATTTGCGACGTTGCCAACTTTCAGAATAAACGCTCTTAAGTGGGACTGGGCAGGACAAGTCTACCGCATGTTGAAAGAGTCATTTTTATTTTATTTATTCTTCAGAAAGCTTACAGTCTAATATCTTTAAAGTAGTTTATGTACAATAGCGCTTACAATTGCCATTTACAAGCTTCCACAAATTAAAAACTATGTACCTAAAATTTAAAAAAGAAAAGAAACATACTTAAGAGATTTTTAAGATAAAAACTAAAAACACAAACATACTTTATAACTTAACAAATTCTTCTTAAACAAAACAAAATAGATTCTTATTTGAAATAAAACATAAAAGATCTTGGAATTTATGGATCGTAATTAGTATAATAATGTGACAGTTTAATTGTAATAAAAACAGTAAAAAGAAAATATCCAATAAATATCATGGGCCAAATGTACCACCAACATCAAATGACCGTCATAATAAACATATTTTTTGTAATGTGACCAGAACACGACGTGTTGCCACACCGAGCGCTGGACGCAGAAAACGCGAATTGCGCGCGTGCTGGTTTTGCGACTGGTCAATCGTCATCCTGAGGATGCCTCGTTGAGAGGTGAAACACGTGCCGATTTCTTACAGGGTTTTTATGACTCTTGAAGAATAGTCAAGCGGAATAGTTTACTAAATATATCTACGTCTATTGTATTTTATAATGGATTTCCGCAGTCACACCTGAATCTTAACTATCCTATCATAGCATAGCATCATGCTGAGTGGAGGCCTTCTTATCACTGTCATGAAGTACACACGGCAACACATCAAGCTAGACATTTCCAGTTTACGCTGATCTCGCATTGTATAGCATTTCCGTACAATGCGAGGTCAGCTTATACTGGAAAAGTATAGCTTGATGTGTAGCCGTGTGTACAGCTGCCGACTATTTATGTTTTGTGCTCATTAAACAGCTATTTCGTTTATTATTTATTTTCATAGTTAACCAATGATTTTATAAAAATTCACTGTAGTTAACTGATCTTTTTGTATGCACGTGTTTCTGTTTATTTCTTTCTTTCCTTTTTTATTTACTTTTTTCTTTTTTTCTTTCTTTCTTTTTATTCTTTTTTTATTTCATTTTTTTTTTCTTTCTTTCTTTCTTTACTTTCTAACAACCAACATAATATGAACATAGTACAGAATATTGTATTTTTTTTTACTTACATCATCAGCTCTTAGCGTGGCCACAGGTTGTGGAGGTGTTAAAGCCAATAGGTATGCATGAAGTGCACTTAAACCATTCCCTCGAACACAACTCACAGGAAATACTGGTATTACTTCAGATTCCACGCTGAAAAATAAATGTCAACAAGTTACAAACTCAATGTCATACAAGATAAAGTTCAAGTTTCATTGCAACCGATATTTTATAGGCTCCTTTTATTACAAACAGGTCAATAAAAAATCAACTTAATCTACTTAACGCTAAAGTAGATAGTCTACACTAATATTAAAAAAGAGGAAAGATTTGTATTTTTGTGTGCATGTTTGTAATGAATAAACGCAACAACTACTGCGCCGATTTCAAAAATTCTTTCACCATTAGAAAGCTACATTCACCCTGAGTAACATAGGCTATAATTTATAAAGATTACACGCGGGCGAAACCGCTGGCGGCAGCTAGTTGTTTATATGTGTTGTTTAAGTGTGTCATAGACAATATTGTCACTGTGTCTAGTTTTCTTTTATTGTTTTTAATTATTTTATTTTTTTGTATATTGGCAAATTGTGTAATTAGTTATTATTTAACCGTGTTTTTGTATGTTGTGCTGTCTTTTGTGTGCACCAAATAAACGTTTTATCTATCTATCTATCTATATAGCAGATAATAGGGAATATGCATGTATTTTTTTTATTTTTTTATTCGATAGTTTTTAGCGTCAAATAATAGTAAAAAAAAATTCGACGGCAAAAAAGCAATTTAAAGTATTTAAAAAAATGTTTAAAAATATCCAACCGATCCGGGCTATTTAAACGCCCTCCATTTGGCGCGCTTGGTGTGGTGACGTCACACTCAGTGAAAACAGACAAGCAACTGTCAAGTCAACGTCAAATACTCCTTTTTCTTAGAACGTTTGACATTGACTTGACACTGACATTTTGATTGCTATTCCGGATTGTTACGTCACATCCGCTCTTAGCCTTTTCAAGTATTTGAATTACCCACAGTTTTTTGGTACTTTAAAAAAATTAATTTCTCGCTCAAAAAGAAATTTTGTTCAAAAATATTGATGGAGGCATAATTCTGAAGTAACATAGTTTATAAAAAAAAATATTTGACCCATATTTGAATCACATGCATATTCCCTATTGATGTCTCAACACGGGCGGGGTGTGTGGGATGTGACCTGACCGGCCGCGAACGCGACCCCTCCCTCAGTCAGTCAGCTGTTTCGCTAGAGAGCACGGTGTCGGATAGAAACTTTTTAAAATGTTTTAATGAAAATAACGTTTTTTTTTTGTTGTGTTCGGTCATTTATTTTTAAATTTAAGTCAATTACCCATGGTTTGAATGTCAAGAGTGTTTACCCTAGCAGCCTGTATTATACTCACATAGAATCTTCTTCTTTAGCATGGTCCAGTGCCCCAAGGATCAGCTTCTGAGGAGCGACGCAGTTCCTGGCGAGATTTTCATCCGTAATCAGTAGTGGTTTCTATAACAAAATAATATGCCTACATTAACATCCAGTTTAGAAACGAGTCCAGGCGTAGCATGGCGCTTTCTATCTCTACGAAGAATAGACATAGCTTTTTTCTATATAAAGTGACAGTTCGTTTCTTCATTTTTGACATAGCACCGTAGAAATCCTTCTACAATAAATCAATCTGCCTAGCCTTTTCCCAACTATATTGGGGTCGGCTTCCAGTCTAACCGGATGCAGCTGAATACCAGTATTTTACATGGAGCGACTGCCTATCTGACCTCCACAACCCAGTAACTAGGCAATACAATACCCCTTGGTAAGACTGGTTGTCAGACTTTCGGGCTTCTGACGACCCGAAACGACTGTCAAAGATCTACGAATGACAGCCAGGACCAACGGATTAACGTGCTTTCCAAGGCACGCAGGAGTCTCGGTATGTAAAAATGGTCACCCATCCACGGACCAACCTCGGCAAGCGTAGCTTAACCTGATGGATCGACCCGTGCGGCTGTTATTACTTAGCCACAAGCTCCCCAAAATAATGTAATAATTGTCTCATTAATATAAATTCCGATGTTGTTTTGTTCAATGTAAAAATCCGAAATTGACGAAAACATGCCTTATTAATATATAATCTTTAATAAATAATAATTGTGTTATTATGGAATTACCATTTAAATACGTTTGGGGGGTATATATACGAAAGGGAGGTTCTATGGGGTACATTGTGAATTCAGGAACAGTTTTAACAACAGTATCAAGACATGGAGCAGTCTCGTATTTTTCTGAATTTTTTCTTAATTATTACTATGGTGTTTATGTAAGTTCTTTTTTGATTTTCAATTTCTTTTTTTCGAAATCTGTATCTGGTGTTAACAGGCGTAGCATGGCGCTTTCTATCTCTACGAAGAATAGACATAGCTTTTTCTATACAAAGTGACAGTTCATTTCTTCATTTTTGACATCGCACCGTAGAAATCCTTCTACAATCTGTCATTTTGTCTTTCATTTCTAACGATCTTTGTCTAGGTATTTTTGTAGGTAGACTATTTCGGAACAAAGTTTTCTATCCTTACTGTCAAAATCACACTGACAACCGATAAATCCTATGACAAAACAAGGAATTATGAGTGGAATTATGTAAAAGAGTGAATTTCGTAAAAAGTGCAGTTGACTCTTTCTAAACTGCTGCCGTCTCGTACTGTCTACTGTCTACAGGAAACGTCATTTTTTTCTACTCTTCCGTCGACAAAACGGTGCTCATGCTACGCCTGCTGACCGATTCTCACTACATACAAGATATAAGGGTAAACACCGTTATCCTTGAAACCAGTGGTTTGGTGTCATTTATAAAACATAAAATCAATGGAAAAATACGACTTTTTTATTTTAAATACATTTTACCACTAGAGTATTTCACCCTTTCACCTATGCGCTAGGGCAACGAACTTGTGTCTCAACACGGTGGGGGGCGCGGGACGTGACCTGACCGGCCGCGAGCGCGACCCCTCCCTCAGTCAGTCAGCTGTTTCGCTAGCGAGCACAGTGTCGGATAGAAACTTTTTAAAATCTTTTAATGAAAATAACGTTTTTTTTTGTTGTTACTTGGTCATTTATTTTTATATTTAAGTCAACTATACATGGTTTGAGTGACAACGGTGTTTACCCTTACACCCTGTATTATTATGCACCATATCTTATCTTAAATAACGGGTGTAAAAAGACGTATAACGAAGCCGAAAGTCACTTGTTATTCGCGTCATTCATCATCTGCCTAGCCTTTTCCCAACTATGTTGGGATCGGCTTCCAGTCTAACCGGATGCAGCTGAGTAGCAGTATTTTACATGGAGCGACTGCCTATCTGACCTCCACAACCCAGTAACTGGGTAATACGATACCCCTTGGTTAGACTGGTTGTCAGACTTTCGTGCTTCTGACGACTCGTAACGACTGTCAAAGATCCACAAATGACAGCCGGGACCAACGGCTTAACGTGCTTTCCGAGGCACATTATTACATTACATCACGTACATTAGTACATTATTCGCGTCATTGTGATCATTTATTTGTTCTGGACCATACCTGGGAACGTACTGGGAAATTTTGAAGGTCGAAGTTCCAACTTTTTCAGACGTATTTTTAAAGAAATCAAGTCACAACATGATTTTAAATACCCCCACGAACCCTGAACTGTTGCATGCACACATAAACACAATGTTTTGCGTGCATTACGTTGCGCACTATCGTAAACAGCGATTTTTCACACCAAAAATAAAAGTCGTTTCCCATCAATTATTTTTGTGCAAATGTTACTTAATTTGATGCACAGAATGCAGTTGATGGCTATGTGATTAGATATAAAAAAAATAGCAGATCTTATCTTATAGGTGCAAAATAATATTTTTACGAGGCGAGGGCGCTTTTTTGAATCCAGAGCAAAGTGAGGGATTCTTTAGCAGAATCCTGAACGTAGCGAGCGATTCAAAGTACTTCGCCCGAGCCAAAAATGTATTTTGCGCCCGAGAGATACACTCTACTTTTCATTTCCCACTATCAGAAAATAAAAAGCGCCTCATATTTTATTGTAATATTGTTATTTAATAAGACATAGAGTAACAACTAAATTGAAATTAAATAGTATCTAATAATAAAACAACTAAAAAATTATATTTACATTTGAGACATTTTCGCAATTAAGAAAATGTATTGTTACAGTTTTATTAGCATTAGAGATTTTTGTAGATTTTTATTCAGCTGGCGGCGCGACTATGCGCGTCGTACCAGCCAGTCTTTATTCAAATAATATTTGCGTTCGATTTCTTTGGCGCTGAACACTAAGATGTTCCAAATTCAAAAAGTGCGCGGCAAAGATAATTGCGGCTCACTTTTTAAGAGAATTCATAAAGTGCGGGGCAAAGGTAATTGCGGCGTACTTATAATGAGGATTAAAAACTCATTACTGCCCGCTAAAAGTTTCTTATAGAAAACACCACCTTTGGGTGCACTTAAAGGCGAACCAAGTCGTCCTTTTCGAATAGGTGGGATGAAAAAGTTTTTAGAAACTTTTCCACTTGTTGACAAACATAGCTGGGAAACCGCTAGGCAGATTCATTGATTTTTTTTGTACTTTCAGTGCCTCTGCCAACGATGGCGGTTACAAGATCATGAACTACGATGAGGACATCCCTGCGTATCCATGGCAACGCGTCGACGTTCGAGATAGGATTCCGCATGTTCAAAGGAGGTATTTCGACGAGATATTGGTGCCGATTCTGTTGTTCACAAACTTAACAAAATTTAAATTCAGTGCATCTTTTTCTTTCTATTTCATTAAGAAAAGGATAGAAGATAAACTTTTGTTTAGTCCTGTCAAATTAATCAGCACCTGAGCTCGTGGCTACGTAATAACAGCCGCACGGGTCGATCCATCAGGTTAAGCTACGCTTGCCGGGGTTTGTCCGTGGATGGGTGACCATCTTTACATACCGAAACTCCTCCGTGCTTCGGAAAGCACGTTAAGCCGTTGGTCCCGGCTGTCATTTGTGGATCTTTGACAGTCGTTACGGGTCGTCAGAAGCCCGAAAGTCTGACAACCCAGTCTTACCAAGGGGTATCGTATTACCCAGTTACTGGGTTGTGGAGGTCAGATAGGCAGTCGCTCCATGTAAAATACTGGTATTCAGCCGCATCCGGTTAGGCTGGAAGCCGACCCCAACATAGTTGGGAAAAGGCTAGGCAGATGATGAAATTGATCAGCGCCTGACGTAAATTGACGTAATTTTAGTAGGCAAGTTTTTAATCACGTCTAAACTTGCATGGAGTAGTGACAGGCGCTGATTAATTTGACAGGACTAAACTAAAATTCTTAATGAAATAGAAAGAAAAAGATGCACTGAACTTAAATGTACTTTATTTTGTGAACAAGAGAGTCGGCTCCATTGACTTACTTTTATATCTAAACTTAGTTTTTTCCCGCGACTCCGTCTGCGATCCAGGATGAAAAGTAGTCTATGTCCTTCTCCGGGTCATGGTCTACTCATGTGCTAAATTTCATCCAAATCTGTTCAGCCGTTTTAGCGTGAAAGCGTTGGCACCTTGGCACCCGTTGAGTACGGAACCCTATATGTGAACAACTGACCACGACACGGAACCGGTTAATTCCGTTTTATTTCGGTTTACCTCCGAACTTTTCTTAAGAACCTGAACGTTTTAAGAACTTTATCTTGACCTAAATTAACCGGTTTGTTCGACGACCAGCTTGTCGGCATTCTTACTACTGAATAAAAACTGACCAGCGCGCGAAGTTTTACCGCGCGTCCGTATTAACCGGTTTTTTTTGCTCTAAACCGAGTAATCGGATAAAAACTCTTTTAAATACCGGTTTATTATAACGAAACAGAATGTAAAGGTTTTGCGTCAAGTACATAAAAACGGTTTGAAAATTAAATTTTGCCTTGCAACTAACAGCAAAACCGTTACTTTTTCTTTTTTTGTTGTATGTGCGTTTTGTTTGTGCAGTTGCAGTGCAATTTTTCTTTCTTATTCTTTTTTCAAAAAAAACTATTAAAATCTATGTTTTTTTTACAGGGATGATACTTATACATATGATAATCCTATCTATGAACTTGAAGAAGTAAATGGCACGGTTAAAATCACCAAGAAAAATAGCAAATCGAATTTTGAAGACAAAATGGCCGACCTCAATAATTTTGGAAGAGTGAGTTATTTTTGTTTTATATTCTACGACGCCGACTGACTAGTGGTCGCGAGGGCTACTGTTGACCGTGGCACGTCAACACCGTGTTGACGTGACGTTCGATGTCCGGGTGGGGCAAAGTGTTATTGGGTTTTTTCAACAGAAATTTCTCAGTGGTAGCACAGATATTATAATACTACGTACAGATACCCAATCCCATACAAAGAAATGACACCACCCTAAGTCTGGCTATTCAGCTGGCTATTTTTCGTTCTCCATTTTTTTAACAGATGGCAGCATCAGCGACTCACTAATTGCCAGAGACTGTAGTTTTTTTAACGCCATCTAGGAGTCTTGCCTGGATACTACGCAAGACTCCTAGATGTTTTTCTTCCTTTTTTACGTTTTTTCTTCCTAGGTGTTCAATTTTTATATTTCTACGTAAAGTACTAGATTAAAAAAAAAAAAAATTGTTTGATTTTCCTTAATGAAACGACATAAACGCAAGTTTAAAGTGACCCTGTCATCACTTGAGTAAAACCCCATCTATTGCAAAGAGCTCTCAACAAAATGATTTATAGATTGCTACTTTATCATTCTAAGGGTTCGAATTAAAGTAAACGGCTTAATTTAAGTTTTTTGTTGAAAATCCGAGATTTATGAGTGTAAATACATAAATCAGCATTAAACAAAGATGCTTTGGTTTTTACTAATATTACCTCAGCCAAAATTTGTCGTATAACGCTTTTTAGTGATTGTTAATTTCATAAATTGTTACTTATGCTGCCATCTATGATTTTTTTTCAAGACTAATTATAATTTGTTCGAGTTGAGACCCCATGGTGGTAGTCTGGATTTGTGCCCGGTTGTTTAAACATAACAGGCGAAATATGGGTGTACTACACTATGCAAGGGTAAACACCGTTGTCACTCAAACCATGGGTAGTTGACTTAAATATAAAAATAAATGACCCAGTAACAACAAAAAAAAAACCTTATTTTCAATAAAAGATTTTAAAAAGTATATATCCGTCACTGTTCCGATACTCATGGATACGCGTCCGAGAGAGCTGAGAAACAGCTGACGGCCTGTCATGTAACGTCCCGCGCGCCCCGCCCGCCCCCTCCAACCGCGGCCGGTTGTTGCCCTTGCGTGTAGGGTGAAATATTCTTGTGGAAAAATGTAGATTTTCTTTTTTTTTTTTAAGTTGTATTTTTCCATTGATTTTACGTTCTATAAATGAAACCAAACCACTGGTTTCAAGGATAACGGTGTTTACACTAACACCCTGTATAGGTACACCTCTGCCAGCTGTTCCCTACATTTATGTTCGCATAAACGCTCTCAAAAACGGTGAAGGAAAACATCGTGAGGAAACCGGCATGTCCTAGAACCAAAAAAATCGAAGACATGTGACATCTACCAACCTGCACTGGGCCTGCGTGGTGGATTACGGCCCACTCCCTCTCACTGAAAGGAGGCCTGTGTCCCAGCAGTGGGAACGTTATACATTGAATACGTATGTTCACATAGCTCGTCAAAATTTAGGGAACATTTCAAGGTTTTTCCAATAGTGAAAGTTGGTCATAATGATGAGTACAATGACCCCTTAAGAGGATCCCCATTGTCATTGAATTCAATTTCACCCTGTGTAGTTTGTGACAGGTGGGACAGCCCCATGCTGGCTCACTGGATACGGCTGCACACGTAGGTGTCAGTCGTTATAATTTTGTATACAGGGTTGTTGGTCAACCTAAGGAGTCATTGTACTCATCATTATGAACAACTTTTACTATGGGAACAATTATGCAATCGCGAAAAAAAAAGCAGCTGTTCCGTACATTTTGACGAGTTATGCGAACATAAATGTACGGAATAGCTGTATTTTTTTCGCGATTTCATATTTGTTGTAAAGTGTGGTTTTTTACTAACATTAGGTTAATACCTTTACTAACAACTTATGGATCATGTGATCTGAAATCAATAAATATATTTATATTAACTGCGCCCCGCGGTTTCACCCGAAAATAATTCGACTAAGTCACGATTATTAATGTAAAACACCCTTACGTGAAATATGACAACGTCGCATTTTCTTAGCTTTAAATATGAATGATTGGTTTGAATAAAAATGAATTACTCTTATTTATCAATGAAACTTAGATACCTACTATTGTAAATCTTCGAAACTATGCATTTTTGGACCATCTATTCTAGGAGACTTTGGGTTCTTTTTACTTAAATAATATAACCCTAGAGTTATGGGATATCAAACACAACACGTTGTATAGTTAGAACAGATAGTATAGGTGAAGTGTTGTAAGTATTGTTTATTTTTTTCAGGGTTCCGCAGTCAAGATCATCTACGGACGAGTGCCATCCCCCGTCATACTAGTGAAATCTTACGATAAACCAAAGCACTGAATCTTGAAGAACTCTACCAAAACGTCCCTCTCACTAAATTAGTCAACTGCATAACTGTACAGTCTTGGAATAAAAAGATTAAGCACCTGTTGGCAAATTTTAACATGAATAAAGTCAGAAAGCCAATTCCCATGACGTTCACAACATCTCAGCGACAGTCAAAGACCAAAACCTGTCAAAAATATACGTAAATGAAACAGGTATTTTTGACAGATTGAGACTTAGAATGCGAACGGCAAGGCTCGGAACCGGTTAAAAAAATACCGATTTATTTCGAGTTTCATCCGAACTTTTCTAAGGAACGCGAAGGTTTTGAAAACTTTATTTTAACTTAAATTAACCTGTTTATTCAGATTTATTTGCAAACATTCGACAAGTGGCATGTCGCAAAAGCATGCAACTTGTGACTACTGGGGAGGATGCCGCCTTGAATAAAAATTGAAATATGAACCGGTTTTTATTGCTCTAAACCGGTAAATCCGAAAAATCCTTTAAATAATACTCTTCCAAATACCGGTTTTAAAAAACCGGTATTCGTGACCGAAACCGAATGGAAAGGTTTTCGCGTAAATAACATCATACTGGTTTGAATATTTACCCGGTATCCGAGGCTTGGCGAACGGTATAACTAATACGTTTATTGGTTATTTAACAAAGATGTTTACAGGTTAAAAATACATGAATTGGAGTTGTTAATTTCAAAATGGCGTAACTATTTTGTTCCTCAAGTGTACATGTAATCGATGTATGGATAAATACTTGAGCAGTATTTAATATCGATACTCTCATTTATCAAATTTCGCGTTTCAATAAGTAACGAGTGGTAAGCTAAACTAACCGTTATCAGCTATCTAATTGCGTAACCGATTAAATCTAATTTGTTTCATTTTGAGAGTTCAACAACATAAATTGCGTTATTTACGTTGTTGATCAGTTTTTTTTTAATTTTTGATGTGGAAATTGCTCTTATTTTTCCTATTATTCCTTTATTTAAATAGTAAATTTAAGTTTTAGAACTATAATTAGATTTTTTTATTTAATTAATTGGGAATTCCTAAGTAAATTAAAATTAATAAACCGTAAAAAAAATTATAAATATTATAGTTTTTTTTTTTTTTCGATATTTCCATGCAATGGATTAGACATTTGTTTCAAACTGATTGCAATTCTGATTGATTGTGTATTACGCATTAAAGTGCAGACTTATGAAACTGGGTATTGATTGAAGATAAATGCCAAAGTACAAATGTAATATTATAAGTATCATAAGTTATTAATGTTTTAAATTAAATAATAAATGTGTTAAACTTATTTTCTTGGTTTTTCTCACATCCCCTGTACATTTTTGTCCTTTTTGACTGCTATATGGCAATCTATACAAATTTTTTTTTCAATGGTTTTTAGGAGTCGGTTGTTTTTTTTTTACCCACACAAATTCAAATATTGTATCACTACCTGCTATGTAAATAACAGTGACGGAGTCAAATAATTATATCGTCTACATAGACTAAGGGAGGAGCTCGTGGCTAAGTAATAACAGCCGCTCGGGTCGATATATCAGGTTAAGCTACGCTTGCCGGGGTTGGTCCGTGGATGGGTGACCATTTTCACATATCGAGACTCCTCCGTGCCTCGGAAAGCACGTTAAGCAGTTGGTCCCGGCTGTCATTTGTGGATCTTTGACAGTCGTTACGAGTCGTCAGAAGCACGAAAGTCTGACAACCAGTCTAACCAAGGGGTATCGTATTACCCAGTTACTGGGTTGTGGAGGTCAGATAGGCAGTCGCTCCATGTAAAATACTGGTATTCAGCTGCATCCGGTTAGACTGGAAGCCGACCCCAACATAGTTGGGAAAAGGCTAGGCAGATGATGTCTACATAGACTAAGGGCCGGTTGTTTCAAACGGTTGGTTAACGTAACATACGTAAGTCAAATAATGACGATTACGTGAGATGTTTAACGTTCGTTAAATACAAAGCGTTGTGTCAAATGTGATTACTGACAAATGCGTGCACTGACTGGACAGGTCCACTCAATCTGTGTGGTTCTTTCCTCAAAAGACCATTTCAGACACCAATCTACATGGTCTTCACATAATCTGACCAAGATTATGTCTGGACTTTAAAAGAGACGGTGACCTCTGAGTTTGTTTCGGCCTTTCTTCTCAGAGTAGTCAGATAGGAAACGCCGACCTCATCTAGTTTAAAAAAATGTGATTGTCGTGTAAAAGTGTTTGTACAAACCTACTTACAGAAATAAAATCATTTATCATTTATCAAAGTTATTCCATTATTTCGTGAAACAACGCTTGTATTTGATTTGACGATAGTTAGCGCCATTTATAACGTTTACCCGTGCGTAAAGTGGACGTGAAACAACCCGCCCTAAGTAGGAAAAATACGTAATATTGAAGCTAACACAAAAACTACGCAAGCAAACTTAATAAAATTTATATGGGACCACCTCGGGAGTATACACTTTCGAAATAAAAAAGAAATTTTTTAATCGGTTCACAATTGGCGAAAATATCGGTAAACATACATAAATAATGTAGTGCCTCTGGCATGTTCGCGCAGGCGCATGTTCCTGACTTCCACGCAATGGTGAGGAAGAAGACGGCATCGCTATTAGAAAGAACGCGGTCAAGTTCTAATAGCATTCTGAAGATGTTAGTGGACAAATTTGACTCGCCGATAATGAATCACTTCATGCAAGTGTTGGTTAGGCAAGAGTGATTCACTACAACAGGTGAATTGTGATATATTCACATCCCTGTATGTAAATACTGTTCTGTGAGCTTAGTACCTACTTATAATAACACACTAACATAGCTTTTAAGTCTTTTGTAACTAACTAACTAACATAAATGGATCATTGTTGTCTTTATAAATAAATAAATAATTTAATTTAATTTAATTTATAAAAAAAATGCATACAGACAGAATGCATTCACACATCCTCCTTTTTGAAGAAATCGGCTAAAAATAAATAGTTACTAAAATCACTAGTTTTCAAAACAGGTCACGCGTCACTCACTAGTTATGTTGCATTTAGTAAGGTTTAAGGGACAGCCCTCCGCAGACTGATGGGATGAATTCAGCATATCATACTAAGACGATCGGTACATGGAATTATTTCAGGATCGTTATGGGAATCCAATAAACCTGATTTGTATTATTACCTCACGCGCAATGTATCGTTACCGTGGCACAACCCACGAAGCCGCACTCCCCGTGTCGGGGCGCGCTCGAGTATTTTAACATCCATTGCTGGCTTTTTGATTTTAGCTGTTTTATTTACATAAATGGAGTGCTGCGTACAGAGAATGTAATTTTACATTGAAATAAAGGAATAATAACTGCAGGCGTAGCATGAGCACCGTTTTATCGACGGGAGAGTAGATAAAAATGACGTTTCCTGTAGACAGTAGCCAGTACCGAGACGGCAGCAATTTAGAAAGAGTCAACTGCACTTTTTACGAAATTCACTCTTTTACATGATTCGACTCAGAATTCTTTGTTTTGTCATAGGATTTATCGGTTGTCAGTGTGATTTTGACAGTAAGGATAGAAAACTTTCTTCCGAAATAGTCTACCTACAAAAAGACCTAGACAAAGATCGTTAGAAATGAAAGACAAAATGACAGATTGTAGAAGGATTTCTACGGTGCGATGTCAAAAATGAAGAAATGAACTGTCACTTTGTATAGAAAAAGCTATGTCTATTCTTCGTAGAGATAGAAAGCGCCATGCTACGCCTGCTGAAAAAACGATTTAAAAAAATGAAAACTTTCCTGAGAAAATTTCCGGTGGAATATGATTCAAAATAAGGAGCTGAATGCCCGCTGTTAATTTGTGGAGGGCTGTCCCTTACACCCCTTCGATTTTTTTTTTTTGAGGGTGGGAAATCATCCAATGACTTCTCCCGCTCTGTGCGGAGCGTGTCAGACTTTTACTAACTAAAACCCACCCGTATTCCTTCAGTTGCCTGTTGCCAAGGTCCCGGTATCCCTTTCGGACTAACCCGCAACCCTGGCAGGTGTCCCTTACACCCTGTATTATCATCATAAAATTTCTCACCTTGTTAGCCGCGGCCAGTAACTCAGTCAGCCTGGCTGTCAAGGTCTTCACCGCGGTCGCCGCCAGCTCACATTTACTGATGACAGCAAAGAATGGCAGGTCCAGGGCTGTCAACAGGCTAATGTGCTCCTCAGTGATCGATGTGATGCCCGCAGTCGCTGATATCTGAGGGATAAGTGATGGTTAAGTTAGTTTTCGATAGATAAAGCACGCGTACGCGCTGTTATTTGGAGGGAAAATGGACACATGTCTTTTTAATCAAACGTAAAATTAAATATTGACTAACCCTCTTATTCATAAACGTTTCTTAAAGTTAAAGAGTCGCATAAACGTCGAAAATGTATGGTTAAGCAGTTGCTAATACATAACTTAACTTTAAACAGCGTTTATGAATAAGGCGGTAACATTTTTAGGGTTCCGTACCTCCAAAAGGGAAAAACGGAACCCTTATAGTATTACACGTGTGTCAGTCTGTCCGTCTGTCACATCCAATTTGCTTCGAATCCAATGGACCGATTAAATTCTATCAAATCAAATAGATTAAATTGTAATAGGGAATATGCATGTGATTCAAATATGGGTCAAATATTTTTTTTTATAAATTATATTACTTCAGAATTATGCCTCCATCAATATTTATGAATACAATTTCTTTTTCAGCGAGAATTTTTTTTTTTTAAAGTCCCAAAAAACTGTGGGTAATTCAAATACTTGAAAAGGCTAAGAGCGGATGTGACGTAACAATCCGGGATAACAATCAAGATGTCAATGTCAAGTCAATCAAAAAGTGTCAAGTCAATGTCAAACGCTCATACAAAGAGGAGTGTTTGACGTTGACTTGACAGTTGCTTGTCTGTTTTCACGGACTGTGACGTCACCACACCAAGCGCGCCAAATGGAGGGCGTTTAAATAGCCCGGATCGGTTGGATATTTTTAAACATTTTTTTTAACTACTTTAAATTGCTTTTTTGCCGTCGAATTTTTTTCACTATTATTTGACGATGTAAACTATCGAATAAAAATATTAAAAAATTACATGCATATTCCCTATTAAACGGATGTGTAACGTAAATAAATGAATTTTGAATATGAGGGTCATTTTATGGGGCCAGTTAGAAATTGTAACATTTGATATGTTGTAACATTGAGATTGATTTCCCATGTTATTTTAAGACCACAGACTTCTTAAAGGTTTTCAACTTTCAACTTAATCGGTCTATTAGATTCGGAGCAAATTGGCTGTGACAGACAGACAGACAAAACATACGTGTGGTCCTGTAAGGGCTCCGTTTTTTTTTTTTCGAGATATGTAATCCTTAAGAGCGTTTATTCTGAAAGTTGGCAACGTCGCAAATAACTGTCAAATATTTACCTGTTTTTATTAATTTGGCAATATTACTGTATGGAAATATGAAATATTGGTAGACAACTGTCTAAAATATTGATTATGAATTGCAATTATAACACTGAATTTAAGTTGTAACCAGTTTTAGGTGTAAAAAAGGCATTTGGAAAGTTTATAAATCCTTTTTTTACAACAAAAACTAAATATTCAGTGTTACTATATTATTTATTGCATTTCATAATCAATATTTTAGACAGTTGTCTAGCCATCCATACTAATATTATAAATTCGAAAGTAACTCTGTCTGTCTGTATGTTACCTTTTCACGCCTAAACTACTGAACGGATTTCGATAAAATTTGGCAAGGAGATAGATGGCATGCCGGGGAAGGACATAGGCTACTTTTTATCGACATACCACGCGGGCGAAGCCGCGGGCGGAAGCTAGTATTTCATATTTCCATACAGTAATCATCATTCTCCTGCCCTTATCCCAATTTATTTGTGGTCGGCGCAACATGTCCCTTTCTTCCATACTTCTCTATTAGCCGTCATCTCGGTAGTCACCCCCTTTCCATCCATATCATCTGTCACACAGTCCATCCATCGTTTCTTTGATCTTCCCCTACTCTTATAGCCATCGACATTCATATTTCCATATTATTTCCATACAGTAATATTGCCAAATTAATCAAAACAGCGAAATCAGCCAGCGCATTTTGCGTGAAAGTGACGCACATTTTCCCCCAATTTGTTATTTTTCGTGTATTTGTATTTTCTTCATGTCTGCCGCAAATTAAAGTATTTTCTTGCTAAATATTTGACATCTATTTGCAACGACGCCCACTTTCAGAATAAACGCTTCAAAAAAATTTTAAAAAATGGTCTCACCACCAACATAGCGTAATGCGGCGAGTAGCCGGTGAGTCCGTGCAGCGTGGTGCGCTGGTATTTGCTGTGGCCGGCGAGGTCGAGGAACGACACCAACTTAGCGCTTCGCTCACCTATCCTTTCTGCTGTCATTAACTCTGAGCACCCGTAGTTCACAACATTACCCTGTAAACAAGATTTTTGTTCGACTATTTATATAGTATGCAAGGGTAAACACCGTTGTCACTCAAACCATGGGTAGTTGACTTAAATATAAATGACCCAATAAGAACTAAAAATTTTCATTAAATGATTTTAAAAAGTAAATATCCGTCACTGTCCCGATACTCAGGGATACGCGCTCGAGAGAGCTGCGAAACAGCTGACTGAAGAGAGGCCGCGCTGTCATGTAACGTCCCGCGCGCCCCGCCCGCCCCCGCCAACCGCCAGCCGCCGTCAGCAGTCGAACCAAGGGGTAGTATAGTATTGCCCAGTTACTGGGTTGTGGAGGTCAAATAGGCAGTCGATCCATGTAAAATACTGGTATTCTGCTGCATCCGGTTAGACTGGAAGCCAACCCCAACATAGTTCAGAAAAATCTACGCAGATTGATTGATTTTAAAATTAATGTGCGATTTTAAAATAAATCTATTTTACTGGTGTAAAATAGATAAAAAGAAGGAAATCCCCCTCTTGGCATAAAATTTTAAGGCATAATATTGTTTCGCATAACTTTTATTAGCATAATAATACTTTGGCATGGCTTGGGAGATGATGACTAACAGCTAAAGTACTAAAACCACTGTTTTATATATACATTACCTGAGCATCGAATCCCAATATCTCGTGGCTCAACGACGATGTCCGGCCACTCTTCACCTCGTGCAGATGTCGGAACATGTTTAAACGAGCGCTTCCTCTGCCGTTGTCAAGTTCACCTGAACAAATTAATAAATATGATTAAAAAAAACTGTACGGCCACTGCTGAGCGTGGCCTAATAACTGCTGAGGAATAGTTGGATAATATGCCATTTATAATGCTCCATTTTTAATTATTTTTACCTATTGTGGTACAGTAATCTTATTCTAGGTGCATCGTCTTCACATGTAATTATATAATTGATGTCATCATCTGCCTAGCCTTTTCCCAACTATGTTGGGGTCGGCTTCCAGTCTAACCGGATGCAGCTGAATACCAGTATTTTACATGGAGCGACTGCCTATCTGACCTCCACAACCCAGTAACTGGGTAATACGATACCCCTTGGTTAGACTGGTTGTCAGACTTTCGTGCTTCTGACGACTGCTTTCCGAGGCACGGAGGAGTTTCGATATGTGAAAATGGTCACCCATCCACGGACAAACCCCGGCAAGCGTAGCTTAACCTGATGAATCGACCCGAGCGGCTGTTATTACTTAGCCACGAGCTCCTCGAGAATTATATAATTGATGTATACAAAATATTGTAAATCATTTTTAAAAGAGTAACGGTGGAGTTTCTTGCCCATTCTTCTCCATACGAAAACTACCTTTTGGAAGGGGCAACAAGGATCAGTTCTATTTCTTTGTTTTTAGACGTTCAAAAGTACCTTTTATGTGCCTATTTGAAATTGTTGTTTTATTGTATATTGTATAGTTTTTACCCGACTACGGCGAAGAAAAAAGGAGGGTTATGATTTTGACCGGTATGTATGTATGTATGTATGTATGTATGTGTGTATGTATGTATATTCATCTGTTCCCTCCTATCTTCCAAACCACTTATCATAATGTGACAAATGAGGTATCGTTAGAAGCGTCGTGATTGTCCGCTGGTTATAGGCTATGTGAAGTCACATTAAATTAAAAATGGCAAAAAAAATATAGTTTAATCGTACCATGTTGGGTATCAAATGAAAGGCCTTAATGAGCACATTTCAAAAATATATATATTATAACCCCAAAAGAATTTAAAAAAATCAAGTAATAAAAACTAAAACCCAACTACGACTTAAAAGGTATAAACAAGACACCACAGACAGACAAATTAACAATCCGGAGTCACACGTACTCTGTTCGATGTACGCCCTAACACGTGTGACTCCGGATTTTTAATTAATTTGTCTGTCTGTGGTGTCTTGTTTATACCTTTTAAGTCGTAGTTGGGTTTTAGTTTTTATTACTTGATTTTTTTATAGAATAATTTTATTGTAATCTATAGAATAATAAATAACTAGGTAAGTTGTAAAATAAAAGCCCTCTTCCTCTCCTACTTTTGCTGTGCCCGACAGGGTCCATAATGGTCAGGGTTATAATTATATTTGTAAAAACGTACCACCTAAGTTCACATGTGGAAGCAATAAATGTATTGAGTATTGAAATTATTTGACTTTGAATGACCGACTGGCGCAACCTTAACAGTACCCAAATAATAAAATAAAACACAAATGATTAATATACTCTGTTACTGTGAATTTAGCTGGATTGTGGAGGTCAGATATTCAGTCGCTCCATGTAAAATACTGGTATTCAGCTGCATCCGGTTAGACTGGAAGCCGACCCCAACATAGTTGGGAAAAGGCTGGCAGAATGATTGCTGTATAGAGGACGAGTGAACATAGAAAAGTGACAATCGCTTCGAAAGCGTTTCGTATTTCTACAACGACTTTCAACAGGATTGACATAAGCTTTTCAATAGCTTATGTCAGTCCTATATATTTTGCCTTTTCCATCATCGTTATCGCTGATAGAATGTCACTTTGGCCCCTTATATATTATGTTGAGGGTGGGAAATCATAAAATAGTAGTCATCAATAGTAGTCACCCACTCTGGGCGGAACGGAAGGACGTGTCAGACTTTTACTGACTAAAACCCACCCGTGTTACTTCAGTTGCCTGTTGCCCAGGTCCCGGTATCCCTTTCGGACTATTCCGCAACCCTGGCAGGCATCGGTCCTAGCGGACCCCGCCAATTGTGCTACATCTCTTTGAGGCGCGCGTGGAACACGACGCGCCATCGACCCGGGCCTGGTCCTAATCGGACGGCGAGCTACCCATTGCTCGCCGTCCGCAAGCCCGCGCCTATGGTGGCCGGGAATCCGCCTGGGATTCCCGACGCCCAGGGCGTATCCAACGGCGGCGGTTAGGGTCGTGAGGGCGAAAACGCCTCTCCCTCACGCGTTCAGCCTCCTCCTTCGCGAGCATTACTGCTTAGCAGAAGGAGGTGACTGCTTCCCATGCCCTCTCGCTCCGTACCACATGGCCTGGACCAGAGCCGGACGCGAGAGGTCACCGCCACCAATCGCCTCCAAGATGACACGGCGGGGCTCCGCCCAAGCAGGGCATACCTCCACCGTATGCTCCACCGTGTCCTCCGGGCGATCCACACAGTGGTGACACCCGGGCGTTTCCTCCCGCCTTATCCGAAACAGGAACTGCCCGAAGCAACCGTGTCCGGTGAGGACCTGTGTCAGGCGGAAGGTGCCTAGCCACTCCTCCAAGAGGGGACTTAGCGCCGCAATTGTGGCGTGCCCAGCACTGGGTTGCGACAATCGCAGTTGCTACTCACCTTGCGTCAATACTCCTATTAGCGTGGACTTGCCGGCCTCGTTGGCACCCATGACCGCTACCCTTAACTCGACACTCTGCTTCGGATCTGGTAACTGAAGAAACATCGCATTATGTTTAGTACCAGCACATGTACCATGACCACGGGTTTTGTCGACGGAAGAATAGACAAAATGACAGTTTGTGATTGTTTATCTGACATTTTGTCTATTCTTCCGTCGACAAAACCTGTTTCTACGGTAATCATGCTAGGCGTGTACATCGTCGGAGGTCTGTGGCCCTAAAACGGCCACATTAGCAATTCCTCTGAGAGCGATTCATTTCCTGAATTCCCAGCTGTCATTAGAAATTCCTCTAATTTGACACAAAAGCTATTCATAATGTGTGGACCATTTTACGAATCTCCATAGAAAACTGTCAAACAGATGAATTATTTAGTAATATGAATCGCACGCAGATCATATTATGAATGGTCAGTTTGTGACATTTTACGATGATTCTTAATATTTTCCTATTATGATTCTGCCAAAATGGGTATACTAACGGCGTATCACATTCACATCCTGTGAAAATAGAGAAAACGAATTTTCTCAGATATGAGAACTACCGATTTTCGCCCCTATATTGCAACTTTCATCAAAATCGTTAGAGCCGTTTTGGAGAACGTGATTAATAAATATTTATATAGGTATATACAGGGTGTTAAAGAAATTGCGTGCCATAACTTAGAGGAAGGTTCGGTATCGATAAAGGAACACAGAAAAATAAAAAAAAAACAACATAAAAACAAAAAAAATATTCTACTATCGAATGCGGAAAAATGACAACGCGTTCGATAGTAGGTAGATAATTACAGCATTTTAACAAAAAAAAAAAACTAAACGATTGCTATTTTAAGTTAGTAGGTACTCAATTAGGTTGATCTTGCAATATTTTTTTTATGTTATTATTGTAGATTTTTGTTTTGTTTTTATTTTTCCTGGGTTCCTATATCGATACTAAACCTACCCCTAAGCTATGGCTATGGCACGCAATTTCTTTAACACCCTGTATACATAGTGTGTCAATCTGCTAAACAAAACATTTCCATTAATTCGTAACCATTCCTTGTAACTTGCTCACCTTCCGAACATAGACCTCGGCGACCGCCCTGTGCGGCGCCACCCTGCGCGCCGTGACGTGCGTGAGCGTGGCGCCCAGCGCCTGCGCCATCCTGCGCAGCGCCACCAGCGAGCTGCGCAGGGCGCGCGCGCGCAGCCCCACCAGCGCGCCGCAGTCGCGCACGCCCAGCACGTACACGGCCGCGCCGCCGCCTGAGCGGAGACGCCATTTTAGCTGCGAAAGATAATGTACAATTATATTTGGACTTTAAACCCAAATATGGAAAACTAGCTGCGCCCCGCGGTTTCACCCGCAATGTCGCGATCCCGTGGGAATATCGGGATAAAAAGTATCTATATACAGGGTGTTAGTGTTAATACCGTTATCCTTGAAACCAGTGGTTTGGTTTCATTTATAGAAAGTAAAATCAATGGAAAATTACAACTTTTTTTTAAAAGAAAATCTACATTTTACCACAAGATTATTTCACCCTTTCACCCTAGGGCACTAGGGCAACGAACTGTCGTCTCAACACTGGTGGGTGGCGCCGGACGTGACCTAACCGGCCGCGAGCGCGACCCCTCCCTCAGTCAGTCAGCTGTTTCGCTAGCGAGCACGGTGTCGGATAGAAACTTTTTAAAATCTTTTAATGAAATTTTTTGTTATTACTCGGTCATTTATTTTTATATTTAAGTCAACTACTATGTGTTTGTACTTGTGCTGAGTAGCTCGTGGCTAAGTAATAACAGCCGCACGGGTCCATCCATCAGGTTAAGCTACGCTTGCCGGGGTTGGTCCGTGGATGAGTGACCATCTTTACATACCGAGACTCCTCCTCGGAAAGCACGTTAAGCCGTTGGTCTCGGCTGTCATTTGTGGATCTTTGACAGTCGTTACGAGTCGTCAGAAGCACGAAAGTCTGACGACCAGTCTTGCCAAAAGGTATCGTATTACCCAGTCACTGGGTTGTGGAGGTCAGATAGGCAGTCGCTCCATGTAAAATACTGGTATTCAGCTGCATCCAGTTAGACTGGAAGCCGACCCCAACATAGTTGGGTAAAGGCTAGGCAGATTGATTTGTTTGTACTTGAGCTATTATGTATTCTGTTATAAGACAAACCTGTGTGACTAGATGCTGGAATCTCCTCTCGCACAGTGAAACTAGCTGTAGTTTGTATTCCACGTTGCCAAACCTGGGCTCCGGCGGCAGACTGCCGTACACCTCGTCGCCTGAGTCTTCAGGCTCCGATGTTCTATAAAGAATTGGAATAAGGCTGAGTCCTGAGTGACGGCGCACCGCGCAGGCGGAAAGAACGGCGGATAAAACAAATGTTAGAGATGTTCAAACTTGTGGGCGCGCGCATTTCTCGGCGCATTTGACGTTTCTCATTATACATGCCGCGATAACTTTGTATTGACGTATACGTAAGAGATCGAAAAATCAAATTCATAATCCTCATTAATTACTATGTTATCCATACACTATAACAATGAGTATCATTCGAAAGCACCAAGTTTCACTTTATATTGGAAAAATGCACTCAAAAACACGAATGAATCGTTGATTGATTCAGGCGTGACTTTGCGGAAATCCATTATAAAACACAACAGACGCTGATATATTTAGTAACCTATTCCGCTTGGCTATTCTTCAAGAGTCATAAAAACCCTGTAAGAAATCGACACGTGTTTCACCTCTCAACGAGGCATCTTCAGGATGACGATTGACCAATTGCAAACCAGAACGCGACGTGTTACCACACCAAGCGCTGGATGCAAATAACTTTTTCTTTAAGAGTCTTTGCGTCCAGCGGTCGGTGTGGTAACACGTCGCGTTCTGGTTTGCAATTGGTCGCTCATGAAGGACACCCCGTAGAGGTGCTGAACCTTTTTAGTCCACCTCTGTACATAGCTCGAAAACAGCCTCGTGTTATTTTACAAGGGATTTTAAGTATTAATTCATTAATGCAAGAAAAAAACAAATAATACTTACGAATCGTCGATATACTCTTCCATATCGTCTGAACTGTAGAAGAAATCATTTTCCAAGTCATTCGTGTCAAAATCTCCAGCCAAATACATATCATCCTTTAGTATAACCTTTTCCAGTTTGTCTATGACATTATAGACATCTCGGTCTCTAAACTTGTCTATGCCACCTTCATTTAGTCTATTTTTCATATGGAAGTCGTTTTTTAAATTGTTTACATTTTTTCCAATATTTTCGTCGCATATTTTTTGGACTGAAAGTTGGTTGTTCCAGTTTCTAGTATTCGTATCGATACCAGTGTCTGAAATCCATGCGGAATTAGTAATGTCCTTGCCAGGGGATATTTTATTCTTTTTTCGCCTGTATTTTCTGCCTGAGTTCCTGCGTTTTGGTTTCTTGTCGTTGTCTGTTTTGTCTGAAACGTTAAATTTAATAAAAACTTTTTTTTTTAAACTTTTCACAAAAAAACTTTTTACAAAAAAAAAAAAACACTGAAAAAGTGAAAAATAACCTTAATTTCGGAAGTCGGTGTCTTTGCTTTCCAATTTTCGTTTTTTGTCACCGACTTCCGCAAAAACACTAAAGTGAACAAAAAAAACAACCGACTTAAAAAAAAAACACTAAAAAAGTGAAAAATAACTTTAATTTCGGAAGTCGGTGTCGGTTCGTTTTTTGCCACCGACTTCCGAAATGTCCGTGATTTTTTTTGAAGTCGGTTGTTTTTTTTGGAAAAAGTTTTTATTTTTCACTTTTTAGTGGTGGTACCTACCCCATACAAGTTACTACCTGCTATGTAAATAACAGTGAAGGAGTCTAATAATGATATCGTCTACATAGACTGTGGGAAAAATACGTAATATTGAAGCTAGCGCAAGAACTACGCAAGCAAACTTAATAAAATTTATATAGGACCATCTCGGGAGTATACCCTTTCGAACTAAAAAATAATTTTTAAAATCGGTTCACAAACGGCGGAGTAATCGGTGAACATACATAAAAAAAAAAAAAAAAACAATCATCCGAACGTAGTACCTCCTCCTTTTTTGAAGTCGGTAAAAATAACTTTAATGTTCTTTCTTGTATGTATGACACATGTTTAGCAAATAAAATATTATCTTATCTATCTTATCTATCTTATCTATCTTATCTATCTTATCTTAATGTCGGAAGTCGATGACAGAAAACGAAAATTCAAAACCAAATACCGGACTTCCGAGATTAAAGTTATCTTTCATACAGTGTTTTTTTTGGAAGTCGCTTGTTTTTTTTTTTGTAAAAAGTTTTTATTATAATGCGACACACACAGTATGTTAACGTGTACAGAGTGTTCCTTTTACGTTTAAATTTAATCGTTTTGTGAACATACCACGACAAAATTTTTTTTTTTTTTTTTTGTAATATTTTTTTGGCTTGTATACACGCTATACTATTGCAGGTTAACGGGAACGCCCTTTGTTAGTTAAAATACTAATAAAAACTTTATAAACAAAAAAAAAAAAAACAACCGAAATTATTTCTGCTTCGCGGCCGGACTATAACACAGGCTGATAACTAACTTACCATCATCCTTCTTGTTAATCTCAATGAAGTTCTCAATATAACTAACATCTTTAACTAAGAGATCAGTGCTCAGATCTGGCTCACAGAGGAAAGAGGACTCTTCTGGCAAAGTTTCGTTCTTAACATTCGATTTGCGCCCTCTTCTGCGTCCTGGGAGAAGAATACACATTGGTTAACAAGCTAATTATGTAAATTATAGATAATTATGCAACTGTTATATAATAAGGGGTATTATAATAGTATCACATGAGTGTTTTAATACCTAATCATTTATAGTAGCATACAAGACTTTATCTACACCCATGCTATAAATCCTCTATAAAAGTTTCTGAAACAGTTAGCTTATTGCCAACATTAAAACAACCAGTGTCATAGTAACCATAATATCATCCAAACGGGTGTTATAATTTTGTACTGAATTTCATAATGCAACTGATTTCAAAAAAAGAACACTGTCATTCACGAGCGTTTCACTAACAAAAACCGTAATATAAAAACAAAACAGATTCGAATTCGAAAAATTCGAATTCACGTCGTACCGCGCCATTTTTGTTCGACATTGGTATTGCAAAGAAACTTTTATAGAAGATTCATATCATGGGTGTAGATAAAATCTTGTATGCAACTGTAAATAATTAGGTATTAAAAAACTCATGTTTTAATACCCTTTATTATATAACAGTTGCATAAATAACTATCAGTCGTGGGTTAAAAAATATACAAAACCCGTGCCATTATAGAAACTAATTGAAAATGGCGGCCGAAACAAAGGCGTTTTTCATGCTTTTTCACTCGCACACTAGTCCTGCACGGGTTTTGTCTACGAAAGAATAGACAAATACAGATAAACAATCACAATCCGTCATTTTGTCTATTCTTCCGTCGAAAAAAAAACCCTTCTACAATGATCATGCTACGCGTGGTTTCTTAAATGTGCAAGTACAAGGTACGATTAGCGGCTCCATTTCCATTTTTTTAAATTTAATGGCGCGGATTGTAATAGGGCAGATGAGAATGGATCCCATTTAAATCCCCGAAACATCGTAAATCGTATGGGTGTAATGACCCCCTCAATCAATCTGCCTAGCCTTTTTCCAACTATGTTGGGATCGGCTTCCAGTCTCAACGTTACATACGTGAGACTGGAAGCCGATCCCAAGTCTAACCGGATGCAGCTGAATACCAGTATTTTACATGGAGCGACTGCCTATCTGATCTCCACAACCCAGTAACTGGGTAATACGATACCCCTTGGTAAGACTGGTTGACCGTAACGACTGTCAAAGATCCACGAATGACAGCCGGGACCAACGGCTTAACGTGCTTTCCGAGGCACGGAGGAGTCTCGGTATGTAAAGATAGCAGCACAGCGTTGCTTATTGTTGATTCATCTTCCAAACACGAACATTATTTGTAACTAGCTGCGCCCCGCGGTTTCACCCGCGTAAGTCTCGATCCCGTGGAAATATCGGGATAAAAAGTATCCTATGTGTTAATCCAGGTTATAAACTATCTGTTTGCCAAATTTCATCCAAATCCATTCAGTAGGTTTTACGTGAAAGAGTAACAAACATCCATCCATCCATACTTACAAACTTTCGCGTTTATAATATTAGTTAGGAAGTTAGGATTTCATCCAAATCCATTCAGTAGTTTTTACGTGAAAGAGTAACAAACATCCATCCATCCATCCATACTTACAAACTTTCACGTTTATAATATTAGTTAGGAAGTTAGGATTTCATCCAAATCCATTCAGTAGTTTTTACGTGAAAGAGTAACACACATCCATCCATCCATCCATCCATACTTACAAACTTTCGCGTTTATAATATTAGTTAGGATTTCATCCAAATCCATTCCGTATTTTTTACGTGAAAGAGTAACAAACATCCATCCATCCATACATGTATTTCTTTTTTTATTTTCAATCAGTTTTTTAATTTATTAAGTATATTATGTTTCTAGCGTATGACACTCGTGGGTTGCAGCTGAAAATCAGCGTCAGGTGGTACACTGTGTGTTGCCATCTGACAATATGCTGAGCTGAGGCCCTTTTGGCATTGTAATGACTGTTTTCTGTTTTTTTTTAGTTTTAAGGTGTATATTTGTGTGACAATGCCAATAAACGCATTTTTCTTTCTTTCTTTTTCTTTCATAGTTACAAACTTTCGCGTTTATAATATTAGTTAGGATTAGGATTATGGCGTCACGTACCCTTAGGAGCGTCAGGTTTCTTCTTGACTGTATCCTGTTCAGGTTTGTGCCTCTTTTTATTTTTCTGCTTATTCTGGTTTCCGTCTGAAGGGTCAAATAAACTGAAGAAGGAATCCATGGCTCTGTAACAATGAAAATAATAAATCTTTATAAATAAATGAATAAATAAATCAAAGTTTATTTCAGAAAACTTCAAAACTTCCAGTTCTTTTTTTATGAAAGTGAGAAAAAATCTTTTGATCAACATAACCTACTCGTACACTGATACCACAGATATTATAATACTACGTACAGATACCCAATCCCATACAAAGAAATGACACCACCCTAAGTCTGGCAATTGAGCTGGCTATTTTTCTTCCCCATTTTTTTAATAGATGGCAGCATCATCGACTCACTAATTGCCAGAGACCGTAGTTTTAAAACGCCATCTAGGAGTCTTGCCTAGGTACGAGGCAAGACTCCAGGATTTTTTGTTCCTTTTTTTACGTTTTTTTCTTCTAAGATAAGATAAGATAATATGTTTATTTGCATAAAACATGGTATAAAGGGGTGTTAAATAATACTATAAAGCACAAACATGTTTAGCTAGGTTATAACAAAGCATGCAAAATACTTAAAATTAAGCAAGTAGACAAGGAGCCATCAATAGTGAATAGAACATCAAAATTTTTTGTCAACAAATTCCTTTAAGCTATAAAAACTATGTTCGAGCATCCATTTGTAAAATTGAACTTTAAACAATTTTGAATGTAAGTTTTTAAATTGCCTCGGTATTTTATTATACATGCGCACACACATTGCTAGGCAGTTTTTATTATACTTAGTTAGGCGAGGCAGATCATTCAACACAAGTTTATACGGATCTCGTCTGTTCCGAGGATTGACATCATTTGCAGTCTTAAATAATTGTTTATTTTTCATTACAAACATACATATTTCGTAAATATAAAGTGACGGTAACGGTAACAAACCAAGTTTCCTAAATATTGGTTGACATGAGTCATCAGGTTTTAGTCCACAAATTGATCTCATGCACTTTTTTTGAGCGATGAATACTCTTTGGAAGTCGGTGCTGTTGCCCCACATTACAATCCCATAACGTAGTAATGATTCAACGTATGCACGGTAAGATATTACAGCAGTTTTTACGTTAGTTACATTTTTGACTTGTTTAAGTGCATATACAAATTTATTTATTTTAGTGCTAATATTATCTATGTGTTCTTTCCAATTTATATCTTTATCTATTATTACACCCAAAAATCTTGTATGCGTTACTTCTTTTATTTTATCAATATTAAGTTTTATGTCATTTTTGTGATTATTAGATTGATTAAATTGAATGTAAACTGATTTATCTAAATTTATCTTTAAATGATTAATGTCAAGCCAATGAAGTAATTTGTTAATTGTATTATTAATGTCAAACTCATGATCTAAAATGGTATTATGTTTTTTATTAGATGTCACCTGTCTTCCTAGGCGTTCAATTCTTATATTTCTACGTAAAGTACTAGATAAAAAAAAATGTTGTTTGATTTTCCTTAATGAAACGACTAAACGTTTCAAGTTTAAAGTGACCTGTCATCACTTTAGTAAAACGCCATCTATTGCAAAGAGCTCTCAACCAAATGTTTAACAGATAGCTACTTTATCATTCTAAGGATTCGAATTGAAGTAAAAGGATTAATTTAAGTTTTTTGTTGAAAATACGAGATTTATGAGTGTAAATACATAAATCAGCATAAAACAAAGATGTTTTGATTTTTACTAATATTACTATAGCCAAAATTTGCCGTATAATGCTTTTTAGTAATTGTTAATTTCATAATTGTTACATTATGCTGCCATCTATGATTTTTTTTCAAGACTAATTATAATTTGTTCGAGTTGGGACCCCATGCTGATACCTATTGTAAAGGTAAAGTTTGTGAGTTTGAATGTAGGGGGTAATCTCTGAAACTACTTATTCATCCGATTTCAAAAGTTCTTTCACATACAAAGCTATACACTATTTTCAATTGCCATTATATTGTATGTGTCTTTGCTTATCAATTTTCGTTTTTTGCCACCGACTTCCGAAAAGTTATTTTTCACTCATTAGTGTTTTTTTTTTAAATCGCATGTTTTTTTTTTTTAGAAAGTTTTTATTTTTCACTTTTTAGTTGTACATACCTACCCCACACAAATTAGAATACCATTACCTGCTATGCAAATAACAGTGGCGGAGTCACTTATGACACAGATATTATAATACTACGCTTATGATATCGTCTACATTAGTGTTTTTCAACCTGGGGGTCGCGACCCCCTGGGAGGTCGCGAAGCCTCTTTACCCCTAAAGAGGCTTCGTGACCTCCTAGGGGGTCGCAAAGCTCTATAGGGGAGTTGCAAAAGGTTGGGAAAGCTACTGCAGTAAAAAAAAACAATAAAGTTTAAAAAGATTTATTAAGAAAATTGTTAACTAAAGGACATAACCATTTGTATCAAATAAACAAAATATCGTGGCATCGGCTCTGGTAGTACGTATTCGCGTAAATTGCGTTAGCTATTGGCGACCCATTCGATGTAAAAAAATGTGTTTTACGTACTTAATTACTTATGTATTTTCGAACCCTAATTTATGAAAATGAATAAATATGTTGGATTGAATATTTGTCACAAAATAAAATACATTAACAAAAAGCAACGGGTAATAAACGTAAAACGGTCGCGAAATATTGCTTCATACTAAAGGGGCCGTGTCATGAAAAAGGTTGAAAAACATTGGTCTACATAGACTAAGTGGGAAACATAAGTAATATTGAAGCTTACTCAAAAACTACGCAAGCAAAGTTAATAAAATTTATATGGGACCACCTTTCAAGCATGACGTAACAAACAAAAAAAGAATCATCAAAATCAAAAACATACAGATGAAAAAAAAAATAACCATAATTACAGACGAATTGAGAACCTCCTTCTTTTCGAAGAAGTCGGTTAAAAATAAACAGCTGATTTCTTATTTTAGATAATTCCCCAGATTTAGCAGAGACAAAAATAAAATTCTATCTGTGGCATGTGTTTTTTTGTTCAAAGTTGGCAATGGTTTGACGTAAAATTGGCGGGAATTTGGCAATCTTTGTCGTTGTTGACTGTCGCCGATTTTTTTTTATAATACTACGATGTAAGTGCCAAATTGTCAATTGAATTACTTACTTACAAAATTATTATAGCTATGTTGTCTTTGCGTAAAAATAGCAACTACGATTTTAAATAAACATTATAATTTGCATGTCTAGATAAGGGTCAGCCCAAACAGAGGAGCATAAATGCTCAAGGTCGAGCATGCCAGAACACGCCACAGATAGGTAATTATTTCATCAAAGATATCATGCATGCTTTTTGAACTCTATTTTGGTAGTGATTGAGTGCATTATCAATTTATCAGTGAAAAATTTCTCGACTCTGAGTGAAAGCAAGGTAGTGACTCTCACTAAATAGTACACACGTAACCGTCATATCATAATAATCATCAACCGATTAGTCGGTTGGTTTCTAAAGCAGTCCACTGCTGGACATAGGCCTCTCCTGGATTTCCAGCAACTCTCATCCAGCTGCTGCTACCAGCGACCCTGCGAAGATCGTCGCTCCACCTAGCCTGAGGGCCACCGTCCTACCTCACGTTTGCAGCGATAAACGTCTCATACGCGCTCATTCATAATTATATTTTAATTCAGCCTATAAGACATTATTTCAGTAACAATTTTCAACAACATGAGCTCCTGGGTTTTTCTACAAGGCACTGCTGAGTAGCAGCCATGAATCTTTATGTTCGTTGATGGCACTAGGCTTGCCTCTATTTAAAATATTACTGGCGAAATGTGGGTGTACACCGCAGCCTAACCCTTCGGGGATTACAGGCGTGATGTTATGTTAAATTTGCTTTTCACAATAAAAACTTTTCAAAAAAAAAATGACTTCCAAAAATAAGAAAAAAGTGAAAGTGGAAAGTGAAAAAGTGGGAGTCACACGTGTTAGGGCATAAATCGAACAGATTACGTGTGACTCCGGATTTTTAATTTGTCTGTCTGTGGTGCCTTGTTTATATCTTTTAAGTCGTAGTTGGGTTTTAGTTTTTGTTACTTGATTTTTTTTAAAATACTTTTGGGGTTATAATATATATATTTTTGAAATGTGCTCATTAAGCCCTTTCATTTGATACCCAACATGGTACGATTAAAGCATATTTTTTTTTAAGTTCCTCACTTTATGTCCTCTAGAGGGCGCCATTTTTAATTTAATGTGACTTCAGATAGCCTATAACCAGCGGACAATCACGACGCTTCTAACGATACCTCATTTGTCAAATTGTGATAAGTGGTTTGGAAGATAGGAGGGAACAGATGAACATACATACATACATACATACATACATACATACATACATACATACATACATACATACATACATACATACATACATACATACATACCGGTCAAAATCATAACCCTCCTTTTTCTTCGCCGTAGTCGGGTAAAAATAACTTTTATTTCGGTGTCGGAAGTCGGTGTCGCTTTTCAATTTTCGTTTTTTGCCACCGATTTCCGATTTTTTTTTTACCTAATCTAAAAAAAAAAATTCTACCTAAAAAAAATTATTTCTATCGAAAAGTAAGAACACAAAATTTCACATTTATAAAATCCGCGGAAACCACAAATTAAATAACTTGACCGTAAATTTGAAGCCTAATAATACATGAGAGAGAGAGAGGCCATCGTTCTGTCCTTTTTCCGTATCCGTTCTCCCTCCTTGTCGCGTACTATCGCCTTCTCTGTCTCTCCTCCCACCACCACTAGCAGTTGCAAACGTCGGTTTGCTTTTGGACTTGCCTCATTGACGTCGTTGTTCCTGTCCTGACAACACCGGATAAAGCAAGGTAAAAACAATTTACCTATCTTAGAGTGAGCACTAACACTATTGTCCAATTTACAGTTTCAATAAGTACTAAAGAAAGTTTTGGAACTATAATAATTGTTGAATCTTTAAAACCATCAACATTATTTTATAAACCGAATACTTTGTACATCTGTACTTCTATTTTTTGTGTTTAAACTCTTAACGGTGTTACCGTTCGCGTTTTAGTAATATCGAATATTATTAATGTACCCTCCTTTTTATTATTTTTCTTTATTTTTTCGTAAAGTTATTTGAATTGTATTTCAGCGCATGAATTATAATAATGAGTGATCAAAATATCTTACCGAACCTAAATATGAGCACTCAAGATATAAATAAAGATAGTAACGTGGAATCTCGAAAAAGAAAACGCCGTGTTCGTGAATTAAGTAGCTCAACATCAAGTTCTAGTTCAAGTTCTAGTAGCTCTAATAGTTCATCAAACCATAAGCGTTCTCGTCGTTCGCGTAAAAGAAACAAACGTAGTCAAAGAGACCGTAAATTAGAAAAGTTAATCGAAGAGGTAACCGATCTTAAGAAAAATTTTGTACATCGTGCTAGTGAACTTGATCGCGGATCAATATATGAACATGATCGCGGATCAATATATGAACATGATCGTGAAGATTGTTTAGATGATAATGTAAGCCGCCAGCTGTATTGCGATGATGTATCTATAGATGAACCGGATAATTCTGAATTAGGCCCGGAAATTTCATTGTCAATAGGGACGAAAATAAAAGATCCTGATATCTTAAAGACACCCAGTGCTTATTTAGAAATATTGAAAAATATTCAACGTTTAGACGATCCCGATTGGACAAATGTGAGGTATTCCGAAGTACAAAAAAATTATAGACATACCCCCGGTTTCACGGAACTCGATGCGAATGATGAGTTAAAACGTTATGACACCTCGCGCTCTTTAATTAATATGGAAAAAGCTTTTGGGTCATTGTCTTTCGCACTTATTAAGCAAAAAGAACAGCTGCAAACGGAGCTTCGCTCATTTTTAAGCTGGACTAGGCAAACAGATAATCTAAACCCTGATACGATTAGTGAAAAAATTACGGATATTTTTGTAAATGGTGAGTACGCTAGAATTTCTAGCGATACCTTACAAATGATTTGCGGACACCGCGCTGAATGTATTCAGCAGCGAAGAGAAACTATTTTGGCTAGTGTAAAGGATCCCCTGCACAAGAGCATAATGAGAAAAATTCCACCGTCGTGTCACAATCTTTTCGGAGCTGAGCGACTTACTTCTACGTTAGAAAAAGCAGGAGGCGTGAATAAAGTATTCTGGCCTCGTGAAAAGGATCGCGCTACTGCACCGCAGCAAACCGATCCCAGCACATCTACGACTCAGCGAAAGTTATCACTTCCGAGTCAGGGAAAGGTGACCTATAAACATATGGGGCATACCTCTTCAAGAGCAAATAATACACCTTTCTATAACAGCGGCAAGCCCTTTCGAGGCCGAGGCGGTAAGCAATCAAATTACCGCAGATCTAATGATGATGCAAATACCAGACGCAAAGCCTCTCCCTCATCCCACCGGGATAGGAGAGGAAATTCACGCAGATTTTGACTCAACGAGTTCGTTTCGCGCCGGTCAACTGCGGCTTTTTCACAACCAGTGGAAGAAAATGGGCGCACCAGATTACATATTAAAAATAATATCCGGCTACCGAATTCCGTTTGTACGAAAGCCTCCACTACATATGCCCAATCTACAAAATTCAGTACAGTCGACGCCTCATTCCCCAGAAATGGACCAGATCATTCACAAAATGATATCAGAAGAGGTGCTTACAGTCATGCCACTGACTCCAAGTTTCATTTCACCAATGTTTCTGGTGCCCAAAGGAGACGGGAATTTCAGACCCATTTTCAATCTCAAAGCCCTGAACCGATACGTCGACGCCTCCACCTTCCGGCTGATCAATATTTTCAGAATCCCAGATTTCCTTCAACCAAACGATTGGATGGTGAAAATAGACCTATCCCAAGCCTATTTTCATCTACCAGTAACAGAGGCTCACAGGAGGTTCTTACGACTAGCTTACCAAGGCCAATTGCTTCAAATGAACTGCCTTCCCTTCGGGCTCAGTTCAGCACCGAAAACCTTTGCCTCCTTGAGCAATTGGATTGCCCAGACTCTTCGAGACCGCGGTATACGTGTCGTAATTTATTTAGACGACTACCTGCTAGTCGATCAAAATTACGATACACTGGTGAGTCATGTCAAAACAACGGTGGACATCCTAAAATATTTAGGATGGATGATAAATTGCAACAAGTCTATACTACAACCAAGACAAGCAATAGAGTATCTGGGCATAATATGGGATCCGTGGAAGAACATAAAATCACTTCCAATAAAAAAGTGCCTGAAAATGAAAACCATGATCACTCACTTGATCAACAAGCAAAAAGCATGCCTAAAGGAATTACAAAGCATCATAGGAATGATGAACTTTGCAAGCTTTGTCGTACCTCGGGGAAGGATAAATTTTCGTCAAATTCAAAGGCTATGTATCAGCATGTTGCACCTGAAACCTACTACAAAGAATTCACTGCCCGAGGCTGCCCAAAGGGACTTACAATGGTGGCAAAATTATCTCGAGACTTCGTCTCCTATCCATGTCTCCCATCCAACACATTACATTGTCACCGATGCATCAGACAACGCCTGGGGTGCTTACATAAACAACATCTATGTGTCCGGCACTTGGAAAGCAGAAGAAAAACTTCTTCATTGCAACCAAAAGGAGATGCTTGCGATCCTAAAAACGATTCAACATTGCGGTCAGAGCCTGTACAAAGCCATTCTACACGTTCAGTGCGACAACAGGACCGCGGTATCGTATCTGAGGAACGAAGGCGGTACAAAATCTTTAGCGCTAATAAACCTGACCTACCAGATTTTGCAGCTTGTAGATTCTTACCAGATTCTCTTCACCATTTACCACATTCCGGGCGTATACAACGTAGAAGCGGACAGATTATCGCGACTGCAGAGACTACCAGAGTGGCACTTACTCCCTCGAGTAACGCGCCTAATATTTACCCGATGGGGAGCCCCGGTGATAGACTTGTTCGCATCTCAGCGAGCCCATGTAGTCTCCAGGTACTGCACTCTAGATCATCAGGATCAGCAAGCCGAATTTCAAGATGCTTTCAGCCAGATCTGGGACTACCCATTGGCATGGATTTTCCCGCCACCATTCCTGATACCCAAAGTGCTGATCCATCTGAACAAATGTCGAGGAATATTTCTGATAGTGGCCCCGAAATGGGACCAAGTCTTTTGGAGACCGGACCTAAAGAATCGGGCAACAGACCGCCCTTGGACGATCAGGAACCTGAGCAAAGTGCTAGTAGACACTTCAACCAACAAACCCCCTCACAAGGCCAACGAAATGACGTTGGAGGTTTGGAGATGTGGGGGTGGAACGAAAAACTGAGTGACTGGACAACCCAACAAAAGCATCTTCTCATGAAAAGCTGGCGATCGTCTACTATAAAAACATACAATCCAGCCTGGGTTCGTTGGATAAAATGGGCTAAGCTTAATCATATTTCTGTAAGCGAGCCAACCGGTTCGGCACTTGCTAGATTTTTAGCTGATCTTTACCAAAATGATGGGCTCTCTTACAACACTATACTTGTCCATAAAGCTGTAGTTTCAACTTTATGTTGTCCAGAGTCATCAGAACGGCTAAGTGGGCATCCTTTGGTCAAGCGAATATTAAAGTCTATAGCACTAGCTATTCCAAAACCCTCAAAGACCCCGGTTTGGGATGTTAACCAAGTTGTATCTTTACTATGTCAACAGAACCCTGATACAGATAAAGTTTATGAGGTATCGAAACACACAGCATGCCTCCTATTACTGTGTTCTGGTCGTAGGGTCCATGACCTGACCCTCTTGAGCATAAATTCTAATAACTGCGAAATTACTAATGATTATGTTATCTTTTGGCCAATATTCGGCTCCAAAACTGATTCCGCAATTTATCGTCAATCAGGTTGGAAGTTAATGATCAATAAAGATAATAAATACTTAGATCCAGTACATTGGATTTTAAAGTTGATTTCAGTTGGAGAAAACAGGAGAAGTGAAGCTAAATGTGATAATTTATTTGTTACTGTGTATGGTAAAGCTCGACCTGCTTCACGTTGTGTTATAGCTAACTGGGTTAAAAAAGTATTAAATGATGCTGGGATTGAAGCACCAGCTGGAAGTTTTAGGTCTGCTGTAGCTTCAAAAAGTTGGAATGAAAACTGCTCAGTTGATAAAATTCTCTCCAGAGGCAATTGGAGATCAGAAAACACATTTAGGCGATTTTACTGTAAAGAAATAAAGAAAACTGAAGTTCAAAATTCTGTTTCTAATTTGTTTAATGCAGTGTGATTTATTCAAACTCAATTTTTTTTTTTTTTTTTTTTTTTTTTTTTATGATTTGCTTGTGTACCTGCTTGCACATGTATAAAATTAATTGAGCGAGTCGCTTGGTTTCCGGCCATTTATTACCTAAGTTGTAAAGGATACTTACTTTTGTTATTATTCTGAAAATAAAACTATTGTATTTTGTATTCCTTATTTTTATTTTTAGCACCTCTGTAACAACTTTCTTTTAGTTACAAGTATGCTATATGTATCTTTAACCTGCCTGTGCGTTAATTATTATATAATATTATATCTTTTGACTAAGGGACCATTCCTTTTCATTGTTGTGTGATCTAAATCTTCAATCTAATAATCACATTGACGTCTCCACCACCACCAGGCGATAACAAACACGTCTCTCATGTATTATTAGGCTTCAAATTTACGGTCAAGTTATTTAATACAAACGTTTTACCTGAAATAAAACGTAAATTAAATTACTTACCTAAATTTGAAGCCTAATAACCTAAATTCTGCCTGGTTCTACAACGACTTCAATGAGGCAAGTCCAAAAGCAAACCGACGTTTGCAACTGCTAGTGGTGGTGGGAGGAGAGACAGAGAAGGCGATAGTACGCGACAAGGAGGGAGAACGGATACGGAAAAAGGACAGAACGATGGCCTCTCTCTCTCTCATGTATTATTAGGCTTCAAATTTAGGTAAGTAATTTAATTTACGTTTTATTTCAGGTAAAACGTTTGTAATCTATTATCTAAACTGCGTTCACAATTTATGTGATTCCGGAAAAATTACATCATTGTCCACACATAAAGCTTAGTTCCCACCAAAACTTCACTATTTTATGACATATTCAGTAAACTTTTAACATTCTGAATTTACTTACTTAATTAACACAACCATACAGTCGATATTTGTGTAATGCAAATTGGAAACAAGCATTTGAATAAAGGACATGACCAGTTCCTGCACTCGAATTCAGGAACTTGTGCAGGATTACAGTGTATACACTATGATTTAAAAATTAAGATCTAATTTATCATGGATAAATTATACCGAATAAAGCCAAGGTTAAAATATCTGCAAAAACAGTAGTTTAATTGCTTCCGCTATTCTTTTAGAGTGCGTTTCATCCTATGCCGTAGTGTTGGTTCCCCTGTTGTATGACGAATTTTGTACGTTACGGCGCCACCTAATAGGTCCGTTGTTAAAGTGCCAACATTACGGCATAGGAACTTTATTAATGAAAAGCACTCTATAAGTTCCATTGTATCCATAATCATCCGGTAACCATAATAAGCTAAACAGTATGGGGAAAAATAAAATAAGAACGAGTTATTTTCGATCAAGAGAATAAATGACATGGAATAATGCATGTTTTGTTTTTGATTAATTTGATTTATTTACATTTTATAATCTAAGTTTGCACGCCTACAGGTTAGGTTTTTATTGACATTTGGTGTATAAAGGACTGTTATTTCTTTGACAATGCATCTGGCATTAGTGGCGGGACCAAAGGCACAATGTAGGAATCTTTTTCATAAAATCCCCAATTAATCGATTAGAGTCAAAGCATGAAATCGATTCACAAAAAAAATATTTTTGAAAAATATATCAATTCAAAAATATTTTTATAACTGTGTTTGATTAATAATAACATAACATAACATCTCGCTTCTAATGCCTGAAGGGAGAGATGTACCTCAATAATTCGCCACGCCTTTAATTATTTTAATTTACATTCTGACATAGCGGTTCGATTGCATGTGAGCCAGCAAAACTTAATAAAGCAGCGTTTATTTGGGGAAAGGGTGGCAATGCATCAGCAAAAACCCTGCTATGGGCGGCGGTGATTGCCTAATTCCCGTATCTAAAAACGTTCAAATTCAAGTCGCAATCTCATCTCAGCGACAATTATTGTCAAAAACTCGATTACCACAACGCCTAGCGCCATCTCATATCGAAAACCAGAGTTATTTAATGAATATTTATCTTTATTTTTCTCAGTTTCCTGATCTTTTAGACTCGTGAAACTTTTTTGTCTGGAGACTGTAGAATACAACAATTGCAAAAATAAAACAATATTTGCTGCACATTGATTTCGACACCTATGCCGGGCGCCCATAGTCCCACTGGTCATGTCATTTGCTTTCAACAATAAAAAAATTTCAAAAAAAAAAATGACTTCCAAAAATAACAAAAAAGTGAAAAATAACTTTTATTTCGGTGTCTTTGCTTTTCAATTTTCGTTTTTTGCCACCGATTTCCGATTTTTTTTTTAACTAATCTAAAAAAAAAATTTCTACCTAAAAAAAAATATTTCTATCGAAAAGTAAGAACACAAAATTTCACATTTATAAAATCCGCGGAAACCACAAAATCTATTATCTAAACTGCGTTCACAATTTATGTGATTCCGGAAAAATTACATCATTGCCCACACATAAAGCTTAATTCCCACCAAATTATTTATTCATTCAGTAATTTAACTTATTTATTCAGTAATATTTTTACATTCTGAATTTACTTACTTAATTAACACAACCATACAGTAGATATTTGTGTAATGTAAATTGGAAACAAGCATTTGAATAAATTTGACATACGAAATGACAATGCATTAACACAAAGCAGGAAAACTTAGATTATAATTGTCAGGAAAAGAACAATTTCGATTTTAATTTTCCTTATATGAAACGCCTCTTCAGAACAGCCCAGATAATTATAATTTTATTTGTTCACTAGCTTCTACCAGCAACTTCGTTCGCGTGGAACTGCGGAAGTCATAAGATACACAACAAACATGTAACTAGTATAAACTACTAAAATAACACCCACAATTTTATAAAACTCTCGGCCCCCAACCCACCACGTCGCATCGCATCGCCGCGCTATTACTTCGTTTTCGCTTAGCGTTCTTTTTTATTATTTATTCGTTTTGCTCGGCTATAATATTCCTCATGAAATGGGCTATGAAAAAAAATTTTTTTAGGCTTTATTATATTATAGTAGTATTAAAAGTATAAATATAAGCAAAAGTAGTATGTAAGGATCGTATCAGGTAGCATTCAGTAGCCTCTGTCTACCCCCATGGGAAGAAGGTTTGAGTTTATGAATTGTAAATATAAGTATACATATTTCCTCTATAGGAGCTCGTGGCTAAGTAATAACAGCCGCTCGGGTCGATCCATCAGGTTAAGCTACGCTTGCCGAGGTTGGTCCGTGGATGGGTGACCATTTTCACACATCGAGACTCCTCCGTGCCTCGGAAAGCACGTTAAGCCGTTGGTCCCGGCTGTCATTTGTGGATCTTTGGCAGTCGTTACGAGTCGTCAGAAGCACGAAAGTCTGATAACCAGTCTAACCAAGGGGTATCGTATTACCCAGATAGGTACTGGGTTGTGGAGGTCAGATAGGCAGTCGCTCCATGTAAAATACTGGTATTCAGCTGCATCCGGTTAGACTGGAAGCCGACCCCAACATAGTTGGGAAAAGGCTAGGCAGAAGAAGACATATTTCCTCTATACCTACAGTACTCACTTACTTATCAGTTTCATATAAATGAGTTTATTATCTGATATTGTTGAGTATGTAGATTGTATACAAATATACAATAACATTTAGTTTATAGTGAGTCAGTGACCAAAGTCAATTACTGTAATCTAGGGTTGCCACACATTCAAGATAAGAATCAAATGGTGACAATCTCGAGTGCCTAGACAAAATCAAACTGGTTGCTTATTTAATTACATAATTTATTATTTTTATGTCAATTAATTCTACATTGTATGCGAAAGTCCTTTATTAATTTGTAACTATTGAATATTTTTATTCTAGGTACATCATCTTCACATAAATATTATAAAACATTTTAACAGAGCAACTATGGAGGTTCTCGCTCATTTTTCTACATACATAACTTTTAGAAAAGCCTAGAACCAATTCAATTATTTTTGTTGTAAATTTTGATGTTCAGAAGCGCTTTTTATGTGCCTATTTGAAATAAATTATATGACTTTGGTAAACAACAAACAAAACGTTTTGAAATAGGCCTACACTTTGTATTAATAACAACTTACAAGTAGGTAATATTTTTATCAAAGTTGTAAAACCACAATATTACCACAAAACAGTACTTATAGAAATTACTCACTAGAGTTTTTAAATAAAAATATTGTGCAATAGTTGCACAATACAATACAATTCAATTGTAACAGTATAAGTTTTGTACGAGTGAGTGAGTTAGAAGATAATAATATAATACCATTCCTTTAGCATTTTTTTGTGGCCATAAGTTAACCAATGGCAGACAAAAAAAAAATTGTGGGTAAAAAAATAAATCTGAAGAAATAACATCTGATTTAAAATACAAATTGGTTAGCAAATTGATTTGTTTCTTTTAGAATTATTGTATGAAAGCTACACTAAATTAAATATATAATACTATATTAGAGTTCAAGTGCCATAATACAGGCTGATATTATAAGGGCTGGCTTTGTTTCTATTTTATGTTATTGCAGCTGTTTAATTTACATAGCATTTAGATTCGCTTCTTATAGTTAAAAGTAGAGCAATTGCCTTTCTTTTATGCAAAAATTAATTACATCCTGAATGCCCTCTCTTTCATAATTATCATACTATCAAGGTCTTTTGAAAGATAAACCAGAATAGCCCGCGAATTATTAAACATATAGTCGGAAGTCTTAACCAAAAGAACGAACTCAGAAAAAGTGAATACATTTTTTAAATTGTTTTTTTAATCTTTATTTTAATAAATTCTAGTAGTGCAAAGGTACTCACACAAACAGCTGTTATGATACCCAAGGTCACTGCTTCACTAGCTTGTTGCCAACGCAAGTTCTCAGACTATTGTGAGTCAACAAACACAAACAGAGGAACACAGCCAAATTATTTACAGTGACGTAAAATTACAATTTATTACAACTGATCAAATATTATTGTTCAACACATTGGTAGTCGCGCGACAGTCTCTACGCAATTAAACGTAACGTCACACATAAAGGAACTAATGTTATTATAGGGAAATGAATAAGGCTTTTGTTTTAATTCCGATAAGATAATTTCGTTACGGTTGCGAAAATTTCGTCATGAATTGCATTTCACTGGACATTTTGACAGTTTACAACCATAACATCACTTGTTTTTGAGATGGCAAGGATTCTTTGAATTAAAGAGACGTTCAGAAACAACTGATCGTAAAATAATGGGATTTGGTAAAAATAAACCTGGTGCTGATAAACGTTTTATTGCAATAAATTAGAATTAACAGGCATATTTAGGTAAGCAGAGACACTAAAACACATTCAAAATTCATTACTTTGAATTAGTAAAATGATAGCGTCGGTTTATTATTTCACAATCTATTATTATATCTTTGATTATAATGATTTCAGGACACACCCTTTACTGAAGTTGCCATTTTGAAAGTAAATATTTTCTAGAGCTTGTTTTCCTATTATATCGTAAAATAAATAAAAAATAAGTATGCAGAACAATAGTCCAATATACTTGCTAAAACATCCAACTAAACAGTAATCTTAACATACATACACGTATATTTGAGCACAAACATTGTCCTAACGCATAAACCCAGCTTTATTTTTTTTTATCTGTGGAAATTCACTGTCAACCAAGTGTCAATGTCAATGTCAAATTCTGTTGGCGGAAAGTCGCGGCGCGGTTTCAGCAGTCAGAAAAACAAGTTAAAAGTTAAAAATGTCAATACAAGTGGAAAATAACTTAAAAAAAGATGAAAACACAGAAATATTTGAACAAAAAGCTCATTATATGGCTTGTTCAATTGCATCCGACGGCCCTGCGAACATTAACAAATATTTTGAGCCTTATGTTGCTGACGATAGTGGAGGTAAACAAAACAATGAAACCTTTTATTTTTTATCATAATTCACCAGTTAAAATGCCCTTGTAATATAGAGCAAGTTTATTACACGTAACCTCAGACCAACAAAAAAGGTCCTTTTTTGTTGGTCTGAGCACGTAACCTGTATTTTTACTGTAGATTTAGGTCAGTGAATGTTTTCGGAAGATCGACCGACACTTAGAAAAGTTCGCCCGCTAAAATCGAATTTTGTTGGTCTGAGACCGACACTTAGAAAAGTTCGCAAAAAAACTCCGCCCCTAAGACTGCCCTCTGGCTGGAGTCAGCGCAACATGCCTTCTTCTTCCATAGTTAATTGATTCAGGCGTGACTTTGCGGAAATCCATTATAAAATACAATAGACGTAGATATATTTAATAAACCCACAACCCAGGCGATCAATTTGCTGAACGCTCTGATTGCTCAGGAGCCGGACGTTGACATATTTATGTGTAGCCATAAGTGTATGTTAAATGTTTGCATGAAGTTTTTTAGTTAAATGTTATGTTGTTGGCTTGCTGCACGCTTTGGTATTTACTGTTAGTGCAGCAAGCAATTGTTGTTAAATAAATAAATAAATAAACTATTCCGCTTAACTATTCTTCAAAAGTCATAAAAAACCCTGTAAGAACTGGATACAGAGCGCGTCCAGCGGTCCAGCACATTTTTAAATTATGGTGGTTAAAGAAACTCACATACATACATGAACCCTGTAAACATTACACTCCTTTTTGGGCAACCCGTCGTGTTCTGGTTTGCGACTGGTCAATCAACCATCATGAGAATGAGAGGTGAAACACGTGTCGATTTCTTACAGGGTTGTTTATGACTTCAAGATTAATTAAGCGGAATAGGTTACTAAATATGTCTATAATATTGTATTTTTTCTTACTTCTTCCATACTTCTCTATTAGTCGTTATCTCTGTAGTCACCCCATTTCTAGCCTAGCTAACTTTCACATAGTCCATTTTTAAAAGAGTAACGATGGAGTTTGTTGCCGGCTCTTCTCCATAGGAAACTACCAATTGGAACCGTGCACCTAGCTTCTGACGTTTCAGTGCCCATGTAGGTTTATGTGAAATAAAATATTTTGATTTTGATCGCTCCAGATTATCATCATTTATGTTGATTATTACAGAATTATCAGCATCATTTCGTGGATACCCATTGGCTGGTGAAAAAATGAGGCTTCCAGAAGGTTACACAGCTATTGTAGTCACAGAAGCAAAGAGGCCGCTTGCTGAAGACGCCGAGAGGAAGTTCCAGGTGATTATTTAGTTATAACATCATCCCTTTATTCCGTAAAGAGATAGGCAGAGGTTTACAGTACACCCAATGTGTAATAGGGGGCGAGCCTATTGCTATCAACCGTGCAAAAAACCAGGGACTGAGAAATTCATATAAAAAAAATTACAATAATGCCTGACCTGGGTTTCAAACCCAGGACTAGCTCAACAAGTGTGCTTGCAACCACTAGACCTTTGTTGCCACTAGTAGAGACCAACAAAGCGATCAAAATCATAACATCACTCCCGTAATCCCCAAAGGGTTAACCAGAGCCCTACCTAGCCCTACGAGTGTACCTATAACACACCCACATTTCACTAGTTAAGTTTTAGTAATAGGGGTATTACATGGGACAAGGACGAGCCTATTGCCATCAACCGGGCACAAACTCCAGACCAGACTCTGGGCTGTAACTGAGAAATTCCAGATAGAAAAACTCAATAAAACTACTCAATCTAGGACTCGAACCCAAGACCTCTTGCTCAGCAGTAGTGCTTGCAACCACAAACCAAGGAAGTAGTAAAATCAAAATGAATATACAACCTTATTTTTTGTTTATGCTAAACCCGAAAAGGGGTCATTGTACTCATCATTTTGAACAACTTTTTCAATGGGACCAAACTTGAAATCGCGAAAAAAAAATCTGCTGTTTCATACATTTGTGTTCACTTAAATCGACAAAATGTATGGAATAGCTGATTTTATTATTTATTTATTTTCTTCATTTATTTATTTATCACAAACACAACTAAATAATGTTGTATATACCACTACTTATGAGTGCACGTGTTTCTGTGACAAAGAAACCTATTTTCTTATTTTTTTTCTTTATATCTCATTATTCTATCTTTTAAGGTAACTGGCGGTTTCAAAGAATTCACAAATTGGAACTGGGACAAAAAGCCGTCTGAAAATGATAAAATAGTTGGAGCATTAGATTGGATACATATTGCTGACGCTGTGAGTACTTCCTTTGTTTTAATGCATTCATGACGATGCTGGAATACCTGAGAGATATTTCTCGACGGCATGTGAACACACAACAGGGGGTAATGGGGGAGTAACAAGGGGGTAATGGGTGTAATAAAGGGGTAACGGGGTAATAAGTGGTTAAAAGGGGTAAGGGGTAATAAGTGGGTAAAGGGGAGTAACAAGGGGGTAATGGGTGTAATAAAGGGGTAAGAGGGGTAACGGGTAATAAGTGGGTAAAGGGGAATAACAACAAGGTAAGGCTGTAATAAGAGGATAAGGGGTGTAATAAAGGGGTAAGGGCAATAAGTGGGTAAGGGCTGTAATAAGGGTATAAGGGGTGTAATAAGGGGGTAAGGGTGTAACAATGGGGTAAGAGGGGATAATAAGAGGGGAAGGTATTTGTTCTTCTAGGTTGTCCCCTCCCCCCGTTTGCACTCCTCATATCTGCCTTGTAAATACCTTTTGTTAGTCGCCTTTCATTCATCCTCTCATGAGCAAAACATCTAAGCATACTCTTTCTAATTTTTGTCACTACATCTTCTGATATCATTGTTTTTTTTTTGCAGTTACATGGAGAGGTCGATGGCTAAATAGATTAAGGTTGATGTGCTAGGGTGGCCCGCGAAATTCAAATTTTCTTACGTTTTTTCAATTTGCAGGGCAGTATCAGGTTAAAATATGATTCGCGTCTGTAACAAATATGGATTTACAGAATTATAAACATTAGAATCAGCAATACAATGTTAGAATAATCCTAAATGTCATGATTTCATGAAATAATCATTCAATATGATTATATGAACTTGTTATGGTCGCTAATCATAATTATTTAGATCATACAACTAGTAATTTACGGAGAAGCTCGTGGCTAAGTAATAACAGCCGCTCGGGTCGATCCATCAGGTTAAGCTACGCTTGCCGGGGTTGGTCCGTGGATGGGTGACCATTTTCACATATCGAGACTCCTCCGTGCCTCGGAAAGCACGTTAAGCCGTTGGTCCCGGCTGTCATTTGTAGATCTTTGACAGTCGTTACGAGTCGTCAGAAGCACGAAAGTCTGACAACCAGTCTACCAAGGGGTATCGTATTACCCAGTTACTGGGTTGTGGAGGTCAGATAGGCAGTCGCTCCATGTAAAATACTGGTATTCAGCTGCATCCGGTTAGATTGGAAGCCGACCCCAACATAGTTGGGAAAAGGCTAGGCAGATGATGGAACTAGTAATTTACAAATGTGTCAGTGGTCTCGCAATGATCAGTTTTTGACAGATATGCCATACAAAATCAGTCAAAAACTCATAATTGCGAGACTTCTGACACGTTTGTAAATTAGTAGACTTGGCTCCCTGGTTGTATGTTGATCTAAATAATTATGATTCGCGACCATAACACGTTTATTGACTTGCAAATTGCAAAAAAAAGTAAGGAAATTTGAATTTCGCGGGCTACACTGGCGCTTTCGCCATAAGGATTACAACTATGAATTGTTAAGGTATAAGAATAAAAACAAAATTTTCAACAAAAAAGTTATTTATTTCCATCGAGATATAAGTACTAACGTACTAGAGACGCTACGTCAAATCACTGAATTGTCCTATTCTTCGTATTGAATCTTTAGTTCGCTGCAGCGCTAAAATAATAACAATTCGTCTAAACCGTACCTAATTTACCACAGTGCTAGATTTGCTGCGGAAGTGTATTTATTCTCGGCAAAAAGGTCTTAAGCGCCATGTAAATCACGGCACTTACGCGTTTTCTTCGACAAACTTCGGCGCGATCGCCGCAGTTGAACGAGACAAAGTAGAAATTTACGGTGTCTTCTCTAGTACGTTAGTACTTATATCTCGATGGACCATAACAAGTTTATTGACTTGCAAATTGCAAAAAAAAGTAAGGAAATTTGAATTTCGCGGGCTACACTGGCGCTTTCGCCATAAGGATTACAACTATGAACTGTTAAGGTATAAGAATAAAAACAAAATTTTCAACAAAAAAGTTATTTATTTCAAAAGAAACAATTATATTAAACCTATTTAAATTCCATACTCGTCCCGTTTTGACAGGTTATTGCTGATGTTAGATAAGTATGGAATTGTGAACACTAGTGGGGAAAAAATATAAATAAAATCGCAGACTTCGCCATTGCTTAAATAAAAGAAAATTCTCAGAACACAATATCTTCAAAACACTTCCGTTTTTAATATAAAATCACGCCTGTAAACCCCGTAGGGTTAGGCAGAGAGGTACCTATAGTTCACTCACATTTCGCCAGTTATGTGTAAGTCCTAGGAGTGAGGCGTATTTATCGTCACAGATAGAAATCACAGATATTAAAAAATAGCAGATAGCAATTGCTCCTAACGATAAAAAATATCTGTTACTTAAAATCACAGATCCTCAAGACTGTTACTGTTAAAACTTCGGTTACGATTTTCGACTTTAACGAAAAGAAATAAAGAAGATATTCAATTGAGTTAATACGTATTTATCGTCTGTACAAAAATCACAGGCTGTGATTTTATAACAGATAGATACGATTTTCGACTTTAAGTCAAAAGAAATAAAGATGATATTCGATTGAGATAATATGTATTTATCGTCCGTACAAAAATCACAGGCTGTGATTTAATAACAGATATTTGGATCTGTTATTTTTTTGTCACAGTCACAGTGATCACAGATATCGTGTTTCACCTGTTACAACCCATCTCTAGTAAGTCCCATGTAATAGAGATAAGTATTTTTTTTGCGTAAAACACCTGGGTCCCTACCACCACCGCTTACAGCAGTATTATTTTAATATTACTTCAGTGTAGGAAGGAGATGAAGCTCTACAGGACGCATAGCTCCATCTCTTTCCCCCGCAGAAGTAAGAGTGGCAACGTCGCAAATAACTGTCAAATATTTACCTGTTTTGATTAACTTGGCAATATTACTGTATGGAAATATGAAATATGACTAGACAACGGACTAAAATATTGATTATGAATTGCAATTATAACACTGAATTTATGTTGTAACCGGTTTTAGGTGTAAAAAAGGCATTTGCAAAGTTTCCAAATCCTATTTTTACAACTAAAACTAAATATTCGGTGTTACAATATTATTTATTGCATTTCATAATCAATATTTTAGACAGTTGTCTAGCCATATTTCCATACAGTAATATTGCCAAATTAACAGCAAAATATTTGACATCTATTTGCGACGTTGCCCACTTTCAGAATAAACGCTCTTAAAATAATATTACCGTAAGTAAGCGGTGGTGTTAGGCCCCCAGAGCATAGAAAAATGACGCAGAATAAAAGCATAACCTCTATTTTTGTAGTCGGTTAAAAAGGAATACGACTTCTAATTAAACGTAACTGGACGAAAAGCGCTGTTGTCTGTACAATAACTACTATTGCACTGTAAATAATAAAATAAAATTTATTATCGTGAAATATTACAAACTTGTAATGAATTTCTTCATTATCCTCTACTTACTACAGTGAGTGAGGGACAGCGCTCCGCAAATTAACAGGGGCATTCAACTCCTTATTTTGAATCATTTCACCGGAAATTTTCTCAGGAAAATTTACATTTTATAAATCGTTTTTTCAGTTACTATACAGTATGTTAACTAACAAAGGGCGTTCCCGTTAACCTGCAATAGTCTAGCGTGTATACATGCAAAAAAAATATTACCACCCAAAAAAAAAAATTTTTTTTTTTATATTTATGTATTGAAATTTTCACAAAAAGATTAAATTTAAACGTAAAAGAAACACTATGTACACGCACACTTGTATTTCAACTTAGAAAAACAAGTGTGACAAGTGGGCGTGTACAGAGAGTTTATTTTCCGTAACAATTTAATATTTTTTGTGAATATTTTTCTATACACAAATAAAAAAAAACTTTTTTTTTTTAACGGATATATTTTTTTTTGCATGTACAGACGCTATACTATTGCAGGTTAACGGGAACGCCCTTTGTTAGTTAACATACTGTATACCTATATTTCAATGTAAAATTTCATTCTCTGTACGCAGCACTCCATTTATGTAAATAAAACAGCTAAAATAAAAAAAACAGTAATGGATGTTGAAATACGATGCAAACGACGCGTGACGCTCAGAATTTACATTGATAAATCACGTGTCGCGAGCGCGCCCCCCGCCGCGGGGTGTGCGTTGTGCCACGGTAACGATACATTGCGTGTGAGGTAATAAAACAAATCAGGTTTATTAGATTCCCATAACGTTCCTGAAATAATTTCATGTACCGATCGTCTTAGTATGATATGCTGAATTCATCCCATCAGTCTGCGGAGGGCTGTCCCTTACACCCTGTATTATCAAAATTCGTATACTAACACTTATAACATTTTGTTACACCAATGTATTGTATTAACTAGATGACCTCTTGAAATGCGTCACACGTTTCTTTTTTCTCAAACGATGTTAATCGATTTTTCGTCAGGGGGCCAAGTCTAGTGATTTATTAACATGTCAATGGTCTCGCAATTATGAGTTTTTGACATATTTTGTATGGCAAATCTGTCAAAAACTCATAATTGCGAGACCATTGACACGTTTGTAAATTAGTAGACTTGGCCTCCAGGTCCACTGGGTTTTTCCTAAACCACCCCAGTATTGAGAATAAAAAAAAAACAAATCGGTCGAGACATTTTTTTTATATAATTACTAGCTAATGCCTGGCATACGTTGCAATGCCTTTTCATTATTTTCTGTTAGGAACCTTCTCTGGCGCACACGCAACAACTTACCAGAGTTTCAACACAATTGGTCGAGCCATTTTCGAGTTTTTGCGAGACTAATGCACAGCTATTGATTTTTATATCTATAGATACATTGATAGTCAATCACATATCATAATACTGATATAGTTTCGAAATAATGAACAAGAATGTCACATGCGACGACAATATAAGCCATCGTACTAGTGAGAATTCTCGCTGCTAATGAGAAATTCCAGATAGAAAACCCAATGTCACTTTAAAGCCTACGCAGACCGGGACGGCATGGCAAGGGATTTATTTTTTTACCAATGGACATTCAAACGTATCAATATAGAAATACGGCATAAATTGCTATGCTTTAAAATGATGCCGTGGCATCGACAGGGATTTCATTGCACGGCATTGAAAGATGCGTCACGGGCTCCCGCGGCGGGATGCCGTGGCGTATTGCGGTAGGCAACGGCATGCCGAGGTCGCCGGCGCTGGTTGTGATATACCGCGGGGAGCGCGCGCCGTGGCAAGGCGCTGGAATGCCGCGGTATCTAAGCGGCTAGTGTGCGCTGACTGACGGCAAAACCCTTTGCCATCCCGTCCCGGTCTGCGTTGGCCTTTACCCGACTCGGGAATGGAACCCAGGACCTCATGTTCAGCAATAGCGCTTGCGACCATTAGACCAACGTGGCAGTCTACACAGTTATTATTTGAATAAATTACTAATGCGTAACTATATATCTAGAAACATTGCCACAGAATAGTACAGAAGGCGCACTCCGCATCATTTTAGGTATGACGCTACAAGTACGCGGCCGGCTCGTCTTGTCGGGCCAATTCAGTGAGCGTAACATAGTCAGAAGATAAAAGAGTTACCGATAGGAGAGTAAACTTCTAGGTGAATATAACTGTAGGTGTAGCACTGTGCGACCTGAATTGTACTTTACTGTGTCGTAGCAAGAGTCGCTTTTTATTTAAATGATTTTGCGGAATTAACCATCTGTATTAATCTGTATACTTGAATTTCAGAATCTTAAATAATTACCTAGTTATGGGACTACAAACTCAATGCCATACATAATAAAGATCAAATTCCATTGCAACCGCCACTATTAACCTATAAATTACAAACTAGCTTTTTCCCGCGGCTTCGTCCGCGTTGCGCTCTTAAATTATTCCACGGGAACGTACTACCGGGAAAAAACTATCCTATGTCCTTGGGCTACGTTAAGCCGTGAAAAGGTAACAGACAGACAGGGTTTCTTTTGAATTTATAATATTAGTATGGAAGGTCACTCAAAAATCGACTTTGGCAACAAAACGTTTAAGTACATCGCCCTAGCGCATAGGTGAAAGGGTGAAATACAAGAGCGGTAAAAAGTAATTTAAAAAAAAAAGTCTAAATTTTTCATTGATTTTACGTTTTATAAATGACACCAAACCACTGGTTTCAAGGATAACGGTGTTTACCCTAACACCCTGTATTTTTTAGAAAATTTTAATTGAGTTAAACTGCGGTATCCTGTAAGAGCGGTGGACGCCTCATAACGGCCACAGTCACGGCTTTCATGAAAATAATGACAGTGGCAAAGATTCAAATCGTTAGATTCGGCCTACCGCGTCAAAAGACAGTCGCGTTTCGGTTCCGATTTGACATCTCTGACACAAGATGACGCAATGACTTGACTTGTGTGGTATCACTCATCTCAGTATTGACACTTTTCCGCGTAACTAAATGCGGTGACGGCAAATCTAGCGATTTAAATCTTTGAGCAGCGGGTTTGATTTCAAAAGACTCGAGGAAAATACTATCTTACATTCATAAATAACGTGTCAGTGACGTCATTCGCCGGTACTTAGCGGAGGCTATGTGGCAGCCACAGCAGTCAGAAAACCCTAGCCCAAATGGCAATGTAAAGTATTCAAGATTCTGAATTTCAAAACCCAGAATTGAAGATTAAATATTACTATTATTGACACTCGTGTGTTACAGTTGAAAATCAGCGTCAGGTGGTGAGTCCGAAAGGGATACCGGGACCTTGGCAACAGGCAACTGAAGGAACACAGGTGGGTTTTAGTCAGTAAAAGTCTGACACGACCTTCCGCTCAGCCCAGAGCGGGAGAAGTCATTGGATGATAACCAACCCACAAAAAAAGAAAAAAAAAGGGTGGTACACTGTGTATTGCCATCTGACAATATGCTGAGCTGAGGCCCTTTTGGCATTGTAATGACTGTTTTCTGTTTTTTTTTTTAGTTTTAAGGTATATTTTTCTGTGACAATGCCAATAAACGCATTTTTCTTTCATTCTTTCTTTCTATTACAAATATTAATCAGAATTTTAAGTTTTCGACTGTTCTATCCTTTGTCTCATTTGGTTTTTAATCTCGATCCTTCTTATATACTCTTTTTTACTTATCATTATCACTCTGGTGAACGCTTTCTTCTTTATGTTACGAGTTCTTTTGGGTTTTACCCGGATATTATCAATTAAATCTTCTTTATTCGATTCTGTATTATTCTCAGTAGTAGCTTCATCATAATTGATGATATTATGCATACCAAAATCATGTCGATTTTCCAAATCTTTAAAATCATTGACGTTCTCTCGGCTCATTTTGTTGAAGATCTTTAGAAATTGCCAGAATTCTATGTCGCCTCCTTTTATGTTCTTGTGATAAAATTCTATAAGTTCTCTGTCGCATTTGTGGTTATTTTTGACAGGATTCGGATCTGCGAATCGATTCGCTACTGCTTCGGAAATATTTTCTTTTTTTTTACTGACTCTTTCTAACTTACGGCTTTTTTTAATATTGGTTTTACCGCTATTCTGATTAGTGACATCACTATTATTATTTTGTTTATTTTTGCCATACTTTTTTCTGTTATTTTTTTTGTTGACATGACTATATCGACCGCCTAAGCCGATTAAGATCTTATTCTTCCACACTTTAGGTTTAAATCTCTTTGGGTTGGCTTCATGTTTTCTATTATGCAGTTTTAGAGCGCTCATTGTTAGGCAGATTTTGTCACATCCTTCACAAGGATAAAGTATTTTTAGGCCTTTTTTCTTGGCTAAAATACTTAAACTTCTAATTTGTTCTAAGTAAGTATCGCCAATAGATTTTAAAGCTTCATAGTCTTCTTCACAAAATTCTGGTAACATATATTCAGTATTGATATCAACTTTCTCCTTTTCGACCATCCAATCTCCCCCCTTTTTGACTAACTTCGTCGTTCCTAGGAATATGTTTTTCGATTCTCGATTCTTTTCATCGATTTTCATCGAGGCGATTTTGTTTAGATTGCTAATGCTCGGTATGACTTCTAAGTCGCAATCTTTATCGATTTCGAAGACATATTTTGATCCGCTCTCTGTGTCCCGTTCTTTAATTCTTCCGTAAGGGATATCGAGAGATATTTTGTGAACGAGTTTTATATGTCTTGTTATTGTTAAGTTGGTAACATACCCACAAAACGGACATTTTTTGAGCATTTTTTCGTTGCATATATCGAAATGTTGTTTGCAATGGAGTTTTAAGTCTGTTTTCGTTTTGAAGAGCTGAAAAATACATTAAGTCAAAATTAGTTCAAACTCAAACTCAAAGCATTTATTTCAAATAAACCAATTACAGGCACTTTTGAATTGTCAAGGAGTCGGTCAGTCAGAAAAGATGAAGCTAGTTGCCCATTCCAAAGCGTAGTAGGTTCCTATGGAGAAGAACGGGCAAGAAACTCCACGAACACTCTTTTAAATTCAGAATATTGTTACAATATATTGTTTACATTATTCATGTTGGAATCATACATGTGAGTACAATGTAGAAAAACGTGCAGGTTAAATGCGTCCGTAATAAAAAATAAAAAGATACAAAACAATTCAAAAATTAAAATAAGCCGTGGCAGCTAAGAGATGGCCAATCCCTACTGATGGCGCTCGTTCACGAACATGACGCATGGATCAGCACCATTCAGCTCAACCTTTTTGAAAGGAACTTAATGATCCAACACAGTTGAAACAATAACCTCCAGTATCGAAGTCTGTTAAATAGTACATTATTGTCGCGGCCTGCGAAATTATCTGGACGAGAACCGGGAGTTACCGACAAAGCTTGCAGAGTAAGAAAACTGAAGTGGCAGTCGTCTGGCCATGTGAGTCGAACGACCGATGGCCGGTGGAGCAGACGAGTCCTGGAGTGGAGACCGCGTATCGGCAAGCGTAGTGTGGTACCCCAGAGACGATGGACCGAAAACTTTAAGAAGCTGGCACAGATAGACTGGATGCGGAAGGCGGAGGACAGGGTGTTGTGGCGCAGCCTGGGAGAGGCCTAGGTCCAGCAGTGGACTGCGATAGGCTGAGTTGATAGTTGTGGAAAAAAAATCGGTGTTATAGAGCGCCGTCTCTTTAACTTATAGGTATCTGTCTAATATTCTCTGTCTAATACTCATGTGCTGCATTAACGCGGTTTTAAAAATATGTACAGGGTGTTAGGGTAAACACCGGTATCTTGGAAACCAGTGGTTTGGTGTAATTTATAGAACGTAAAATCAATTAAAAATGATGACTTTTTTAAAATTACATTTTATCACTAGAGTATTTCACTCTTTCACCTATGCGCTAGGGCAACGAAACTTTTCACTTGCGTCTCAATACGGGTGGGGGGCGCGGGACGTGACCTGAACGGCCGCAAGCGCGACCCCTCCCTCAGTCAATCAGCTGTTTCGCTAGCGAGCACGGTGTCGGATAGAAACTTTAAAAAATCTTTTAATTAAAATAACGTTTATTTTTTATGTTACTCGGTCATTTATTTTTATATTTAGTCAACTACCCATGGTTTGAGTGACAACGGTGTTAACCCTTACACCCTGTATATTGTACAATATAATATTGTTTACATTTACTTTTTATTTCTGCTTGAGTACCTACATATAATTCGCGTTATTTTTTGTTTATTGGTGTATGCTAGCTTACATATGGCTAATAATTAGATTTATATTTTGTGTTACGTTATGTGAATGATTTTGCATACTATTGTATAGAATCAATTTTTTTCTTACTGAACAGACAGCTGTGCTGCTGGGGAGTTTGTTGCGCCACTTCTTCTTCCCAGCTAAAGCACTAGGAAGTGGTAAGAGTGGGCGTTTTGGGGGACTGTCTTTAGTAATTTTGACGTTCGAAAAGTGCTGATTCTCAGCCTGCATAATCAGCCTATAATGTTCCCACTGCTGGGACACAGGCCTCCTCTCTGTGAAAGGGAGTGGGCCGTAATCCACCACGCGGACCCAGTGCTGGTTGGTAGATATCACATGTCTTCGAATTTTTGATTCTAGGACATGCCGGTTTCCTCACGATGTTTTCCTTCACATTTTGAGAGCAGTGGTGATGAAATTATTTACACAAATTAAAGCGCCTGTCAGGGTTCGAACCTACGACCTACAACTCGTAAGTCGTGGCCGTTACCACTGGGCCACCACTGTTCTGTTGTTTTGTTCAGAATAAATGACTTTTATCTACACCCATGCTATAAATCCTCCGTTTCTGAATCAGTTAGCTTATAGCCAACATTAAAACATCCAGTGTCATAGTAACCATAATATCATCCAAACTGGTGTTATAATGTTGTACTGAATTTCATAATGCAACTCATTTCATAAAAAGAACATTGTCATTCACGAGCGTTTCACTAACAAAGCACCGTAATTTAAAAACAAAACATCGAATTCACGTCGTACCGCGCCATTTTTGTTCGATATTGGTATTGCAAAGACACTTTTATAGAGGATTCATATCATGGGTGTAGATAAAGTCTTATATGCAACTGTAAATAATTAGGTATTAAAACACTCATGTGATACTATTCTAATTTATGAGAATATTATGATAATATGAATATATTATGATAATAGTATCACATGATTTCACATTCGTGTTTTAATACCCTTTATTATATAAAAGTTGCATAAATAACTATTGATTTTGATACATACCTTAAAACATATATAACACTGATGTGTATTGAACTTCAGTTTTCCATTTGGATTCGATTCTTCATCACTATTACTTTCCAAATCCCCATCTTTATAATCAAGATCTTTTTCATCATCAATTTTATACAATTTTATAACCTCATCGTCAATTTCATCACCATTGATTATTTGATCACGATTTCTGTCAGCAATTTCTTCATTATTTATTCTATCTTCACCGATTTCATCATTATGATCAATCTTTTCCCGTTTTTCTTTTTCTGAATCAATCTTTTGTTTGTTAACATCACCTGGTTCTTGATTATTTATTTTATTATCATCATTAAGGATTTTTTTATTATCATCGGTATCTTTATGTGATTCAGTAGATTCATTATTATTTTCTGTTTTTTTGAAATATCTAATGGATTTTTGTTCTGAAATAGGTAAAATGTTTGTTTATAAATATATTTTACTAGCTACCGCCCGCGGCTTCGCCCGCGTGGTATGTCGATAAAAAGTATGTCCTTTCTCAGGCTCTAGACTATGTGTGTACCAAATTTCTTTTAAATCGGTTCAGTAGTTTTGGCGTGAAAGCGCGACAGACAGACAGACAGAGTTACTTTCGCATTTATAATATTAGTAAGGATTTTGCAAATATGCGTAAAGTACATGGTGATTTATGTGACATGCAAAAGTTACAAAATTATAAACTAACTAGCTGCGCCCCGCGGTTTCACCGTCACAGTCTCGATCCAGTGGGAAAGTCGGGATAAAAAGTATCCTATGTCCTATTCCAGGTCATGGTCTACCCCTGTGCCAAATCTCATCCAAATCCGTTCAGCCGTTTAAGCGTGAAAGCGTAACAAACAAACAAACTCACTTTTGCATTAATATTACTAGCTTCCGCCCGCGGCTTCGCCCGTGTGGTATGTCGATAGAAAGTAGCCTATGTCTTTCCCCGGAATGCCATCTGTATCCTTGCCAAATCTTACCGAAATTCGTTCAGTGGCTTAGGCGTGAAAAGGTAACATACAGACAGACAGACAGAGTTACTTTCGAATTTATAATATTAGTATGAATTAGGATTCACTAAACTAAACTAATTCTTATTCTTTATTATAGAAATATCGTATTACGTCCCCCCCCCCCCCCCCCACCCCCCGCCTATTAAATGATTCTCAAGACCCGTGTGTAAGTTCAATCAATCTGCCTAGCCTTTTCCCATCTATGTTGGGGTCGGCTTCCAGTCTAACCGGATGCAGCTGAATACCAGTGTTTTACATGGAGCGACTGCCTATCTGACCTCCACAACCCAGTAACTGGGCAATACGATACCCCTTGGTAAGACTGGTTGTCAGACTTTCGGGCTTCTCACAACCCGTAACGACTGTCAAAGATCCACATATGACAGCCGGGACCAACAGCTTAACGTGCTTTCCCGTAACCCTGGCAGGACTTGTCTAGCCCGTCAGAATTAGTTACATACCTTTTTTATCCCCACCGCTGGTCGCCATCTTGATACGTCTGTTGTATTGTCTCCGTAATTTCTCCAGAACCACCCATTGATTCCGTACTCTGGCCTTGACTAGTAGTTTCTCTAAACGCTTCTCAACGCGCTTTTTCTTCTCTTCGTCTACAATTTGTTTTGGCAAATCTGAAGGAAAAATATTAATAAATCAGGTGCCTTTTCCCAACTATGTTGTAGTCGGCTTCCAGTCTAACCGGATGCAGCTGAATACCAGTATTTTACACTAGCTGCGTCCCGTGGTTTCACCCGCGAAGTCTCGATCCCGTGAGAATATCGGGATAAAAAGTATCCTATGTGTTAATCCAGGTTATAAACTATCTGTTTGCCAAATTTCATCTAAATCCATTCAGTAGTTTTTACGTGAAAGAATAACAAACATCCATCCATCTATCCATCCATCCAAACTTACAAACTTTCGCGTTTATAATATTAGTTAGATTAGATGGAGCGACTGCCTATTTGACCTCCATAACCCAGTTACTGGGTAACACGATATTAACCCCCTATTTTTTTATTTTGATTGAAGTAGGTAGTTATGTATATTATGTGTGTAGTATTTATATTTGTATGTAAGCGTATGATCATATTATTTGTTCTAGTTTATTAAGTGAATTGTGTTGATTTTATGTATTTTACTTTCTCTTGAATTTTACACACGGTGTCTACATCTCTTATCTACTTTCCTATCGCAGGTGTGCTGGAAGAGATTTCTTTAGAAATAAGCATCACCTTTGTAAGTTTTTTTCTGTTCTTTTCTTCTTGTCTGTTTATTATGTGTGTACATAAATAGTTAAATAAATAAATAACTAAAAATATCGCTTATAACGACTGCCTTATTGGTCTAGTGGTCGGAAGTGCTCCTGCTGAGCATGAGGGCCGGGGTTCGATTCCCGGGTCGGGCAAAAGTGTAATTGGGTTTTTCATCTCATCTCGGAATTTCTCAGTAAATGATAAATGATAAATGATTTATTTTTGTAAGTAGGTTTGTACAAACACTTTTACACGTCAATCACATTTTTAAAACTAGATGAGGTCGGCGTTTCCTATCTGACTACTCTGAGAAGAAAGGCCGAAAAAAATCAGAGGTCACAGTCTCTTTTAAAGTCCAGACATAATCTTGGTCAGATTATGTGAAGACCATGTAGATTGGTGTCTGAAATGGTCTTTTGAGGAAAGAACCACACAGATTGAGTGGACCTGTCCAGTCAGTGCACGCATTTGTCAGTAATCGTGCAGTTCAACTCCGAATTTAAGGAGCTCAACGATTTGACGAACAATACCAAAGAAAGGACATTTGGTTAGGCCGCATAAATTACTCAAACTGCCAGACTATGATTAATTAAAATTAAGAAAAAATAAATAATAAAAAAGAAAAGAAAGATCCACATAATCTTCACATTCACAATAATTAAAAATAATATAATACTTTACAGCAGTAGCAGCCAGGAGTCTGGATTTGTGCCCGGTTGATGGCAATAGGCTCGCCCCCTATTACATGGGACTTAAACTTAACTGGTGAAATGTGGGTGTAATAGAGGTAACCAACTTTATTATATTTTTTGAGGGTGGGATTTCATCTAATGACTTCTCCCGCTCTGGGCGGAGCGTACGGGCGTGTCAGACTTTTACTGACTAAAACCCACCCGTGTTCCTTCAGTTGCCTGTTGCCAAGGTCCCGGTATCCCTTTCGGACTTTCCCGCAGCCCTAAAGGCACATCTCTGCCTAACTTTTCGGAGATTACAGGCGTGATGTTATGTTATACAGGGTGTTAGGGTAAACACCGTTATCCTTGAAACCAGTAGTTTGGTGTCTTTTATAGAACGTAAAATCAATGGAAAATTACACCATTTTTTTTCAACTACATTTTACCACACAAGACGCAAGTTCGTTGCCCTATGCGCTAGGGCTTGCGTCTCAACACGGGCGAGGGGTGCGGGACGTGACCTGACTGGCCGCGAGCGCGACTCTTCCCTCAGAGGCCTTAGTGCGAGTTTCTTTTAACTATCTTCACTTTACGCATCGACCGCGTTCGGCGCTCCGATTGGTCCTTCACCAGTGAAGGCCAGTGAAAGGCCAATCGGAGCGCCGAACGCGGTCGATGCGTAAAGTGAAGATAGTTAAAAGAAACTCGCACTAAGGCCTCAGTTAGTCAGCTGTTTCGCTAGCGAGCACGGTATCGGATAGAAACTTTTCGGATATTCGTGAGAAGTTGGCAGAATCGTTGCGGCGCTGATTTGCTGGGCTTGTTTTCTCCTCCACCTATCGTTATTTCTCCTGACAAAGTTTATTCTGTTTATATGTATGTATGTAAGCAATGATATATAAAACTATAGATACGTTGTCCGCACTCTAAAATGACAACATGAAATGAAGCCAATTGGCCACATCGCGCTTAGTTACGCACCAACTTGTCGCGCGACACTACGTTTGTTTTTAATTTAGATATACGAAATTACGTACTAAGATGTATATTTATCTCCCTCTAGCAACAGGCATCCCGCCGTACGGTGTCATATTTTCTTTCCCTTTCTTCATGCGTATAAGTAGCTATCTAGTATTTTTGCCGTTTTTAAGCGCCGTGATGTTGGTTTATGACGTGTCTATATAATAATACGTCATTGTATGTAAGTATATATGTATTACTATTTATCCTTTTTCGAGTTAGCTATCCCGTATGTTGCACCTGCCATGTTTCTCTCTGCATCACCCTAAGGTTGACTGGTAGAAAATGCCTCAGGCATTAAGTCCGCCTTTGTACGGTATTTTTTTTTACTTGTGCATAAAGTTTTAATAAATAAATAAATAAATAAACTTTTTAAAAAGCTTTTAATGAAAATAACGTTTTCTTTTGTTATTACTCGGTCATTTGTTTTTATATTTAAGTCAACTACCCATGGTTTGAGTGACAACGGTGTTTACCCTGACAACCTGTATTAGCTTACCAAGTACTTCCTCAGGCTTCTTCAGTACATGTCCAATGAAGAAGTCGTCGAACACGTCTGTCATGCTATCACGTTCTATCAGACTTCGTGATATGTCTTCTGATAGCACTTTCTTTGAATAAGTTATGGTGTCCGAGTCGATGGTGAAGTGTTCTGGACTGGTCGGCTGGAGTGAAAATAGTGGTGGATCTGGTGGTGTATCTAAAATGGAGTAACGAAAAGATATATTTAGTAACCGCTTAACTATTCTCCACGAGTCATAAATACCATGTAAGAAATCGACACGTGTTCTCTCAACGAGGCATGGCTCAGGATGGCGATTGACCAGTCGCAAAACCAGAACACGACGTGTTTCCACACCGGGCGCTGGACCTTATTGCTGGCCGCGACAGTAATGTACTATTTCCCACTAAGTCTATGCAGTGGATGATGTTAAAATAACTTCGTATCACTGAAATAGCTTCAATATTACTTATTTTTCCCACTTAATATATCTGGTCGAATGTTCTATGTGACTCTGTCACTGTTATTTACATAGCAGGTAGTGGTATTCGAATTTGTGTGGGGGAGGCACCACAAATAGAAAGTGAAATACTTAAGTAAAATACAAAAACAGACAAAAAATTACTTTAATTTCGGATTTCGATGGGCAAAAACAAAAACTCTAAACCAAAGACTTCCGAAATTAAAGTTATTTTTCACTTTATTGTATTTTTTTTTGTAAAATGTTTTTTTGAATGGTCTGAGGCCCTACACAAAGTAAAATTCTATCAGCGATAACGGTGATGGAAAAGGCAAAAATGTATAGGACTGACATAAGCTATCGAAAAGCTTATGTCAATCCTGTTGAAAGTCGTTGTAGAAATACGAAACGCTTTCGAAGTGATTGTCACTTGTCTAGGCACTATTTTCGTCCCTATTACTTTGACGTTTACCTTAGGCTGAGTCCTGAGTGGCGGCGCACCGCGCAGGCGGATTGCGGAGCGGATTTAACAGACTGATGTCTAGTGGGCGTCCTGAGTGACGGCGCACCGCCGTAGTTTGTTGCTATGGCACTACCGTTGCCATAGCAGCGAACCCAAAGACATGACATTGTAATAACGTCCTTTCAGAATATTAATCAACGATTCATTCGTGTTTTTGAGTGCATTTTTCCAATATAAAGTGAAACTTGGTGCGTTCGAATGATACTCATTGTTATAGTGTATTGATAACATAGTAATTAATGAGGATTATGAATTTGATTTTTCGATCACTTACGTATACGTTCATACAAAGTTATCGCGGCATGTATAATGAGAAACGTCAAATGCGCCGTTTATTCCGCCTGCGCGGTGCGCCGTCACTCAGGACTCGGCCTTAGACAGTACTTAATGTCATTATTATATGCATATTTTCAGCCATTTTTTTTTTGTACAAGAGGTATCTGCCTGCACTTGAACGGTGTGTTGTCCTGATTAGCTTTTGGCGAGTAGAATTAATTATATATATATATATATAATAGAGTTGAGTGAGCAAAATGGATATAATTTATTTAATTTATTTGCTTATAAAGTAACTTAGACTACGAGGGAGTAATCATGTTGTATTCATCTGTGGGGGCTTGTAATTAGCAACTTAGTTTTATATTATTGATATTATTATAACGATATTTGTCTGTAAGCCTTCCGAAAAGAATAAAATATATATATATATATTTTTTTTTTTCTTACCATCTGTTTCCTGTTTCTGTATGTCCACTTCATACATAAAATCTGGAGGGTCACTCAGCTCTCCTATCTCATCTACAGGCTCCTCTTTTACTGCAATTTTTACTTCTTTTCTGAAATACACAATTTTACAATCAACATCTACAGTAGAACTATTTTCTTAGCATAATCAGCCTATAATGTTCCCACTGCTGGGACACAGGCCTCCTCTCTGTGAGAGGGAGTGGGTCGTAACCCACCACGCGGGCCCAGTGCGGGTTGGTAGATGTCGAATGTCTTCGAATTTTTGGTTCTAGGACATACCGGTTTCCTCACGATGTTTTCCTTCACCGTTTTGACAGCAGTGTCAATCTTATTTTTGTCGCATAATCTGAGTGGCATACGTTATCTTAGTTTTTAAACATTAGTGCATAAAAGTTTTAAAACATTCGTGTTCATGGTGTGTAAATTAAGTAAAAAAATTAAGTAAGTGTAAATTAAGAAAATGTTAGTATGAAAAATGCAACTTCTTTAAAATTCCCCATACAAAACGCTGATTTCATAGGTGGGGACCTAATATAATATTTTTCTTTCTTTCTTTTCTTTATTCATTGCTAATTTAATAGTATATTTAATAGTGGATGATAGCCGTATTTTCACTTACTTTTTATCCAATAAAGTGTATATAAGATTATGATGACTCAAATAATGCTCCTTCAAAGTTAGATATTTAAAATAATCCTTTTTGCATATTTGGCATTTTGTGTCCTGGAACAAAAAAACGTTTCAGTTTTAAAATAAATACTAACCCTCTTATTCATAAACGTTTCTTAAAGTTAAACAGTCGTGTAAGAGTCGAAAATGTATGGTTAAACAGTTGCTAATTCATAACTTAACTTTATGCAGCCTTTATGAATAAGGCGGTAAATATTTAAACCGATGAAAAAAAAAAGAGCAGGTTATGCATACGATTTTTTTTAAAAGTGTGATTTCTGTACCCAATTCGAGTAACGTTCGTGGAGGAGCTCGTGGCTAAGTAATAACAGCCGCTCGGGTCGATCCATCAGGTTAAGCTACGCTTGCCGGGGTTGGTCCGTGGATGGGTGACCATTTTCACATATCGAGACTCCTCCGTACCTCGGAAAGCACGTTAAGCCGTTGGTCCCGGCTGTCATTTGTAGATCTTTGACAGTCGTTACGAGTCGTCAGAAGCACGAAAGTCTGACAACCAGTCTAACCAAGGGGTATCGTATTACCCAGTTACTGGGTTGTGGAGGTCAGATAGGCAGTCGCTCCATGTAAAATACTGGTATTCAGCTGCATCCGGTTAGACTGGAAGCCGACCCCAACATAGTTGGGAAAAGGCTAGGCAGATGAGGCAGATGATTCGAGTAACGTTCGTGAGTAAGTGCTGTGAAATTTTAGAGGTATGAGAAACAGGGTGTAAAGTTCACTCTTTGTCTCTATAGAAAAGGGAGGATCCTCCGACCAGAAGGGTGATGTGTCGAGCGGGTAACTGCCCACCGATTGATGTAAGGATCTTGTATATACAGTATGTTAACTAACAAAGGGCGTTCCCGCTAAAAAAAAATATAACCACTGAAAAAAAAAAAAAAAAAATATTTGTGTCGTGAATTGTTCACAAAACGATTAAATTTAAACGTAATCTGTACACGCACACTTGTATTTCAACGTAGAAAAACAAGTGTGACAAGTGGGCGTGTACCGAGAGTTTATTTTCCGTAACAATTTAATATTTTTTGTGAATATTTTACTATACAAAAACAAAAAAAAACATTTTTTTTTTAATGTTAATATTTTTTTTAGTATGTATAGACGCTATACTATTGCAGGTTAACGGGAACGCCCTTTGTTAGTTAACATACTGTATGTCGACCGCGCGGTAAATTCTATTTGCGAGATGCAGGAATTTTTGTGATGTCATGATTTTTGTGTGACATCAGGTCTTTGATGCGTAGTTGGATGTGGCGATATACAGCTTGGCAAAAAGAGTATAATGCGGTGACAAATGAAACTAAATATTTGTTGGGGTTTTCTATGTCTGGTCGTCTTTGTGTCAGCGTCGTGGATGGAAATCAGACACATAGGCTCCTTTCGATAATGTGTAATATCGGTTTTTTATAATGATTGATGTCTTTTCACAAAATTATAGTTTTGCGGTTAGAAATTCGCGTGTATTCGGTAGTGTGTCACCAAGACAGTGAAAATCCGCAGCGCGTCGCTAGTGTCGCGCCGTTGTGTTGCTCCTTCCCCGCGTACCGCCTCCGTCCCATCGGTCGGTGTTATTTGACGCCAGTAGATGGCGCTGTGGTCGTCGACAATATTTTACTTAATGCAGACCTATAATGTTGGCTACTTTGCCGACAAGTGCGAGTAAGTTTTGAGTCAGTACAAGCAGCGTTTTTAACTATTTTGTTTAAATTCTTTTACTCATTTCCCACATGCGGTCTCGTTTTATCCAAACTCTTTTTTGCCAAGCTATAGATGCCGCTACAAAAGTAAATTAAACAAACGCGAAAATTGTCTACACATAAAAAGCAATTTTAAACTTACTTTTTCAGTGCCATGTCCATATTTTAGATGCTGTATGATACCTCTCCTGCTGTAGGTGACCATATCACAGATGTCACACAGATACTCTCTGGATTTGGGATAGGGACCGTGGGCATTCTTTATGTGCTGGGCAAGGTAGATTTTGGCTGTAAACCTGTAAAAAATATACATAAAATGGTCTATGGTTGCAAGCGCTACTGTTGAACATAAGGTTAAAGTGTTATTAATCGAACCCAGGACTTCATGCTCAGCTTCTTTTTTTTCTTTACCTACCTCCTAAATCCTCGATCTCGTGGGAATATCGGGTTAAATAGTCTCCTATATCCTAAGTCTACCCTGTGCCAAATATCATCCAAATTCGTTCAGCCGTTTTAGCGTGAAAGTGTAACAAACAAATAAACTAACTCACTTTCGAATTAATAATATTAACAATTTGGCGGACATTGAATGAGACACAATTATATGTATATATTATGGGTTCTATTGTTATTACGTTAATGTGCGTTTATCTATACCCATGCTATAAATCCTCTATAAAAGTTTCTGAAACAGTTAATTAATTGCCAACATTAAAACAACCAGTGTCATGGTAACCATAATATCATCCAAACGGGTGTTATAATGTTGTACTGAATTTCATAATGCAACTCATTTCAAAAAAAGAACACTGTCATTCATGAGCGTTTCACTAACAAAGCACCGTAATTTAAAAACAAAACACATTCGAATTCGAAAAATTCGAATTCACGTCGTACCGCGCCATTTTTTCATTCGTGTTTTAATACTCCTTATTATATAACAGTTGCATACTGATCAAGTTAAGATAACGCTTTTTAAAGCTTATTGTCAGAGTTTTTACACCGGTAATCTGTGGGTCAATTACTCGAAAAGGTCGCTAGATGTTCTACGCATCCAATACAACAATGTTTTTAGGATGCTGTTGCGACTGCCTCGTTGTTGCAGTGCCTCAGAAATGTTCGCGGTAAAACCATACCGATGGATTTCATGCCATAATCCGCAAAAAGACGGCCTCACTCCTGAGCAGAATAAGGGGCAGTCGCAATAGCATCCTGAAGGTTGTAGCGGCAGATAATTCCTCCGCAATAATAAGGCAATTTGTGAGAAGACTTATACCCTATTGTCCACGTCTGGGTGTCTAGTGAGGGTTGGTCTTCTTACAAATTCGTCTTTAGTTTAAGTTACTAACAATAGTGTTTTAAGTGCCTGTTACTAACAATTTATGGATCTCTTAGTTGTCCGAAATAAAATGATTTTATTTATTTATTTTCCCGACTACGGCGAAGAAAAAGGAGGGTTATGATTTTGACCGGTATGTATGTATGTATGTTCATCTGTTCCCTTGTATCTTCTAAACCACTCATCACAATTTGACAAATAAGGTATCGTTAGAAGCGTCTTGATTGTCCGCTGGTTATAGGCTGTGTGACGTCACATTAAATTAAAAATGGCGCCCTCTAGAGGAAATAAAGTCAGGAACTAAAAAAAAAATATTGTTTAATCGTACTATGTTGGGTATCAAATGAAAGGGCTTAATGAGCACATTTCAAAAATATATATATTATAACCACAAAATAATTTAAAAAAAAATGAAGTAATAAAAACTGTTTTAGTTTTTATTACTTCATTTTTTTTTTAATTATTTTACGTAATCTGTTCGATTTATGCCCTAACACGTGTGACTCCGGATTTTTAATTTGTCTGTGGTGTCTTGTTTATACCTTTTCAGTCGTAGTTGGGTTTTAGTTTTTATTACTTCATTTTTTATTTTGAAATAACTATGACTGTCCGCCAAAGTGTAAAGTTAGGATATTATAGATAAGCTTACTTACAACTGCCCACAGTAGTGACACTGCACTCGACATCCATTCCGTATATGTCTGGCCAGTCTGAACTTCCGCGGGAACCGCCTGTTGCAGCCGGTACACACGTGTTGGTTCTCCGGGTAGTGGATTATGACGTGGCGTTTGAGGTCACCCTGTAAGGAAACATAAAGCCTTTATCCAATCTTACATGAACACAACACAACATCACCAAGGAGCTCGGCTACGTAATAACAGCCGCACGTTGAAACAATGTTGATTGATTCTTCAGAAAATGTTGTTAGTTCTCATTTTGATGTTCAAAATCTTATTTGCAGGTAAGTAATTATTGTTTTTATCTGGCAAAATGTAGGTGCTCCTAGCTCGTGGCTAAGGAATAACAGTCGCACGGGTCGATCCATCAGGTTAAGCTACGCTGATCTGTGGATGAGTGACCATCTTTACATACCGACACTCCTCCGTGCCTCGGAAAGCACGTTAAGCCGTTGGTCCCGGCTGTCATTTGTGGATCTTTGACAGTCGTTACGGGTCGTCAGAAGCCCGAAAGTCTGACAACCAGTCTTACCAAGGGGTATCGTATTACCCAGTTACTGGGTTGTGGAGGTCAGATAGGCAGTCGCATCAGGTGTATAATACTAGTAGCGACCCGCGGTTTCACCTGCATATGTCTCGATCCCGTGGGAATATCAGGATAAAAAGTATCCTATGTGTTAACCCAGGTTATAAACTATCTGTGTGCCAAATTTCATCCAAATCGGTTCAGTAGTTTTTGCGTGAAAGAGTAACAAACATCCATCCATCCATACTTACAAACTTTCACGTTTATAATATTAAACTCGCGACAATCTAAGAAGTCCGTTTTGACGTTTCGTAGATATAATAAAACGTTAAGCCGTGAGAATTAGTTTTAATCAATGTAGAGAATCAGTTTTAATCGATATGTCTCGAGAATCAGTTTACAAGAAACCAATTTATTTTTTCATCGCTACACAAAGCATTTTTATAGCTGTCAAAAGGGACTTCTGAGATTGTCGCGAGTGTAGTTAGATCATATTTTATCTTTCTTTCTTTATTTCTTACCTTATCCTTAAACCTCTTCCCGCACGGTTTGTAGCTGCACTTGTAAGGCTTGACATCTATATGTCGTCTCATATGCGCCTGTATGTTGTTCTTGGTTGTAAGACGGCCGCAAATCTCACATTTGATACGATTTGATTTTTTGTGGACTGTATTCTGAAACGAAATGTCGCTATATTTGCTGAGCAATGACATATCTTGCACAGATACGACCGCAGGTTTAAATTTCTTGTTATTTTTTATTCAAAGGTTGTCCCGGGAGCTCCCTCTGCCCTCCGCTAGCTTGCTTAGTGAGGGTCTCACCGGACAACGTTGCTAAATGAGGTAAAGTAGACGATAGGAGGAACGGTTGATTACTTGTTACTTATTAAATACAACATGGTTATAGGAATATAGTAATATTATCACAGTACTTAGAAGAATGATGGTTATAATAATTGCAGACAGTAACACGCTTCGGTCAAGTCCAAAGATGAAGTGTCCAACAGACTGGAAAAAGACTGCACGGGAGTTTGTGGCGTTCTGAATTTAAATTGAAAATGGAATGATGATGTGGCCAGCCATAAAGGATAGCCAGTAATAAATGATCGGATGAGTATGGATGAGAAGGACTTCGTCACAAGGTATGAGGAACAGTGGTGGCCCAGTGGTAACGGCCGCAACTTACGAGTTGTAGGTCATAGGTTCGAACCCTGACATGCACTTTACTTTGTGTAAATAACTTCATCACCACTGCTCTCAAAACGGTGAAGGAAAACATCGTGAGGAAACCGGCATGTCTTAGAACCAAAAATTCGAAAACATGTGACATCTACCAACCCGCACTGGGCCCGCGTGGTGGATTACGGCTCGCTCCCTCTCATAGAGAGGAGGCCTGTTTCCCAGCAATAGGAACATTATAGGCTGATTATTATGAGGAACAGGGTGAAAAGTTCACTCATCCTCTATTGAAGGGAGGATACTCCGACCAGACGAGTGTTGTGTCTGGCGGGCAACTGCCCAACGATTGATGTTGGGATCTAAACACTAATTGCACGATGCGGGATTTTCTGTGACGTCAGGTCTTTGATGCGTAGTTCGCATGTGGCGATGTAGATGCCGCCACAATAGGGAATATGCATGTATTTTTTTAATATTTTTATTCGATAGTTTACATCGTCAAATAATAGTTAAAAAAAATTCGACGGCAAAAAAGCAATTTAAAGTAGTTAAAAAAATGTTTAAAAATATCCAACCGATCCGGGCTATTTAAACGCCCTCCATTTGGCGCGCTTGGTGTGGTGACGTCACAGTTCGTGAAAACAGACAAGCAACTGTCAAGTCAACGTCAAAAACTCCTTTTTCTATGAGCGTTTGACATTGACTTGACACTTGTTGATTGACTTGACATTGACATTTTGATTGTTATTCCGGATTGTTACGTCACATCCGCTCTTAGCCTTTTCAAGTATTTGAATTACCCACAGTTTTTTGGGACTTTTTAAAAATTAATTTCTCGCTCAAAAAGAAATTTTATTCAAAAATATTGATGGAGGCATAATTCTGAAGTAACTTAGTTTATAGAAAAAAATATTTGACCCATATTTGAATCACATGCATATTCCCTATTACAAAAGTAGATAACTCTGCATTCGGCATTTGTTTTTGTTGTCATTCGCCAATGTTGCAACTATAATTTACTACGCAATATTGTCCTTGGTCCCTTTTTTTTTTTTTTTTTGATGTTCGGAAATCATCCAATGACTTCTCCCGCTCTGGGCGGAGCGGAAGGGCGTGTCAGACTTTTACTGACTAAAACCCACCCGTGTTCCTTCAGTTGCCTGTTGCCAAGGTCCCGGTATCCCTTTCGGACTAACCCGCAACCCTGGCAGGCATCGGTCCTAGTGGACCCCGCCAATTGTGCTGACATCTCTTTGAGGCGCGCGTGGAACACGACGCGCCATCGACCCAGGCCTGGTCCTAATCGGACGGCGAGCTACCCAGTGGCTGGGAATCCGCCTGGGATTCCCGACGCCCAGGGCGTCTCCAACGGCGGCGGTTAGGGGCGTGAGGGCGCAAACTTTGCTTCTCCCTCACGCGTTCCGCCTCCTCCTTCGCGAGCATTACTGCTTCGCAGAAGGAGGTGACTGCTTCCCATGCCCTCTCGCTCCGTACCATGGCCTGGACCAGAGCCGGAAGCGAGAGGTCACCGCCGCCAATCGCCTCCAAGATGACACGGCGGGGCTCCGCCCAAGCAGGGCATACCTCCACCGTATGCTCCACCGTGTCCTCCGGGCGATCCACACAGTGGTGACACCCGGGCGTTTCCTCCCGCCTTATCCGAAACAGGAACTGCCCGAAGCAACCGTGTCCGGTGAGGACCTGTGTCAGGCGGAAGGTGCCTAGCCACTCCTCCAAGAGGGGACTTAGCGCCGCAATTGTGGCGTGCCCAGCACTGGGTTGCGACAATCGCAGTTGCTACTCACCTTGCGTCAATACTCCTATTAGCGTGGACTTGCCGGCCTCGTTGGCACCCATGACCGCTACCCTTAACTCGACACTCTGCTTCGGATCTGGTAACTGAAGAAACATCGCATTATGTTTAGTACCAGCACATGTACCATGACCACGGGTTTTGTCGACGGAAGAATAGACAAAATGACAGTTTGTGATTGTTTATCTGACATTTTGTCTATTCTTCCGTCGACAAAACCTGTTTCTACGGTAATCATGCTAGGCGTGTACATCGTCGGAGGTCTGTGGCCCTAAAACGGCCACATTAGCAATTCCTCTGAGAGCGATTCATTTCCTGAATTCCCAGCTGTCATTAGAAATTCCTCTAATTTGACACAAAAGCTATTCATAATGTGTGGACCATTTTACGAATCTCCATAGAAAACTGTCAAACAGATGAATTATTTAGTAATATGAATCGCACGCAGATCATATTATGAATGGTCAGTTTGTGACATTTTACGATGATTCTTAATATTTTCCTATTATGATTCTGCCAAAATGGGTATACTAACGGCGTATCACATTCACATCCTGTGAAAATAGAGAAAACGAATTTTCTCAGATATGAGAACTACCGATTTTCGCCCCTATATTGCAACTTTCATCAAAATCGTTAGAGCCGTTTTGGAGAACGTGATTAATAAATATTTATATAGGTATATACAGGGTGTTAAAGAAATTGCGTGCCATAACTTAGAGGAAGGTTCGGTATCGATAAAGGAACACAGAAAAATAAAAAAAAAACAACATAAAAACAAAAAAAATATTCTACTATCGAATGCGGAAAAATGACAACGCGTTCGATAGTAGGTAGATAATTACAGCATTTTAACAAAAAAAAAAAACTAAACGATTGCTATTTTAAGTTAGTAGGTACTCAATTAGGTTGATCTTGCAATATTTTTTTTATGTTATTATTGTAGATTTTTGTTTTGTTTTTATTTTTCCTGGGTTCCTATATCGATACTAAACCTACCCCTAAGCTATGGCTATGGCACGCAATTTCTTTAACACCCTGTATACATAGTGTGTCAATCTGCTAAACAAAACATTTCCATTAATTCGTAACCATTCCTTGTAACTTGCTCACCTTCCGAACATAGACCTCGGCGACCGCCCTGTGCGGCGCCACCCTGCGCGCCGTGACGTGCGTGAGCGTGGCGCCCAGCGCCTGCGCCATCCTGCGCAGCGCCACCAGCGAGCTGCGCAGGGCGCGCGCGCGCAGCCCCACCAGCGCGCCGCAGTCGCGCACGCCCAGCACGTACACGGCCGCGCCGCCGCCTGAGCGGAGACGCCATTTTAGCTGCGAAAGATAATGTACAATTATATTTGGACTTTAAACCCAAATATGGAAAACTAGCTGCGCCCCGCGGTTTCACCCGCAATGTCGCGATCCCGTGGGAATATCGGGATAAAAAGTATCTATATACAGGGTGTTAGTGTTAATACCGTTATCCTTGAAACCAGTGGTTTGGTTTCATTTATAGAAAGTAAAATCAATGGAAAATTACAACTTTTTTTTAAAAGAAAATCTACATTTTACCACAAGATTATTTCACCCTTTCACCCTAGGGCACTAGGGCAACGAACTGTCGTCTCAACACTGGTGGGTGGCGCCGGACGTGACCTAACCGGCCGCGAGCGCGACCCCTCCCTCAGTCAGTCAGCTGTTTCGCTAGCGAGCACGGTGTCGGATAGAAACTTTTTAAAATCTTTTAATGAAATTTTTTGTTATTACTCGGTCATTTATTTTTATATTTAAGTCAACTACTATGTGTTTGTACTTGTGCTGAGTAGCTCGTGGCTAAGTAATAACAGCCGCACGGGTCCATCCATCAGGTTAAGCTACGCTTGCCGGGGTTGGTCCGTGGATGAGTGACCATCTTTACATACCGAGACTCCTCCTCGGAAAGCACGTTAAGCCGTTGGTCCCGGCTGTCATTTGTGGATCTTTGACAGTCGTTACGAGTCGTCAGAAGCACGAAAGTCTGACGACCAGTCTTGCCAAAAGGTATCGTATTACCCAGTCACTGGGTTGTGGAGGTCAGATAGGCAGTCGCTCCATGTAAAATACTGGTATTCAGCTGCATCCAGTTAGACTGGAAGCCGACCCCAACATAGTTGGGTAAAGGCTAGGCAGATTGATTTGTTTGTACTTGAGCTATTATGTATTCTGTTATAAGACAAACCTGTGTGACTAGATGCTGGAATCTCCTCTCGCACAGTGAAACTAGCTGTAGTTTGTATTCCACGTTGCCAAACCTGGGCTCCGGCGGCAGACTGCCGTACACCTCGTCGCCTGAGTCTTCAGGCTCCGATGTTCTATAAAGAATTGGAATAAGGCTGAGTCCTGAGTGACGGCGCACCGCGCAGGCGGAAAGAACGGCGGATAAAACAAATGTTAGAGATGTTCAAACTTGTGGGCGCGCGCATTTCTCGGCGCATTTGACGTTTCTCATTATACATGCCGCGATAACTTTGTATTGACGTATACGTAAGAGATCGAAAAATCAAATTCATAATCCTCATTAATTACTATGTTATCCATACACTATAACAATGAGTATCATTCGAAAGCACCAAGTTTCACTTTATATTGGAAAAATGCACTCAAAAACACGAATGAATCGTTGATTGATTCAGGCGTGACTTTGCGGAAATCCATTATAAAACACAACAGACGCTGATATATTTAGTAACCTATTCCGCTTGGCTATTCTTCAAGAGTCATAAAAACCCTGTAAGAAATCGACACGTGTTTCACCTCTCAACGAGGCATCTTCAGGATGACGATTGACCAATTGCAAACCAGAACGCGACGTGTTACCACACCAAGCGCTGGATGCAAATAACTTTTTCTTTAAGAGTCTTTGCGTCCAGCGGTCGGTGTGGTAACACGTCGCGTTCTGGTTTGCAATTGGTCGCTCATGAAGGACACCCCGTAGAGGTGCTGAACCTTTTTAGTCCACCTCTGTACATAGCTCGAAAACAGCCTCGTGTTATTTTACAAGGGATTTTAAGTATTAATTCATTAATGCAAGAAAAAAACAAATAATACTTACGAATCGTCGATATACTCTTCCATATCGTCTGAACTGTAGAAGAAATCATTTTCCAAGTCATTCGTGTCAAAATCTCCAGCCAAATACATATCATCCTTTAGTATAACCTTTTCCAGTTTGTCTATGACATTATAGACATCTCGGTCTCTAAACTTGTCTATGCCACCTTCATTTAGTCTATTTTTCATATGGAAGTCGTTTTTTAAATTGTTTACATTTTTTCCAATATTTTCGTCGCATATTTTTTGGACTGAAAGTTGGTTGTTCCAGTTTCTAGTATTCGTATCGATACCAGTGTCTGAAATCCATGCGGAATTAGTAATGTCCTTGCCAGGGGATATTTTATTCTTTTTTCGCCTGTATTTTCTGCCTGAGTTCCTGCGTTTTGGTTTCTTGTCGTTGTCTGTTTTGTCTGAAACGTTAAATTTAATAAAAACTTTTTTTTTTAAACTTTTCACAAAAAAACTTTTTACAAAAAAAAAAAAACACTGAAAAAGTGAAAAATAACCTTAATTTCGGAAGTCGGTGTCTTTGCTTTCCAATTTTCGTTTTTTGTCACCGACTTCCGCAAAAACACTAAAGTGAACAAAAAAAACAACCGACTTAAAAAAAAAACACTAAAAAAGTGAAAAATAACTTTAATTTCGGAAGTCGGTGTCGGTTCGTTTTTTGCCACCGACTTCCGAAATGTCCGTGATTTTTTTTGAAGTCGGTTGTTTTTTTTGGAAAAAGTTTTTATTTTTCACTTTTTAGTGGTGGTACCTACCCCATACAAGTTACTACCTGCTATGTAAATAACAGTGAAGGAGTCTAATAATGATATCGTCTACATAGACTGTGGGAAAAATACGTAATATTGAAGCTAGCGCAAGAACTACGCAAGCAAACTTAATAAAATTTATATAGGACCATCTCGGGAGTATACCCTTTCGAACTAAAAAATAATTTTTAAAATCGGTTCACAAACGGCGGAGTAATCGGTGAACATACATAAAAAAAAAAAAAAAAACAATCATCCGAACGTAGTACCTCCTCCTTTTTTGAAGTCGGTAAAAATAACTTTAATGTTCTTTCTTGTATGTATGACACATGTTTAGCAAATAAAATATTATCTTATCTATCTTATCTATCTTATCTATCTTATCTATCTTATCTTAATGTCGGAAGTCGATGACAGAAAACGAAAATTCAAAACCAAATACCGGACTTCCGAGATTAAAGTTATCTTTCATACAGTGTTTTTTTTGGAAGTCGCTTGTTTTTTTTTTTGTAAAAAGTTTTTATTATAATGCGACACACACAGTATGTTAACGTGTACAGAGTGTTCCTTTTACGTTTAAATTTAATCGTTTTGTGAACATACCACGACAAAATTTTTTTTTTTTTTTTTGTAATATTTTTTTGGCTTGTATACACGCTATACTATTGCAGGTTAACGGGAACGCCCTTTGTTAGTTAAAATACTAATAAAAACTTTATAAACAAAAAAAAAAAAAACAACCGAAATTATTTCTGCTTCGCGGCCGGACTATAACACAGGCTGATAACTAACTTACCATCATCCTTCTTGTTAATCTCAATGAAGTTCTCAATATAACTAACATCTTTAACTAAGAGATCAGTGCTCAGATCTGGCTCACAGAGGAAAGAGGACTCTTCTGGCAAAGTTTCGTTCTTAACATTCGATTTGCGCCCTCTTCTGCGTCCTGGGAGAAGAATACACATTGGTTAACAAGCTAATTATGTAAATTATAGATAATTATGCAACTGTTATATAATAAGGGGTATTATAATAGTATCACATGAGTGTTTTAATACCTAATCATTTATAGTAGCATACAAGACTTTATCTACACCCATGCTATAAATCCTCTATAAAAGTTTCTGAAACAGTTAGCTTATTGCCAACATTAAAACAACCAGTGTCATAGTAACCATAATATCATCCAAACGGGTGTTATAATTTTGTACTGAATTTCATAATGCAACTGATTTCAAAAAAAGAACACTGTCATTCACGAGCGTTTCACTAACAAAAACCGTAATATAAAAACAAAACAGATTCGAATTCGAAAAATTCGAATTCACGTCGTACCGCGCCATTTTTGTTCGACATTGGTATTGCAAAGAAACTTTTATAGAAGATTCATATCATGGGTGTAGATAAAATCTTGTATGCAACTGTAAATAATTAGGTATTAAAAAACTCATGTTTTAATACCCTTTATTATATAACAGTTGCATAAATAACTATCAGTCGTGGGTTAAAAAATATACAAAACCCGTGCCATTATAGAAACTAATTGAAAATGGCGGCCGAAACAAAGGCGTTTTTCATGCTTTTTCACTCGCACACTAGTCCTGCACGGGTTTTGTCTACGAAAGAATAGACAAATACAGATAAACAATCACAATCCGTCATTTTGTCTATTCTTCCGTCGAAAAAAAAACCCTTCTACAATGATCATGCTACGCGTGGTTTCTTAAATGTGCAAGTACAAGGTACGATTAGCGGCTCCATTTCCATTTTTTTAAATTTAATGGCGCGGATTGTAATAGGGCAGATGAGAATGGATCCCATTTAAATCCCCGAAACATCGTAAATCGTATGGGTGTAATGACCCCCTCAATCAATCTGCCTAGCCTTTTTCCAACTATGTTGGGATCGGCTTCCAGTCTCAACGTTACATACGTGAGACTGGAAGCCGATCCCAAGTCTAACCGGATGCAGCTGAATACCAGTATTTTACATGGAGCGACTGCCTATCTGATCTCCACAACCCAGTAACTGGGTAATACGATACCCCTTGGTAAGACTGGTTGACCGTAACGACTGTCAAAGATCCACGAATGACAGCCGGGACCAACGGCTTAACGTGCTTTCCGAGGCACGGAGGAGTCTCGGTATGTAAAGATAGCAGCACAGCGTTGCTTATTGTTGATTCATCTTCCAAACACGAACATTATTTGTAACTAGCTGCGCCCCGCGGTTTCACCCGCGTAAGTCTCGATCCCGTGGAAATATCGGGATAAAAAGTATCCTATGTGTTAATCCAGGTTATAAACTATCTGTTTGCCAAATTTCATCCAAATCCATTCAGTAGGTTTTACGTGAAAGAGTAACAAACATCCATCCATCCATACTTACAAACTTTCGCGTTTATAATATTAGTTAGGAAGTTAGGATTTCATCCAAATCCATTCAGTAGTTTTTACGTGAAAGAGTAACAAACATCCATCCATCCATCCATACTTACAAACTTTCACGTTTATAATATTAGTTAGGAAGTTAGGATTTCATCCAAATCCATTCAGTAGTTTTTACGTGAAAGAGTAACACACATCCATCCATCCATCCATCCATACTTACAAACTTTCGCGTTTATAATATTAGTTAGGATTTCATCCAAATCCATTCCGTATTTTTTACGTGAAAGAGTAACAAACATCCATCCATCCATACATGTATTTCTTTTTTTATTTTCAATCAGTTTTTTAATTTATTAAGTATATTATGTTTCTAGCGTATGACACTCGTGGGTTGCAGCTGAAAATCAGCGTCAGGTGGTACACTGTGTGTTGCCATCTGACAATATGCTGAGCTGAGGCCCTTTTGGCATTGTAATGACTGTTTTCTGTTTTTTTTTAGTTTTAAGGTGTATATTTGTGTGACAATGCCAATAAACGCATTTTTCTTTCTTTCTTTTTCTTTCATAGTTACAAACTTTCGCGTTTATAATATTAGTTAGGATTAGGATTATGGCGTCACGTACCCTTAGGAGCGTCAGGTTTCTTCTTGACTGTATCCTGTTCAGGTTTGTGCCTCTTTTTATTTTTCTGCTTATTCTGGTTTCCGTCTGAAGGGTCAAATAAACTGAAGAAGGAATCCATGGCTCTGTAACAATGAAAATAATAAATCTTTATAAATAAATGAATAAATAAATCAAAGTTTATTTCAGAAAACTTCAAAACTTCCAGTTCTTTTTTTATGAAAGTGAGAAAAAATCTTTTGATCAACATAACCTACTCGTACACTGATACCACAGATATTATAATACTACGTACAGATACCCAATCCCATACAAAGAAATGACACCACCCTAAGTCTGGCAATTGAGCTGGCTATTTTTCTTCCCCATTTTTTTAATAGATGGCAGCATCATCGACTCACTAATTGCCAGAGACCGTAGTTTTAAAACGCCATCTAGGAGTCTTGCCTAGGTACGAGGCAAGACTCCAGGATTTTTTGTTCCTTTTTTTACGTTTTTTTCTTCTAAGATAAGATAAGATAATATGTTTATTTGCATAAAACATGGTATAAAGGGGTGTTAAATAATACTATAAAGCACAAACATGTTTAGCTAGGTTATAACAAAGCATGCAAAATACTTAAAATTAAGCAAGTAGACAAGGAGCCATCAATAGTGAATAGAACATCAAAATTTTTTGTCAACAAATTCCTTTAAGCTATAAAAACTATGTTCGAGCATCCATTTGTAAAATTGAACTTTAAACAATTTTGAATGTAAGTTTTTAAATTGCCTCGGTATTTTATTATACATGCGCACACACATTGCTAGGCAGTTTTTATTATACTTAGTTAGGCGAGGCAGATCATTCAACACAAGTTTATACGGATCTCGTCTGTTCCGAGGATTGACATCATTTGCAGTCTTAAATAATTGTTTATTTTTCATTACAAACATACATATTTCGTAAATATAAAGTGACGGTAACGGTAACAAACCAAGTTTCCTAAATATTGGTTGACATGAGTCATCAGGTTTTAGTCCACAAATTGATCTCATGCACTTTTTTTGAGCGATGAATACTCTTTGGAAGTCGGTGCTGTTGCCCCACATTACAATCCCATAACGTAGTAATGATTCAACGTATGCACGGTAAGATATTACAGCAGTTTTTACGTTAGTTACATTTTTGACTTGTTTAAGTGCATATACAAATTTATTTATTTTAGTGCTAATATTATCTATGTGTTCTTTCCAATTTATATCTTTATCTATTATTACACCCAAAAATCTTGTATGCGTTACTTCTTTTATTTTATCAATATTAAGTTTTATGTCATTTTTGTGATTATTAGATTGATTAAATTGAATGTAAACTGATTTATCTAAATTTATCTTTAAATGATTAATGTCAAGCCAATGAAGTAATTTGTTAATTGTATTATTAATGTCAAACTCATGATCTAAAATGGTATTATGTTTTTTATTAGATGTCACCTGTCTTCCTAGGCGTTCAATTCTTATATTTCTACGTAAAGTACTAGATAAAAAAAAATGTTGTTTGATTTTCCTTAATGAAACGACTAAACGTTTCAAGTTTAAAGTGACCTGTCATCACTTTAGTAAAACGCCATCTATTGCAAAGAGCTCTCAACCAAATGTTTAACAGATAGCTACTTTATCATTCTAAGGATTCGAATTGAAGTAAAAGGATTAATTTAAGTTTTTTGTTGAAAATACGAGATTTATGAGTGTAAATACATAAATCAGCATAAAACAAAGATGTTTTGATTTTTACTAATATTACTATAGCCAAAATTTGCCGTATAATGCTTTTTAGTAATTGTTAATTTCATAATTGTTACATTATGCTGCCATCTATGATTTTTTTTCAAGACTAATTATAATTTGTTCGAGTTGGGACCCCATGCTGATACCTATTGTAAAGGTAAAGTTTGTGAGTTTGAATGTAGGGGGTAATCTCTGAAACTACTTATTCATCCGATTTCAAAAGTTCTTTCACATACAAAGCTATACACTATTTTCAATTGCCATTATATTGTATGTGTCTTTGCTTATCAATTTTCGTTTTTTGCCACCGACTTCCGAAAAGTTATTTTTCACTCATTAGTGTTTTTTTTTTAAATCGCATGTTTTTTTTTTTTAGAAAGTTTTTATTTTTCACTTTTTAGTTGTACATACCTACCCCACACAAATTAGAATACCATTACCTGCTATGCAAATAACAGTGGCGGAGTCACTTATGACACAGATATTATAATACTACGCTTATGATATCGTCTACATTAGTGTTTTTCAACCTGGGGGTCGCGACCCCCTGGGAGGTCGCGAAGCCTCTTTACCCCTAAAGAGGCTTCGTGACCTCCTAGGGGGTCGCAAAGCTCTATAGGGGAGTTGCAAAAGGTTGGGAAAGCTACTGCAGTAAAAAAAAACAATAAAGTTTAAAAAGATTTATTAAGAAAATTGTTAACTAAAGGACATAACCATTTGTATCAAATAAACAAAATATCGTGGCATCGGCTCTGGTAGTACGTATTCGCGTAAATTGCGTTAGCTATTGGCGACCCATTCGATGTAAAAAAATGTGTTTTACGTACTTAATTACTTATGTATTTTCGAACCCTAATTTATGAAAATGAATAAATATGTTGGATTGAATATTTGTCACAAAATAAAATACATTAACAAAAAGCAACGGGTAATAAACGTAAAACGGTCGCGAAATATTGCTTCATACTAAAGGGGCCGTGTCATGAAAAAGGTTGAAAAACATTGGTCTACATAGACTAAGTGGGAAACATAAGTAATATTGAAGCTTACTCAAAAACTACGCAAGCAAAGTTAATAAAATTTATATGGGACCACCTTTCAAGCATGACGTAACAAACAAAAAAAGAATCATCAAAATCAAAAACATACAGATGAAAAAAAAAATAACCATAATTACAGACGAATTGAGAACCTCCTTCTTTTCGAAGAAGTCGGTTAAAAATAAACAGCTGATTTCTTATTTTAGATAATTCCCCAGATTTAGCAGAGACAAAAATAAAATTCTATCTGTGGCATGTGTTTTTTTGTTCAAAGTTGGCAATGGTTTGACGTAAAATTGGCGGGAATTTGGCAATCTTTGTCGTTGTTGACTGTCGCCGATTTTTTTTTATAATACTACGATGTAAGTGCCAAATTGTCAATTGAATTACTTACTTACAAAATTATTATAGCTATGTTGTCTTTGCGTAAAAATAGCAACTACGATTTTAAATAAACATTATAATTTGCATGTCTAGATAAGGGTCAGCCCAAACAGAGGAGCATAAATGCTCAAGGTCGAGCATGCCAGAACACGCCACAGATAGGTAATTATTTCATCAAAGATATCATGCATGCTTTTTGAACTCTATTTTGGTAGTGATTGAGTGCATTATCAATTTATCAGTGAAAAATTTCTCGACTCTGAGTGAAAGCAAGGTAGTGACTCTCACTAAATAGTACACACGTAACCGTCATATCATAATAATCATCAACCGATTAGTCGGTTGGTTTCTAAAGCAGTCCACTGCTGGACATAGGCCTCTCCTGGATTTCCAGCAACTCTCATCCAGCTGCTGCTACCAGCGACCCTGCGAAGATCGTCGCTCCACCTAGCCTGAGGGCCACCGTCCTACCTCACGTTTGCAGCGATAAACGTCTCATACGCGCTCATTCATAATTATATTTTAATTCAGCCTATAAGACATTATTTCAGTAACAATTTTCAACAACATGAGCTCCTGGGTTTTTCTACAAGGCACTGCTGAGTAGCAGCCATGAATCTTTATGTTCGTTGATGGCACTAGGCTTGCCTCTATTTAAAATATTACTGGCGAAATGTGGGTGTACACCGCAGCCTAACCCTTCGGGGATTACAGGCGTGATGTTATGTTAAATTTGCTTTTCACAATAAAAACTTTTCAAAAAAAAAATGACTTCCAAAAATAAGAAAAAAGTGAAAGTGGAAAGTGAAAAAGTGGGAGTCACACGTGTTAGGGCATAAATCGAACAGATTACGTGTGACTCCGGATTTTTAATTTGTCTGTCTGTGGTGCCTTGTTTATATCTTTTAAGTCGTAGTTGGGTTTTAGTTTTTGTTACTTGATTTTTTTTAAAATACTTTTGGGGTTATAATATATATATTTTTGAAATGTGCTCATTAAGCCCTTTCATTTGATACCCAACATGGTACGATTAAAGCATATTTTTTTTTAAGTTCCTCACTTTATGTCCTCTAGAGGGCGCCATTTTTAATTTAATGTGACTTCAGATAGCCTATAACCAGCGGACAATCACGACGCTTCTAACGATACCTCATTTGTCAAATTGTGATAAGTGGTTTGGAAGATAGGAGGGAACAGATGAACATACATACATACATACATACATACATACATACATACATACATACATACATACATACATACATACATACATACATACATACATACCGGTCAAAATCATAACCCTCCTTTTTCTTCGCCGTAGTCGGGTAAAAATAACTTTTATTTCGGTGTCGGAAGTCGGTGTCGCTTTTCAATTTTCGTTTTTTGCCACCGATTTCCGATTTTTTTTTTACCTAATCTAAAAAAAAAAATTCTACCTAAAAAAAATTATTTCTATCGAAAAGTAAGAACACAAAATTTCACATTTATAAAATCCGCGGAAACCACAAATTAAATAACTTGACCGTAAATTTGAAGCCTAATAATACATGAGAGAGAGAGAGGCCATCGTTCTGTCCTTTTTCCGTATCCGTTCTCCCTCCTTGTCGCGTACTATCGCCTTCTCTGTCTCTCCTCCCACCACCACTAGCAGTTGCAAACGTCGGTTTGCTTTTGGACTTGCCTCATTGACGTCGTTGTTCCTGTCCTGACAACACCGGATAAAGCAAGGTAAAAACAATTTACCTATCTTAGAGTGAGCACTAACACTATTGTCCAATTTACAGTTTCAATAAGTACTAAAGAAAGTTTTGGAACTATAATAATTGTTGAATCTTTAAAACCATCAACATTATTTTATAAACCGAATACTTTGTACATCTGTACTTCTATTTTTTGTGTTTAAACTCTTAACGGTGTTACCGTTCGCGTTTTAGTAATATCGAATATTATTAATGTACCCTCCTTTTTATTATTTTTCTTTATTTTTTCGTAAAGTTATTTGAATTGTATTTCAGCGCATGAATTATAATAATGAGTGATCAAAATATCTTACCGAACCTAAATATGAGCACTCAAGATATAAATAAAGATAGTAACGTGGAATCTCGAAAAAGAAAACGCCGTGTTCGTGAATTAAGTAGCTCAACATCAAGTTCTAGTTCAAGTTCTAGTAGCTCTAATAGTTCATCAAACCATAAGCGTTCTCGTCGTTCGCGTAAAAGAAACAAACGTAGTCAAAGAGACCGTAAATTAGAAAAGTTAATCGAAGAGGTAACCGATCTTAAGAAAAATTTTGTACATCGTGCTAGTGAACTTGATCGCGGATCAATATATGAACATGATCGCGGATCAATATATGAACATGATCGTGAAGATTGTTTAGATGATAATGTAAGCCGCCAGCTGTATTGCGATGATGTATCTATAGATGAACCGGATAATTCTGAATTAGGCCCGGAAATTTCATTGTCAATAGGGACGAAAATAAAAGATCCTGATATCTTAAAGACACCCAGTGCTTATTTAGAAATATTGAAAAATATTCAACGTTTAGACGATCCCGATTGGACAAATGTGAGGTATTCCGAAGTACAAAAAAATTATAGACATACCCCCGGTTTCACGGAACTCGATGCGAATGATGAGTTAAAACGTTATGACACCTCGCGCTCTTTAATTAATATGGAAAAAGCTTTTGGGTCATTGTCTTTCGCACTTATTAAGCAAAAAGAACAGCTGCAAACGGAGCTTCGCTCATTTTTAAGCTGGACTAGGCAAACAGATAATCTAAACCCTGATACGATTAGTGAAAAAATTACGGATATTTTTGTAAATGGTGAGTACGCTAGAATTTCTAGCGATACCTTACAAATGATTTGCGGACACCGCGCTGAATGTATTCAGCAGCGAAGAGAAACTATTTTGGCTAGTGTAAAGGATCCCCTGCACAAGAGCATAATGAGAAAAATTCCACCGTCGTGTCACAATCTTTTCGGAGCTGAGCGACTTACTTCTACGTTAGAAAAAGCAGGAGGCGTGAATAAAGTATTCTGGCCTCGTGAAAAGGATCGCGCTACTGCACCGCAGCAAACCGATCCCAGCACATCTACGACTCAGCGAAAGTTATCACTTCCGAGTCAGGGAAAGGTGACCTATAAACATATGGGGCATACCTCTTCAAGAGCAAATAATACACCTTTCTATAACAGCGGCAAGCCCTTTCGAGGCCGAGGCGGTAAGCAATCAAATTACCGCAGATCTAATGATGATGCAAATACCAGACGCAAAGCCTCTCCCTCATCCCACCGGGATAGGAGAGGAAATTCACGCAGATTTTGACTCAACGAGTTCGTTTCGCGCCGGTCAACTGCGGCTTTTTCACAACCAGTGGAAGAAAATGGGCGCACCAGATTACATATTAAAAATAATATCCGGCTACCGAATTCCGTTTGTACGAAAGCCTCCACTACATATGCCCAATCTACAAAATTCAGTACAGTCGACGCCTCATTCCCCAGAAATGGACCAGATCATTCACAAAATGATATCAGAAGAGGTGCTTACAGTCATGCCACTGACTCCAAGTTTCATTTCACCAATGTTTCTGGTGCCCAAAGGAGACGGGAATTTCAGACCCATTTTCAATCTCAAAGCCCTGAACCGATACGTCGACGCCTCCACCTTCCGGCTGATCAATATTTTCAGAATCCCAGATTTCCTTCAACCAAACGATTGGATGGTGAAAATAGACCTATCCCAAGCCTATTTTCATCTACCAGTAACAGAGGCTCACAGGAGGTTCTTACGACTAGCTTACCAAGGCCAATTGCTTCAAATGAACTGCCTTCCCTTCGGGCTCAGTTCAGCACCGAAAACCTTTGCCTCCTTGAGCAATTGGATTGCCCAGACTCTTCGAGACCGCGGTATACGTGTCGTAATTTATTTAGACGACTACCTGCTAGTCGATCAAAATTACGATACACTGGTGAGTCATGTCAAAACAACGGTGGACATCCTAAAATATTTAGGATGGATGATAAATTGCAACAAGTCTATACTACAACCAAGACAAGCAATAGAGTATCTGGGCATAATATGGGATCCGTGGAAGAACATAAAATCACTTCCAATAAAAAAGTGCCTGAAAATGAAAACCATGATCACTCACTTGATCAACAAGCAAAAAGCATGCCTAAAGGAATTACAAAGCATCATAGGAATGATGAACTTTGCAAGCTTTGTCGTACCTCGGGGAAGGATAAATTTTCGTCAAATTCAAAGGCTATGTATCAGCATGTTGCACCTGAAACCTACTACAAAGAATTCACTGCCCGAGGCTGCCCAAAGGGACTTACAATGGTGGCAAAATTATCTCGAGACTTCGTCTCCTATCCATGTCTCCCATCCAACACATTACATTGTCACCGATGCATCAGACAACGCCTGGGGTGCTTACATAAACAACATCTATGTGTCCGGCACTTGGAAAGCAGAAGAAAAACTTCTTCATTGCAACCAAAAGGAGATGCTTGCGATCCTAAAAACGATTCAACATTGCGGTCAGAGCCTGTACAAAGCCATTCTACACGTTCAGTGCGACAACAGGACCGCGGTATCGTATCTGAGGAACGAAGGCGGTACAAAATCTTTAGCGCTAATAAACCTGACCTACCAGATTTTGCAGCTTGTAGATTCTTACCAGATTCTCTTCACCATTTACCACATTCCGGGCGTATACAACGTAGAAGCGGACAGATTATCGCGACTGCAGAGACTACCAGAGTGGCACTTACTCCCTCGAGTAACGCGCCTAATATTTACCCGATGGGGAGCCCCGGTGATAGACTTGTTCGCATCTCAGCGAGCCCATGTAGTCTCCAGGTACTGCACTCTAGATCATCAGGATCAGCAAGCCGAATTTCAAGATGCTTTCAGCCAGATCTGGGACTACCCATTGGCATGGATTTTCCCGCCACCATTCCTGATACCCAAAGTGCTGATCCATCTGAACAAATGTCGAGGAATATTTCTGATAGTGGCCCCGAAATGGGACCAAGTCTTTTGGAGACCGGACCTAAAGAATCGGGCAACAGACCGCCCTTGGACGATCAGGAACCTGAGCAAAGTGCTAGTAGACACTTCAACCAACAAACCCCCTCACAAGGCCAACGAAATGACGTTGGAGGTTTGGAGATGTGGGGGTGGAACGAAAAACTGAGTGACTGGACAACCCAACAAAAGCATCTTCTCATGAAAAGCTGGCGATCGTCTACTATAAAAACATACAATCCAGCCTGGGTTCGTTGGATAAAATGGGCTAAGCTTAATCATATTTCTGTAAGCGAGCCAACCGGTTCGGCACTTGCTAGATTTTTAGCTGATCTTTACCAAAATGATGGGCTCTCTTACAACACTATACTTGTCCATAAAGCTGTAGTTTCAACTTTATGTTGTCCAGAGTCATCAGAACGGCTAAGTGGGCATCCTTTGGTCAAGCGAATATTAAAGTCTATAGCACTAGCTATTCCAAAACCCTCAAAGACCCCGGTTTGGGATGTTAACCAAGTTGTATCTTTACTATGTCAACAGAACCCTGATACAGATAAAGTTTATGAGGTATCGAAACACACAGCATGCCTCCTATTACTGTGTTCTGGTCGTAGGGTCCATGACCTGACCCTCTTGAGCATAAATTCTAATAACTGCGAAATTACTAATGATTATGTTATCTTTTGGCCAATATTCGGCTCCAAAACTGATTCCGCAATTTATCGTCAATCAGGTTGGAAGTTAATGATCAATAAAGATAATAAATACTTAGATCCAGTACATTGGATTTTAAAGTTGATTTCAGTTGGAGAAAACAGGAGAAGTGAAGCTAAATGTGATAATTTATTTGTTACTGTGTATGGTAAAGCTCGACCTGCTTCACGTTGTGTTATAGCTAACTGGGTTAAAAAAGTATTAAATGATGCTGGGATTGAAGCACCAGCTGGAAGTTTTAGGTCTGCTGTAGCTTCAAAAAGTTGGAATGAAAACTGCTCAGTTGATAAAATTCTCTCCAGAGGCAATTGGAGATCAGAAAACACATTTAGGCGATTTTACTGTAAAGAAATAAAGAAAACTGAAGTTCAAAATTCTGTTTCTAATTTGTTTAATGCAGTGTGATTTATTCAAACTCAATTTTTTTTTTTTTTTTTTTTTTTTTTTTTATGATTTGCTTGTGTACCTGCTTGCACATGTATAAAATTAATTGAGCGAGTCGCTTGGTTTCCGGCCATTTATTACCTAAGTTGTAAAGGATACTTACTTTTGTTATTATTCTGAAAATAAAACTATTGTATTTTGTATTCCTTATTTTTATTTTTAGCACCTCTGTAACAACTTTCTTTTAGTTACAAGTATGCTATATGTATCTTTAACCTGCCTGTGCGTTAATTATTATATAATATTATATCTTTTGACTAAGGGACCATTCCTTTTCATTGTTGTGTGATCTAAATCTTCAATCTAATAATCACATTGACGTCTCCACCACCACCAGGCGATAACAAACACGTCTCTCATGTATTATTAGGCTTCAAATTTACGGTCAAGTTATTTAATACAAACGTTTTACCTGAAATAAAACGTAAATTAAATTACTTACCTAAATTTGAAGCCTAATAACCTAAATTCTGCCTGGTTCTACAACGACTTCAATGAGGCAAGTCCAAAAGCAAACCGACGTTTGCAACTGCTAGTGGTGGTGGGAGGAGAGACAGAGAAGGCGATAGTACGCGACAAGGAGGGAGAACGGATACGGAAAAAGGACAGAACGATGGCCTCTCTCTCTCTCATGTATTATTAGGCTTCAAATTTAGGTAAGTAATTTAATTTACGTTTTATTTCAGGTAAAACGTTTGTAATCTATTATCTAAACTGCGTTCACAATTTATGTGATTCCGGAAAAATTACATCATTGTCCACACATAAAGCTTAGTTCCCACCAAAACTTCACTATTTTATGACATATTCAGTAAACTTTTAACATTCTGAATTTACTTACTTAATTAACACAACCATACAGTCGATATTTGTGTAATGCAAATTGGAAACAAGCATTTGAATAAAGGACATGACCAGTTCCTGCACTCGAATTCAGGAACTTGTGCAGGATTACAGTGTATACACTATGATTTAAAAATTAAGATCTAATTTATCATGGATAAATTATACCGAATAAAGCCAAGGTTAAAATATCTGCAAAAACAGTAGTTTAATTGCTTCCGCTATTCTTTTAGAGTGCGTTTCATCCTATGCCGTAGTGTTGGTTCCCCTGTTGTATGACGAATTTTGTACGTTACGGCGCCACCTAATAGGTCCGTTGTTAAAGTGCCAACATTACGGCATAGGAACTTTATTAATGAAAAGCACTCTATAAGTTCCATTGTATCCATAATCATCCGGTAACCATAATAAGCTAAACAGTATGGGGAAAAATAAAATAAGAACGAGTTATTTTCGATCAAGAGAATAAATGACATGGAATAATGCATGTTTTGTTTTTGATTAATTTGATTTATTTACATTTTATAATCTAAGTTTGCACGCCTACAGGTTAGGTTTTTATTGACATTTGGTGTATAAAGGACTGTTATTTCTTTGACAATGCATCTGGCATTAGTGGCGGGACCAAAGGCACAATGTAGGAATCTTTTTCATAAAATCCCCAATTAATCGATTAGAGTCAAAGCATGAAATCGATTCACAAAAAAAATATTTTTGAAAAATATATCAATTCAAAAATATTTTTATAACTGTGTTTGATTAATAATAACATAACATAACATCTCGCTTCTAATGCCTGAAGGGAGAGATGTACCTCAATAATTCGCCACGCCTTTAATTATTTTAATTTACATTCTGACATAGCGGTTCGATTGCATGTGAGCCAGCAAAACTTAATAAAGCAGCGTTTATTTGGGGAAAGGGTGGCAATGCATCAGCAAAAACCCTGCTATGGGCGGCGGTGATTGCCTAATTCCCGTATCTAAAAACGTTCAAATTCAAGTCGCAATCTCATCTCAGCGACAATTATTGTCAAAAACTCGATTACCACAACGCCTAGCGCCATCTCATATCGAAAACCAGAGTTATTTAATGAATATTTATCTTTATTTTTCTCAGTTTCCTGATCTTTTAGACTCGTGAAACTTTTTTGTCTGGAGACTGTAGAATACAACAATTGCAAAAATAAAACAATATTTGCTGCACATTGATTTCGACACCTATGCCGGGCGCCCATAGTCCCACTGGTCATGTCATTTGCTTTCAACAATAAAAAAATTTCAAAAAAAAAAATGACTTCCAAAAATAACAAAAAAGTGAAAAATAACTTTTATTTCGGTGTCTTTGCTTTTCAATTTTCGTTTTTTGCCACCGATTTCCGATTTTTTTTTTAACTAATCTAAAAAAAAAATTTCTACCTAAAAAAAAATATTTCTATCGAAAAGTAAGAACACAAAATTTCACATTTATAAAATCCGCGGAAACCACAAAATCTATTATCTAAACTGCGTTCACAATTTATGTGATTCCGGAAAAATTACATCATTGCCCACACATAAAGCTTAATTCCCACCAAATTATTTATTCATTCAGTAATTTAACTTATTTATTCAGTAATATTTTTACATTCTGAATTTACTTACTTAATTAACACAACCATACAGTAGATATTTGTGTAATGTAAATTGGAAACAAGCATTTGAATAAATTTGACATACGAAATGACAATGCATTAACACAAAGCAGGAAAACTTAGATTATAATTGTCAGGAAAAGAACAATTTCGATTTTAATTTTCCTTATATGAAACGCCTCTTCAGAACAGCCCAGATAATTATAATTTTATTTGTTCACTAGCTTCTACCAGCAACTTCGTTCGCGTGGAACTGCGGAAGTCATAAGATACACAACAAACATGTAACTAGTATAAACTACTAAAATAACACCCACAATTTTATAAAACTCTCGGCCCCCAACCCACCACGTCGCATCGCATCGCCGCGCTATTACTTCGTTTTCGCTTAGCGTTCTTTTTTATTATTTATTCGTTTTGCTCGGCTATAATATTCCTCATGAAATGGGCTATGAAAAAAAATTTTTTTAGGCTTTATTATATTATAGTAGTATTAAAAGTATAAATATAAGCAAAAGTAGTATGTAAGGATCGTATCAGGTAGCATTCAGTAGCCTCTGTCTACCCCCATGGGAAGAAGGTTTGAGTTTATGAATTGTAAATATAAGTATACATATTTCCTCTATAGGAGCTCGTGGCTAAGTAATAACAGCCGCTCGGGTCGATCCATCAGGTTAAGCTACGCTTGCCGAGGTTGGTCCGTGGATGGGTGACCATTTTCACACATCGAGACTCCTCCGTGCCTCGGAAAGCACGTTAAGCCGTTGGTCCCGGCTGTCATTTGTGGATCTTTGGCAGTCGTTACGAGTCGTCAGAAGCACGAAAGTCTGATAACCAGTCTAACCAAGGGGTATCGTATTACCCAGATAGGTACTGGGTTGTGGAGGTCAGATAGGCAGTCGCTCCATGTAAAATACTGGTATTCAGCTGCATCCGGTTAGACTGGAAGCCGACCCCAACATAGTTGGGAAAAGGCTAGGCAGAAGAAGACATATTTCCTCTATACCTACAGTACTCACTTACTTATCAGTTTCATATAAATGAGTTTATTATCTGATATTGTTGAGTATGTAGATTGTATACAAATATACAATAACATTTAGTTTATAGTGAGTCAGTGACCAAAGTCAATTACTGTAATCTAGGGTTGCCACACATTCAAGATAAGAATCAAATGGTGACAATCTCGAGTGCCTAGACAAAATCAAACTGGTTGCTTATTTAATTACATAATTTATTATTTTTATGTCAATTAATTCTACATTGTATGCGAAAGTCCTTTATTAATTTGTAACTATTGAATATTTTTATTCTAGGTACATCATCTTCACATAAATATTATAAAACATTTTAACAGAGCAACTATGGAGGTTCTCGCTCATTTTTCTACATACATAACTTTTAGAAAAGCCTAGAACCAATTCAATTATTTTTGTTGTAAATTTTGATGTTCAGAAGCGCTTTTTATGTGCCTATTTGAAATAAATTATATGACTTTGGTAAACAACAAACAAAACGTTTTGAAATAGGCCTACACTTTGTATTAATAACAACTTACAAGTAGGTAATATTTTTATCAAAGTTGTAAAACCACAATATTACCACAAAACAGTACTTATAGAAATTACTCACTAGAGTTTTTAAATAAAAATATTGTGCAATAGTTGCACAATACAATACAATTCAATTGTAACAGTATAAGTTTTGTACGAGTGAGTGAGTTAGAAGATAATAATATAATACCATTCCTTTAGCATTTTTTTGTGGCCATAAGTTAACCAATGGCAGACAAAAAAAAAATTGTGGGTAAAAAAATAAATCTGAAGAAATAACATCTGATTTAAAATACAAATTGGTTAGCAAATTGATTTGTTTCTTTTAGAATTATTGTATGAAAGCTACACTAAATTAAATATATAATACTATATTAGAGTTCAAGTGCCATAATACAGGCTGATATTATAAGGGCTGGCTTTGTTTCTATTTTATGTTATTGCAGCTGTTTAATTTACATAGCATTTAGATTCGCTTCTTATAGTTAAAAGTAGAGCAATTGCCTTTCTTTTATGCAAAAATTAATTACATCCTGAATGCCCTCTCTTTCATAATTATCATACTATCAAGGTCTTTTGAAAGATAAACCAGAATAGCCCGCGAATTATTAAACATATAGTCGGAAGTCTTAACCAAAAGAACGAACTCAGAAAAAGTGAATACATTTTTTAAATTGTTTTTTTAATCTTTATTTTAATAAATTCTAGTAGTGCAAAGGTACTCACACAAACAGCTGTTATGATACCCAAGGTCACTGCTTCACTAGCTTGTTGCCAACGCAAGTTCTCAGACTATTGTGAGTCAACAAACACAAACAGAGGAACACAGCCAAATTATTTACAGTGACGTAAAATTACAATTTATTACAACTGATCAAATATTATTGTTCAACACATTGGTAGTCGCGCGACAGTCTCTACGCAATTAAACGTAACGTCACACATAAAGGAACTAATGTTATTATAGGGAAATGAATAAGGCTTTTGTTTTAATTCCGATAAGATAATTTCGTTACGGTTGCGAAAATTTCGTCATGAATTGCATTTCACTGGACATTTTGACAGTTTACAACCATAACATCACTTGTTTTTGAGATGGCAAGGATTCTTTGAATTAAAGAGACGTTCAGAAACAACTGATCGTAAAATAATGGGATTTGGTAAAAATAAACCTGGTGCTGATAAACGTTTTATTGCAATAAATTAGAATTAACAGGCATATTTAGGTAAGCAGAGACACTAAAACACATTCAAAATTCATTACTTTGAATTAGTAAAATGATAGCGTCGGTTTATTATTTCACAATCTATTATTATATCTTTGATTATAATGATTTCAGGACACACCCTTTACTGAAGTTGCCATTTTGAAAGTAAATATTTTCTAGAGCTTGTTTTCCTATTATATCGTAAAATAAATAAAAAATAAGTATGCAGAACAATAGTCCAATATACTTGCTAAAACATCCAACTAAACAGTAATCTTAACATACATACACGTATATTTGAGCACAAACATTGTCCTAACGCATAAACCCAGCTTTATTTTTTTTTATCTGTGGAAATTCACTGTCAACCAAGTGTCAATGTCAATGTCAAATTCTGTTGGCGGAAAGTCGCGGCGCGGTTTCAGCAGTCAGAAAAACAAGTTAAAAGTTAAAAATGTCAATACAAGTGGAAAATAACTTAAAAAAAGATGAAAACACAGAAATATTTGAACAAAAAGCTCATTATATGGCTTGTTCAATTGCATCCGACGGCCCTGCGAACATTAACAAATATTTTGAGCCTTATGTTGCTGACGATAGTGGAGGTAAACAAAACAATGAAACCTTTTATTTTTTATCATAATTCACCAGTTAAAATGCCCTTGTAATATAGAGCAAGTTTATTACACGTAACCTCAGACCAACAAAAAAGGTCCTTTTTTGTTGGTCTGAGCACGTAACCTGTATTTTTACTGTAGATTTAGGTCAGTGAATGTTTTCGGAAGATCGACCGACACTTAGAAAAGTTCGCCCGCTAAAATCGAATTTTGTTGGTCTGAGACCGACACTTAGAAAAGTTCGCAAAAAAACTCCGCCCCTAAGACTGCCCTCTGGCTGGAGTCAGCGCAACATGCCTTCTTCTTCCATAGTTAATTGATTCAGGCGTGACTTTGCGGAAATCCATTATAAAATACAATAGACGTAGATATATTTAATAAACCCACAACCCAGGCGATCAATTTGCTGAACGCTCTGATTGCTCAGGAGCCGGACGTTGACATATTTATGTGTAGCCATAAGTGTATGTTAAATGTTTGCATGAAGTTTTTTAGTTAAATGTTATGTTGTTGGCTTGCTGCACGCTTTGGTATTTACTGTTAGTGCAGCAAGCAATTGTTGTTAAATAAATAAATAAATAAACTATTCCGCTTAACTATTCTTCAAAAGTCATAAAAAACCCTGTAAGAACTGGATACAGAGCGCGTCCAGCGGTCCAGCACATTTTTAAATTATGGTGGTTAAAGAAACTCACATACATACATGAACCCTGTAAACATTACACTCCTTTTTGGGCAACCCGTCGTGTTCTGGTTTGCGACTGGTCAATCAACCATCATGAGAATGAGAGGTGAAACACGTGTCGATTTCTTACAGGGTTGTTTATGACTTCAAGATTAATTAAGCGGAATAGGTTACTAAATATGTCTATAATATTGTATTTTTTCTTACTTCTTCCATACTTCTCTATTAGTCGTTATCTCTGTAGTCACCCCATTTCTAGCCTAGCTAACTTTCACATAGTCCATTTTTAAAAGAGTAACGATGGAGTTTGTTGCCGGCTCTTCTCCATAGGAAACTACCAATTGGAACCGTGCACCTAGCTTCTGACGTTTCAGTGCCCATGTAGGTTTATGTGAAATAAAATATTTTGATTTTGATCGCTCCAGATTATCATCATTTATGTTGATTATTACAGAATTATCAGCATCATTTCGTGGATACCCATTGGCTGGTGAAAAAATGAGGCTTCCAGAAGGTTACACAGCTATTGTAGTCACAGAAGCAAAGAGGCCGCTTGCTGAAGACGCCGAGAGGAAGTTCCAGGTGATTATTTAGTTATAACATCATCCCTTTATTCCGTAAAGAGATAGGCAGAGGTTTACAGTACACCCAATGTGTAATAGGGGGCGAGCCTATTGCTATCAACCGTGCAAAAAACCAGGGACTGAGAAATTCATATAAAAAAAATTACAATAATGCCTGACCTGGGTTTCAAACCCAGGACTAGCTCAACAAGTGTGCTTGCAACCACTAGACCTTTGTTGCCACTAGTAGAGACCAACAAAGCGATCAAAATCATAACATCACTCCCGTAATCCCCAAAGGGTTAACCAGAGCCCTACCTAGCCCTACGAGTGTACCTATAACACACCCACATTTCACTAGTTAAGTTTTAGTAATAGGGGTATTACATGGGACAAGGACGAGCCTATTGCCATCAACCGGGCACAAACTCCAGACCAGACTCTGGGCTGTAACTGAGAAATTCCAGATAGAAAAACTCAATAAAACTACTCAATCTAGGACTCGAACCCAAGACCTCTTGCTCAGCAGTAGTGCTTGCAACCACAAACCAAGGAAGTAGTAAAATCAAAATGAATATACAACCTTATTTTTTGTTTATGCTAAACCCGAAAAGGGGTCATTGTACTCATCATTTTGAACAACTTTTTCAATGGGACCAAACTTGAAATCGCGAAAAAAAAATCTGCTGTTTCATACATTTGTGTTCACTTAAATCGACAAAATGTATGGAATAGCTGATTTTATTATTTATTTATTTTCTTCATTTATTTATTTATCACAAACACAACTAAATAATGTTGTATATACCACTACTTATGAGTGCACGTGTTTCTGTGACAAAGAAACCTATTTTCTTATTTTTTTTCTTTATATCTCATTATTCTATCTTTTAAGGTAACTGGCGGTTTCAAAGAATTCACAAATTGGAACTGGGACAAAAAGCCGTCTGAAAATGATAAAATAGTTGGAGCATTAGATTGGATACATATTGCTGACGCTGTGAGTACTTCCTTTGTTTTAATGCATTCATGACGATGCTGGAATACCTGAGAGATATTTCTCGACGGCATGTGAACACACAACAGGGGGTAATGGGGGAGTAACAAGGGGGTAATGGGTGTAATAAAGGGGTAACGGGGTAATAAGTGGTTAAAAGGGGTAAGGGGTAATAAGTGGGTAAAGGGGAGTAACAAGGGGGTAATGGGTGTAATAAAGGGGTAAGAGGGGTAACGGGTAATAAGTGGGTAAAGGGGAATAACAACAAGGTAAGGCTGTAATAAGAGGATAAGGGGTGTAATAAAGGGGTAAGGGCAATAAGTGGGTAAGGGCTGTAATAAGGGTATAAGGGGTGTAATAAGGGGGTAAGGGTGTAACAATGGGGTAAGAGGGGATAATAAGAGGGGAAGGTATTTGTTCTTCTAGGTTGTCCCCTCCCCCCGTTTGCACTCCTCATATCTGCCTTGTAAATACCTTTTGTTAGTCGCCTTTCATTCATCCTCTCATGAGCAAAACATCTAAGCATACTCTTTCTAATTTTTGTCACTACATCTTCTGATATCATTGTTTTTTTTTTGCAGTTACATGGAGAGGTCGATGGCTAAATAGATTAAGGTTGATGTGCTAGGGTGGCCCGCGAAATTCAAATTTTCTTACGTTTTTTCAATTTGCAGGGCAGTATCAGGTTAAAATATGATTCGCGTCTGTAACAAATATGGATTTACAGAATTATAAACATTAGAATCAGCAATACAATGTTAGAATAATCCTAAATGTCATGATTTCATGAAATAATCATTCAATATGATTATATGAACTTGTTATGGTCGCTAATCATAATTATTTAGATCATACAACTAGTAATTTACGGAGAAGCTCGTGGCTAAGTAATAACAGCCGCTCGGGTCGATCCATCAGGTTAAGCTACGCTTGCCGGGGTTGGTCCGTGGATGGGTGACCATTTTCACATATCGAGACTCCTCCGTGCCTCGGAAAGCACGTTAAGCCGTTGGTCCCGGCTGTCATTTGTAGATCTTTGACAGTCGTTACGAGTCGTCAGAAGCACGAAAGTCTGACAACCAGTCTACCAAGGGGTATCGTATTACCCAGTTACTGGGTTGTGGAGGTCAGATAGGCAGTCGCTCCATGTAAAATACTGGTATTCAGCTGCATCCGGTTAGATTGGAAGCCGACCCCAACATAGTTGGGAAAAGGCTAGGCAGATGATGGAACTAGTAATTTACAAATGTGTCAGTGGTCTCGCAATGATCAGTTTTTGACAGATATGCCATACAAAATCAGTCAAAAACTCATAATTGCGAGACTTCTGACACGTTTGTAAATTAGTAGACTTGGCTCCCTGGTTGTATGTTGATCTAAATAATTATGATTCGCGACCATAACACGTTTATTGACTTGCAAATTGCAAAAAAAAGTAAGGAAATTTGAATTTCGCGGGCTACACTGGCGCTTTCGCCATAAGGATTACAACTATGAATTGTTAAGGTATAAGAATAAAAACAAAATTTTCAACAAAAAAGTTATTTATTTCCATCGAGATATAAGTACTAACGTACTAGAGACGCTACGTCAAATCACTGAATTGTCCTATTCTTCGTATTGAATCTTTAGTTCGCTGCAGCGCTAAAATAATAACAATTCGTCTAAACCGTACCTAATTTACCACAGTGCTAGATTTGCTGCGGAAGTGTATTTATTCTCGGCAAAAAGGTCTTAAGCGCCATGTAAATCACGGCACTTACGCGTTTTCTTCGACAAACTTCGGCGCGATCGCCGCAGTTGAACGAGACAAAGTAGAAATTTACGGTGTCTTCTCTAGTACGTTAGTACTTATATCTCGATGGACCATAACAAGTTTATTGACTTGCAAATTGCAAAAAAAAGTAAGGAAATTTGAATTTCGCGGGCTACACTGGCGCTTTCGCCATAAGGATTACAACTATGAACTGTTAAGGTATAAGAATAAAAACAAAATTTTCAACAAAAAAGTTATTTATTTCAAAAGAAACAATTATATTAAACCTATTTAAATTCCATACTCGTCCCGTTTTGACAGGTTATTGCTGATGTTAGATAAGTATGGAATTGTGAACACTAGTGGGGAAAAAATATAAATAAAATCGCAGACTTCGCCATTGCTTAAATAAAAGAAAATTCTCAGAACACAATATCTTCAAAACACTTCCGTTTTTAATATAAAATCACGCCTGTAAACCCCGTAGGGTTAGGCAGAGAGGTACCTATAGTTCACTCACATTTCGCCAGTTATGTGTAAGTCCTAGGAGTGAGGCGTATTTATCGTCACAGATAGAAATCACAGATATTAAAAAATAGCAGATAGCAATTGCTCCTAACGATAAAAAATATCTGTTACTTAAAATCACAGATCCTCAAGACTGTTACTGTTAAAACTTCGGTTACGATTTTCGACTTTAACGAAAAGAAATAAAGAAGATATTCAATTGAGTTAATACGTATTTATCGTCTGTACAAAAATCACAGGCTGTGATTTTATAACAGATAGATACGATTTTCGACTTTAAGTCAAAAGAAATAAAGATGATATTCGATTGAGATAATATGTATTTATCGTCCGTACAAAAATCACAGGCTGTGATTTAATAACAGATATTTGGATCTGTTATTTTTTTGTCACAGTCACAGTGATCACAGATATCGTGTTTCACCTGTTACAACCCATCTCTAGTAAGTCCCATGTAATAGAGATAAGTATTTTTTTTGCGTAAAACACCTGGGTCCCTACCACCACCGCTTACAGCAGTATTATTTTAATATTACTTCAGTGTAGGAAGGAGATGAAGCTCTACAGGACGCATAGCTCCATCTCTTTCCCCCGCAGAAGTAAGAGTGGCAACGTCGCAAATAACTGTCAAATATTTACCTGTTTTGATTAACTTGGCAATATTACTGTATGGAAATATGAAATATGACTAGACAACGGACTAAAATATTGATTATGAATTGCAATTATAACACTGAATTTATGTTGTAACCGGTTTTAGGTGTAAAAAAGGCATTTGCAAAGTTTCCAAATCCTATTTTTACAACTAAAACTAAATATTCGGTGTTACAATATTATTTATTGCATTTCATAATCAATATTTTAGACAGTTGTCTAGCCATATTTCCATACAGTAATATTGCCAAATTAACAGCAAAATATTTGACATCTATTTGCGACGTTGCCCACTTTCAGAATAAACGCTCTTAAAATAATATTACCGTAAGTAAGCGGTGGTGTTAGGCCCCCAGAGCATAGAAAAATGACGCAGAATAAAAGCATAACCTCTATTTTTGTAGTCGGTTAAAAAGGAATACGACTTCTAATTAAACGTAACTGGACGAAAAGCGCTGTTGTCTGTACAATAACTACTATTGCACTGTAAATAATAAAATAAAATTTATTATCGTGAAATATTACAAACTTGTAATGAATTTCTTCATTATCCTCTACTTACTACAGTGAGTGAGGGACAGCGCTCCGCAAATTAACAGGGGCATTCAACTCCTTATTTTGAATCATTTCACCGGAAATTTTCTCAGGAAAATTTACATTTTATAAATCGTTTTTTCAGTTACTATACAGTATGTTAACTAACAAAGGGCGTTCCCGTTAACCTGCAATAGTCTAGCGTGTATACATGCAAAAAAAATATTACCACCCAAAAAAAAAAATTTTTTTTTTTATATTTATGTATTGAAATTTTCACAAAAAGATTAAATTTAAACGTAAAAGAAACACTATGTACACGCACACTTGTATTTCAACTTAGAAAAACAAGTGTGACAAGTGGGCGTGTACAGAGAGTTTATTTTCCGTAACAATTTAATATTTTTTGTGAATATTTTTCTATACACAAATAAAAAAAAACTTTTTTTTTTTAACGGATATATTTTTTTTTGCATGTACAGACGCTATACTATTGCAGGTTAACGGGAACGCCCTTTGTTAGTTAACATACTGTATACCTATATTTCAATGTAAAATTTCATTCTCTGTACGCAGCACTCCATTTATGTAAATAAAACAGCTAAAATAAAAAAAACAGTAATGGATGTTGAAATACGATGCAAACGACGCGTGACGCTCAGAATTTACATTGATAAATCACGTGTCGCGAGCGCGCCCCCCGCCGCGGGGTGTGCGTTGTGCCACGGTAACGATACATTGCGTGTGAGGTAATAAAACAAATCAGGTTTATTAGATTCCCATAACGTTCCTGAAATAATTTCATGTACCGATCGTCTTAGTATGATATGCTGAATTCATCCCATCAGTCTGCGGAGGGCTGTCCCTTACACCCTGTATTATCAAAATTCGTATACTAACACTTATAACATTTTGTTACACCAATGTATTGTATTAACTAGATGACCTCTTGAAATGCGTCACACGTTTCTTTTTTCTCAAACGATGTTAATCGATTTTTCGTCAGGGGGCCAAGTCTAGTGATTTATTAACATGTCAATGGTCTCGCAATTATGAGTTTTTGACATATTTTGTATGGCAAATCTGTCAAAAACTCATAATTGCGAGACCATTGACACGTTTGTAAATTAGTAGACTTGGCCTCCAGGTCCACTGGGTTTTTCCTAAACCACCCCAGTATTGAGAATAAAAAAAAAACAAATCGGTCGAGACATTTTTTTTATATAATTACTAGCTAATGCCTGGCATACGTTGCAATGCCTTTTCATTATTTTCTGTTAGGAACCTTCTCTGGCGCACACGCAACAACTTACCAGAGTTTCAACACAATTGGTCGAGCCATTTTCGAGTTTTTGCGAGACTAATGCACAGCTATTGATTTTTATATCTATAGATACATTGATAGTCAATCACATATCATAATACTGATATAGTTTCGAAATAATGAACAAGAATGTCACATGCGACGACAATATAAGCCATCGTACTAGTGAGAATTCTCGCTGCTAATGAGAAATTCCAGATAGAAAACCCAATGTCACTTTAAAGCCTACGCAGACCGGGACGGCATGGCAAGGGATTTATTTTTTTACCAATGGACATTCAAACGTATCAATATAGAAATACGGCATAAATTGCTATGCTTTAAAATGATGCCGTGGCATCGACAGGGATTTCATTGCACGGCATTGAAAGATGCGTCACGGGCTCCCGCGGCGGGATGCCGTGGCGTATTGCGGTAGGCAACGGCATGCCGAGGTCGCCGGCGCTGGTTGTGATATACCGCGGGGAGCGCGCGCCGTGGCAAGGCGCTGGAATGCCGCGGTATCTAAGCGGCTAGTGTGCGCTGACTGACGGCAAAACCCTTTGCCATCCCGTCCCGGTCTGCGTTGGCCTTTACCCGACTCGGGAATGGAACCCAGGACCTCATGTTCAGCAATAGCGCTTGCGACCATTAGACCAACGTGGCAGTCTACACAGTTATTATTTGAATAAATTACTAATGCGTAACTATATATCTAGAAACATTGCCACAGAATAGTACAGAAGGCGCACTCCGCATCATTTTAGGTATGACGCTACAAGTACGCGGCCGGCTCGTCTTGTCGGGCCAATTCAGTGAGCGTAACATAGTCAGAAGATAAAAGAGTTACCGATAGGAGAGTAAACTTCTAGGTGAATATAACTGTAGGTGTAGCACTGTGCGACCTGAATTGTACTTTACTGTGTCGTAGCAAGAGTCGCTTTTTATTTAAATGATTTTGCGGAATTAACCATCTGTATTAATCTGTATACTTGAATTTCAGAATCTTAAATAATTACCTAGTTATGGGACTACAAACTCAATGCCATACATAATAAAGATCAAATTCCATTGCAACCGCCACTATTAACCTATAAATTACAAACTAGCTTTTTCCCGCGGCTTCGTCCGCGTTGCGCTCTTAAATTATTCCACGGGAACGTACTACCGGGAAAAAACTATCCTATGTCCTTGGGCTACGTTAAGCCGTGAAAAGGTAACAGACAGACAGGGTTTCTTTTGAATTTATAATATTAGTATGGAAGGTCACTCAAAAATCGACTTTGGCAACAAAACGTTTAAGTACATCGCCCTAGCGCATAGGTGAAAGGGTGAAATACAAGAGCGGTAAAAAGTAATTTAAAAAAAAAAGTCTAAATTTTTCATTGATTTTACGTTTTATAAATGACACCAAACCACTGGTTTCAAGGATAACGGTGTTTACCCTAACACCCTGTATTTTTTAGAAAATTTTAATTGAGTTAAACTGCGGTATCCTGTAAGAGCGGTGGACGCCTCATAACGGCCACAGTCACGGCTTTCATGAAAATAATGACAGTGGCAAAGATTCAAATCGTTAGATTCGGCCTACCGCGTCAAAAGACAGTCGCGTTTCGGTTCCGATTTGACATCTCTGACACAAGATGACGCAATGACTTGACTTGTGTGGTATCACTCATCTCAGTATTGACACTTTTCCGCGTAACTAAATGCGGTGACGGCAAATCTAGCGATTTAAATCTTTGAGCAGCGGGTTTGATTTCAAAAGACTCGAGGAAAATACTATCTTACATTCATAAATAACGTGTCAGTGACGTCATTCGCCGGTACTTAGCGGAGGCTATGTGGCAGCCACAGCAGTCAGAAAACCCTAGCCCAAATGGCAATGTAAAGTATTCAAGATTCTGAATTTCAAAACCCAGAATTGAAGATTAAATATTACTATTATTGACACTCGTGTGTTACAGTTGAAAATCAGCGTCAGGTGGTGAGTCCGAAAGGGATACCGGGACCTTGGCAACAGGCAACTGAAGGAACACAGGTGGGTTTTAGTCAGTAAAAGTCTGACACGACCTTCCGCTCAGCCCAGAGCGGGAGAAGTCATTGGATGATAACCAACCCACAAAAAAAGAAAAAAAAAGGGTGGTACACTGTGTATTGCCATCTGACAATATGCTGAGCTGAGGCCCTTTTGGCATTGTAATGACTGTTTTCTGTTTTTTTTTTTAGTTTTAAGGTATATTTTTCTGTGACAATGCCAATAAACGCATTTTTCTTTCATTCTTTCTTTCTATTACAAATATTAATCAGAATTTTAAGTTTTCGACTGTTCTATCCTTTGTCTCATTTGGTTTTTAATCTCGATCCTTCTTATATACTCTTTTTTACTTATCATTATCACTCTGGTGAACGCTTTCTTCTTTATGTTACGAGTTCTTTTGGGTTTTACCCGGATATTATCAATTAAATCTTCTTTATTCGATTCTGTATTATTCTCAGTAGTAGCTTCATCATAATTGATGATATTATGCATACCAAAATCATGTCGATTTTCCAAATCTTTAAAATCATTGACGTTCTCTCGGCTCATTTTGTTGAAGATCTTTAGAAATTGCCAGAATTCTATGTCGCCTCCTTTTATGTTCTTGTGATAAAATTCTATAAGTTCTCTGTCGCATTTGTGGTTATTTTTGACAGGATTCGGATCTGCGAATCGATTCGCTACTGCTTCGGAAATATTTTCTTTTTTTTTACTGACTCTTTCTAACTTACGGCTTTTTTTAATATTGGTTTTACCGCTATTCTGATTAGTGACATCACTATTATTATTTTGTTTATTTTTGCCATACTTTTTTCTGTTATTTTTTTTGTTGACATGACTATATCGACCGCCTAAGCCGATTAAGATCTTATTCTTCCACACTTTAGGTTTAAATCTCTTTGGGTTGGCTTCATGTTTTCTATTATGCAGTTTTAGAGCGCTCATTGTTAGGCAGATTTTGTCACATCCTTCACAAGGATAAAGTATTTTTAGGCCTTTTTTCTTGGCTAAAATACTTAAACTTCTAATTTGTTCTAAGTAAGTATCGCCAATAGATTTTAAAGCTTCATAGTCTTCTTCACAAAATTCTGGTAACATATATTCAGTATTGATATCAACTTTCTCCTTTTCGACCATCCAATCTCCCCCCTTTTTGACTAACTTCGTCGTTCCTAGGAATATGTTTTTCGATTCTCGATTCTTTTCATCGATTTTCATCGAGGCGATTTTGTTTAGATTGCTAATGCTCGGTATGACTTCTAAGTCGCAATCTTTATCGATTTCGAAGACATATTTTGATCCGCTCTCTGTGTCCCGTTCTTTAATTCTTCCGTAAGGGATATCGAGAGATATTTTGTGAACGAGTTTTATATGTCTTGTTATTGTTAAGTTGGTAACATACCCACAAAACGGACATTTTTTGAGCATTTTTTCGTTGCATATATCGAAATGTTGTTTGCAATGGAGTTTTAAGTCTGTTTTCGTTTTGAAGAGCTGAAAAATACATTAAGTCAAAATTAGTTCAAACTCAAACTCAAAGCATTTATTTCAAATAAACCAATTACAGGCACTTTTGAATTGTCAAGGAGTCGGTCAGTCAGAAAAGATGAAGCTAGTTGCCCATTCCAAAGCGTAGTAGGTTCCTATGGAGAAGAACGGGCAAGAAACTCCACGAACACTCTTTTAAATTCAGAATATTGTTACAATATATTGTTTACATTATTCATGTTGGAATCATACATGTGAGTACAATGTAGAAAAACGTGCAGGTTAAATGCGTCCGTAATAAAAAATAAAAAGATACAAAACAATTCAAAAATTAAAATAAGCCGTGGCAGCTAAGAGATGGCCAATCCCTACTGATGGCGCTCGTTCACGAACATGACGCATGGATCAGCACCATTCAGCTCAACCTTTTTGAAAGGAACTTAATGATCCAACACAGTTGAAACAATAACCTCCAGTATCGAAGTCTGTTAAATAGTACATTATTGTCGCGGCCTGCGAAATTATCTGGACGAGAACCGGGAGTTACCGACAAAGCTTGCAGAGTAAGAAAACTGAAGTGGCAGTCGTCTGGCCATGTGAGTCGAACGACCGATGGCCGGTGGAGCAGACGAGTCCTGGAGTGGAGACCGCGTATCGGCAAGCGTAGTGTGGTACCCCAGAGACGATGGACCGAAAACTTTAAGAAGCTGGCACAGATAGACTGGATGCGGAAGGCGGAGGACAGGGTGTTGTGGCGCAGCCTGGGAGAGGCCTAGGTCCAGCAGTGGACTGCGATAGGCTGAGTTGATAGTTGTGGAAAAAAAATCGGTGTTATAGAGCGCCGTCTCTTTAACTTATAGGTATCTGTCTAATATTCTCTGTCTAATACTCATGTGCTGCATTAACGCGGTTTTAAAAATATGTACAGGGTGTTAGGGTAAACACCGGTATCTTGGAAACCAGTGGTTTGGTGTAATTTATAGAACGTAAAATCAATTAAAAATGATGACTTTTTTAAAATTACATTTTATCACTAGAGTATTTCACTCTTTCACCTATGCGCTAGGGCAACGAAACTTTTCACTTGCGTCTCAATACGGGTGGGGGGCGCGGGACGTGACCTGAACGGCCGCAAGCGCGACCCCTCCCTCAGTCAATCAGCTGTTTCGCTAGCGAGCACGGTGTCGGATAGAAACTTTAAAAAATCTTTTAATTAAAATAACGTTTATTTTTTATGTTACTCGGTCATTTATTTTTATATTTAGTCAACTACCCATGGTTTGAGTGACAACGGTGTTAACCCTTACACCCTGTATATTGTACAATATAATATTGTTTACATTTACTTTTTATTTCTGCTTGAGTACCTACATATAATTCGCGTTATTTTTTGTTTATTGGTGTATGCTAGCTTACATATGGCTAATAATTAGATTTATATTTTGTGTTACGTTATGTGAATGATTTTGCATACTATTGTATAGAATCAATTTTTTTCTTACTGAACAGACAGCTGTGCTGCTGGGGAGTTTGTTGCGCCACTTCTTCTTCCCAGCTAAAGCACTAGGAAGTGGTAAGAGTGGGCGTTTTGGGGGACTGTCTTTAGTAATTTTGACGTTCGAAAAGTGCTGATTCTCAGCCTGCATAATCAGCCTATAATGTTCCCACTGCTGGGACACAGGCCTCCTCTCTGTGAAAGGGAGTGGGCCGTAATCCACCACGCGGACCCAGTGCTGGTTGGTAGATATCACATGTCTTCGAATTTTTGATTCTAGGACATGCCGGTTTCCTCACGATGTTTTCCTTCACATTTTGAGAGCAGTGGTGATGAAATTATTTACACAAATTAAAGCGCCTGTCAGGGTTCGAACCTACGACCTACAACTCGTAAGTCGTGGCCGTTACCACTGGGCCACCACTGTTCTGTTGTTTTGTTCAGAATAAATGACTTTTATCTACACCCATGCTATAAATCCTCCGTTTCTGAATCAGTTAGCTTATAGCCAACATTAAAACATCCAGTGTCATAGTAACCATAATATCATCCAAACTGGTGTTATAATGTTGTACTGAATTTCATAATGCAACTCATTTCATAAAAAGAACATTGTCATTCACGAGCGTTTCACTAACAAAGCACCGTAATTTAAAAACAAAACATCGAATTCACGTCGTACCGCGCCATTTTTGTTCGATATTGGTATTGCAAAGACACTTTTATAGAGGATTCATATCATGGGTGTAGATAAAGTCTTATATGCAACTGTAAATAATTAGGTATTAAAACACTCATGTGATACTATTCTAATTTATGAGAATATTATGATAATATGAATATATTATGATAATAGTATCACATGATTTCACATTCGTGTTTTAATACCCTTTATTATATAAAAGTTGCATAAATAACTATTGATTTTGATACATACCTTAAAACATATATAACACTGATGTGTATTGAACTTCAGTTTTCCATTTGGATTCGATTCTTCATCACTATTACTTTCCAAATCCCCATCTTTATAATCAAGATCTTTTTCATCATCAATTTTATACAATTTTATAACCTCATCGTCAATTTCATCACCATTGATTATTTGATCACGATTTCTGTCAGCAATTTCTTCATTATTTATTCTATCTTCACCGATTTCATCATTATGATCAATCTTTTCCCGTTTTTCTTTTTCTGAATCAATCTTTTGTTTGTTAACATCACCTGGTTCTTGATTATTTATTTTATTATCATCATTAAGGATTTTTTTATTATCATCGGTATCTTTATGTGATTCAGTAGATTCATTATTATTTTCTGTTTTTTTGAAATATCTAATGGATTTTTGTTCTGAAATAGGTAAAATGTTTGTTTATAAATATATTTTACTAGCTACCGCCCGCGGCTTCGCCCGCGTGGTATGTCGATAAAAAGTATGTCCTTTCTCAGGCTCTAGACTATGTGTGTACCAAATTTCTTTTAAATCGGTTCAGTAGTTTTGGCGTGAAAGCGCGACAGACAGACAGACAGAGTTACTTTCGCATTTATAATATTAGTAAGGATTTTGCAAATATGCGTAAAGTACATGGTGATTTATGTGACATGCAAAAGTTACAAAATTATAAACTAACTAGCTGCGCCCCGCGGTTTCACCGTCACAGTCTCGATCCAGTGGGAAAGTCGGGATAAAAAGTATCCTATGTCCTATTCCAGGTCATGGTCTACCCCTGTGCCAAATCTCATCCAAATCCGTTCAGCCGTTTAAGCGTGAAAGCGTAACAAACAAACAAACTCACTTTTGCATTAATATTACTAGCTTCCGCCCGCGGCTTCGCCCGTGTGGTATGTCGATAGAAAGTAGCCTATGTCTTTCCCCGGAATGCCATCTGTATCCTTGCCAAATCTTACCGAAATTCGTTCAGTGGCTTAGGCGTGAAAAGGTAACATACAGACAGACAGACAGAGTTACTTTCGAATTTATAATATTAGTATGAATTAGGATTCACTAAACTAAACTAATTCTTATTCTTTATTATAGAAATATCGTATTACGTCCCCCCCCCCCCCCCCCACCCCCCGCCTATTAAATGATTCTCAAGACCCGTGTGTAAGTTCAATCAATCTGCCTAGCCTTTTCCCATCTATGTTGGGGTCGGCTTCCAGTCTAACCGGATGCAGCTGAATACCAGTGTTTTACATGGAGCGACTGCCTATCTGACCTCCACAACCCAGTAACTGGGCAATACGATACCCCTTGGTAAGACTGGTTGTCAGACTTTCGGGCTTCTCACAACCCGTAACGACTGTCAAAGATCCACATATGACAGCCGGGACCAACAGCTTAACGTGCTTTCCCGTAACCCTGGCAGGACTTGTCTAGCCCGTCAGAATTAGTTACATACCTTTTTTATCCCCACCGCTGGTCGCCATCTTGATACGTCTGTTGTATTGTCTCCGTAATTTCTCCAGAACCACCCATTGATTCCGTACTCTGGCCTTGACTAGTAGTTTCTCTAAACGCTTCTCAACGCGCTTTTTCTTCTCTTCGTCTACAATTTGTTTTGGCAAATCTGAAGGAAAAATATTAATAAATCAGGTGCCTTTTCCCAACTATGTTGTAGTCGGCTTCCAGTCTAACCGGATGCAGCTGAATACCAGTATTTTACACTAGCTGCGTCCCGTGGTTTCACCCGCGAAGTCTCGATCCCGTGAGAATATCGGGATAAAAAGTATCCTATGTGTTAATCCAGGTTATAAACTATCTGTTTGCCAAATTTCATCTAAATCCATTCAGTAGTTTTTACGTGAAAGAATAACAAACATCCATCCATCTATCCATCCATCCAAACTTACAAACTTTCGCGTTTATAATATTAGTTAGATTAGATGGAGCGACTGCCTATTTGACCTCCATAACCCAGTTACTGGGTAACACGATATTAACCCCCTATTTTTTTATTTTGATTGAAGTAGGTAGTTATGTATATTATGTGTGTAGTATTTATATTTGTATGTAAGCGTATGATCATATTATTTGTTCTAGTTTATTAAGTGAATTGTGTTGATTTTATGTATTTTACTTTCTCTTGAATTTTACACACGGTGTCTACATCTCTTATCTACTTTCCTATCGCAGGTGTGCTGGAAGAGATTTCTTTAGAAATAAGCATCACCTTTGTAAGTTTTTTTCTGTTCTTTTCTTCTTGTCTGTTTATTATGTGTGTACATAAATAGTTAAATAAATAAATAACTAAAAATATCGCTTATAACGACTGCCTTATTGGTCTAGTGGTCGGAAGTGCTCCTGCTGAGCATGAGGGCCGGGGTTCGATTCCCGGGTCGGGCAAAAGTGTAATTGGGTTTTTCATCTCATCTCGGAATTTCTCAGTAAATGATAAATGATAAATGATTTATTTTTGTAAGTAGGTTTGTACAAACACTTTTACACGTCAATCACATTTTTAAAACTAGATGAGGTCGGCGTTTCCTATCTGACTACTCTGAGAAGAAAGGCCGAAAAAAATCAGAGGTCACAGTCTCTTTTAAAGTCCAGACATAATCTTGGTCAGATTATGTGAAGACCATGTAGATTGGTGTCTGAAATGGTCTTTTGAGGAAAGAACCACACAGATTGAGTGGACCTGTCCAGTCAGTGCACGCATTTGTCAGTAATCGTGCAGTTCAACTCCGAATTTAAGGAGCTCAACGATTTGACGAACAATACCAAAGAAAGGACATTTGGTTAGGCCGCATAAATTACTCAAACTGCCAGACTATGATTAATTAAAATTAAGAAAAAATAAATAATAAAAAAGAAAAGAAAGATCCACATAATCTTCACATTCACAATAATTAAAAATAATATAATACTTTACAGCAGTAGCAGCCAGGAGTCTGGATTTGTGCCCGGTTGATGGCAATAGGCTCGCCCCCTATTACATGGGACTTAAACTTAACTGGTGAAATGTGGGTGTAATAGAGGTAACCAACTTTATTATATTTTTTGAGGGTGGGATTTCATCTAATGACTTCTCCCGCTCTGGGCGGAGCGTACGGGCGTGTCAGACTTTTACTGACTAAAACCCACCCGTGTTCCTTCAGTTGCCTGTTGCCAAGGTCCCGGTATCCCTTTCGGACTTTCCCGCAGCCCTAAAGGCACATCTCTGCCTAACTTTTCGGAGATTACAGGCGTGATGTTATGTTATACAGGGTGTTAGGGTAAACACCGTTATCCTTGAAACCAGTAGTTTGGTGTCTTTTATAGAACGTAAAATCAATGGAAAATTACACCATTTTTTTTCAACTACATTTTACCACACAAGACGCAAGTTCGTTGCCCTATGCGCTAGGGCTTGCGTCTCAACACGGGCGAGGGGTGCGGGACGTGACCTGACTGGCCGCGAGCGCGACTCTTCCCTCAGAGGCCTTAGTGCGAGTTTCTTTTAACTATCTTCACTTTACGCATCGACCGCGTTCGGCGCTCCGATTGGTCCTTCACCAGTGAAGGCCAGTGAAAGGCCAATCGGAGCGCCGAACGCGGTCGATGCGTAAAGTGAAGATAGTTAAAAGAAACTCGCACTAAGGCCTCAGTTAGTCAGCTGTTTCGCTAGCGAGCACGGTATCGGATAGAAACTTTTCGGATATTCGTGAGAAGTTGGCAGAATCGTTGCGGCGCTGATTTGCTGGGCTTGTTTTCTCCTCCACCTATCGTTATTTCTCCTGACAAAGTTTATTCTGTTTATATGTATGTATGTAAGCAATGATATATAAAACTATAGATACGTTGTCCGCACTCTAAAATGACAACATGAAATGAAGCCAATTGGCCACATCGCGCTTAGTTACGCACCAACTTGTCGCGCGACACTACGTTTGTTTTTAATTTAGATATACGAAATTACGTACTAAGATGTATATTTATCTCCCTCTAGCAACAGGCATCCCGCCGTACGGTGTCATATTTTCTTTCCCTTTCTTCATGCGTATAAGTAGCTATCTAGTATTTTTGCCGTTTTTAAGCGCCGTGATGTTGGTTTATGACGTGTCTATATAATAATACGTCATTGTATGTAAGTATATATGTATTACTATTTATCCTTTTTCGAGTTAGCTATCCCGTATGTTGCACCTGCCATGTTTCTCTCTGCATCACCCTAAGGTTGACTGGTAGAAAATGCCTCAGGCATTAAGTCCGCCTTTGTACGGTATTTTTTTTTACTTGTGCATAAAGTTTTAATAAATAAATAAATAAATAAACTTTTTAAAAAGCTTTTAATGAAAATAACGTTTTCTTTTGTTATTACTCGGTCATTTGTTTTTATATTTAAGTCAACTACCCATGGTTTGAGTGACAACGGTGTTTACCCTGACAACCTGTATTAGCTTACCAAGTACTTCCTCAGGCTTCTTCAGTACATGTCCAATGAAGAAGTCGTCGAACACGTCTGTCATGCTATCACGTTCTATCAGACTTCGTGATATGTCTTCTGATAGCACTTTCTTTGAATAAGTTATGGTGTCCGAGTCGATGGTGAAGTGTTCTGGACTGGTCGGCTGGAGTGAAAATAGTGGTGGATCTGGTGGTGTATCTAAAATGGAGTAACGAAAAGATATATTTAGTAACCGCTTAACTATTCTCCACGAGTCATAAATACCATGTAAGAAATCGACACGTGTTCTCTCAACGAGGCATGGCTCAGGATGGCGATTGACCAGTCGCAAAACCAGAACACGACGTGTTTCCACACCGGGCGCTGGACCTTATTGCTGGCCGCGACAGTAATGTACTATTTCCCACTAAGTCTATGCAGTGGATGATGTTAAAATAACTTCGTATCACTGAAATAGCTTCAATATTACTTATTTTTCCCACTTAATATATCTGGTCGAATGTTCTATGTGACTCTGTCACTGTTATTTACATAGCAGGTAGTGGTATTCGAATTTGTGTGGGGGAGGCACCACAAATAGAAAGTGAAATACTTAAGTAAAATACAAAAACAGACAAAAAATTACTTTAATTTCGGATTTCGATGGGCAAAAACAAAAACTCTAAACCAAAGACTTCCGAAATTAAAGTTATTTTTCACTTTATTGTATTTTTTTTTGTAAAATGTTTTTTTGAATGGTCTGAGGCCCTACACAAAGTAAAATTCTATCAGCGATAACGGTGATGGAAAAGGCAAAAATGTATAGGACTGACATAAGCTATCGAAAAGCTTATGTCAATCCTGTTGAAAGTCGTTGTAGAAATACGAAACGCTTTCGAAGTGATTGTCACTTGTCTAGGCACTATTTTCGTCCCTATTACTTTGACGTTTACCTTAGGCTGAGTCCTGAGTGGCGGCGCACCGCGCAGGCGGATTGCGGAGCGGATTTAACAGACTGATGTCTAGTGGGCGTCCTGAGTGACGGCGCACCGCCGTAGTTTGTTGCTATGGCACTACCGTTGCCATAGCAGCGAACCCAAAGACATGACATTGTAATAACGTCCTTTCAGAATATTAATCAACGATTCATTCGTGTTTTTGAGTGCATTTTTCCAATATAAAGTGAAACTTGGTGCGTTCGAATGATACTCATTGTTATAGTGTATTGATAACATAGTAATTAATGAGGATTATGAATTTGATTTTTCGATCACTTACGTATACGTTCATACAAAGTTATCGCGGCATGTATAATGAGAAACGTCAAATGCGCCGTTTATTCCGCCTGCGCGGTGCGCCGTCACTCAGGACTCGGCCTTAGACAGTACTTAATGTCATTATTATATGCATATTTTCAGCCATTTTTTTTTTGTACAAGAGGTATCTGCCTGCACTTGAACGGTGTGTTGTCCTGATTAGCTTTTGGCGAGTAGAATTAATTATATATATATATATATAATAGAGTTGAGTGAGCAAAATGGATATAATTTATTTAATTTATTTGCTTATAAAGTAACTTAGACTACGAGGGAGTAATCATGTTGTATTCATCTGTGGGGGCTTGTAATTAGCAACTTAGTTTTATATTATTGATATTATTATAACGATATTTGTCTGTAAGCCTTCCGAAAAGAATAAAATATATATATATATATTTTTTTTTTTCTTACCATCTGTTTCCTGTTTCTGTATGTCCACTTCATACATAAAATCTGGAGGGTCACTCAGCTCTCCTATCTCATCTACAGGCTCCTCTTTTACTGCAATTTTTACTTCTTTTCTGAAATACACAATTTTACAATCAACATCTACAGTAGAACTATTTTCTTAGCATAATCAGCCTATAATGTTCCCACTGCTGGGACACAGGCCTCCTCTCTGTGAGAGGGAGTGGGTCGTAACCCACCACGCGGGCCCAGTGCGGGTTGGTAGATGTCGAATGTCTTCGAATTTTTGGTTCTAGGACATACCGGTTTCCTCACGATGTTTTCCTTCACCGTTTTGACAGCAGTGTCAATCTTATTTTTGTCGCATAATCTGAGTGGCATACGTTATCTTAGTTTTTAAACATTAGTGCATAAAAGTTTTAAAACATTCGTGTTCATGGTGTGTAAATTAAGTAAAAAAATTAAGTAAGTGTAAATTAAGAAAATGTTAGTATGAAAAATGCAACTTCTTTAAAATTCCCCATACAAAACGCTGATTTCATAGGTGGGGACCTAATATAATATTTTTCTTTCTTTCTTTTCTTTATTCATTGCTAATTTAATAGTATATTTAATAGTGGATGATAGCCGTATTTTCACTTACTTTTTATCCAATAAAGTGTATATAAGATTATGATGACTCAAATAATGCTCCTTCAAAGTTAGATATTTAAAATAATCCTTTTTGCATATTTGGCATTTTGTGTCCTGGAACAAAAAAACGTTTCAGTTTTAAAATAAATACTAACCCTCTTATTCATAAACGTTTCTTAAAGTTAAACAGTCGTGTAAGAGTCGAAAATGTATGGTTAAACAGTTGCTAATTCATAACTTAACTTTATGCAGCCTTTATGAATAAGGCGGTAAATATTTAAACCGATGAAAAAAAAAAGAGCAGGTTATGCATACGATTTTTTTTAAAAGTGTGATTTCTGTACCCAATTCGAGTAACGTTCGTGGAGGAGCTCGTGGCTAAGTAATAACAGCCGCTCGGGTCGATCCATCAGGTTAAGCTACGCTTGCCGGGGTTGGTCCGTGGATGGGTGACCATTTTCACATATCGAGACTCCTCCGTACCTCGGAAAGCACGTTAAGCCGTTGGTCCCGGCTGTCATTTGTAGATCTTTGACAGTCGTTACGAGTCGTCAGAAGCACGAAAGTCTGACAACCAGTCTAACCAAGGGGTATCGTATTACCCAGTTACTGGGTTGTGGAGGTCAGATAGGCAGTCGCTCCATGTAAAATACTGGTATTCAGCTGCATCCGGTTAGACTGGAAGCCGACCCCAACATAGTTGGGAAAAGGCTAGGCAGATGAGGCAGATGATTCGAGTAACGTTCGTGAGTAAGTGCTGTGAAATTTTAGAGGTATGAGAAACAGGGTGTAAAGTTCACTCTTTGTCTCTATAGAAAAGGGAGGATCCTCCGACCAGAAGGGTGATGTGTCGAGCGGGTAACTGCCCACCGATTGATGTAAGGATCTTGTATATACAGTATGTTAACTAACAAAGGGCGTTCCCGCTAAAAAAAAATATAACCACTGAAAAAAAAAAAAAAAAAATATTTGTGTCGTGAATTGTTCACAAAACGATTAAATTTAAACGTAATCTGTACACGCACACTTGTATTTCAACGTAGAAAAACAAGTGTGACAAGTGGGCGTGTACCGAGAGTTTATTTTCCGTAACAATTTAATATTTTTTGTGAATATTTTACTATACAAAAACAAAAAAAAACATTTTTTTTTTAATGTTAATATTTTTTTTAGTATGTATAGACGCTATACTATTGCAGGTTAACGGGAACGCCCTTTGTTAGTTAACATACTGTATGTCGACCGCGCGGTAAATTCTATTTGCGAGATGCAGGAATTTTTGTGATGTCATGATTTTTGTGTGACATCAGGTCTTTGATGCGTAGTTGGATGTGGCGATATACAGCTTGGCAAAAAGAGTATAATGCGGTGACAAATGAAACTAAATATTTGTTGGGGTTTTCTATGTCTGGTCGTCTTTGTGTCAGCGTCGTGGATGGAAATCAGACACATAGGCTCCTTTCGATAATGTGTAATATCGGTTTTTTATAATGATTGATGTCTTTTCACAAAATTATAGTTTTGCGGTTAGAAATTCGCGTGTATTCGGTAGTGTGTCACCAAGACAGTGAAAATCCGCAGCGCGTCGCTAGTGTCGCGCCGTTGTGTTGCTCCTTCCCCGCGTACCGCCTCCGTCCCATCGGTCGGTGTTATTTGACGCCAGTAGATGGCGCTGTGGTCGTCGACAATATTTTACTTAATGCAGACCTATAATGTTGGCTACTTTGCCGACAAGTGCGAGTAAGTTTTGAGTCAGTACAAGCAGCGTTTTTAACTATTTTGTTTAAATTCTTTTACTCATTTCCCACATGCGGTCTCGTTTTATCCAAACTCTTTTTTGCCAAGCTATAGATGCCGCTACAAAAGTAAATTAAACAAACGCGAAAATTGTCTACACATAAAAAGCAATTTTAAACTTACTTTTTCAGTGCCATGTCCATATTTTAGATGCTGTATGATACCTCTCCTGCTGTAGGTGACCATATCACAGATGTCACACAGATACTCTCTGGATTTGGGATAGGGACCGTGGGCATTCTTTATGTGCTGGGCAAGGTAGATTTTGGCTGTAAACCTGTAAAAAATATACATAAAATGGTCTATGGTTGCAAGCGCTACTGTTGAACATAAGGTTAAAGTGTTATTAATCGAACCCAGGACTTCATGCTCAGCTTCTTTTTTTTCTTTACCTACCTCCTAAATCCTCGATCTCGTGGGAATATCGGGTTAAATAGTCTCCTATATCCTAAGTCTACCCTGTGCCAAATATCATCCAAATTCGTTCAGCCGTTTTAGCGTGAAAGTGTAACAAACAAATAAACTAACTCACTTTCGAATTAATAATATTAACAATTTGGCGGACATTGAATGAGACACAATTATATGTATATATTATGGGTTCTATTGTTATTACGTTAATGTGCGTTTATCTATACCCATGCTATAAATCCTCTATAAAAGTTTCTGAAACAGTTAATTAATTGCCAACATTAAAACAACCAGTGTCATGGTAACCATAATATCATCCAAACGGGTGTTATAATGTTGTACTGAATTTCATAATGCAACTCATTTCAAAAAAAGAACACTGTCATTCATGAGCGTTTCACTAACAAAGCACCGTAATTTAAAAACAAAACACATTCGAATTCGAAAAATTCGAATTCACGTCGTACCGCGCCATTTTTTCATTCGTGTTTTAATACTCCTTATTATATAACAGTTGCATACTGATCAAGTTAAGATAACGCTTTTTAAAGCTTATTGTCAGAGTTTTTACACCGGTAATCTGTGGGTCAATTACTCGAAAAGGTCGCTAGATGTTCTACGCATCCAATACAACAATGTTTTTAGGATGCTGTTGCGACTGCCTCGTTGTTGCAGTGCCTCAGAAATGTTCGCGGTAAAACCATACCGATGGATTTCATGCCATAATCCGCAAAAAGACGGCCTCACTCCTGAGCAGAATAAGGGGCAGTCGCAATAGCATCCTGAAGGTTGTAGCGGCAGATAATTCCTCCGCAATAATAAGGCAATTTGTGAGAAGACTTATACCCTATTGTCCACGTCTGGGTGTCTAGTGAGGGTTGGTCTTCTTACAAATTCGTCTTTAGTTTAAGTTACTAACAATAGTGTTTTAAGTGCCTGTTACTAACAATTTATGGATCTCTTAGTTGTCCGAAATAAAATGATTTTATTTATTTATTTTCCCGACTACGGCGAAGAAAAAGGAGGGTTATGATTTTGACCGGTATGTATGTATGTATGTTCATCTGTTCCCTTGTATCTTCTAAACCACTCATCACAATTTGACAAATAAGGTATCGTTAGAAGCGTCTTGATTGTCCGCTGGTTATAGGCTGTGTGACGTCACATTAAATTAAAAATGGCGCCCTCTAGAGGAAATAAAGTCAGGAACTAAAAAAAAAATATTGTTTAATCGTACTATGTTGGGTATCAAATGAAAGGGCTTAATGAGCACATTTCAAAAATATATATATTATAACCACAAAATAATTTAAAAAAAAATGAAGTAATAAAAACTGTTTTAGTTTTTATTACTTCATTTTTTTTTTAATTATTTTACGTAATCTGTTCGATTTATGCCCTAACACGTGTGACTCCGGATTTTTAATTTGTCTGTGGTGTCTTGTTTATACCTTTTCAGTCGTAGTTGGGTTTTAGTTTTTATTACTTCATTTTTTATTTTGAAATAACTATGACTGTCCGCCAAAGTGTAAAGTTAGGATATTATAGATAAGCTTACTTACAACTGCCCACAGTAGTGACACTGCACTCGACATCCATTCCGTATATGTCTGGCCAGTCTGAACTTCCGCGGGAACCGCCTGTTGCAGCCGGTACACACGTGTTGGTTCTCCGGGTAGTGGATTATGACGTGGCGTTTGAGGTCACCCTGTAAGGAAACATAAAGCCTTTATCCAATCTTACATGAACACAACACAACATCACCAAGGAGCTCGGCTACGTAATAACAGCCGCACGTTGAAACAATGTTGATTGATTCTTCAGAAAATGTTGTTAGTTCTCATTTTGATGTTCAAAATCTTATTTGCAGGTAAGTAATTATTGTTTTTATCTGGCAAAATGTAGGTGCTCCTAGCTCGTGGCTAAGGAATAACAGTCGCACGGGTCGATCCATCAGGTTAAGCTACGCTGATCTGTGGATGAGTGACCATCTTTACATACCGACACTCCTCCGTGCCTCGGAAAGCACGTTAAGCCGTTGGTCCCGGCTGTCATTTGTGGATCTTTGACAGTCGTTACGGGTCGTCAGAAGCCCGAAAGTCTGACAACCAGTCTTACCAAGGGGTATCGTATTACCCAGTTACTGGGTTGTGGAGGTCAGATAGGCAGTCGCATCAGGTGTATAATACTAGTAGCGACCCGCGGTTTCACCTGCATATGTCTCGATCCCGTGGGAATATCAGGATAAAAAGTATCCTATGTGTTAACCCAGGTTATAAACTATCTGTGTGCCAAATTTCATCCAAATCGGTTCAGTAGTTTTTGCGTGAAAGAGTAACAAACATCCATCCATCCATACTTACAAACTTTCACGTTTATAATATTAAACTCGCGACAATCTAAGAAGTCCGTTTTGACGTTTCGTAGATATAATAAAACGTTAAGCCGTGAGAATTAGTTTTAATCAATGTAGAGAATCAGTTTTAATCGATATGTCTCGAGAATCAGTTTACAAGAAACCAATTTATTTTTTCATCGCTACACAAAGCATTTTTATAGCTGTCAAAAGGGACTTCTGAGATTGTCGCGAGTGTAGTTAGATCATATTTTATCTTTCTTTCTTTATTTCTTACCTTATCCTTAAACCTCTTCCCGCACGGTTTGTAGCTGCACTTGTAAGGCTTGACATCTATATGTCGTCTCATATGCGCCTGTATGTTGTTCTTGGTTGTAAGACGGCCGCAAATCTCACATTTGATACGATTTGATTTTTTGTGGACTGTATTCTGAAACGAAATGTCGCTATATTTGCTGAGCAATGACATATCTTGCACAGATACGACCGCAGGTTTAAATTTCTTGTTATTTTTTATTCAAAGGTTGTCCCGGGAGCTCCCTCTGCCCTCCGCTAGCTTGCTTAGTGAGGGTCTCACCGGACAACGTTGCTAAATGAGGTAAAGTAGACGATAGGAGGAACGGTTGATTACTTGTTACTTATTAAATACAACATGGTTATAGGAATATAGTAATATTATCACAGTACTTAGAAGAATGATGGTTATAATAATTGCAGACAGTAACACGCTTCGGTCAAGTCCAAAGATGAAGTGTCCAACAGACTGGAAAAAGACTGCACGGGAGTTTGTGGCGTTCTGAATTTAAATTGAAAATGGAATGATGATGTGGCCAGCCATAAAGGATAGCCAGTAATAAATGATCGGATGAGTATGGATGAGAAGGACTTCGTCACAAGGTATGAGGAACAGTGGTGGCCCAGTGGTAACGGCCGCAACTTACGAGTTGTAGGTCATAGGTTCGAACCCTGACATGCACTTTACTTTGTGTAAATAACTTCATCACCACTGCTCTCAAAACGGTGAAGGAAAACATCGTGAGGAAACCGGCATGTCTTAGAACCAAAAATTCGAAAACATGTGACATCTACCAACCCGCACTGGGCCCGCGTGGTGGATTACGGCTCGCTCCCTCTCATAGAGAGGAGGCCTGTTTCCCAGCAATAGGAACATTATAGGCTGATTATTATGAGGAACAGGGTGAAAAGTTCACTCATCCTCTATTGAAGGGAGGATACTCCGACCAGACGAGTGTTGTGTCTGGCGGGCAACTGCCCAACGATTGATGTTGGGATCTAAACACTAATTGCACGATGCGGGATTTTCTGTGACGTCAGGTCTTTGATGCGTAGTTCGCATGTGGCGATGTAGATGCCGCCACAATAGGGAATATGCATGTATTTTTTTAATATTTTTATTCGATAGTTTACATCGTCAAATAATAGTTAAAAAAAATTCGACGGCAAAAAAGCAATTTAAAGTAGTTAAAAAAATGTTTAAAAATATCCAACCGATCCGGGCTATTTAAACGCCCTCCATTTGGCGCGCTTGGTGTGGTGACGTCACAGTTCGTGAAAACAGACAAGCAACTGTCAAGTCAACGTCAAAAACTCCTTTTTCTATGAGCGTTTGACATTGACTTGACACTTGTTGATTGACTTGACATTGACATTTTGATTGTTATTCCGGATTGTTACGTCACATCCGCTCTTAGCCTTTTCAAGTATTTGAATTACCCACAGTTTTTTGGGACTTTTTAAAAATTAATTTCTCGCTCAAAAAGAAATTTTATTCAAAAATATTGATGGAGGCATAATTCTGAAGTAACTTAGTTTATAGAAAAAAATATTTGACCCATATTTGAATCACATGCATATTCCCTATTACAAAAGTAGATAACTCTGCATTCGGCATTTGTTTTTGTTGTCATTCGCCAATGTTGCAACTATAATTTACTACGCAATATTGTCCTTGGTCCCTTTTTTTTTTTTTTTTTGATGTTCGGAAATCATCCAATGACTTCTCCCGCTCTGGGCGGAGCGGAAGGGCGTGTCAGACTTTTACTGACTAAAACCCACCCGTGTTCCTTCAGTTGCCTGTTGCCAAGGTCCCGGTATCCCTTTCGGACTAACCCGCAACCCTGGCAGGCATCGGTCCTAGTGGACCCCGCCAATTGTGCTGACATCTCTTTGAGGCGCGCGTGGAACACGACGCGCCATCGACCCAGGCCTGGTCCTAATCGGACGGCGAGCTACCCAGTGGCTGGGAATCCGCCTGGGATTCCCGACGCCCAGGGCGTCTCCAACGGCGGCGGTTAGGGGCGTGAGGGCGCAAACTTTGCTTCTCCCTCACGCGTTCCGCCTCCTCCTTCGCGAGCATTACTGCTTCGCAGAAGGAGGTGACTGCTTCCCATGCCCTCTCGCTCCGTACCATGGCCTGGACCAGAGCCGGAAGCGAGAGGTCACCGCCGCCAATCGCCTCCAAGATGACACGGCGGGGCTCCGCCCAAGCAGGGCATACCTCCACCGTATGCTCCACCGTGTCCTCCGGGCGATCCACACAGTGGTGACACCCGGGCGTTTCCTCCCGCCTTATCCGAAACAGGAACTGCCCGAAGCAACCGTGTCCGGTGAGGACCTGTGTCAGGCGGAAGGTGCCTAGCCACTCCTCCAAGAGGGGACTTAGCGCCGCAATTGTGGCGTGCCCAGCACTGGGTTGCGACAATCGCAGTTGCTACTCACCTTGCGTCAATACTCCTATTAGCGTGGACTTGCCGGCCTCGTTGGCACCCATGACCGCTACCCTTAACTCGACACTCTGCTTCGGATCTGGTAACTGAAGAAACATCGCATTATGTTTAGTACCAGCACATGTACCATGACCACGGGTTTTGTCGACGGAAGAATAGACAAAATGACAGTTTGTGATTGTTTATCTGACATTTTGTCTATTCTTCCGTCGACAAAACCTGTTTCTACGGTAATCATGCTAGGCGTGTACATCGTCGGAGGTCTGTGGCCCTAAAACGGCCACATTAGCAATTCCTCTGAGAGCGATTCATTTCCTGAATTCCCAGCTGTCATTAGAAATTCCTCTAATTTGACACAAAAGCTATTCATAATGTGTGGACCATTTTACGAATCTCCATAGAAAACTGTCAAACAGATGAATTATTTAGTAATATGAATCGCACGCAGATCATATTATGAATGGTCAGTTTGTGACATTTTACGATGATTCTTAATATTTTCCTATTATGATTCTGCCAAAATGGGTATACTAACGGCGTATCACATTCACATCCTGTGAAAATAGAGAAAACGAATTTTCTCAGATATGAGAACTACCGATTTTCGCCCCTATATTGCAACTTTCATCAAAATCGTTAGAGCCGTTTTGGAGAACGTGATTAATAAATATTTATATAGGTATATACAGGGTGTTAAAGAAATTGCGTGCCATAACTTAGAGGAAGGTTCGGTATCGATAAAGGAACACAGAAAAATAAAAAAAAAACAACATAAAAACAAAAAAAATATTCTACTATCGAATGCGGAAAAATGACAACGCGTTCGATAGTAGGTAGATAATTACAGCATTTTAACAAAAAAAAAAAACTAAACGATTGCTATTTTAAGTTAGTAGGTACTCAATTAGGTTGATCTTGCAATATTTTTTTTATGTTATTATTGTAGATTTTTGTTTTGTTTTTATTTTTCCTGGGTTCCTATATCGATACTAAACCTACCCCTAAGCTATGGCTATGGCACGCAATTTCTTTAACACCCTGTATACATAGTGTGTCAATCTGCTAAACAAAACATTTCCATTAATTCGTAACCATTCCTTGTAACTTGCTCACCTTCCGAACATAGACCTCGGCGACCGCCCTGTGCGGCGCCACCCTGCGCGCCGTGACGTGCGTGAGCGTGGCGCCCAGCGCCTGCGCCATCCTGCGCAGCGCCACCAGCGAGCTGCGCAGGGCGCGCGCGCGCAGCCCCACCAGCGCGCCGCAGTCGCGCACGCCCAGCACGTACACGGCCGCGCCGCCGCCTGAGCGGAGACGCCATTTTAGCTGCGAAAGATAATGTACAATTATATTTGGACTTTAAACCCAAATATGGAAAACTAGCTGCGCCCCGCGGTTTCACCCGCAATGTCGCGATCCCGTGGGAATATCGGGATAAAAAGTATCTATATACAGGGTGTTAGTGTTAATACCGTTATCCTTGAAACCAGTGGTTTGGTTTCATTTATAGAAAGTAAAATCAATGGAAAATTACAACTTTTTTTTAAAAGAAAATCTACATTTTACCACAAGATTATTTCACCCTTTCACCCTAGGGCACTAGGGCAACGAACTGTCGTCTCAACACTGGTGGGTGGCGCCGGACGTGACCTAACCGGCCGCGAGCGCGACCCCTCCCTCAGTCAGTCAGCTGTTTCGCTAGCGAGCACGGTGTCGGATAGAAACTTTTTAAAATCTTTTAATGAAATTTTTTGTTATTACTCGGTCATTTATTTTTATATTTAAGTCAACTACTATGTGTTTGTACTTGTGCTGAGTAGCTCGTGGCTAAGTAATAACAGCCGCACGGGTCCATCCATCAGGTTAAGCTACGCTTGCCGGGGTTGGTCCGTGGATGAGTGACCATCTTTACATACCGAGACTCCTCCTCGGAAAGCACGTTAAGCCGTTGGTCCCGGCTGTCATTTGTGGATCTTTGACAGTCGTTACGAGTCGTCAGAAGCACGAAAGTCTGACGACCAGTCTTGCCAAAAGGTATCGTATTACCCAGTCACTGGGTTGTGGAGGTCAGATAGGCAGTCGCTCCATGTAAAATACTGGTATTCAGCTGCATCCAGTTAGACTGGAAGCCGACCCCAACATAGTTGGGTAAAGGCTAGGCAGATTGATTTGTTTGTACTTGAGCTATTATGTATTCTGTTATAAGACAAACCTGTGTGACTAGATGCTGGAATCTCCTCTCGCACAGTGAAACTAGCTGTAGTTTGTATTCCACGTTGCCAAACCTGGGCTCCGGCGGCAGACTGCCGTACACCTCGTCGCCTGAGTCTTCAGGCTCCGATGTTCTATAAAGAATTGGAATAAGGCTGAGTCCTGAGTGACGGCGCACCGCGCAGGCGGAAAGAACGGCGGATAAAACAAATGTTAGAGATGTTCAAACTTGTGGGCGCGCGCATTTCTCGGCGCATTTGACGTTTCTCATTATACATGCCGCGATAACTTTGTATTGACGTATACGTAAGAGATCGAAAAATCAAATTCATAATCCTCATTAATTACTATGTTATCCATACACTATAACAATGAGTATCATTCGAAAGCACCAAGTTTCACTTTATATTGGAAAAATGCACTCAAAAACACGAATGAATCGTTGATTGATTCAGGCGTGACTTTGCGGAAATCCATTATAAAACACAACAGACGCTGATATATTTAGTAACCTATTCCGCTTGGCTATTCTTCAAGAGTCATAAAAACCCTGTAAGAAATCGACACGTGTTTCACCTCTCAACGAGGCATCTTCAGGATGACGATTGACCAATTGCAAACCAGAACGCGACGTGTTACCACACCAAGCGCTGGATGCAAATAACTTTTTCTTTAAGAGTCTTTGCGTCCAGCGGTCGGTGTGGTAACACGTCGCGTTCTGGTTTGCAATTGGTCGCTCATGAAGGACACCCCGTAGAGGTGCTGAACCTTTTTAGTCCACCTCTGTACATAGCTCGAAAACAGCCTCGTGTTATTTTACAAGGGATTTTAAGTATTAATTCATTAATGCAAGAAAAAAACAAATAATACTTACGAATCGTCGATATACTCTTCCATATCGTCTGAACTGTAGAAGAAATCATTTTCCAAGTCATTCGTGTCAAAATCTCCAGCCAAATACATATCATCCTTTAGTATAACCTTTTCCAGTTTGTCTATGACATTATAGACATCTCGGTCTCTAAACTTGTCTATGCCACCTTCATTTAGTCTATTTTTCATATGGAAGTCGTTTTTTAAATTGTTTACATTTTTTCCAATATTTTCGTCGCATATTTTTTGGACTGAAAGTTGGTTGTTCCAGTTTCTAGTATTCGTATCGATACCAGTGTCTGAAATCCATGCGGAATTAGTAATGTCCTTGCCAGGGGATATTTTATTCTTTTTTCGCCTGTATTTTCTGCCTGAGTTCCTGCGTTTTGGTTTCTTGTCGTTGTCTGTTTTGTCTGAAACGTTAAATTTAATAAAAACTTTTTTTTTTAAACTTTTCACAAAAAAACTTTTTACAAAAAAAAAAAAAACACTGAAAAAGTGAAAAATAACCTTAATTTCGGAAGTCGGTGTCTTTGCTTTCCAATTTTCGTTTTTTGTCACCGACTTCCGCAAAAACACTAAAGTGAACAAAAAAAACAACCGACTTCAAAAAAAAACACTAAAAAAGTGAAAAATAACTTTAATTTCGGAAGTCGGTGTCGGTTCGTTTTTTGCCACCGACTTCCGAAATGTCCGTGTTTTTTTTTGAAGTCGGTTGTTTTTTTTGGAAAAAGTTTTTATTTTTCACTTTTTAGTGGTGGTACCTACCCCATACAAGTTACTACCTGCTATGTAAATAACAGTGAAGGAGTCTAATAATGATATCGTCTACATAGACTGTGGGAAAAATACGTAATATTGAAGCTAGCGCAAGAACTACGCAAGCAAACTTAATAAAATTTATATAGGACCATCTCGGGAGTATACCCTTTCGAACTAAAAAATAATTTTTAAAATCGGTTCACAAACGGCGGAGTAATCGGTGAACATACATAAAAAAAAAAAAAAACAATCATCCGAACGTAGTACCTCCTCCTTTTTTGAAGTCGGTAAAAATAACTTTAATGTCGGAAGTCGATGACAGAAAACGAAAATTCAAAACCAAATACCGGACTTCCGAAGTTAAAGTTATCTTTCATAAAGTGTTTGTTTGGAAGTTTGTTGTTTTTTTTTTGTAAAATGTTTTTATTATAATGCGACACACACAGTATGTTAACGTGTACAGAGTGTTCCTTTTACGTTTAAATTTAATCGTTTTGTGAACATACCACGACAAAATTTTTTTTTTTTTTTTTTGTAATATTTTTTTGGCATGTATACACGCTATACTATTGCAGGTTAACGGGAACGCCCTTTGTTAGTTAAAATACTAATAAAAACTTTATAAACAAAAAAAAAAAAAACAACCGAAATTATTTCTGCTTCGCGGCCGGACTATAACACAGGCTGATAACTAACTTACCATCATCCTTCTTGTTAATCTCAATGAAGTTCTCAATATAACTAACATCTTTAACTAAGAGATCAGTGCTCAGATCTGGCTCACAGAGGAAAGAGGACTCTTCTGGCAAAGTTTCGTTCTTAACATTCGATTTGCGCCCTCTTCTGCGTCCTGGGAGAAGAATACACATTGGTTAACAAGCTAATTATGTAAATTATCGATAATTATGCAACTGTTATATAATAAGGGGTAGGTATTATAATAGTATCACATGAGTGTTTTAATACCTAATCATTTATAGTAGCATACAAGACTTTATCTACACCCATGCTATAAATCCTCTATAAAAGTTTCTGAAACAGTTAGCTTATTGCCAACATTAAAACAACCAGTGTCATAGTAACCATAATATCATCCAAACGGGTGTTATAATTTTGTACTGAATTTCATAATGCAACTGATTTCAAAAAAAGAACACTGTCATTCACGAGCGTTTCACTAACAAAAACCGTAATATAAAAACAAAACAGATTCGAATTCGAAAAATTCGAATTCACGTCGTACCGCGCCATTTTTGTTCGACATTGGTATTGCAAAGAAACTTTTATAGAAGATTCATATCATGGGTGTAGATAAAATCTTGTATGCAACTGTAAATAATTAGGTATTAAAAAACTCATGTTTTAATACCCTTTATTATATAACAGTTGCATAAATAACTATCAGTCGTGGGTTAAAAAATATACAAAACCCGTGCCATTATAGAAACTAATTGAAAATGGCGGCCGAAACAAAGGCGTTTTTCATGCTTTTTCACTCGCACACTAGTCCTGCACGGGTTTTGTCTACGAAAGAATAGACAAATACAGATAAACAATCACAATCCGTCATTTTGTCTATTCTTCCGTCGAAAAAAAAACCCTTCTACAATGATCATGCTACGCGTGGTTTCTTAAATGTGCAAGTACAAGGTACGATTAGCGGCTCCATTTCCATTTTTTTTAATTTAATGGCGCGGATTGTAATAGGGCAGATGAGAATGGATCCCATTTAAATCCCCGAAACATCGTAAATCGTATGGGTGAAATGACCCCCTCAATCAATCTGCCTAGCCTTTTTCCAACTATGTTGGGATCGGCTTCCAGTCTCAACGTTACATACGTGAGACTGGAAGCCGATCCCAAGTCTAACCGGATGCAGCTGAATACCAGTATTTTACATGGAGCGACTGCCTATCTGATCTCCACAACCCAGTAACTGGGTAATACGATACCCCTTGGTAAGACTGGTTGACCGTAACGACTGTCAAAGATCCACGAATGACAGCCGGGACCAACGGCTTAACGTGCTTTCCGAGGCACGGAGGAGTCTCGGTATGTAAAGATAGCAGCACAGCGTTGCTTATTGTTGATTCATCTTCCAAACACGAACATTATTTGTAACTAGCTGCGCCCCGCGGTGTCACCCGCGTAAGTCTCGATCCCGTGGAAATATCGGGATAAAAAGTATCCTATGTGTTAATCCAGGTTATAAACTATCTGTTTGCCAAATTTCATCCAAATCCATTCAGTAGGTTTTACGTGAAAGAGTAACAAACATCCATCCATCCATACTTACAAACTTTCGCGTTTATAATATTAGTTAGGAAGTTAGGAGTTCATCCAAATCCATTCAGTAGTTTTTACGTGAAAGAGTAACAAACATCCATCCATCCATCCATCCATCCATACTTACAAACTTTCGCGTTTATAATATTAGTTAGGATTTCATCCAAATCCATTCGGTATTTTTTACGTGGAAGAGTAACAAACGTTCATCCATCCATACTTACAAACTTTCGCGTTTATAATATTAATTAGGATTTCATCCAAATCCATTCCGTATTTTTTACTTGAAAGAGTAACAAACATCCACCCATCCATACTTACAAACTTTCGCGTTTATAATATTAGTTAGGAAGTTAGAATTTCATCCAAATCCATTCAGTAGTTTTTACGTGAAAGAGTAACAAACATCCATCCATCCATCCATACTTACAAACTTTCGCGTTTATAATATTAGTTAGGATTTCATCCAAATCCATTCAGTAGTTTTTACGTGAAAGAGTAACAAACATCCATCCATCCATCCATACTTACAAACTTTCGCGTTTATAATATTAGTTAGGATTTCATCCAAATCCATTCAGTATTTTTTACGTGAAAGAGTAACAAACGTTCATCCATCCATCCATCCACCCATGCTTACAAACTTTCGCGTTTATAATATTAGTTAGGAAGTTAGGATTTCATCCAAATCCATTCAGTAGTTTTTACGTGAAAGAGTAACAGACATCCATCCATCCATCCATACTTACAAACTTTCACGTTTATAATATTACTTAGGAAGTTAGGATTTCATCCAAATCCATTCAGTAGTTTTTACGTGAAAGAGTAACAAACATCCATCCATCCATACTTACAAACTTTCGCGTTTATAATATTAGTTAGGATTTCATCCAAATCCATTCCGTATTTTTTACGTGAAAGAGTAACAAACATCCATCCATCCATACATGTATTTCTTTTTTTTATTTTCAATCAGTTTTTTAATTTATTAAGTATATTATGTTTCTAGCGTATGACACTCGTGGGTTGCAGCTGAAAATCAGCGTCAGGTGGTACACTGTGTGTTGCCATCCGACAATATGCTGAGCTGAGGCCCTTTTGGCATTGTAATGACTGTTTTCTGTTTTTTTTTAGTTTTAAGGTGTATATTTGTGTGACAATGCCAATAAACGCATTTTTCTTTCTTTCTTTTTCTTTCATAGTTACAAACTTTCGCGTTTATAATATTAGTTAGGATTAGGATTATGGCGTCACGTACCCTTAGGAGCGTCAGGTTTCTTCTTGACTGTATCCTGTTCAGGTTTGTGCCTCTTTTTATTTTTCTGCTTATTCTGGTTTCCGTCTGAAGGGTCAAATAAACTGAAGAAGGAATCCATGGCTCTGTAACAATGAAAATAATAAATCTTTATAAATAAATGAATAAATAAATCAAAGTTTATTTCAGAAAACTTCAAAACTTCCAGTTCTTTTTTTATGAAAGTGAGAAAAAATCTTTTGATCAACATAACCTACTCGTACACTGATACCACAGATATTATAATACTACGTACAGATACCCAATCCCATACAAAGAAATGACACCACCCTAAGTCTGGCAATTGAGCTGGCTATTTTTCTTCCCCATTTTTTTAATAGATGGCAGCATCATCGACTCACTAATTGCCAGAGACCGTAGTTTTAAAACGCCATCTAGGAGTCTTGCCTAGGTACGAGGCAAGACTCCAGGATTTTTTGTTCCTTTTTTTACGTTTTTTTCTTCTAAGATAAGATAAGATAAGATAATATGTTTATTTGCATAAAACATGGTATAAAGGGGTGTTAAATAATACTATATAGCACAAACATGTTTAGCTAGGTTATAACAAAGCATGCAAAATACTTAAAATTAAGCAAGTAGACAAGGAGCCATCAATAGTGAATAGAACATCAAAATTTTTTGTCAACAAATTCCTTTAAGCTATAAAAACTATGTTCGAGCATCCATTTGTAAAATTGAACTTTAAACAATTTTGAATGTAAGTTTTTAAATTGCCTCGGTATTTTATTATACATGCGCACACACATTGCTAGGCAGTTTTTATTATACTTAGTTAGGCGAGGCAGATCATTCAACACAAGTTTATACGGATCTCGTCTGTTCCGAGGATTGACATCATTTGCAGTCTTAAATAATTGTTTATTTTTCATTACAAACATACATATTTCGTAAATATAAAGTGACGGTAACGGTAACAAACCAAGTTTCCTAAATATTGGTTGACATGAGTCATCAGGTTTTAGTCCACAAATTGATCTCATGCACTTTTTTTGAGCGATGAATACTCTTTGGAAGTCGGTGCTGTTGCCCCACATTACAATCCCATAACGTAGTAATGATTCAACGTATGCACGGTAAGATATTACAGCAGTTTTTACGTTAGTTACATTTTTGACTTGTTTAAGTGCATATACAAATTTATTTATTTTAGTGCTAATATTATCTATGTGTTCTTTCCAATTTATATCTTTATCTATTATTACACCCAAAAATCTTGTATGCGTTACTTCTTTTATTTTATCAATATTAAGTTTTATGTCATTTTTGTGATTATTAGATTGATTAAATTGAATGTAAACTGATTTATCTAAATTTATCTTTAAATGATTAATGTCAAGCCAATGAAGTAATTTGTTAATTGTATTATTAATGTCAAACTCATGATCTAAAATGGTATTATGTTTTTTATTAGATGTCACCTGTCTTCCTAGGCGTTCAATTCTTATATTTCTACGTAAAGTACTAGATAAAAAAAAATGTTGTTTGATTTTCCTTAATGAAACGACTAAACGTTTCAAGTTTAAAGTGACCTGTCATCACTTTAGTAAAACGCCATCTATTGCAAAGAGCTCTCAACCAAATGTTTAACAGATAGCTACTTTATCATTCTAAGGATTCGAATTGAAGTAAAAGGATTAATTTAAGTTTTTTGTTGAAAATACGAGATTTATGAGTGTAAATACATAAATCAGCATAAAACAAAGATGTTTTGATTTTTACTAATATTACTATAGCCAAAATTTGCCGTATAATGCTTTTTAGTAATTGTTAATTTCATAATTGTTACATTATGCTGCCATCTATGATTTTTTTTCAAGACTAATTATAATTTGTTCGAGTTGGGACCCCATGCTGATACCTATTGTAAAGGTAAAGTTTGTGAGTTTGAATGTAGGGGGTAATCTCTGAAACTACTTATTCATCCGATTTCAAAAGTTCTTTCACATACAAAGCTATACACTATTTTCAATTGCCATTATATTTTATGTGTCTTTGCTTATCAATTTTCGTTTTTTGCCACCGACTTCCGAAATTAAAGTTATTTTTCACTCATTAGTGATTTTTTTTGAAATCGCATGTTTTTTTTTTTAGAAAGTTTTTATTTTTCACTTTTTAGTTGTACATACCTACCCCACACAAATTAGAATACCATTACCTGCTATGCAAATAACAGTGACGGAGTCACTTATGACACAGATATTATAATACTACGCTTATGATATCGTCTATATTAGTGTTTTTCAACCTGGGGGTCGCGACCCCCTGGGTGGTCGCGAAGCCTCTTTACCCCTAAAGAGGCTTCGCGACCTCCTAGGGGGTCGCAAAGCTCTATAGGGGAGTTGCAAAAGGTTGGGAAAGATACTCCAGTAAAAAAAATAAAGTTTAAAAAGATTTATTAAGAAAATTGTTAACTAAAGGACATAATCATTTGTATCAAATAAACAAAATATCGTGGCATCGGCTCTGGTCGTACGTATACGCGTAAATTGCGTTAGCTATTGGCGACGCATTCGATGTAAAAAAAATGTGTTTTACGTAGGTACTTAATTACTTATGTATTTTCGAACCCTAATTTATGAAAATGAATAAATATGTTGGATTGAATATTTGTCACAAAATAAAATAGGTACATAAACAAAAAGCAACGGGTTATAAACGTAAAACGGTCGCGAAATATGGCTTCATAATAATGGTGCAGTGTCATGAAAAAGGTTGAAAAACACTGGTCTACATAGACTAAGTGGGAAACATAAGTAATATTGAAGCTAACTCAAAAACTACGCAAGCAAAGTTAATAAAATTTATATGGGACCACCTTTCAAGCATGACGTAACAAAAAAAAAAAGAATCAAATCAAAATCAAAAACATATAGATGAAAAAAAAATAACCATTATTACAGACGAATTGAGAACCTCCTTCTTTTTGAAGAAGTCGGTTAAAAATAAACAGCTGATTTCTTATTTTAGATAATTCCCCAGATTTAGCAGAGACAAAAATAAAATTCTATCTGTGGCATGTGTTTTTTTTTTCAAAGTTGGCAATGGTTTGACGTAAAATTGGCGGGAATTTGGCAATCTTTGTCGTTGTTGACTGTCGCCGATTTTTTTTATAATACTACGATGTAAGTGCCAAATTGTCAATTGAATTACTTACTTACAAAATTATTATAGCTATGTTGTCTTTGCGTGAAAATAGCAACTACGATTTTAAATAAACATTATAATTTGCATGTCTAGATAAGGGCCAGCCCAAACAGAGGAGCATAAATGCTCAAGGTCGAGCATGCCAGAACACACGCCACAGGTAATTATTTCATCAAAGATATAATGCATGCTTTTTGAACTCTATTTTGGTAGTGATTGAGTGCATTATCAATTTATCAGTGAAAAATTTCTCGACTCGCAAGGTCAACTCTCACTAAATAGTACACACGTAACCGTCATATCATAATAATCATCAACCGACTACAGCAGTCCACTGCTGGACATAGGCCTCTCCTGGATTTCCAGCAACTCTCATCCAGCTGCTACCAGCGACCCTGCGAAGATCGTCGCTTCACCTAGCCTGAGGGCCACCGTCCTACCTCACGTTTGCAGCGATAAACGTCTCATACGCGCTCATTCATAATTATATTTTAATTCAACCTATAAGACATTATTTCAGTAACAATTTTCAACAACATGAGCTCCTGGGTTTTTCTATAAGGCATTGCTGAGTAGCAGCCATGAATCTTTATGTTCGTTGATGGCACTACACCGCACTGGGTGTACACCGCAGCCTAACCCTTCGGGGATTACAGGGGTGATGTTATGTTAAATTTGCTTTTCACAATAAAAACTTTTCAAAAAAAAAAGACTTCCAAAAATAACAAAAAAGTGAAAAATAACTTTTATTTCGGTGTCGGAAGTCGGTGTCTTTGCTTTTCAATTTTCGTTTTTTGCCACCGATTTCCGATTTTTTTTTTACCTAATCTAAAAAACATATTTCTACCTAAAAAAAAAATATTTCTATCGAAAAGTAAGAACACAAAATTTCACATTTATAAAATCCGCGAAAACCACAAAATCTATTATCTAAGCTGCGTTCACAATTTATGTGATTCCGGAAAAATTACATCATTGCCCACACATAAAGCTTAGTTCCCACCAAAACTTCACCATTTTATGACATATTCAGTAATATTTTTTCATTCTGAATTTACTTACTTAATTAACACAACCATACAGTAGATATTTGTGTAATGTAAATTGGAAACAAGCATTTGAATAAATTTGACATACGAAATGACAATGCATTAACACAAAGCAGGAAAACTTAGATTATAATTGTCAGGAAAAGAACAATTTAGATTTTAATTTTCCTTATATGAAACGCCTCTTCAGAACAGCCCAGATAATTATAATTTTATTTGTTCACTAGCTTCTACCAGCAACTTCGTTCGCGTGGAACTGCGGAAGTCATAAGATACACAACAAACATGTAACTAGTATAAACGACTAAAATAACACCCACATTTTTATAAAACTCTCGGCCCCCAACCCACCACGTCGCATCGCATCGCCGCGCTATTACTTCGTTTTCGCTTAGCGTTCTTTTTTATTATTTATTCGTTTTGCTCGGCTATAATATTCCTCATGAAATGGGCTATGAAAAAAAATTTTTTTAGGCTTTATTATATTATAGTAGTATTAAAAGTATAAATATAAGCAAAAGTAGTATGTAAGGATCGTATCAGGTAGCATTCAGTAGCCTCTGTCTACCCCCATGGGAAGAGAGAGGTTTGAGTTTATGAATTGTAAATATAAGTATACATATTTCCTCTATAGGAGCTCGTGGCTAAGTAATAACAGCCGCTCGGGTCGATCCATCAGGTTAAGCTACGCTTGCCGGGGTTGGTCCGTGGATGGGTGACCATTTTCACATATCGAGACTCCTCCGTGCCTCGGAAAGCACGTTAAGCCGTTGGTCCCGGCTGTCATTTGTGGATCTTTGGCAGTCGTTACAAGTCGTCAGAAGCACGAAAGTCTGATAACCAGTCTAACCAAGGGGTATCGTATTACCCAGATAGGTACTGGGTTGTGGAGGTCAGATAGGCAGTCGCTCCATGTAAAATACTGGTATTCAGCTGCATCCGGTTAGACTGGAAGCCGACCCCAACATAGTTGGGAAAAGGCTAGGCAGAAGAAGACATATTTCCTCTATACCTACAGTACTCACTTACTTATCAGTTTCATATAAATGAGTTTATTATCTGATATTGTTGAGTATGTAGATTGTATACAAATATACAATAACATTTAGTTTATAGTGAGTCAGTGACCAAAGTCAATTACTGTAATCTAGGGTTGCCACACATTCAAGATAAGAATCAAATGGTGACAATCTCGAGTGCCTAGACCAAATCAAACTGGTTGCTTATTTAATTACAATTAAATTTATAATTAATTTATTAAATTGCTTATTTAATTACATAATTTATTATTTTTATGTCAATTAATTCTACATTGTATGCGAAAGTCCTTTATTAATTTGTAACTATTGAATATTTTTATTCTAGGTACATCATCTTCACATAAATATTATAAAACATTTTAACAGAGCAACTATGGAGGTTCTCGCTCATTTTTCTACATACATAACTTTTAGAAAAGCCTAGAACCAATTCAATTATTTTTGTTGTAAATTTTGATGTTCAGAAGCGCTTTTTATGTGCCTATTTGAAATAAATTATATGACTTTGGTAAACAACAAACAAAACGTTTTGAAATAGGCCTACACTTTGTATTGATAACAACTTACAAGTAGGTAATAATATTTTTATCAAAGTTGTAAAACCACAATATTACCACAAAACAGTACTTATAGAAATTAGGTACTCACTAGAGTTTTTAAATAAAAATATTGTGCAATAGTTACACATTACAATACAATTGTAACAGTATAAGTTTTGTACGAGTGAGTGAGCAAGAAGATAATATTATAATACCATTCCTTTAGCATTTTTTTGTGGCCTTATGTTAACCAATGACAGACAAAAAAAAAATTGTGGGTAAAAAAATAAATCTGAAGAAATAACATCCGATTTAAAATACAAATCGGTTAGCAAATTGTTTTGTTTCTTTTAGAATTATTGTATGAAAGCTACACTAAATTAAATATATAATACTATATTAGAGTTCAAGTGCCATAATACAGGCTAATATTATAAGGGCTGGCTTTGTTTCTATTTTATGTTATTGCAGCTGTTTAATTTACATAGCATTTAGATTCGCTTCTTATAGTTAAAAGTAGAGCAATTGCCTTTCTTTTATGCAAAAATTAATTACATCCTGAATTCTCTTTCATAATTATCATACTATCAAGGTCTTTTGAAAGATAAACCAGAATAGCCCGCGAATTATTAAACATATAGTCGGAAGTCATAACCAAAAGAACGAACTCAGAAAAAGTGAATAAATTTTTTAAATTGTTTTTTTTTAATCTTTATTTTAATAAATTCTAGTAGTGCAAAGGTACTCACACAAACAGCTGTTATGATACCCAAGGTCACTGCTTCACTAGCTTGTTGCCAACGCAAGTTCGCAGACTATTGTGAGTCAACAAACACAAACAGAGGAACACAGCCAAATTATTTACAGTGACGTAAAATTACAATTTATTACAACTGATCAAATATTATTGCTCAACACATTGGTAGTCACTACGCAATTAAACGTAACGTCACACATAAAGGAACTAATGTTATTATAGGGAAATGAATAAGGCTTTTGTTTTAATTCCGATAAGATAATTTCGTTACGGTTGCAAAAATTTCGTCATGAATTGCATTTCACTGGACATTTTGACAGTTTACAACCATAACATCCTGTCTACGATAACATCACTTGTTTTTGAGATGGCAAGGATTCTTTGAATTAAAGAGACGTTCAGAAACAACTGATCGTAATATAATGGGATTTGGTAAAAATAAAACTGGTGCTGATAAACGTTTTATTGCAATAAATTAGAATTAACAGGCATATTTAGGTAAGCAGTGACACTAAAACACATTCAAAATTCATTACTTTGGATTAGTAAAATGATAGCGTCGGTTTATTACTTCACAATCTATTATTATATCTTTGATTATAATGATTTCAGGACACACCCTTTACTGAAGTTGCCATTTTTAAAGTAAATATTTTCTAGAGCTTGTTTTCCTATTATATCGTAAAATAAAAAAAAATAAGTATGCAGAACAATAGTCCAATACCTATACTTGCTAAAACATCCAACTAAACAGTAATCATAGCATACATACACGTATATTTGAGCACAAACATTGTCCTAACGCATAAACCCAGCTTTAATTTTTTTTATATGTGGAAATTCACTGTCAACCAAGTGTCAATGTCAAATTCAAATTCTGTTGGCGGAAAGTCGCGGTTTCAGCAGTCAGAAAAACAAGTTAAAAGTTAAAAATGTCAATACAAGTGGAAAATAACTTAAAAAAAGATGAAAACACAGAAATATTTGAACAAAAAGCTCATTATATGGCTTGTTCAATTGCATCCGACGGCCCTGCTAACATTAACAAATATTTTGAGCCTTACGTTGCTAACGATAGTGGAGGTAAACAAAACAATGAAACCGTTTATTTTTTATCATAATTCACGAGTTAAAATGCCCTTGTAATAGAGAGCAAGTTTATTACACGTAACCTGTATTTTTTACTGTAGATTTAGGTCAGTGAATGTTTTCGGAAGATCGACCGACACCTCAGACCAACAAAATTTTGTTGGTCTGAGACCGACACTTAGAAAAGTTCGCAAAAAAACTCCGCCCCTAAGACTGCCCACTGGCCGGGGTCAGCGCAACAAGTCTTCTTCTTCCATAGTTAATTGATTCAGGCGTGACTTTGCGGAAATCCATTATAAAATACAATAGACGTAGATATATTTAATAAACTATTCCGCTTAACTATTCTTCAAAAGTCATAAAAAACCCTGTAAGAACTGGATACAGAGCGCGTCCAGCGGTCCAGCACATTTTAAAGTTATGGTGGTTGAAGAAACTCACATACATACATGAACCCTGAAAACATTACACTCCTTTTTGGGCAACCCGTCGTGTTCTGGTTTGCGACTGGTCAATCAACCATCATGAGGATGCCTTGTTGAGAGGTGAAACACGTGTCGATTTCTTACAGGGTTGTTTATGACTTCAAGATTAATTAAGCGGAATAGGTTACTAAATATGTCTATAATATTGTATTTTTTCTTACTTCTTCCATACTTCTCTATTAGTCGTTATCTCTGTAGTCACCCCATTTCTAGCCTAGCTAACTTTCACATAGTCCATTTTTAAAAGAGTAACTATGGAGTTTTTTGCCGGCTCTTCTCCATAGGAAACTACCAATTGGAACCGTGCACCTAGCTTCTGACGTTTCAGTGCCCATGTAGGTTTATGTGAAATAAAATATTTTGATTTTGATTGCTCCAGATTATTATCATTTTTGTTAAATATTGCAGAATTATCAGCATCGTTTCGTGGATACCCATTGGCTGGTAAAAAAATGAGCCTTCCAGAAGGTTACACAGCTATTGTAGTCACAGAAGCAAAGAGGCCGCTTGCTGAAGACGCCGAGAGGAAGTTCCAGGTGATTATTTAGTTATAACATCATCCCTTTACTCTGTAAAGAGATAGGCAGAGGTTTACAGTACACCCAATGTGTAAGTCCCATGTGTAATAGGGCGCGAGCCTATTGCTATCAACCGGGCACAAATCCAGGGACTGAGAAATTCATTTAAAAAATTTTACAATAATGCCTGACCTGGGTTTCAAACCCAGGACTAGCTCAACAAGTGTGCTTGCAACCACTAGACCTTTGTTGCCACTAGTAGAGACCAACAAAGTGATCAAAATCATAACATCACTCCCGTAATCCCCGAAGGGTTAACCAGAGCCCTACCTAGCCCTACGAGTGTACCTATAGCACACCCACACTTCACTAGTTAAGTTTTAGTAATAGGGGTATTACATGGGACAAGGACGAGCCTATTGCCATCAACCGGGCACAAACTCCAGACCAGACTCCGGGCTGTAACTGAGAAATTCCAGATAGAAAAACTCAATAAAACTACTCAACCTAGGACTTGAACCCAAGACCTCTTGCTCAGCAGTAGTGCTTGCAACCACAAACCAAGGAAGTAGTAAAATCAAAATGAATATACAACCTTATTTTTTATTTATGCTAAACCCGAAAAGGGGTCATTGTACTCATCATTTTGAACAACTTTTTCAATGGGACCAAACTTGAAATCGCGAAAAAAAAATCTGCTGTTTCATACATTTGTGTTCACTTAAATCGACAAAATGTATGGAATAGCTGATTTTATTATTTATTTATTTTATTCATTTATCACAAACACAACTAAATAATGTTGTATATACCACTACTTATGAGTGCACGTATTTCTGTGACAAATAAACCTATTTTTCTTTCTTTTTTTTCTTTATATCTCAATATTCTATCTTTTAAGGTAACTGGTGGTTTCAAAGAATTCACAAATTGGAACTGGGACAAAAAGCCGTCTGAAAATGATAAAATAGTTGGAGCATTAGATTGGATACATATTGCTGACGCTGTGAGTACTTCCTTTGTTTTAATGCATTCATGACGATGCTGGAATACCTGAGAGATATTTCTCGGCGGCATGAACACACAAAAAAGGGGGGGGGGAGTAACAAGGGGGTAATGGGTGTAATAAAGGGGTAAGTGGGTAAAAGGGGTAAGGGGGTAATAAGTGGGTAAAGGGGAGTAACAAGAGGGTAATGGGTGTAATAAAGGGGTAAGGGGGTAATAAGTGGGTACAAGGGGTAAGGGGTAATAAGCGGGTAAAGGGGTGTAATAAAGGGGTAAGGGGGGTAATATGTGGGTAAGGGCTGTAATAAGGGTGTAAGGGGTGTAATAATGCCTATTTTAGATGTTAATTAATTGAATTGTAAGTGACTGTGCTGTTGGTGTGCTTATCATAAATAAATAAATAAGGGGGTAAGGGTGTAACAATGGGGTAATAAGGGGGTAAGGTATTTATGTTCTTCTAGGTTGTCCCCTCCCCCCGTTTCCACTCCTCACATCTGCCTTGTAAATACCTTTTGTTAGTCGCCTTTCATTCATCCTCTCATGAGCAAAACATCTAAGCATACTCTTTCTAATTTCTGTCACTACATCTTCTGATATCATTGTTTTTTTTTTGCAGTTACATGGAGAGGACGATGGCTAAATAGATTAAGGTTGATGCGCTAGGGTGGCCCGCGAAATTCAAATTTTCTTACGTTTTTTTGCAATTTGCAGGTCAGTATCAGGTTGTATGTTGATTAAAATATGATTCGCGGCCGTAACAAATATGGATTTACAGAATTATAAACATTAGAATCAGCAATACAATGTTAGAATAATCCTAAATGTCATGATTTCATGAAATAATAATTCAATATGATTATATGAACTTGTTATGGTCGCGAATCATAATTATTTAGATCATACAACTAGTAATTTACGGAGGAGCTCGTGGCTAAGTAATAACAGCCGCTCGGGTCGATCCATCAGGTTAAGCTACGCTTGCCCGGGTTGGTCCGTGGATGGGTGACCATTTTCACATATCGAGACTCCTCCGTGCCTCGGAAAGCACGTTAAGCCGTTGGTCCCGGCTGTCATTTGAGGATCTTTGACAGTCGTTACGAGTCGTCAGAAGCACGAAAGTCTGACAACCAGTCTACCAAGGGGTATCGTATTACCCAGTTACTGGGTTGTGGAGGTCAGATAGGCAGTCGCTCCATGTAAAATACTGGTATTCAGCTGCATCCGGTTAGATTGGAAGCCGACCCCAACATAGTTGGGAAAAGGCTAGGCAGATGATGGAACTAGTAATTTACAAATGTGTCAGTGGTCTCGCAATGATCAGTTTTTGACAGATATGCCATACAAAATCAGTCAAAAACTCATCATTGCGAGACTTCTGACACGTTTGTAAATTAGTAGACTTGGCTCCCTGGTTGTATGTTGATCTAAATAATTATGATTCGCGACCATAACATCGAGATATAAGTACTAACGTACTAGAGAAGCTACGTCAAATAACTGAATTGTCCTAGTTTTCGTATTGAATCTTTAGTTCGCTGCAGCGCTAAAATAATAACAATTCGTCTAAACCGTACCTAATTTACCACAGTGCTAGATTTGCTGCGGAAGTGTATTTATTCTCGGCAAAAAGGTCTTAAGCGCCATGTAAATCACGGCACTACGCGTTTTCTTCGACAAACTGCGGCGCGATCGCCGCAGTTGAACGACACAAAGTAGGAATTTACGGTGTCTTCTCTAGAACGTTAGTACTTATATCTCGATGGACCATAACAAGTTCATTGACTTGCAAATTGCAAAAAAAAGTAAGGAAATTTGAATTTCGCGGGCTACACTGGCGCTTTCGCCATAAGGATTACAACTATGAATTGTTACGGTATAAGAATAAAAACAAAATGTTCAACAAAAAAGTTATTTATTTCAAAAGAAACAATTATATTAAACCTATTTAAATTCCATACTCGTCCCGTTTTGATAGGTTATTGCTGATGTTAGATAAGTATGGAATTGTGAACACTAGTGGGGAAAAAATATAAATAAAATCGCAGACTTCGCCATTGCTTAAATAAAAGAAAATTCTCAGAACACAATATCTTCAAAACACTTCCGTTTTTAATATAACATCACGCCTGTAAACCCCGTAGGGTTAGGCAGAGAGGTACCTATAGTACACTCACATTTCGCCAGTTATGTGTAAGTCCTAGGAGTGAGGCGTATTTATCGTCACAGATAGAAATCACAGATATTAAAAAATAGCAGATAGCAATTGCTCCTAACGATAAAAAATATCTGTTACTTAAAATCACAGATCCTCAAGACTGTTACTGTTTAAACTTCGGTTACGATTTTCGACTTTAACGAAAAGAAATAAAGAAGATATTCAATTGAGTTAATACGTATTTATCGTCTGTACAAAAATCACAGGCTGTGATTTTATAACAGATAGATACGATTTTCGACTTTAAGTCAAAAGAAATAAAGATGATATTCGATTGAGATAATATGTATTTATCGTCCGTACAAAAATCACAGGCTGTGATTTAATAACAGATATTTGGATCTGTTATTTTTTTGTCACAGTCACAGTGATCACAGATATCGTGTTTCACCTGTTACAACCCATCTCTAGTAAGTCCCATGTAATAGAGATAAGTTTTTTTTTTGCGTAAAACACCTGGGTCCCTACCACCACCGCTTACAGCAGTAATATTTTAATATTACATCAGTGTAGGAAGGAGATGAAGCTCTACAGGACGCATAGCTCCACCTCTTTCCCCCGCTGAAGTAAGAGTGGCAACGTCGCAAATAACTGTCAAATATTTACCTGTTTTGATTAACTTGGCAATATTACTGTATGGAAATATGAAATATGACTAGACAACGGACTAAAATATTGATTATGAATTGCAATTATAACACTGAATTTATGTTGTAACCGGTTTTAGGTGTAAAAAAGGCATTTGCAAAGTTTCCAAATCCTATTTTTACAACTAAAACTAAATATTCGGTGTTACAAAATTATTTATTGCATTTCATAATCAATATTTTAGACAGTTGTCTAGTCATATTTCCATACAGTAATATTGCCAAATGAACAGCAAATTATTTGACATCTATTTGCGACGTTGCCCACTTTCAGAATAAACGCTCTTAAAATAATATTACCGTAAGTAAGCGGTGGTGTTAGGCCCCCAGAGCATAGAAAAATGACGCAGAATAAAAGCATAACCTCTATTTTTGTAGTCGGTTAAAAAGGAATACGACTTCGAATAAAACGTAACTGGACGAAAAGCGCTGTTGTCTGTACAATAATAATATTGCACTGTAAATAATAAAGTATAATTTAGTATCGTGAAATATTACAAACTTGTACAGACGCCAGCAGGTCAAGCTACCCGAAACTGTCAAATTTTCCCAATCAACCTTGAACCTTATATTGTAGGAATAAAGTTCAAAATCTAATAAAGAAATCTGACAGATTGTAGTAGCTTGATGTGCTGGCGTCTGTACCTAATGAATTTCTTCATTATCCTCTACTTACTACAGTGAGTAAGGGACAGCGCTCCGCAAATTAACACGGGGCCTTCAGCTCCTTATTTTGAATCATATTCCACTGGAAATGTTCTCAGGAAAATTTTCATATTTTTTAATCGTTTTTTCAGTTACAATTCCTATATCTGTGGCCCTAGTGAAAAAGGATCTAAGTCCAAAAATGCAACTTCACAGGAGACGCAAAAAACACTCCGCGCACTTCAAATTGCGTGTTTGCCTCGTGTGACATTTAAACCACTACCAATTGAAATACATGTGATGTTTTTTATAGGTAAACAATTTATGCTCTTTATTATTATGGAGTTATTTTTTATGTAAAGTAATTCGTTTTTAAGATAGTGACTTATACTAACCACAAAATGAATTCCTTGAGGGTGTAAAATAAATTATACCCCTTCTCCCATATGTTAAATGTTAATTCACACAAGTGAAAATGGATACGCATTTGGAATGATTATGTTCATACTAATCCCAATAGAGTTTCTTTGATTTTTTTCCTTTATGGTGGTGAAAACGGATTTATGTCTAATAATATCACATTACTCACTAAATCATTTTTAAGAACCAGGTGTTGTTGTATTGATAAACACCAACCAAATTAAAACGTGGGTAATTTATGTTAATTTAGATTAGAAAACACAAAATGCATTTTTTTTTTTCGTTTAAAAGAATACAAAAGTACTTGAAACCGACTTTTGAATTTTTTTTGGTGTCAGTTGGACCCTTTTACACAAGGTAACTTCTTTATTTTTAGAGATAGCTTAGATCCGTTTACACCGAACGATAGAGCATTTTTTTCTGATCACTTCTGTATACTTAACTCATTTTCCACAAAATCGGACTTATACCCCTTTTCACTAGGGCCACAGATATTTCAATGTAAAATTTCATTTTCTGTACGCAGCACTCCATTTATGTAAATAAAACAGAAAAAACTAAAATAAAAAAATCAGTAATGGATGTTGAAATGCAAACGACGCGTGACGCTCAGTATTTACATTGATAAATCACGTGTCGCGAGCGCGCCCCCCGCCGCGGGGAGTGCGTTGTGCCACGATAACGATACATTGCGCGTGAGGTAATAATACAAATCAAGTTTATTGGATTCCCATAACGTTCCTGAAATAATTTCATGTACCGATCGTCTTAGTATGATATGCTGAATTCATCCCATCAGGCTGCGGAGGGCTGTCCCTTACACCCTGTATTATCAAAATTCGTATACTAACACTTATAACATTTTGTTACACTAGTATTAAGTGTTGTATTAACTAGATGACCCCTTGAAATGCGTCACACGTTTCTTATTTCTCGCATCAAACGATGTTTATCGATTTTTCGTCAGGGGGCCAAGTCTCTGACGGGGTCCGTTAGGACCGATGCCTGCCAGGGTTGCGGAATAGTCCGAAAGGGATACCGGGACCCTGGTAACAGGCAACTGAAGTAACACGGGTGGGTTTTAGTCAGTAAGAGTCTGACACGCCCTTCCGCTCCGCCCAGAGCGGGAGCAGTCATTTGATGATTTCCCACCCAAAAAAGGGGGCCAAGTCTACTAATTTACAAACGTGTCTCGCAATTATGAGTTTTTGACAGATTTTACAAACGTGTCTCGCAATTATGAGTTTTTGACATTAATAATCTGTCAAAAACTCATAATTGCGAGACACGTTTGTAAATTAGTAGACTTGGCCTCGTGATCCTCTGGGTTTTTCTTAAACCACCCCAGTATTGAGAATAAAAAAAAAACAAATCGGTCGAGACATTTTCCAGTTTATATATAATTACTAGCTAATGCCTGGCATGCGTTGCAATGCCTTTTCATTATTTTCTGTTAGGAACCTTCTCTGGCGCACACGCAACAACTTACCAGAGTTTCAACACGATTGGTCGAGCCATTTTCGAGTTTTTGCGAGACTAATGCACAGCTATTGATTTTTATATCTATAGATAGATTGATAGTCAATCACATATCATAATACTGATATAGTTTCGAAATAATGACAATATAAGCCCTCGTACTAGTGAGAATTCTCGCTGATAATGAGAAATTCCAGATAGAAAACCCAATGTCGTTTTAAGGCCTACACAGACCGGGACGGCATGGCAAGGGATTTAATTTTTTACCAATGGACATTCAAACGTATCAATATAGAAATACGGCATAAATTGCTATGCTTTAAAATGATGCCGTGGCATCGACAGGGATTTCATTGCACGGCATTGAAAGATGCGTCACGGGCTCCCGCGGCGGGATGCCGTGGCGTATTGCGGTAGGCAACGGCATGCCGAGGTCGCCGGCGCTGGTTGTGATATACCGCGGGGCGCGCGCGCCGTGGCAAGGCGCTGGAATGCCGCGGGATCTAAGCGGCTAGTGTGCGCTGACTGACGGCAAAACCCTTTGCCATCCTGTCCCGGTCTGCGTTGGCCTTTACCCGACTCGGGAATGGAACCCAGGACCTCATGTTCAGCAATAGCGCTTGCGACCATTAGACCAACGTGGTAGTCTACACAGTTATACTTATTTGAATAAATTACTAATGCGTAACTATATAATTATCTAGAAACATTGCCACAGAATAGTACAGAAGGCGCACTCCGCATCATTTTAGGTATAACGCTACAAGTACGCGGCCGGCTCGTCTTGTCGGGCCAATTCAGTGAGCGTAACATAGTCAGAAGATAAAAGAGTTACCGATAGGGGAGCAAACTTCTAGGTGAATATAAGTGTAGGTAACTAGCGCTGTGCGACATGAATTGTACTTTATTGTATTGTAGCAAGAGTCGCTTATTATTTAAACGATTTTGCGGAGTGAATCATCTGTATTAATCTGTGCCTATACTTGAATTCAGAATCTTAAATAATTACCTAGTTATGGGACTACAAACTCAATGCCATTCATAATAAAGATCAAATTCCATTGCAACTGCCACTATTAACCTATAAATTACAAACTAGCTTTTTCCCGCGGCTTCGCCCGCGTTGCGCTCTTAAATTATTCCACGGGAACGTACTACTGGGAAAAAACTATCCTATGTCCTTGGGCTACGTTAAGCCGTGAAAAGTTAACAGACAGACAGGGTTTCTTTTGAATTTATAATATTAGTATGGAAGGTCACTCAAAAATCGACTTTGGCAACAAAACGTTTAAGTACATCGCCCTAGCGCATAGGTGAAAGGGTGAAATACAAGAGCGGTAAAAAGTAATTAAAAAAAAAAGGCTTAATTTTTCATTGATTTTACGTTTTATAAATGACACCAAACCACTGGTTTCAAGGATAACGGTGTTTACCCTAACACGCTGTATTTTTTTGAAAATTTTAAATGAGTTAAACTGCGGTATCCTGTAAGAGCGGTGGACGCCTCATAACGGCCACAGTCACGGCTTTCATGAAAATAATGACAGCGGCAAAGATTCAAATCGTTAGATTCGCTCTACCGCGTCAAAAGACAGTCGCGTTCCTGTTTCGTTTTGACATCTCTGACACAAAATGACGTAATGACTTGACTTGTGTGAGCTCACTCATCTCAGTATTGACACTTTTTCGCGTAACTAAATGCGGTGACGGCAAATCTAGCGATTTAAATCTTTGAGCAGCGGGTTTGATTTCAAAAGACTCGAGGAAAATACTATCTTACATTCATAAATAACGTGTCAGTGACGTCATTCGCCGGTACTTAGCGGAGGCTATGTGGCAGCCACAGCAGTCAGAAAACCCTAGCCCAAATGGCAATGTAAAGTATTCAAGATTCTGAATTTTAAAACCCAGAATTGAAGATTAAAATAATATTACTATTATTGACACTCGTGGGTTGCAGCTGAAAATCAGCGTCAGGTGGTACACTGTTTGCGGGTTAGTCCGAAAGGGATACCGGGACCTTGGCAACAGGCAACTGAAGGAACACGGGTGGGTTTTAGTCAGTAAAAGTCTGACACGACCTTCCGCTCAGCCCAGAGCGGGAGAAGTCATTGGATGATAACCAACCAACAAAAAAAAAAAAAAAAGTGGTACACTGTGTATCTGACAATATGCTGAGCTGAGGCCCTTCTGGCATTCTAATGACTGTTTTCTGTTTTTTTTTTTAGTTTTAAGGTGTATTAACGCATTTTTCTTTCATTCTTTCTTTCTATTACAAATATTAATCAGAATTTTAAGTTTTCGACAGTTCTATCCTTTGTCTCATTTGGTTTTTAATCTCGATCCTTCTTAAATACTCTTTTTTACTTATCATTATCACTCTGGTGAACGCTTTCCTCTTTATGTTACGAGTTCTTTTGGGTTTTACCCGGATATTATCAATTAAATCTTCTTTATTCGATTCTGTATTATTCTCAGTAGTACCTTTATCATAGTTGATGATATTATGCATACCAAAATCATGTCGATTTTCCAAATCTTTAAAATCATTGACGTTCTCTCGGCTCATTTTGTTGAAGATCTTTAGAAATTGCCAGAATTCTATGTCGCCTCCTTTTATGTTCTTGTGATAAAATTCTATAAGTTCTCTGTCGCATTTGTGGTTATTTTTGACAGGATTCGGATCTGCGAATCGATTCGCTACTGCTTCGGAAATATTTTCTTTTTTTTTACTGACTCTTTCTAGCTTACGGCTTTTTTTTATATTGGTTTTACCGCTATTCTGATTAGTGACATCACTATTATTATTTTGTTTATTTTTGCCATACTTTTTCCTGTTATTTTTTTTGTTGACATGACTATATCGACCGCCTAAGCCGATTAAGATCTTATTCTTCCACACTTTAGGTTTAAATCTCTTTGGGTTGGCTTCATGTTTTCTATTATGCAGTTTTAGAGCGCTCATTGTTAGGCAGATTTTGTCACATCCTTCACAAGCACAAGGATAAAGTATTTTTAGGCCTTTTTTCTTGGCTAAAATACTTAAACTTCTAATTTGTTCTAAGTAAGTATCGCCAATAGATTTTAAAGCTTCATAGTCTTCTTCACAAAATTCTGGTAACATATATTCAGTATTGATATCAACTTTCTCCTTTTCGACCATCCAATCTCCCCCCTTTTTGACTAACTTCGTCGTTCCTAGGAATATGTTTTTCGATTCTCGATTCTTTTCATCGATTTTCATCGAGGCGATTTTGTTTAGATTGCTAATGCTCGGTATGACTTCTAAGTCGCAATCTTTATCGATTTCGAAGACATATTTTGATCCGCTCTCTGTGTCCCGTTCTTTAATTCTTCCGTAAGGGATATCGAGAGATATTTTGTGAACGAGTTTTATATGTCTTGTTATTGTTAAGTTGGTAACATACCCACAAAACGGACATTTTTTGAGCATTTTTTCGTTGCATATATCGAAATGTTGTTTGCAATGGAGTTTTAAGTCTGTTTTCGTTTTGAAGAGCTGAAAAATACATTAAGTCAAAATTAGTTCAAACTCAAACTCAAAGCATTTATTTCAAATAAACCAATTACAGGCACTTTTGAATTGTCAAGGAGTCGGTCAGTCAGAAAAGATGAAGCTAGTTGCCCATTCCAAAGCGTAGTAGGTTCCTATGGAGAAGAACGGGCAAGAAACTCCACGAACACTCTTTTAAATTCAGAATATTGTTACAATATATTGTTTACATTATTCATGTTGGAATCATACATGTGAGTACAATGTAGAAAAACGTGCAGGTTAAATGCGTCCGTAAATAAAAAATAAAAAGATACAAAACAATTCAAAAATTAAAATAAGCCGTGGCAGCTAAGAGATGGCCAATCCCTACTGATGGCGCTCGTTCACGAACATGACGCATGGATCAGCACCATTCAGCTCAACCTTTTTGAAAGGAACTTAATGATCCAACACAGTTGAAACAATAACCTCCAGTATCGAAGTCTGTTAAATAGTACATTATTGTCGCGGCCTGCGAAATTATCTGGACGAGAACCGGGAGTTACCGACAAAGCTTGCAGAGTAAGAAAACTGAAGTGGCAGTCGTCTGGCCATGTGAGTCGAACGACCGATGGCCGGTGGAGCAGACGAGTCCTGGAGTGGAGACCGCGTATCGGCAAGCGTAGTGTGGTACCCCAGAGACGATGGACCGAAAACTTTAAGAAGCTGGCACAGATAGACTGGATGCGGAAGGCGGAGGACAGGGTGTTGTGGCGCAGCCTGGGAGAGGCCTAGGTCCAGCAGTGGACTGCGATAGGCTGAGTTGATAGTTGTGGAAAAAAAATCGGTGTTATAGAGCGCCGTCTCTTTAACTTATAGGTATCTGTCTAATATTCTCTGTCTAATACTCATGTGCTGCATTAACGCGGTTTTAAAAATATGTACAGGGTGTTAGGGTAAACACCGGTATCTTGGAAACCAGTGGTTTGGTGTAATTTATAGAACGTAAAATCAATTAAAAATGATGACTTTTTTAAAATTACATTTTATCACTAGAGTATTTCACTCTTTCACCTATGCGCTAGGGCAACGAAACTTTTCACTTGCGTCTCAATACGGGTGGGGGGCGCGGGACGTGACCTGAACGGCCGCAAGCGCGACCCCTCCCTCAGTCAATCAGCTGTTTCGCTAGCGAGCACGGTGTCGGATAGAAACTTTAAAAAATCTTTTAATTAAAATAACGTTTATTTTTTATGTTACTCGGTCATTTATTTTTATATTTAGTCAACTACCCATGGTTTGAGTGACAACGGTGTTAACCCTTACACCCTGTATATTGTACAATATAATATTGTTTACATTTACTTTTTATTTCTGCTTGAGTACCTACATATAATTCGCGTTATTTTTTGTTTATTGGTGTATGCTAGCTTACATATGGCTAATAATTAGATTTATATTTTGTGTTACGTTATGTGAATGATTTTGCATACTATTGTATAGAATCAATTTTTTTCTTACTGAACAGACAGCTGTGCTGCTGGGGAGTTTGTTGCGCCACTTCTTCTTCCCAGCTAAAGCACTAGGAAGTGGTAAGAGTGGGCGTTTTGGGGGACTGTCTTTAGTAATTTTGACGTTCGAAAAGTGCTGATTCTCAGCCTGCATAATCAGCCTATAATGTTCCCACTGCTGGGACACAGGCCTCCTCTCTGTGAAAGGGAGTGGGCCGTAATCCACCACGCGGACCCAGTGCTGGTTGGTAGATATCACATGTCTTCGAATTTTTGATTCTAGGACATGCCGGTTTCCTCACGATGTTTTCCTTCACATTTTGAGAGCAGTGGTGATGAAATTATTTACACAAATTAAAGCGCCTGTCAGGGTTCGAACCTACGACCTACAACTCGTAAGTCGTGGCCGTTACCACTGGGCCACCACTGTTCTGTTGTTTTGTTCAGAATAAATGACTTTTATCTACACCCATGCTATAAATCCTCCGTTTCTGAATCAGTTAGCTTATAGCCAACATTAAAACATCCAGTGTCATAGTAACCATAATATCATCCAAACTGGTGTTATAATGTTGTACTGAATTTCATAATGCAACTCATTTCATAAAAAGAACATTGTCATTCACGAGCGTTTCACTAACAAAGCACCGTAATTTAAAAACAAAACATCGAATTCACGTCGTACCGCGCCATTTTTGTTCGATATTGGTATTGCAAAGACACTTTTATAGAGGATTCATATCATGGGTGTAGATAAAGTCTTGTATGCAACTGTAAATAATTAGGTATTAAAACACTCATGTGATACTATTCTAATTTATGAGAATATTATGATAATATGAATATATTATGATAATAGTATCACATGATTTCACATTCGTGTTTTAATACCCTTTATTATATAAAAGTTGCATAAATAACTATTGATTTTGATACATACCTTAAAACATATATAACACTGATGTGTATTGAACTTCAGTTTTCCATTTGGATTCGATTCTTCATCACTATTACTTTCCAAATCCCCATCTTTATAATCAAGATCTTTTTCATCATCAATTTTATACAATTTTATAACCTCATCGTCAATTTCATCACCATTGATTATTTGATCACGATTTCTGTCAGCAATTTCTTCATCTTTTATTCTATCTTCACCGGTTTCATCATTATGATCAATCTTTTCCCGTTTTTCTTTTTCTGAATCAATCTTTTGTTTGTTAACATCACCTGGTTCTTGATTATTTATTTTATTATCATTATTAAGCATTTTTTTATTATCATCGGTATCTTTATGTGATTCAGTAGATTCATTATTATTTTCTGTTTTTTTGAAATATCTAATGGATTTTTGTTCTGAAATAGGTAAAATGTTTGTTTATACATATATTTTACTAGCTTCCGCCCGCGGCTTCGCCCGCGTGGTATGTCGATAAAAAGTATGTCCTTTCTCAGGCTCTAGACTATGTGTGTACCAAATTTCTTTTAAATCGGTTCAGTAGTTTTGGCGTGAAAGCGCGACAGACAGACAGACAGAGTTACTTTCGCATTTATAATATTAGTAAGGATTTTGCAAATATGCGTAAAGTACATGGTGATTTATGTGACATGCAAAAGTTACAAAATTATAAACTAACTAGCTGCGCCCCGCGGTTTCACCGTCACAGTCTCGATCCAGTGGGAAAGTCGGGATAAAAAGTATCCTATGTCCTATTCCAGGTCATGGTCTACCCCTGTGCCAAATCTCATCCAAATCCGTTCAGCCGTTTAAGCGTGAAAGCGTAACAAACAAACAAACTCACTTTTGCATTAATATTACTAGCTTCCGCCCGCGGCTTCGCCCGTGTGGTATGTCGATAGAAAGTAGCCTATGTCTTTCCCCGGAATGCCATCTGTATCCTTGCCAAATCTTACCGAAATTCGTTCAGTGGCTTAGGCGTGAAAAGGTAACATACAGACAGACAGACAGAGTTACTTTCGAATTTATAATATTAGTATGAATTAGGATTCACTAAACTAAACTAATTCTTATTCTTTATTATAGAAATATCGTATTACGTCCCCCCCCCCCCCCCACCCCCCGCCTATTAAATGATTCTCAAGACCCGTGTGTAAGTTCAATCAATCTGCCTAGCCTTTTCCCATCTATGTTGGGGTCGGCTTCCAGTCTAACCGGATGCAGCTGAATACCAGTGTTTTACATGGAGCGACTGCCTATCTGACCTCCACAACCCAGTAACTGGGCAATACGATACCCCTTGGTAAGACTGGTTGTCAGACTTTCGGGCTTCTCACAACCCGTAACGACTGTCAAAGATCCACATATGACAGCCGGGACCAACAGCTTAACGTGCTTTCCCGTAACCCTGGCAGGACTTGTCTAGCCCGTCAGAATTAGTTACATACCTTTTTTATCCCCACCGCTGGTCGCCATCTTGATACGTCTGTTGTATTGTCTCCGTAATTTCTCCAGAACCACCCATTGATTCCGTACTCTGGCCTTGACTAGTAGTTTCTCTAAACGCTTCTCAACGCGCTTTTTCTTCTCTTCGTCTACAATTTGTTTTGGCAAATCTGAAGGAAAAATATTAATAAATCAGGTGCCTTTTCCCAACTATGTTGTAGTCGGCTTCCAGTCTAACCGGATGCAGCTGAATACCAGTATTTTACACTAGCTGCGTCCCGTGGTTTCACCCGCGAAGTCTCGATCCCGTGAGAATATCGGGATAAAAAGTATCCTATGTGTTAATCCAGGTTATAAACTATCTGTTTGCCAAATTTCATCTAAATCCATTCAGTAGTTTTTACGTGAAAGAATAACAAACATCCATCCATCTATCCATCCATCCAAACTTACAAACTTTCGCGTTTATAATATTAGTTAGATTAGATGGAGCGACTGCCTATTTGACCTCCATAACCCAGTTACTGGGTAACACGATATTAACCCCCTATTTTTTTATTTTGATTGAAGTAGGTAGTTATGTATATTATGTGTGTAGTATTTATATTTGTATGTAAGCGTATGATCATATTATTTGTTCTAGTTTATTAAGTGAATTGTGTTGATTTTATGTATTTTACTTTCTCTTGAATTTTACACACGGTGTCTACATCTCTTATCTACTTTCCTATCGCAGGTGTGCTGGAAGAGATTTCTTTAGAAATAAGCATCACCTTTGTAAGTTTTTTTCTGTTCTTTTCTTCTTGTCTGTTTATTATGTGTGTACATAAATAGTTAAATAAATAAATAACTAAAAATATCGCTTATAACGACTGCCTTATTGGTCTAGTGGTCGGAAGTGCTCCTGCTGAGCATGAGGGCCGGGGTTCGATTCCCGGGTCGGGCAAAAGTGTAATTGGGTTTTTCATCTCATCTCGGAATTTCTCAGTAAATGATAAATGATAAATGATTTATTTTTGTAAGTAGGTTTGTACAAACACTTTTACACGTCAATCACATTTTTAAAACTAGATGAGGTCGGCGTTTCCTATCTGACTACTCTGAGAAGAAAGGCCGAAAAAAATCAGAGGTCACAGTCTCTTTTAAAGTCCAGACATAATCTTGGTCAGATTATGTGAAGACCATGTAGATTGGTGTCTGAAATGGTCTTTTGAGGAAAGAACCACACAGATTGAGTGGACCTGTCCAGTCAGTGCACGCATTTGTCAGTAATCGTGCAGTTCAACTCCGAATTTAAGGAGCTCAACGATTTGACGAACAATACCAAAGAAAGGACATTTGGTTAGGCCGCATAAATTACTCAAACTGCCAGACTATGATTAATTAAAATTAAGAAAAAATAAATAATAAAAAAGAAAAGAAAGATCCACATAATCTTCACATTCACAATAATTAAAAATAATATAATACTTTACAGCAGTAGCAGCCAGGAGTCTGGATTTGTGCCCGGTTGATGGCAATAGGCTCGCCCCCTATTACATGGGACTTAAACTTAACTGGTGAAATGTGGGTGTAATAGAGGTAACCAACTTTATTATATTTTTTGAGGGTGGGATTTCATCTAATGACTTCTCCCGCTCTGGGCGGAGCGTACGGGCGTGTCAGACTTTTACTGACTAAAACCCACCCGTGTTCCTTCAGTTGCCTGTTGCCAAGGTCCCGGTATCCCTTTCGGACTTTCCCGCAGCCCTAAAGGCACATCTCTGCCTAACTTTTCGGAGATTACAGGCGTGATGTTATGTTATACAGGGTGTTAGGGTAAACACCGTTATCCTTGAAACCAGTAGTTTGGTGTCTTTTATAGAACGTAAAATCAATGGAAAATTACACCATTTTTTTTCAACTACATTTTACCACACAAGACGCAAGTTCGTTGCCCTATGCGCTAGGGCTTGCGTCTCAACACGGGCGAGGGGTGCGGGACGTGACCTGACTGGCCGCGAGCGCGACTCTTCCCTCAGAGGCCTTAGTGCGAGTTTCTTTTAACTATCTTCACTTTACGCATCGACCGCGTTCGGCGCTCCGATTGGTCCTTCACCAGTGAAGGCCAGTGAAAGGCCAATCGGAGCGCCGAACGCGGTCGATGCGTAAAGTGAAGATAGTTAAAAGAAACTCGCACTAAGGCCTCAGTTAGTCAGCTGTTTCGCTAGCGAGCACGGTATCGGATAGAAACTTTTCGGATATTCGTGAGAAGTTGGCAGAATCGTTGCGGCGCTGATTTGCTGGGCTTGTTTTCTCCTCCACCTATCGTTATTTCTCCTGACAAAGTTTATTCTGTTTATATGTATGTATGTAAGTATATATGTATTACTATTTATCCTTTTTCGAGTTAGCTATCCCGTATGTTGCACCTGCCATGTTTCTCTCTGCATCACCCTAAGGTTGACTGGTAGAAAATGCCTCAGGCATTAAGTCCGCCTTTGTACGGTATTTTTTTTTTACTTGTGCATAAAGTTTTAATAAATAAATAAATAAATAAACTTTTTAAAAAGCTTTTAATGAAAATAACGTTTTCTTTTGTTATTACTCGGTCATTTGTTTTTATATTTAAGTCAACTACTCATGGTTTGAGTGACAACGGTGTTTACCCTGACAACCTGTATTAGCTTACCAAGTACTTCCTCAGGCTTCTTCAGTACATGTCCAATGAAGAAGTCGTCGAACACGTCTGTCATGCTATCACGTTCTATCAGACTTCGTGATATGTCTTCTGATAGCACTTTCTTTGAATAAGTTATGGTGTCCGAGTCGATGGTGAAGTGTTCTGGACTGGTCGGCTGGAGTGAAAATAGTGGTGGATCTGGTGGTGTATCTAAAATGGAGTAACGAAAAGATATATTTAGTAACCGCTTAACTATTCTCCACGAGTCATAAATACCATGTAAGAAATCGACACGTGTTCTCTCAACGAGGCATGGCTCAGGATGGCGATTGACCAGTCGCAAAACCAGAACACGACGTGTTTCCACACCGGGCGCTGGACCTTATTGCTGGCCGCGACAGTAATGTACTATTTCCCACTAAGTCTATGCAGTGGATGATGTTAAAATAACTTCGTATCACTGAAATAGCTTCAATATTACTTATTTTTCCCACTTAATATATCTGGTCGAATGTTCTATGTGACTCTGTCACTGTTATTTACATAGCAGGTAGTGGTATTCGAATTTGTGTGGGGGAGGCACCACAAATAGAAAGTGAAATACTTAAGTAAAATACAAAAACAGACAAAAAATTACTTTAATTTCGGATTTCGATGGCCAAAAACAAAAACTCTAAACCAAAGACTTCCGAAATTAAAGTTATTTTTCACTTTATTGTATTTTTTTTTGTAAAATGTTTTTTTGAATGGTCTGAGGCCCTACACAAAGTAAAATTCTATCAGCGATAACGATGATGGAAAAGGCAAAAATGTATAGGACTGACAGAAGCTATCGAAAAGCTTATGTCAATCCTGTTGAAAGTCGTTGTAGAAATACGAAACGCTTTCGAAGCGATTGTCACTTGTCTAGGCACTATTTTCGTCCCTATTACTTTGACGTTTACCTTAGGCTGAGTCCTGAGTGGCGGCGCACCGCGCAGGCGGATTGCGGAGCGGATTTAACAGACTGATGTCTAGTGGGCGTCCTGAGTGACGGCGCACCGCCGTAGTTTGTTGCTATGGCACTACCGTTGCCATAGCAGCGAACCCAAAGACATGACATTGTAATAACGTCCTTTCAGAATATTAATCAACGATTCATTCGTGTTTTTGAGTGCATTTTTCCAATATAAAGTGAAACTTGGTGCGTTCGAATGATACTCATTGTTATAGTGTATTGATAACATAGTAATTAATGAGGATTATGAATTTGATTTTTCGATCACTTACGTATACGTTCATACAAAGTTATCGCGGCATGTATAATGAGAAACGTCAAATGCGCCGTTTATTCCGCCTGCGCGGTGCGCCGTCACTCAGGACTCGGCCTTAGACAGTACTTAATGTCATTATTATATGCATATTTTCAGCCATTTTTTTTTTGTACAAGAGGTATCTGCCTGCACTTGAACGGTGTGTTGTCCTGATTAGCTTTTGGCGAGTAGAATTAATTATATATATATATATATAATAGAGTTGAGTGAGCAAAATGGATATAATTTATTTAATTTATTTGCTTATAAAGTAACTTAGACTACGAGGGAGTAATCATGTTGTATTCATCTGTGGGGGCTTGTAATTAGCAACTTAGTTTTATATTATTGATATTATTATAACGATATTTGTCTGTAAGCCTTCCGAAAAGAATAAAATATATATATATATATATTTTTTTTTTTCTTACCATCTGTTTCCTGTTTCTGTATGTCCACTTCATACATAAAATCTGGAGGGTCACTCAGCTCTCCTATCTCATCTACAGGCTCCTCTTTTATTGCAATTTTTCCTTCTTTCCTGAAAAAAACAATTTTACAATCAACATCTACAGTAGAACTATTTTCTTAGCATAATCAGCCTATAATGTTCCCACTGCTGGGACACAGGCCTCCTCTCAGTGAGAGGGAGTGGGCCGTAACCCACCACGCGGGCCCAGTGCGGGTTGGTAGATGTCAAATGTCTTTGAATTTTTGGTTTTTGGACATGCCGGTTTCCTCACGATGTTTTCCTTCGCCGTTTTGAGAGCAGTGGCGATGAAATAATTTACACAAAGTAAAGCGCCTGCCAGGGTTCGAACCTACGACCTACAACTCGTAAGTCGTGGTCGTTACCACTGGGCCACCACTGCTCCTCCTACTATTATATCTTAATGTCCCCCGATACCGCTTGGTAAGACTTGGACAATAATAATGTACAATACAACTGTTTTTTAAATGTGTCTCGGCAAACTTCGTGTTTCGTCAGACGTCGGATTTCTATCAGTTCCCTTCGCACTTGGTGCAGACCGAACGCTCTAAATCGACTTGGAAGTATACAGGGTGTTAGTGTAAACACCGTTATCCTTGAAACTAGTGGTTTGGTTTCATTTATAGAACGTAAAATCAATGGAAAAATACAACTTTTTTTTTAAAACTTAGGCAAAACTTATTTTTGTCGCTTAATCTAAGTGGCATACGTTATCTTAGTTTTTAAACATTAGTGCATAAAAGTTTTAAAACATTAGTGTTCATGGTTGTTATATAAACTAAGAAAATGTTAGTATGAAAAATGCAACTTCTTTAAAATTCCCCTTACAAAACGCTGATTTCATAGGTAACCTAATATAATATTTTTCTTTCTTTCTTTTCTTTATTCATTGCTAATTTAATAGTGGATGATAGCTGTATTTTCACTTTACTTACTTTTTATCCAATAAAGTGTATATAAGATTATGATGACTCAAATAATGCTCCTTCAAAGTTAGATATTTAAAATAATCCTTTTTGCATATTTGGCATTTTGTGTCCTGGAACAAAAAAACGTTTCAGTTTTAAAATAAATACTAACCCTCTTATTCATAAACGTTTCTTAAAGTTAAACAGTCGTGTAAGAGTCGAAAATGTATGGTTAAACAGTTGCTAATTCATAACTTAACTTTATGCAGCCTTTATGAATAAGGCGGTAAATATTTAAACCGATGAAAAAAAAAAGAGGAGGTTATGCATACGATTTTTTTTAAAAGTGTGATTTCTGTACCCAATTCGAGTAACGTTCGTGGAGGAGCTCGTGGCTAAGTAATAACAGCCGCTCGGGTCGATCCATCAGGTTAAGCTACGCTTGCCGGGGTTGGTCCGTGGATGGGTGACCATTTTCACATATCGAGACTCCTCCGTGCCTCGGAAAGCACGTTAAGCCGTTGGTCCCGGCTGTCATTTGTAGATCTTTGACAGTCGTTACGAGTCGTCAGAAGCACGAAAGTCTGACAACCAGTCTAACCAAGGGGTATCGTATTACCCAGTTACTGGGTTGTGGAGGTCAGATAGGCAGTCGCTCCATGTAAAATACTGGTATTCAGCTGCATCCGGTTAGACTGGAAGCCGACCCCAACATAGTTGGGAAAAGGCTAGGCAGATGAGGCAGATGATTCGAGTAACGTTCGTGAGTAAGTGCTGTGAAATTTTAGAGGTATGAGAAACAGGGTGTAAAGTTCACTCTTTGTCTCTATAGAAAAGGGAGGATCCTCCGACCAGAAGGGTGATGTGTCGAGCGGGTAACTGCCCACCGATTGATGTAAGGATCTTGTATATACAGTATGTTAACTAACAAAGGGCGTTCCCGCTAAAAAAAAATATAACCACTGAAAAAAAAAAAAAAAAAATATTTGTGTCGTGAATTGTTCTCAAAACGATTAAATTTAAACGTAATCTGTACACGCACACTTGTATTTCAACGTAGAAAAACAAGTGTGACAAGTGGGCGTGTACCGAGAGTTTATTTTCCGTAACAATTTAATATTTTTTGTGAATATTTTACTATACAAAAACAAAAAAAAACATTTTTTTTTTAATGTTAATATTTTTTTTAGTATGTATAGACGCTATACTATTGCAGGTTAACGGGAACGCCCTTTGTTAGTTAACATACTGTATGTCGACCGCGCGGTAAATTCTATTTGCGAGATGCAGGAATTTTTGTGATGTCATGATTTTTGTGTGACATCAGGTCTTTGATGCGTAGTTGGATGTGGCGATATACAGCTTGGCAAAAAGAGTATAATGCGGTGACAAATGAAACTAAATATTTGTTGGGGTTTTCTATGTCTGGTCGTCTTTGTGTCAGCGTCGTGGATGGAAATCAGACACATAGGCTCCTTTCGATAATGTGTAATATCGGTTTTTTATAATGATTGATGTCTTTTCACAAAATTATAGTTTTGCGGTTAGAAATTCGCGTGTATTCGGTAGTGTGTCACCAAGACAGTGAAAATCCGCAGCGCGTCGCTAGTGTCGCGCCGTTGTGTTGCTCCTTCCCCGCGTACCGCCTCCGTCCCATCGGTCGGTGTTATTTGACGCCAGTAGATGGCGCTGTGGTCGTCGACAATATTTTACTTAATGCAGACCTATAATGTTGGCTACTTTGCCGACAAGTGCGAGTAAGTTTTGAGTCAGTACAAGCAGCGTTTTTAACTATTTTGTTTAAATTCTTTTACTCATTTCCCACATGCGGTCTCGTTTTATCCAAACTCTTTTTTGCCAAGCTATAGATGCCGCTACAAAAGTAAATTAAACAAACGCGAAAATTGTCTACACATAAAAAGCAATTTTAAACTTACTTTTTCAGTGCCATGTCCATATTTTAGATGCTGTATGATACCTCTCCTGCTGTAGGTGACCATATCACAGATGTCACACAGATACTCTCTGGATTTGGGATAGGGACCGTGGGCATTCTTTATGTGCTGGGCAAGGTAGATTTTGGCTGTAAACCTGTAAAAAATATACATAAAATGGTCTATGGTTGCAAGCGCTACTGTTGAACATAAGGTTAAAGTGTTATTAATCGAACCCAGGACTTCATGCTCAGCTTCTTTTTTTTCTTTACCTACCTCCTAAATCCTCGATCTCGTGGGAATATCGGGTTAAATAGTCTCCTATATCCTAAGTCTACCCTGTGCCAAATATCATCCAAATTCGTTCAGCCGTTTTAGCGTGAAAGTGTAACAAACAAATAAACTAACTCACTTTCGAATTAATAATATTAACAATTTGGCGGACATTGAATGAGACACAATTATATGTATATATTATGAGTTCTATTGTTATTACGTTAATGTGCGTTTATCTATACCCATGCTATAAATCCTCTATAAAAGTTTCTGAAACAGTTAATTAATTGCCAACATTAAAACAACCAGTGTCATGGTAACCATAATATCATCCAAACGGGTGTTATAATGTTGTACTGAATTTCATAATGCAACTCATTTCAAAAAAAGAACACTGTCATTCATGAGCGTTTCACTAACAAAGCACCGTAATTTAAAAACAAAACACATTCGAATTCGAAAAATTCGAATTCACGTCGTACCGCGCCATTTTTTCATTCGTGTTTTAATACTCCTTATTATATAACAGTTGCATACTGATCAAGTTAAGATAACGCTTTTTAAAGCTTATTGTCAGAGTTTTTACACCGGTAATCTGTGGGTCAATTACTCGAAAAGGTCGCTAGATGTTCTACGCATCCAATACAACAATGTTTTTAGGATGCTGTTGCGACTGCCTCGTTGTTGCAGTGCCTCAGAAATGTTCGCGGTAAAACCATACCGATGGATTTCATGCCATAATCCGCAAAAAGACGGCCTCACTCCTGAGCAGAATAAGGGGCAGTCGCAATAGCATCCTGAAGGTTGTAGCGGCAGATAATTCCTCCGCAATAATAAGGCAATTTGTGAGAAGACTTATACCCTATTGTCCACGTCTGGGTGTCTAGTGAGGGTTGGTCTTCTTACAAATTCGTCTTTAGTTTAAGTTACTAACAATAGTGTTTTAAGTGCCTGTTACTAACAATTTATGGATCTCTTAGTTGTCCGAAATAAAATGATTTTATTTATTTATTTTCCCGACTACGGCGAAGAAAAAGGAGGGTTATGATTTTGACCGGTATGTATGTATGTATGTTCATCTGTTCCCTTGTATCTTCTAAACCACTCATCACAATTTGACAAATAAGGTATCGTTAGAAGCGTCTTGATTGTCCGCTGGTTATAGGCTGTGTGACGTCACATTAAATTAAAAATGGCGCCCTCTAGAGGAAATAAAGTCAGGAACTAAAAAAAAAATATTGTTTAATCGTACTATGTTGGGTATCAAATGAAAGGGCTTAATGAGCACATTTCAAAAATATATATATTATAACCACAAAATAATTTAAAAAAAAATGAAGTAATAAAAACTGTTTTAGTTTTTATTACTTCATTTTTTTTTTAATTATTTTACGTAATCTGTTCGATTTATGCCCTAACACGTGTGACTCCGGATTTTTAATTTGTCTGTGGTGTCTTGTTTATACCTTTTCAGTCGTAGTTGGGTTTTAGTTTTTATTACTTCATTTTTTATTTTGAAATAACTATGACTGTCCGCCAAAGTGTAAAGTTAGGATATTATAGATAAGCTTACTTACAACTGCCCACAGTAGTGACACTGCACTCGACATCCATTCCGTATATGTCTGGCCAGTCTGAACTTCCGCGGGAACCGCCTGTTGCAGCCGGTACACACGTGTTGGTTCTCCGGGTAGTGGATTATGACGTGGCGTTTGAGGTCACCCTGTAAGGAAACATAAAGCCTTTATCCAATCTTACATGAACACAACACAACATCACCAAGGAGCTCGGCTACGTAATAACAGCCGCACGTTGAAACAATGTTGATTGATTCTTCAGAAAATGTTGTTAGTTCTCATTTTGATGTTCAAAATCTTATTTGCAGGTAAGTAATTATTGTTTTTATCTGGCAAAATGTAGGTGCTCCTAGCTCGTGGCTAAGGAATAACAGTCGCACGGGTCGATCCATCAGGTTAAGCTACGCTGATCTGTGGATGAGTGACCATCTTTACATACCGACACTCCTCCGTGCCTCGGAAAGCACGTTAAGCCGTTGGTCCCGGCTGTCATTTGTGGATCTTTGACAGTCGTTACGGGTCGTCAGAAGCCCGAAAGTCTGACAACCAGTCTTACCAAGGGGTATCGTATTACCCAGTTACTGGGTTGTGGAGGTCAGATAGGCAGTCGCATCAGGTGTATAATACTAGTAGCGACCCGCGGTTTCACCTGCATATGTCTCGATCCCGTGGGAATATCAGGATAAAAAGTATCCTATGTGTTAACCCAGGTTATAAACTATCTGTGTGCCAAATTTCATCCAAATCGGTTCAGTAGTTTTTGCGTGAAAGAGTAACAAACATCCATCCATCCATACTTACAAACTTTCACGTTTATAATATTAAACTCGCGACAATCTAAGAAGTCCGTTTTGACGTTTCGTAGATATAATAAAACGTTAAGCCGTGAGAATTAGTTTTAATCAATGTAGAGAATCAGTTTTAATCGATATGTCTCGAGAATCAGTTTACAAGAAACCAATTTATTTTTTCATCGCTACACAAAGCATTTTTATAGCTGTCAAAAGGGACTTCTTAGATTGTCGCGAGTGTAGTTAGATCATATTTTGTCTTTCTTTCTTTATTTCTTACCTTATCCTTAAACCTCTTCCCGCAAGGTTTGTAGCTGCACTTGTAAGGCTTGACATCTATATGTCGTCTCATATGCGCCTGTATGTTGTTCTTAGTTGTAAGACGGCCGCAAATCTCACATTTGATACGATTTGATTTCTTGTGGACTGTATTCTGAAACGAAATGTCGCTATATTTGCTGAGCAATGACATATCTTGCACAGATACGACCGCAGGTTTAAATTTCTTGTTATTTTTTATTCAAAGGTTGTCCCGGGAGCTCCCTCTGCCCTCCGCTAGCTTGCTTAGTGAGGGTCTCACCGGACAACGTTGCTAAATGAGGTAAAGTAGACGATAGGAGGAACGGTTGATTACTTGTTACTTATTAAATACAACATGGTTATAGGAATATAGTAATATTATCACAGTACTTAGAAGAATGATGGTTATAATAATTGCAGACAGTAACACGCTTCGGTCAAGTCCAAAGATGAAGTGTCCAACAGACTGGAAAAAGACTGCACGGGAGTTTGTGGCGTTCTGAATTTAAATTGAAAATGGAATGATGATGTGGCCAGCCATAAAGGATAGCCAGTAATAAATGATCGGATGAGTATGGATGAGAAGGACTTCGTCACAAGGTATGAGGAACAGTGGTGGCCCAGTGGTAACGGCCGCAACTTACGAGTTGTAGGTCATAGGTTCGAACCCTGACATGCACTTTACTTTGTGTAAATAACTTCATCACCACTGCTCTCAAAACGGTGAAGGAAAACATCGTGAGGAAACCGGCATGTCTTAGAACCAAAAATTCGAAAACATGTGACATCTACCAACCCGCACTGGGCCCGCGTGGTGGATTACGGCTCGCTCCCTCTCATAGAGAGGAGGCCTGTTTCCCAGCAATAGGAACATTATAGGCTGATTATTATGAGGAACAGGGTGAAAAGTTCACTCATCCTCTATTGAAGGGAGGATACTCCGACCAGACGAGTGTTGTGTCTGGCGGGCAACTGCCCAACGATTGATGTTGGGATCTAAACACTAATTGCACGATGCGGGATTTTCTGTGACGTCAGGTCTTTGATGCGTAGTTCGCATGTGGCGATGTAGATGCCGCCACAATAGGGAATATGCATGTATTTTTTTAATATTTTTATTCGATAGTTTACATCGTCAAATAATAGTTAAAAAAAATTCGACGGCAAAAAAGCAATTTAAAGTAGTTAAAAAAATGTTTAAAAATATCCAACCGATCCGGGCTATTTAAACGCCCTCCATTTGGCGCGCTTGGTGTGGTGACGTCACAGTTCGTGAAAACAGACAAGCAACTGTCAAGTCAACGTCAAAAACTCCTTTTTCTATGAGCGTTTGACATTGACTTGACACTTGTTGATTGACTTGACATTGACATTTTGATTGTTATTCCGGATTGTTACGTCACATCCGCTCTTAGCCTTTTCAAGTATTTGAATTACCCACAGTTTTTTGGGACTTTTTAAAAATTAATTTCTCGCTCAAAAAGAAATTTTATTCAAAAATATTGATGGAGGCATAATTCTGAAGTAACTTAGTTTATAGAAAAAAATATTTGACCCATATTTGAATCACATGCATATTCCCTATTACAAAAGTAGATAACTCTGCATTCGGCATTTGTTTTTGTTGTCATTCGCCAATGTTGCAACTATAATTTACTACGCAATATTGTCCTTGGTCCCTTTTTTTTTTTTTTTTTGATGTTCGGAAATCATCCAATGACTTCTCCCGCTCTGGGCGGAGCGGAAGGGCGTGTCAGACTTTTACTGACTAAAACCCACCCGTGTTCCTTCAGTTGCCTGTTGCCAAGGTCCCGGTATCCCTTTCGGACTAACCCGCAACCCTGGCAGGCATCGGTCCTAGCGGACCCCGCCAATTGTGCTGACATCTCTTTGAGGCGCGCGTGGAACACGACGCGCCATCGACCCAGGCCTGGTCCTAATCGGACGGCGAGCTACCCAGTGGCTGGGAATCCGCCTGGGATTCCCGACGCCCAGGGCGTCTCCAACGGCGGCGGTTAGGGGCGTGAGGGCGCAAACTTTGCTTCTCCCTCACGCGTTCCGCCTCCTCCTTCGCGAGCATTACTGCTTCGCAGAAGGAGGTGACTGCTTCCCATGCCCTCTCGCTCCGTACCATGGCCTGGACCAGAGCCGGAAGCGAGAGGTCACCGCCGCCAATCGCCTCCAAGAGGACACGGCGGGGCTCCGCCCAAGCGTCCTTGGTCCGTGGCCTTGACATCAACCAATGAACAAAATTGTCTAACTTTTATTAGTTGGTTTTGGCTACTTTGTATTTTATGTCTTTTTTTTGTAATTAGCATTTTGTATATGCAGAATAAACAATTTATACGTGCTCGAGAAGATCGTGGCTAAGTAATAACAGCCGCGCGGGTCGACCCATCAGGTTAAGCTACGCTTGCCGGGGTTGGTCCGTGGATGGGTGAAAATCTTTACATACCGAGACTCCTCCATGCCTCGGAAAGCACGTTAAGCCGTTAGTTAAGTGTCGTCAGAAACCCGAAATTCTGACAACCAGTCTTACCAAGGGGTGTTGTATTACCCAGTTTCTGGGTTGTGGAGGTCAGATAGGCAGTCGCTCCATGTAAAATAATGATTTGATTTGATTGACTCGCGCACGAAGGGTTCTGTACCATTATTTATAAAAACGGCAAAAAAATCACGTTTGTTGTATGGGAGCCGCCTTAAATATTTATTTTATTTGTTGTTATAGCGGCAACAGAAATACATCATCTGTGAAAATTTCAACTGTCTAAACATAACGGTTCATGAGATACAGCCTGGTGACAGACGGACAGACAGACAGACGGACGGACAGCGGAGTCTTAGTAATAGGGTTCCGTTTTACCCTTTGGGTACGGAACCCTAAAAATCAATTATTTTGTACATTATTGGTAATCATTTAGTTGTAAAGAGGTTTTAATAGCCAAACTATGTTACTGGCACTTAAAGAGCCTGGGTAAGAAAAAAAGTTAATTCCAAAATCGAAACTTTTGTTTAAAAACAATAATAATCCCGTTTTCCGTTTGTGACTTTTACTAACATTTTGCAGGTTTGCGGTTAGACGGTTATCCTGGCAACTAAAACTAACTTCTCGTTATTTTTAGTAGAATTATTTATGTTTGTCGCATAATCCAGCCTTATTGTGACTTAAAAGTGATATCTTTGTGTTGATTGTAATGGCAGAAAAAGCAATAAGAGCTAGTAAAATTGTAGCGCTGCTGGAAGAGGGGTGTAGCCAAAAAACTATATTCTTATTGACTATAACAAATTACTAGTCATTTATGCTAATGACATGGTAAAAATATTCATATTATCCATACAAAAGCCAATGACTGTTAAGGTGCCCGTTTTTTTTGCGAAGGGGTGTATATCGAAATAAATACATACACAACTATGTCGAAGTGGAGAGATAGTGTTCTTTCACTCTTCTTTTAAACACTGCAACAGTTTGGCAGTCCCTAATGTCATTACATATGATGGTTTCAAAAAACATTGTCAGATAGGCAGTCGCTCCATAAAATACTGGTATTCAGCTGCATCCGGTTAGACTGGAAGCCGACCCCAACATAGTTGGGAAAAGGCTAGGCAGATGATGGTTTAAAAAAATATTGGCAATGTTATTCTGAACCATGCCATCTCAACTCGAACAAATTATAAATAGTCTTGAAAAAAAATCATAGATGGCAGCATAAGTAACAATTTATGAAATTAACAATCACTTAAAAGCGTTATACGACAAATTTTGGCTGAGGTAATATTAGTAAAAATCAAAACATCTTTGTTTAGTGCTGATTTATGTATTTACACTCATAAATCTCGGATTTTCAACAAAAAACTGAAATTAAGCCGTTTACTTCAATTCGAACCCTTAGAATGATAAAGTAGCCATCTGCTAATCATTTTGTTGAGAGCTCTTTGCAATAGATGGCGTTTTACTCAAGTGATGACAGGGTCACTTTAAACGTGCGTTTATGTCGTTTCATTAAAGAAAATCAAACAATTTTTTTTTAAATCTAATACTTTACGTAGAAATATAAAAATTGAACACCTAGGAAGAAAAAACGTAAAAATGGAAGAAAAACATCTAGGAGTCTTGCGTAGTATCTAGGCAAGACTCCTAGATGGCGTTAAAAAAACTACAGTCTCTGGCAATTAGTGAGTCGCTGATGCTGCCATCTGTTAAAAAAATGGAGAACGAAAAATAGCCAGCTCAATAGCCAGACTTAGGGTGGTGCCATTTCTTTGTATGGGATTGGGTATCTGTACGTAGTATTATAATATCTGTGACCATCCCAAGGTTTACTTAGTAAAATTAAATGTAATACTTACAATATGTATATTAAGCGTCCCTTTAGTTTTGAACACCTTCTCACACTGCTCACAGGGATACTTCCTCGTATCCAACTCAAAATGCACCTCATCCACATGAATTTGTAACGTCTCCTTCTTTTTAAAACTGTAAATACACAAAATAAATAACTAAAAAATTAAAAAACACGACTGCCCTGCTAAAAAACGAACTAAAAAGTTAAAACCAAGTTGATTAAATTGTCATTGCACACTTTTTAACCGACTTTTTCAAAAAGGTGGAGGTTCTCAATTCGTCAGTATATTTTTATTTTTAGTGTATTTTACGCAATTACTCCGCCAATTATGAGTCGATTTTGATGATTCTTTTTTCTGTTTGGTAGGTCATGTTTCAGAGGTGGTCGATTTCGATTAACGTCCCTGCACCGGGAAAAGCAATCTTTTGTAAGGTGATGAGCAATTGACATTAGGCTATTGTAACTTAGATAAAGTACAAACTGACCCACTAAAATGCGAGAAATAAAAACGTTTTTACAAAAAAAAAAACAACCGACATCCAAAAAAACACTACAAATTGAAAAATAACTTTAATTTCGGAAGTGTCTTTGGTTTTGAATTTTCGTTGTTTGCCACCGACTTCGAAGTTATTTTTCAATTTGTAGTGTTTTTTTGGAAGTCGGTTGTTTTTTTTTTTGTAAAAAAGTTTTGAAGTATTTAGTGTTTTTTTTTGGAAGTCGCTTGTTTTTGTTTGTAAAAAGTTTTTTAATCTAAAAAACGAACTAAAATGTAAAAAACAAGACTGCAATGACAATTTTATCGACATGTTTTTTACATTCTAGTTCGTTTTTCAAAAAAAATATGGCCTCCGTCACTCGGGATAATGTAAGGATTCTAAGTATACCCCACACATCCAAATCCGTTCAGGCATTTTAAAGTTATGGTGGTTAAAGAAACTCACATACATACATACATGAACCCTTTTTTTTTTTTTTTTGATGGTGGGAAATCATCCAATGACTTCTCCCGCTCTGGGTGGAGCGGAAGGGCGTGTCAGACTTTTACTGACTAAAACCCACCCGTGTTCCTTCAGTTGCCTGTTGCCAAGGTCCCGGTATCCCTTTCGGACTAACCCGCAACCCTGGCAGGACATACATGAACCCTGAAAACATACACTCCTTTTTGGGCAACCCATCGTGTTCTGGTTTGCGACTGGTCAATCGACCATCCTGAGGATGCCTCGTTGAGAGGTGAAACACGTGTCGATTTCCTACAGGGTTTTTTTTATGACTATTGAAGAATAGTCAAGCGGAATAGGTTACTAAATATATGTACGTCTATTGTATTTTATAATGGATTTCCGCAGTCACGCCTGAATCAATTAACTATCTGTTATGTATTAACTTACTTCTTTTTACATATAGAACATGGATAGTCTTTGGATATTCCTAGATGTCTTTCCATATGTCTTCTTATCGTCGAGTTGTCCCGACATGCGTAATCACAGTACTGGCATTGAAATGGTTTCTCTCCTGCAAAGAAAATACATCTAACTTTAATATTATAAACGCGAAAGTTTGTAATATGGATGGATGGATGTTTGTTACTCTTTCACGCGAAAACGGTTAAATGGATTTGGATGAAATTTGGCAAACACATAGTTTATAACCTGGATTAACACATAGGACACTTTTTATCCCGATATTCCCACGGGGTCGAGACTTACGCGGGTAAAACCGAGGGGCGCAGTTTATCATTCATATAGTCAATAACCAATCAACCTGCCTAGCCTTTTCCCAACTATGTTCGGGTCGGCTTCCAGTCTAACCAGATGCAGCTGAATACCAGTATTTTACATGGAGCGACTGCCTATCTGACCTCCGCAACCCAATAACTGAGTCATACGATACCCCTTGGTAAGACTGGTTGTCAGACTTTCAGGCTTCTGATGAACCGTAACGACTGTCAAAGATCCACAAATGACAGCCGGGACCAACGGCTTAACGTGCTTTCCGAGGCACGGAGGAGTCTCATGTAAAGATGGTCACTCATCCACGGATCAACCCCGGCAAGCGTAGCTTAACCTGATGGATGGACCCGTGCGGCTGTTATTACTTAGCCACGAGCTGACGCTGATACTATTCAATGCTTACATAATCTAACTAAGTATTAATTACTCATAATTAGTGGTTATTAAACTATTAATAGGCAAATTAACTTTTTACAGCTATTACTGTAAAGGTGTGTCCAAGCATTGAGCGGACATCGTGCGCGGCTGCCGCGCGCGAACGTTTTTGACTACCTGCCGCGCACAAACATTTCTAGCAAACATTCGTCAGTAATTGTGTTTGGACGAATTATAAGCAGAGCTACAACACACGCAACCGCTTTCATGCCAACTGAAGTGCGCGGCGTGTCTCAGATATGCCGCGCAGTACTGCCGCGCAAATTCGTCGGTTTAGTCCCAACTAGAGCGCAGCAGAAATGTGTCGTGCAAACGCCGCGTGTTGCTGCACTGCCGCGCTTTGGACACACCTTTACGATGGCGATAGCTTAGCTTAGACACAATGTTGATTGGTTCTTCAGAAAATGTTGTTAGTTCTCATTTTGATGTTCAAAATCTTATTTGCAGGTAAGTAATTATTGTTTTTATCTGACAAAATGTGGGTGTACTATAGATAGTTACACTTCTGCGGGGATTACAGGCCTGATGTTATGTTATGTTATTGTTGTTTAAAAAATACAATAGACGTAGATATACTTAGTAACCTATTCCGCTTAACTATTCTTAAAGAGTCATAAAAAACTCACTCTGTCTGCGATTTGATCCAGCGCTCGGTGTGGCAACTCGTCGTGTTCTGGTTTGCGACTGGTCAATCGTTATCCTGACAATGCCTCGTTGAGAGGTGAAACACGTGCCAATTTCTTACAGGGTTTTTATGACTCTTGAAGAATAGTTAAGTGGAATAGGTTACTAAATATATCTACGTCTATTGTATTTTATAATGGATTTCCGCAAATTCACGCCTGAATCAATTAACTATCTGTTGTTTAAAAACTTTGGGGGTGTGTTCTCAAGGTCATATGTCAACTTGTTGTGTTCGGGTTTGCAAAGTATGGGTGCCAGTGCAATTATAAAATCAATTAATCTGCCTAGCCTTATCCCAACTATGATGTCGACTTCCAGTCTAACGGGATGCAGCTGAATACCATGGAGCGACTGCCTATCTGAGGCTCTAGACAAGTGACAATCGCTTCCAAAACGTTTCGTATTTCTACAACGACTTCCAACAGGATTGACATAAGCTTTTCGATAGCTTATGTCAGTCCTATACATTTTTGCCTTTTCCATCATCGTTATCGCTGATAGAATGTCACTTTGTCTAGGGCCTCAGACCTCCACAACCCAGTTACTGGGTAACGATATAGAGGTAAGACTGATTGTTGGATGGACTATTTATTTTGCTGTCTAACTCGTTGGTCTAATGGTCGCAAGCGCAGCTGACCATGAGGTCTTGGGCTCGATTCCCAGGCCGGACAAAGTGTTATTGGGTTGAGTTTCTCTGTTGCAATCCGGAGTGTAAATTCGTACCCGCTTGATGGCTATAGGCTCGCCCCCTATTACATGAGATTTGAACATAACTGCCGAAATGTGGGTGTACTATACAGGGTGTTAGGGTAAACACCGTTATCCTTGAAACCAGTAGTTTGGTGTCATTTATAGAACGTAAAATCAATGGAAAATTACAAATTTTTTTTTTCTTTTTTTTTAAACTACATTTTACCACAAAAGATGCAAGTTAGCCCTAGCGCATAGGGCAACGAACTTGCGTCTCAACACGGGCGAGGGGTGCGGGACGTGACCTGACCGGCCGCGAGCGCAACCCTTCCCTCATTAAGTCAGCTGTTTCGCTAGCGAGCACGGTGTCGGATAGAAACTTTTTAAAATCTTTTAATGAAAATAACGTTTTTTTTTTGTTGTTCCTCCGTCATTAGTTTTTAAATTTAAGTCAACTACCCATGGTTTGAGTGAAAACGGTGTTTACCCTGACAACCTGTATGTACACCTCTGCCCAACCCTTTGGGGATTAAATGCGTGATTTTATTTGCAGAAGCACGAGTCTTCTGCCAAGACAGTAACTCATTATCGTGGAATCCGTTAGGAATGCCCTGTCCCATCACATGCAGTACTATTAAGTCGGCAGTGGATCGGTAAGACACATTAGAAGTGTAACTAATACACCCCTTTGCAAAAAAAAAACGGGCGGTTTTGATTTTTGTACATTATTGGTAATCAGGTAAAGTTTAGTTGTAAAGAGGTTTTAATAGCCAAACTATGTTACTGGCACTTAATAAAGAGTCTGGGTATGAAAAAAAGTTAATTCCAAATTCGAAACGTTTGTTTAAAAAAAATCAAGTAATAAAAACTAAAACCCAACTACGACTTAAAAGGTATAAACAAGACACCACAGACAGACAAATTAAAAATCCGGAGTCACACGTGTTAGGACATAAATCGAACAGATTACGTGTGACTCCGGATTTTTTATTTGTCTGTCTCTGGGTCTTGTTTATACCTTTTAAGTCGTAGTTGGGTTTTAGTTTTTACCCGACTATGGCGAAGAAAAAGGAGGGTTATGATTTTGACCGGTATGTATGTATGTATGTATGTATGTTCATGTGTTCCCTTGTATCTTCTAAACCACTCATCACAATTTGACAAATAAGGTATCGTTAGAAGCGTCTTGATTGTCCGCTGGTTAAAGGCTATGCGACGTCACATTAAATTAAAAATGGCGTCCTCTAGAGGAAATAAAGTCAGGAACTAAAAAAAAAATATGGTTTAATCGTACTATGTTGGGTATCAAATGAAAGGGCTTAATAAGCACATTTCAAAAATATACATATTATAACCCCAAAATAATTTAAAAAAAATTAAGTAATAAAAACTTGAATATTTGTCAAATTGTGATGAGTGGTTTAGAAGATACAAGGGAACAGATGAACATACATACATACATACCGGTCAAAATCATAACCCTCCTTTTTCTTCGCCGTAGTCGGGTAAAAATTGTACTTTTCTTGAAGCAAGTGATAATTATACAATACGCACATGAATCCGAAAAGTCAGAGGTGCGTGACTTGGGTTCGAACTCGAGACCTGTGACTTGGCAGTACACTTTGCTGTACACACAGCTACACATCATGCTATACATTTCCAGTTTATGCTGATCTCGCATTGTATAAGATTTCCGTACGTCTTGATGTATAGCCGTGTGTACACAATATACATCGAATTTTAATTTCCAGGTTAAGAATACGAGACTACCGATACCTAATCGCCGATAGAGATCGAAAACAAATAAATATGTCTGCAGCCCAACTCTACGTCATAGGCCAAAGACTCCAAGATAATATCTACAGAAGGAGGACGAACTCCTTACATCCCGACACTAGAAAACACATTAAACTCTATCAAACTTACCATAGACTACTATACAACGAGTATTTCGAACACGCTTTGAAAATAGAAGCGGGAAAAATGACAGTTGAATTGAACAAGACATGTTCGAATTTGGCGGCAAATGATTTGTACAAAAAGATTGTTAATGTAAAGTGTACCAGGAGGTTAAATAAGAGGTCGGATGTTTTAGAAAAATTTACAAAGTTTTTAAATGTATACGCTGATCCTAAGTATCCGTTTGATGAGGAAATGGTTGGGGTGAGTGAAGCCGGGTGACCAAATAAAAAACCGGCCAAGTGCAGTCGGACTCGCGCACGAAGGGTTCCGTTCAATTATTTATGAAAACGGCAAAAAATCACGTTTGTTTCACCCCCCTTAAATATTTGTTTAATTTTAATATAATTATTTATTTATAAAGTAAATATGTAGCTAAATATTCTGTTAATATTTCAAGCAATTTAATTTCATTGCAATTTGTTATTTTTATATTATTTTCAACACAATGTTTCCATATTGTTATGAAATAAATGACTTACTTATGACTTAAGCGTCTACATGTTGTCGTTTTAAATATCGAGCAAAAACGAGCAAAAAAAATCACGTTTGTTGTATGGGAGCCCCCTTAAATATTTATTTTATTCTGTTTTTTATTATTTCTTGTTATAGGGGCAAGAGATATACATCAGCTGCGAAAATTTCAACTGTCTATCTATCACCGTTCATGAGATACAGCCTGGTGACAGACGGACAGACAGCGGAGTCTTAGTAATAGGGTCCCGTTTTACCCTTTGGGTACGGAACCCCTAAAAAACCAAGACAGAACGCTGCGAACAATACAGTCAACCATGCCAGAACTACATCTCCGCTCTGTGCATACACACGCTCACACTCATACATTTACAACCATTCAAAATCAAACTACACCTCACTGTTGACAGCGCTGTCTTGGTTTTTAGGGTTCCGTACCCGAAGGGTAAAACGGGACCCTATTACTAAGACTGCGCCGACTCCGCTGTCTGTCTGTCTCTCCGTCTGTCACCAGACTGTATCTCATGAACCGTGATAGACAGTTGAAATTTTCACAGATGATGTATTTGTGTTGCCGCTATAGCAAAAAATAATAAAAAACAAAATAAAATAAATATTTAAGGGGGCTCCCATACAACAACGATTTTTTTGCAGTTTTTATAGATACGTTATTTTATGGTACGGAACCCTTCGTGCACGAATCCGACTCGTACTTGGCCGGTTTTTTATTTGTCCTGTGACGTGAGGGTCAAAAATATTGGGGCGAAATGCAGAAACCGATTCTATCATACAGCCGTGATGCTTTATTCCTTCCAGATAATTCTACAAAAACTGGAAGGGAGCGTAAATCTTCGATACGGCGTAGTTGACTACAAAATAATACTAAACTTTTTAAGAAAGGCGTTAAAATATCACAGATCTCAAAGTAAAGGTGATCAGATTATAAAACTGCAGTCAACAAAATGTTTAACTATTTACCAGCCGGGATGTTTTTGTAAAACTGGGTCAGTATATCTGCTTCTTATTCTAAAGGTGTATCCAAACACGCGGCAGGAGCGCGGCAGCACCACGCGGCATTTGTAGGACAGATTTCACGTCGGTGTGGTAACACGTCGCGTTCTGGTTTGCAATTGGTCAATCGTCATCCTGAAGATGCCTCGTTGAGACGTGAAACACGTGTCGATTTCTTATGACTCTTGAAGAATAGTCAAGCGGAATAGGTTACTAAATATATCTGCGTCTATTGTATTTTACTATTTTTTTATTTCAATGTAAAATTACATATAAAACAGCTAAAATCAAAAAACCAGCAATGCATTTTGAAATACTCGAGCGCGCCCCGCCCGACACGGGGAGTGCGGCTACACGGGTTTTGCCACGGTCACGATACATTGCACGTGAGGTAATAATACAAATCAGGTTTATTGGATTCCCATAACGTTTCTGAAATAATTTCATGTACCGGTCGTCTTAGTATGATATGCTGAATTCATCCCATCAGTCTGCGGAGGGCTGTCCCTTACACCCTGTGTAGTGTAAACTAAACCGACGAATGATTGCGCGGCATATCCGAGACACGCCGCGCACTTCAGTTGGCATTATAGCGGTTGCGTGAGTCGTAGCTCTGCTTATAATTCGTCCAAACACAATTACTGACGAATGTTTGCTAAATATGTTTAAGTGCGCGGCAGGTAGACAGAAGCGTTCGCGCGCGGCAGTCGTCCAAACAAAGCCCACGTCGCCGCGCGAGGCTCGCCTATTGCGCTTAACTATTCTTCAAGAGTTATAAAAAACGGTGTCAGAAATCGAAGTGTTTCACCTCTCAGCGTGCAGCGGCATCCTCAAGAAGTCAGGATGACGATTGACCAGTCGCAAACCAGAACACGACGTGTTGCCACACTGATCGCTGGACGCAGAGAATAGAGAAGAGAGTTGGCTCGGTGTGGCAACACGTCGTGTTCTGGTTTGCGTCTGGTCAATCGTCATCCTGAGGATGCCTCTTTGAGAGATGCAACACGTGTCGATTTCTTACAGGGTTTTTTATGACTCTTAGAAGAATAGTTAAGCGGAATAGGTTACTAAATATATCTCCGTCTATTGTATTTTATAATGGATTTCCGCAAAGTCACGCCTGAATCAACTATGTACAATTTCTTCCAGATTTGTTGAAAACGACGGTCTATGCGTGATACCAGAAGACTGTATGGCCAATTCCATCTTCGTAGAATATTTAGAAAGAATTATATTATACTGAAACTTGTTTTATACTCTGTTATCATCATCCTTCCTGTCCTAACCCCAATTTATTTCGTCGCCGGCGCAGCATGTCGTGAGCAGATGCGTAACCAGAGGGCCTAGACAAGTGACAATCGCTTCGAAAACGTTTCGTATTTCTACGACTTTCAACAGGATTGACATAAGCATTTCGATAGCTTATGTCAGTCCTATTCATTTTTGCCTTTTCCATCATCATTATCGCTGATAGAATGTCACTTTGTCTAGGGCCTCTGTGCGGGACGCAACTGCGCGCGTCAATTGTTTCAATGTAAAGACGCAGTGACGCAGGTATATGATTTTAGTGACTCTTAAATCTGTTAATACGCCTTCAAATAATGCAAGTAAGTTGTGCTAAAAATTGAATTGAAACTGGAACGAGTAATTATCAATTCTATACGTGAATATTTAAGTATTGTCACAGAGGAATACAGAGAGTTCACTCAGCAAAGTCATTTAAATAAAAAGCGACTCTTGCTACGACAAAATAAAGTGCAATTCAAATCGCACAGCGCTAATTCAGAGACAGTTCATTGCGCCACTTCTTCTTCCCAGCTAAAGCACTAGGAAGTGGTGAAGGGTGGGCGTTTTGGGGGACTGTCTTATGTAATTTTGACGTTCAAAAAGTGTTTATTCTTAGCCTTGTTTAAATAAATGACTTTTGATTTTATAAATTAATATACTAGTGAAATATACGAGGGCTGCACTAAAAGTATCGGGAATGGAATATTTCCACTGTTCCTGTCATATTAAAATCTTTTTAAATGAAAACTCCTTGGTTTTAAAAATCGAATACCATTTATTTATTTAAAAAAAGATTCGCGGTCTTGTCACAAGGTTTTGTCAAACTTGTTTAGTCGTTGAGAAAATGGAATTGACTCGAGAAAATTCAAGAGCGATGATTTATTATGACTTTCGAAGTGGTTTAACACAAAAACAGTATGTTGACCGGATTATTTCTGCATTTGGTGATGAAGCCCCATCCAAAACCACAATTTATCGCTGGTTTGCTGATTGGTTCCACCGTATGGAAAAATGTGTCAAATTTCGCGGAGAATACTTCGAAAAGCAATAAATACATTTTTAAATAGTAATGTTGTGTTACTTCCTTGATTCCCGAAATTTTCAGTGCCGCCCTCGTACTAGTGCCTCGGAAACCACGTTAAGTCGTTGGTCCCGGCTGTCATTTGTGGATCTTTGACAGTCGTTACGGGTCGTCAGAAGCCCGAAAGTCTGACAGCCAGTCTTACCAAGGGGTATCGTATTACCCAGTTGCTGGGTTGTGGAGGTTAGATAGGCAGTCTCATCAAAATCTGTTGCGTGGTTTAGAAGAACAACGCGGACATACAGACAAACACGAAATGTATAGATGTAGATTAAAACTTACCAGTATGTATCAACTTGTGACCGCTCAAAGAGTACCGTGAATTGAACGCCTTGTCGCACTCATTGCATTTGAATGGCTTTTCTCCTGAAAATAACAAAATATAAAAACTTTTTACAAAAAAAAAACCGACTTCCCAAAAAAACTTTAATTTCGGAAGTCGGTGGCAAAAACCGATAATTGAAAAGCTAAGCAAAGTCACCGACTTCCGAAATTTAATTTATTTTTCACGTTTTTAGTATTTTTTTTGGAAGTCGGTTTTTTCTTTTTATAAAAAGTTTTTATTTTTCACTTTTTAGTTGAGGTATCTAACCCACACAAATTCGAATACCACTACCTGCTATGTAAATAACAGTGACGGAGTCACATAAGATATCGTCTACATAGACTAAGTGGGAAAAATACGTAATATTGAAGCTAACTCAAAAACTACTCAAGCAAGGTTAATAAAATTTAAATGGGACCACCTCTGAAACATGACGCAACAAACAAAAAAATAATCATCAAAATCGATTCATAATTGGCGGAGATATCGCGTAAAAAAGCACAGACGAATTGAGAAACTCCTTCTTTTTGAAGAAATCGGTTAAAAATACATACCAGTATGCACTCTCATATGATCCCGAAGATTACAATCGAAATGGAAGCATTTCCCGCACACAGAACACTGATTGCCGGTTGGCTTATTGTGCGCCCTCTTTACGTGTCGAGTGAGATACTTCCGCACCTTGCATTTGTAGTCACAGAGGTCGCAGTTGTACGGTTCTTCGGTCGAGTGGAGCTTCACATGGCTGTGCCAGTTGGAGGCGTTGTCGAATTGCTGGAAGAGGAGAGAGTTTTGGTTATCATACTATGGCGGTAACTACATCGCCACATGCGAACTACGCATCAAAGATCTGATGTCACATAAAAATACTGACGTCACATAAATCCTGCATCGCGCAATTAGAGTATACCGCGCGATGGACATATATACAAGAATCCAATGTCAATCATTGGGCAATTGTCCGCCAGACACAACACCCGTCTGGTCGGAGGACCCTCCCTTTTCTATGGTGGATGAGTGAACTTTACACCCTGTTCCTCATACCCCTAAAATACAATAGACGTAGATATAATTAGTAACCTATTCCGCTTAACTATTCTTCAAGAGTCATAAAAAACCCTTTAAGAAATTGACACGAGTTTCACTTATATACGAGACACGCAGAGCGCCTCTCTGCGTCCAGCGCTCAGTGAGGCAACACGTCGTGTTCTGGTTTGCGACTGGTCAATCGTCATCCTGAGGATGCCTCGTTGAGAGGTGAAACACGAGTTAATTATTGAAAGTGAGTTTGTTTGTAACGTTTTCACGCTAAAACGGCTGAACGGATTTGAATGAAATTTGGCACATGAGTACACCATGACCTAGGTTAGGATATAGGATACTTTTTATCCCGATAAACAGCCAAAGCCGCGGGCAGAAGCTTATACTAAAATAATAATAAACTGAACTGAACAGACAGCTGAGCTGCTGGGGAGTTTGTTGCGCCACTTCTTCTTCCCAGCTAAAGCACTAGGAAGTGGTGAAGGGTGGGCGTTTTTGGGGGACTGTCTTATGTAATTTTGACGTTCGAAAAGTGCTGATTCTCAGCCTAGTTTGAATAAATGACTTTTGATTTGATTTGATAGAAATCTTACCTTATGGCAATGTGGACATGTATAAACAAATTGTTGTCGTTTAGATTTTGCACCTTTCTTCTTAGTTTTCTCCTTCATCGTCAAATGTTTATGTGACGACCTGCTCAGAAGGTCGCTTGTTTTATTAGTTTATGTGGTGGTTTCACAGTTTATCTGTAAATAAATATAAGGAAAAATCTTTTAAAATACAAGCTTTTAATTAACTAAAAAGGATTTTCCCATGGCCACCTCCCGGCTCCGTCATCGGACCCTGAACACCACCTAGTGTCAAAGCACTGGTTAATACATAGCCAATGAGTCCAAACACTATGTTGCTATCTTGCTTGATTGAAGAGTTCCTATGGCCAACTTCCGGTTCCATCATCAGACCAGCCCCATTGTATCATTAAGTATGCCAAGTTTCAGATCAATCAGATGCCAGGAAGTGCTTGAAAAATGGATGACAATTGGAGTAACCGGAAACACATACGAACAAAGCAAGCTAATATAAAGCTTGTACAAAAAACATTAAGTAGTAATTATGAATAGTACAATAGGGCCGATAGAATTTGACAGGTCTAAACATAGGCTCGGACTTTAGCGCATGTTGTCTTACCCACACTCGCCTCATGTAACCATTTGGTTCCCAAAAAATGTTACTTCGCAGCCCTCTGCGCGAAATTCGGTACTGCCAAGTTATTTCTATACCGCATACAGTTAGTGTGTATATGCGGTTAGCAATGGACAGCGTGCGTCGACTCTACACGACTGTAGCCGACCGAAGTTGAAGTCATTACTGTATGCAGTTAATATTGACTTCACACTACTGCAGCCGACCGCGTGAAGTTGATATCATGACTGAACGAAGTCGAACGTACAACTGCATGCAGTTGTACGTTCGACTTCGCGCGGTTGCTGCGATGCAGTCCGTCTGATGGCAGAGATCAAGGAACTGACTATGAAGTATTAAAGCCATCATTATTCCACCGCGAAAAAAGGATGGTGCTAGCGGCCTTGTATAGCTCCGTCTCTCACTTACACTGGAAAAATGGTGGCATTAATACGATCAATGATCTACGTACTGAGGTAGCAGATTTACGCAATACGTTATGTAGGTCACACGAGCCAGCTACCGACATCAACACACGTCACGGCGCGTTCAATCCATCGTAGCTAAGTTTTGAGTCGGCAAAATTCGACTCGTCGCCGGCCATCGTCACTGCAAGCGATGCGCAACGGCGCACCGCCCTGCCCGCATCCCCCATTGTTGGGAGGCCGACCAATATGAGCACGGCAAAACCGGGACGTGCTTATATCAGCGGCAACCTAATAATACGACGGGTTTCCAAAGGCCTTCCGAAACAGTTCAAAGCTCGTTACCGCCGATAACGGTCACAGTCAGACTTTCGGGCTTCTGACGACCCGTAACGACTGTCAAAGATCCACGAATGACAGCCGGGACCAACGGCTTAACGTGCTTTCCGAGGCACGGAGGAGTCTCGATTATGTAAAGATTGGTGACTCATCCAAGGATCAACCCCGGCAAGCGTAGCTTAACCTGAAGGATCGACCCGTGCTGCTGTTATTACTTAGCCACGAGCTCCTCCTTAGCGATGAGCACTTGTAGGCTTTCATGAAGGAAGAATTTAGGCCGAACGGTGTCGTGTATCGGCGTTTTCGCGGAAGGCTACATGACACCACGACTCAGCGCAGTACGTCGCCGTCCATACGTAGTAAATAGATTTTGTAGTGTTGTTTTTAGGGTTCCGTACCCAAAGGGTAAAACGGGACCCTATTACTAAGACTCCGCTGTCTGTCTGTCCGTCTGTCCAGGCTGTATCTCATGAGCCGAGATAGTTAGACAGTCAGTTGAAATTTTCACAGATAATGTATTTCTGCTGCCGCTATAACAACAAATACTAAAAAAAATCAAGTAATAAAAACTAAAACCCAACTACGACTTAAAATGTTATACCTTTTAAGTCGTAGTTGGGTTTTAGTTTTTATTACTTGATTTTTTTTTTAATTCTTTTGGGGTTATAATATATATATTTTTGAAATGTGCTCATTAAGCCCTTTCATTTGATACCCAACATGGTACGAATGAACCATTTTTTTTTTTAAGTTCCTCACTTTATGTCCTCTAGAGGGCGCCATTTTTAATTTAATGTGACTTCACATAGCCTATAACCAGCGGACAATCACGACGCTTCTAACGATACCTCATTTGTCAAACTGTGATAAGTGGTTTGGAAGATAGGAGGGAACAGATGAACATACATACATACATACATACATACATACATACATACCGGCCAAAATCATAACCCTCCTTTTTTCTTCGCCGTAGTCGGGTAAAAAACAGAATAAAATAAATATTTAAGGGGGCTCCCATACAACAAACGTGATTTTTTTGCCGTTTTTATAAATAACTAGCTGCCCCGCTCCGGCTTCGCACGGGTAGCACTAAGTACCTACCCTACCCTACCTACCCTACCTGGCCTATCTACCCTACCTACCCTACCTACCCTACCTACCCTACCTACCCTACCTACCCTACCTACCCTACCTACCCTACCTACCCTACCTACCCTACCTACCCTACCTACCCTACCTACCCTACCTACCCTACCTACCCTACCTACCCTACCTACCCTACCTACCTACCTACCTACCTACCTACCTACCTACCCTACCTACACCTACTTTACGTTTAAACCTTCCCTTGAGGATAACGAACACAACAAAAAAAGAATTGGCCAAATTGGTCCAGGCGTTGTTGAGTTATGCGCTTACCAACACATTTTGCGATTCATTTTTATATTATAGATGGTACAGAACCCTTCGTGCGCGAGTCCGACTCACACTTGGCCAGTTTTTATTATGTATTAGTTTTATTATTTTATAAGAATAATTTGGGTATTTTATCTATGGGCCTTAGTGCCTGAAAATAAAACAACCTAAACTTCTAAATCGAAATCAAATCTAACTTCAAATCTAACTTCAAATCTAACTTCAAATCTAACTTCAAATCTAACTTCTAATCTAAATTCTAATCTAACTTCTAATCTAACTAATATCATAAACGCGAAAGTTTGTAAGTATGGATGGATGGATGGATGGATGTTTGCTACTCTTTCACGTAAAAACGGCTGAATGGATTTGGATGAAATTTGGCAAACAGATAGTTTATAACCTGGATTAACACATAGGATACTTTTCATCCCGATATTTCCACGGGATCGACACTTACGCGGGTGAAACCGCGGGGCATAGCTAGTTAATAATAATTAAGTTCTCCCTTGTCTCTAAATCTACGGGTCACAGCAATGACGAATAAACCCCTGTATAACAGGATCAGTATGGGTTTTGTGACTGTTAGGCCCGGCGCCGGCGCCCATTGGCGGCACCGCATGGCAAGGTATTTTTAGGCGACGAATAAAAATATAACCTAACTTTATGGAAATAAAGTTGAAATTTCAATGGTGATGGCTAAGGACGTCGCGGCATGCCTAATGATACCGCTGCATCGTTGCCATTGAAATTTCAAATTTATTGTCATACTATTAAGTTACATTTCTATTCGCGGGCGCTGGCCCTTACTGGCGGCCTCATTTATTGTAATGTCAACAGTATACTGGAGGCACACAATAGTACAAAAGGCTCAATTTAGGAATGAAGCAGAAGTCAGGCCAATTCAGTGAGCATAATGTAGTGAGAAGATATAAAAGTTACGAGAAAGAGAGGCAACTTCAACTGTAGTTAATTAGCGCTGTACAACCTAAATTGCACTTTATGGTATGGTAGCAAGTCTCTTTCTATTAAAATGATTTTGTGAAATGAACCATCTGTATTAATCTGTGCTTGAGATACCAACAGGTGTACAAATAAATAAATATCATTGCATACAAGCTACCTGAACTAGTAATGAAATGAAATGAAATGAAATGAAATTGTTTATTCTGTAAATAGGATATTGGAATCACTTTTACACGTCATAGGAATCACTTTTATATTATAAATAGTAAAGATACAAGTCAAAAAATAAAAAGCATAACAAAATAAGTAAACATAATATAACTGTGAAACTTACTAAGTTTATACAATAAATTAATAAACAGAAGTCATAGTTTGACTATGGTAAGAAAAATAATAAAGCCCTTAGAACGACCCACTGACCTATTATGCTACTCAGAAATTCTTGTTGATTCCGACGTTATGAAACTAAAGAAATATAGCTCTGGCAGACTACTAGCCTTTTCCCAATTATGTTGGGGTCGGCTTCCAGTCTAACCAGATGCAGCTGAATACCAGTATTTTTAATGGAGTGACTGCCTATCGGACCTCCACAATCCAGTAACTGGGTAAAATGATACCCCTTGGTAAGACTGGTTGTCAGACTTGGGTTTCTGACAACCCGTAACGAATGTCAAAGATCCACAATTGACAGCCGGGACCGACGGCTTAACGTGCTTTCCGAGGCACGGAGGAGTCTCGGTATGTAAAGATGGTCACCCATCCACGGAACCGAACCCGGCAAGCGTAGCTTAACCTCATGGATCGACCCGTGCGGCTGTTATTACTTAGCCACGAGCTCCTTACTTAGCCACACAGCTTACTTAGTCCTCTGGCAGACTATTATCAAAGGTGCTAAACGTCAATTGCCCAATGCTGGTTCTTGCTTGTAACCACAGCTGGGCTGTGCTGGGGACAGCTGGGGACTAGAAAATCCTGGCCGGTATCAGAATATCTTTGAAAATAACACACCCTCATAATATAATTAAGAACTTACCTGAGTATGAAGTTTTATGACTATAAAAACGCAGGCATTAATAAGTATTACACTATCGAAACAGACTAAGTTAAAAAAAACATTACTATAATTGATTTAACGTAATTAATTGTATTATTTATAATTTTCTCAAATCTCAATCCCAAACCCTATCCGATTTTTTTTTCTTTTTTGACACTTTGACAGGTTCTTTGACGTGTATTGCACCGTTGGGAAAAGCTAGTATTTAAAGTAGTCTATGGGGAAAAGTATCTTTCCGTAATGATTGCCAAAACCACACCTCAAAAAATATCACCATCACAAATTAAAACTATGGCTAACGCGTGGGCGAATATTGGGCTTGGCTTTTAATGGATTCACTATGCACATGCACACGTTTGTGTGTTTTTGGAGATTCGAGTGGAACCGCCTCCTGTATGAAAAACTTACCTAAATTTCTAGACGAATTGAATGACAGTCTGGCTGCTTTCCGAATTAGGAAATAATCGCTGACAGCGCTCACATCGATATCTTGCGTTCCGTTTTAGATATCACAATTATGACAGCTGACGGCTGTCATCAATTCGGAACGCTCGTGAACGCGCTCACAGTCCTCGCTCAATTTCAAAACATAAACATAACCTCAAACAAGGACTGATTGTATATTTTTTGAAAATGGAAGTTCTAATATTAGTTTGTTGGTTGACTCTATCGACTCTGGTCGCCATACTAACGACAGCATCAACGAGAGAGAAGAAGGGATGCGCAAGCGATAAACTTTGTCCAATAGGACAGTGTAATTTTAATAAACTTCTTAACATTCAATAAAGAGAGAAGGGATGCGCAAGCGACAAACATTGTCCAATAGGACAGTGTAGGTAATTTTAATAAACTTCTTAACATTCAATAAATGATCTAATTAAGTAATGTATAATCTATTTTGTAGTTTTACTTAGAACATCCTTTATCATTTGAATAAGTTTTATATTTAGGTACATTAATGCAACTGATAGGTAAGTAAATGTGAAATTCATTCTTGGCAAGTAGATTTTCTTTTTTTTTAATACTTCTTATTCATGTACTTAAGTATTTAAAATATTTGAGAAGGGAACTTGTTACCATTGCGCCATGTATTGGGATGGGTATGTAAATAAATGTTCAACAATAATAGTAATAAAACATTTTTATTAACAATCAATTAGAATCACAGTATAATCAGACTGAACCTCAGGTACCCTGGTTGCGCTCCAAGCCACAATCTTCTCCTTATTATTATTTATGCTAATATAAGAAAAATATCAAACAGTACAACAGTAACAAAATTCTTATGTACTTATATTATTAACTCCTTATCTATTTTAGTAAATATTATGTAAAAGCACAAACATACAGTGCAATTTAAACATTAATAAAATTCACAGATTTTACCAGGTATTTCTATTCAAACGGGTACTGTTCAAATCTTACAAGTAGAGCTATACTTAGTACGTATTAAAACAGGTAAGTACTTACTGATCAACAATCACAGTATACTACTAAGTCAACAGGTACTGATCAACTCTTAAAAACGAATAAAAAATCACAAGTAGGGCTACTAATAATTAAACAGGTGCTGATCATATCTATACTTACATGTAAAGATCTATAAAAAACTTCAATTTAATTGTTGTTGTTAGTCTTGTTACACAACAACTGCAAAATGAATCAGTTCCGTGTTAACAGCCAAAAAAAGCACAGTAAAGTCTTACATCAGAGTATCAGGCCATGTTGCCCTATCGTTTCCAGATGTTGCATTGTGATCCACTATCTTTTTATAATTTTTTTTTAAGCTGTTTATTTTTGACTGGCACTGGATACCAGTAACATAATTATTGTATGTTGCACATTGTTCTTGCTATGACGTCATACACCATCTCAAGATGCATTTTTTTTAATGTTCTCTATGCTCACTGTATAATGTGAGTAGCACAAAATGCTTGACACGTTCCAAATGAATAGAGGTGGTGACTCTTGATCTACTGAAATAAAAAAATAATATTAAGAAGGTACTTCCGTTCCTACTAACACTGCAATAATATTGTTTGCGATGATTTTTTTTACTGAATTCTTCAATAATAGCTTAATAGATTTGAATGAAACTTGGCACATAGATAATCATATCCTGGAATAAAACAGGATATTTTTAATATACTAAAGAAAATACTTTTATAACTTTAAATTGATAGAATCTGAGAGCAAGTTCTTAAGAATTAACTGTCAACATACTAATAACACAAAACCATAGAACACTTTTATCTTGCTTTTGTTATAGATTAATTATTGGAGTATGCGTAACCACATAAACAGTTGTCAACATGATGTTATGCAAAAACAACAGGCACATTCAGCTAATAAGTATCTGCACATAACCAGATAATAATATAAAATACTTACCGTATTGTTTTTTGGTTCATTCAGCAGTGACTCTGTTTCTCGGCTAGGCATATTGGCATCAAAGTCATTCACCAATTGCTGTGACTCTGTTTCTTAGCTAGGCATATTTGCATCAGTCATTCACCAATTGCTGTACATATTCAGTATCTGTAAACAGCAAGAACCAGTTAAGTAAACATTTATGATTGATCAGAAGACAATAGCTAAAGAGTGGTTGTATGCACTTTAAAAACTGTAAGATAGCTTTTGCAAACAGACAGCTAAGCAGTTGTGGGCTGTAAAACATTTCCATCATAATCGTTTAAGCAGTGGGCAGAACTGTAAGTGGGCTAAAATTCAGCACTTACCTCTCTGAGCCCTCTCGTATTCCTCTGATGTTAGCATAACAGAAAACAGTCGCCCGTGATTCTCGTCGGCTATATTCATTTGAATTTTCGTGGTTATTACAATATATACATCAAATTTCTTCTTCTTCACAATTTTGGAACTATTGGTACAACTCAAAATAAAACAATCCAACTGTCACGTCTGTCACTATGACACTATTTGACAGCCACATTGACAGCGCTCACAGTGATAATAATGTAGGGCATGGTCGGCGTTATCGCAAAATGGCGCATGTCATGACGTCATCTATGACGATTCAAGGGATATCGTTATCGCGGTCAAACTAATACGGTACGGGTTTTATCGCGCCAAAATCGATTACAGCGTAATAAGGAACGCAACCTCTGTGAACGGCGAAGTTGAGTTGAGTGTTGACAGTTTGACAGCAGTTGTCAATGAATGTCATGTGCGGCACATTGATTTTATTTCTTTAATTTTTATTTATTTAATTACTACTTCAAATAGTATGAAAACATCTAAGCAACGTAGTACAAACTATATTTAATTCTAATTCTCTGCATCGTCACCAAACATAATTATAACATTGTCCTTGAATTTGACATTAATCTTTGGGAAACATAACGATGATTCGTTTTGGATATAATTTTGTGTCTTAGAAGGTGAATTGTTTTGAATTTACGACTTATTTGTCGTTTTTACACAACAAGTAACAATATAGAGGTGAGTTATGTGTCCATTGTTCAGTATTATGATTTATAAAAGAGGTTAAGTTGGTAAGTCTTATAATACTTGACTTAATCATATTTTTTGTCTAATCCAAAGGCGAAAAAATAAATATTACGTAATACGTTTAATTACGCGTAGGTGAGTGATATACATATTATAAACAACAAGTTCCATCTTTTCTCATAAGTAAGGTTTTGTATATTCTAAGATGAAAAGACACAGAATTCTTCTCTGGGTGATTAGCTATATTCCTTGTCATTTTATGACTAAGTATAAGTTTAATAGATTAGCTGTGAAATTATTATAAACAAACTCATTAATTGTATGTCATGATAAGCCTGTGGTGTTGTATGGTTCCTGCCTACCCCCTGGGAAGCAAGCCTGAATAAATTTGCTAGATAGGAAGGTAAATATCAGAATATAATTATACTATTAAGCTAGAATAACCACAATTTATCGTTGAAAACAGTGATGTTTACTAGGGACCAGGGATATTGCAGATATTCACATCTGCACCTGCAACTGCAGAGCGTACCCATTTATTTAAACATCCCCATCCGCATTAATCACTGTGGAGCTAATGGAGATGCAGATGTGGTGCACTAGGGTTAATATAAGTAAAATCGGTCATTGGGTCTTAGGGGTCATATCAACAAAATGTATATCACTTAAAGCTTTCAACCATCTCATTTTCACGAACTAGTCAAAGATACGTCAAATACACATAGTTTTTAAATTATTACAATTGCAGCGAATTGAATTTTGATCATCATACGTAAACAACATATTGTAACAATATTCTGATTTAAAAGAGTGTCCGTGGAGTTTCTTGTCCGTTCTTCTCCATAGGAACCTACTACGCTTTGGAATGGGCATCTAGCTTCATATTTTCTGACTGACCGACCCTTTGACAATTCAAAAGTGCCTGTAATTGGTTTATTTGAAATAAATGCTTTGAGTTTGAGTTTGAGTTTGATACAACGAAACAGTGCTGAAATTTGTAAAAAACGTAAGACATTTTGAATTTCCCCTTACCAACTTGACTGATCCCTTAAAAAATCTTGAGATCAGCGTCCGCGGATGTGAGCCACCAACAATCCGCATCCGTGGAAATCTTCATTCTGAACCTTCTTCGGCTAATCGGTTAGCAATGAGTCTAAATTGTTATAATATTATTATTAAATTACCACAATTTTTATCATTCCAGAACCCAGCGCTGTGAAACCCCACCAAAAATATGTTTAACAATAGTCTTAAAATGTACAAACTTACACAAATAAATAACCTCCTACAAAAAACAATTGTGCTCAACGCAAAACGAAAAATATGCAACTACCCACCAAAAGCGTACTCTTGTCTATGCGGACAGATTTATTTTAAAAAACAAAACCGTAGATATGAAATCTCTAGAGTCTACTCAACGCAAAGCGATCAGCATAGACAAAAAGTTGTTATTGAAACAACAACACCGAAGATTGACTATGAAAAGTTGGGTAAAGTGTTGCCAGATCGAGATGAGATTGAAGCCAAAGCTGGGTTTTGGAAGGAGAAGATTGATCCATATATTAAGTTGGCGAGATGGGATAGACCGATTGGTATGTATCCTTTTACCGACTTCAAAAAAGGAGGAGGTACTACGTTCGGATGATTGTTATTTTTTATTTTTTTTGTATGTTCACCGATTACTCCGCCGTTTGTGAACCGATTTAAGAAATTCTTTTTTAGTTCGAAAGGGTATACTCCCGAGGTGGTCCCACATTAATTTTATCAACTTTGCTTGTGTAGTTTTTGAGTTAGCTTCAATTTTGCGTATTTTTCCCACTTAGTCTATGTAGATGACATCATAAGTGTCTCCTTTACACAGTTATTTACATAGCAGGGTATTCTCATTTGTGTAGAGTAGAAACCACGAGTAAGAAGTGAAAAATAAAAACTTTTTACAAAAGAAAAAAACCGACTTCCATATCCGATGGCATAAAACGAAAACTGAAAAGCAACGACACCGACTTCCGAAATTAAACTTATTTACCCTTTATTAATATACTACGATTCGACTATTTTTGTCTCTATACTGGGTGTATTTGCAGATCGGGGGGAGTCCCGCATGCTACAGGTGGATGCGGCTTCATGTCGCAGTTTAATTTGTGTTGTGTGTTGAATACTAACATTAGTTATTAAGTATATTGTTACTAACAAGAATATGGACCTGGTCCGAAATAAATGTTTAAATGTTTATTAGTGTTTTTTGGAAGTCGGTTTTTTTTTTTTGTAAAAAGTTTTTTCCGAATAAGTTTAGTCACTCACTTACCGTACCGTTACCGTTTGTACCTCACGTAATGTTTGGGTGATCAAACCTTGGCTTAAAACCTATAGAGGTATGAGGAACAGGGTGTAAATTTCACTCATCCTCTATAGAAAAGGAAGGATCCACCGTTACTGCCCGACGATCGATGTCGAGACGTTGTATATATGCTAGTCGCGCGCTAAACTGTACTTGCGCGATGTAGGATTTTGCGTGACGTCAGTGTGATGCGTAGTTCGCATGTGGCGATGTAGATGTCGCCACAAACCTATCTAGAAGTTTGGACAAACATCTCAGGTTTATGGACTTCATTTCTATCTAGTTTAGCTACAATTTATGCAGTAAATGGTAGCAATTTTCAGGCCATTTTGTTTTGAAGATGGCTCTAATCTGTAAAAAAAAAACTTAATGTTTTTGCAAATTGCAGGTCTGCATTTATCAAAATAGTAATGGCAGTAATAAACATAAAGTTATTAAGATACACCTTTTTAATACAAACATGTAATTTTCAAAAAACATTAAAATGAAATCTCATGCTATACTATGACCAAGACCGCTGTTCCGCGGTTGAGATATGTGCGCGTCTCACGGGCAGTACAGGCAGGCCGCTCATTCGTCAACGCTCCCGGTGCGCGCCCCCGCCCTCCGTTCATTGGTCAACGCTGCCCCCCGCCTCGCCGGCCATTCCTAAGCAGCGGTCCCGGTCAGACTATATTTTAAACCACCTTAATTTATAAGATTGTCTCATAAAACCATTATCTTCCCCAGGTGTATACCTCCTCTATTGGCCCTGTGCCTGGTCCATAGCCATCGCCTCAGTAGCAGGCACAGTCCCTCTCCAGTCAACATTGCAGACAGCGGGCTTATTCCTGGTAGGAGCTGGACTGATGCGGGGCGCCGGCTGTACTATAAACGATCTGTGGGACCGCGACGTTGACGCTAAGGTAATGTAGAGATAGTACTATTGTGACAGCTAAGCAACAGTGGTTGCCGGCCTGTCCCTACTAGGCGCCGGCCTGTCCCTACTGGGCGCCGGCCTGTCCCTACTGGGCGCCGGCCTGTCCCTACTGGGCGCCGGCCTGTCCCTGCTGGGCGCCGGCCTGTCCCTACTGGGCGCCGGCCTGTCCCTACTGACTGGGCGCTGGCCTGTCCCTTCTAGGCGCCGGATAGATGCGTGGCGCCGGCTGTACTATCAACGATCTGTGGGACCGCGACGTTGACGCTAAGGTAATGTAGAGATAGTTCTATTGTGACAACTGTAACAGCTAGGCGACAGTGGGCGCCGGCCTGTCCCTACTGGGCGCCAACTTGTCCCTACTGGGCGCCGGATTGATGTGAGGCGCCGGCTGTACTATCAACGATCTGTGGGACCGCGACGTTGACGCTAAGGTAACGTAGACGTAATTCTGGTGAGACAGCTGTGACATAGCTAGACGCCAGTGTGCGTCAGCCTGTCCCTACTGGGTTCCGGCCTGTCCCTACTGGGCGCCGGATTGATGCGAGGCGCCGGCTATACTTTCAACGATCTGCGAAACCGCGACGTTGACGCTAAGGTAACGTAGACATAGTTCTGGTGAGACAATTGTGACATAGCTAGACGCCAGTGTGCGTCAGCCTATCCCTACTGGGCGCTGGATTGATGCCAGGCGCTGGCTGTACTATCAATGATCTGACGTTGACGCTAAGGTTAGAGATAGTTTTAGTATGACAACATAGCTAGACGCCAGTGGGCGCCGGCCTGTCCCTACTGGGCGCCAGATTGATGCGAGGCGCCGGCTGTACGCCTACTTCACTATACCACAAATCGTTGATAATTCGTGGGATAGTGAAGTTGACGCTAAGGCAACGTAGAAATCTAGCTACTGTGTTAACATGCTATTTTTTTCCATTTTCTAGGTAGAACGCACGAAATCCCGTCCTCTAGTTACGGGAGCAGTATCAGAGACTCAAGCGGTGGTGTTCCTAGCAGCTCAGTTGAGCTTAGCTCTGGCGGTGCTGTTGCAGCTCAATTGTTATAGCATAGTCCTGGGAGCTAGCAGTATGCGTGAGTATTTAAGATACTTTAGAGCCTTTTTCCCTAACAAGAAGAGAAAAGAAAGAAAAATCGTGTATTCTGCACAAAAAAAAAAACAAAATAAAAAATAATGCAAAAGTAGCCAGATGCCTCGAGTTCAAAAAATAAAAAATTAATTGTTCATTGGTTTATGTCAAGGCCAGGGACCAAAAACAATAATGCGTAAATACTGTTGCGACATCGATATTGGCAGATGACAACACTTAAACACACACAGCCCTTTGAAATTAAATGAAATTGTTTATTCTGTAAATAGGTTATTAGAAGCACTTTTACACGTCATATTAAAAAGAAAAGTTGAGTTCGGTGTTTCCTATCTGACTACATTGAGAAGAAAGGCCGAAACAAACTCAGAGGTCGCAGAGGTCTCTTTTAAAGTCCAGACATAATCTTGGTCAGGCCATATGAAGACCATGTAGATTTGAGTCTGAAATGGTCTTTTGAGGAAAGAACCACACAGATTTCCCACGGCTGGCCGTCCAGTTTTTACTGGATCCTGCAAAAATGATTGTTGTGTTCACACACAGTAGTTTGCATCCTGTTTTTTGCGGTAGAGCAACGAGCGGTCATTAGATTAGTCTAAAAAACGGTATACAGGAAGTCACTTTCATTGTGTAATTAAACTGGATCCTGTTTTTTACTGGTCAACTGGATCCAGTTTGTAGTGGCAAAACCGAATGTCAAATTCGAACGGGTCGGTTTTTTGCAGGATACCGTAAACAGGATAATCGTGTGACTGCTAGTATTGAAACACGTAACGGGTTCCTGCAAAAAACGGGATGTTGCCGTGGGAAAGGGGCGTATAATCAGACAGCATACTCCATGCCTTTGAAAGTACGTAAAACCATCGGTCCCGACTCTTTCTTCGTCACGGGTAGTCAAAACTCCGTCCACCAGACTTACGAAGGGGTATCGTGTTACCCAGTAACTGGGTTGTGCAGGTCAGATAGGTAGTCACTCCGTGTAAAATACTGATTCAGCTGCATCCGGGTAGATTAGAAGCAAGTTCACCAACAGTATACATGAATTTCACCCACTTAACTAAAACATTTCTTTTTTCAGTCCTAGTAGTAACATACCCGCTAGCAAAGCGGTTTACGAACTACCCTCAAATATTTCTGGGCGCCACGTTCAACTGGGGCGCCCTGTTGGGCTTCAGTGCTATACAGGGGACCATAGACTTGGCGATATGCGCGCCACTCTACATCGGGGCGCTGGCGTGGACTGTTGTCTATGATACTATTTACGCTCATCAGGTGAGATTTAATTATAGCTGTATTATTATACATTATGTCGCCCGTGGCTAAGTAATAACAGCTGCACGGGTCGATCCATCAGGTTAAGCTACGCTTGCCGGGGTTGCTCCGTGGATGTGTGGCCATCTTTACATACCGAGACTCCTCCGTGCCTCGGAAAGCACGTTAAGCCGTTGGTCCCGGCTGTCATTCGTGGATCTTTGATAGTCGTTACGGGTTGTCAGAAGGTCGAAAGTCTGACAACCAGTCTTACCAAGGGGTATCGTATTACCCAGTTACTGGGTTGTGGAGGTCAGATAGGTAGTCGCTCCATGTAAAATACTGGTATTCAGCTGCATCCGGTTAGACTGGAAGCCGACCCCAACATGGTTGGGGAAAAAGTCTAGGCAGATGATTATTATAAATTATTTTTATTATTGGCTTCGTACAACTTCTGCAATTTACAATACAGTAATACCTAACTGATATATATGGCTTACCGATGTACCTGCGCAGAAGATGATTTGTCAAAGCGTGGAAAATGCTATTGACCAATCGGCACGCTCCACGTACCGCGCTTCCGTTTCGTGTACCGCTATTGGTTGACAGCTGCCGCCATGTCAGCGCGCGCCGCGTGGCATGTTAGTAAGCCGCCATACTTGCGAGTGAGACGGAACTAACAGCTGCAGTGTATTATGAACCTTATAGTAGTGAACTAAGGTTGATTGTAAGTTTTAAGCATTCTTTCGTTAATCTTCGGGGCCATAGTTTCTCTTCTGTGCGAATGACGATTCACGACGCGTTTATAAGTTGGGTACCACTGTTACACATGTTAAGTTTTTTTGAGTTGAGAGTTTGCGACGAAAAACTAAAAAAATAATACTTTATTGACTTATTTTAAGGTACCTACTAATTATTAAATAATTCCAAAAATAAATATTTTGTTTGCCATATTGGGCATAGCATTTATTTCTTAGTATTGTTGATATTAGGTCCCTACCTATGAAATCAGCGTTTTGTATGGGGAATTTTAAAGAAGTTGCATTTTTCATACTTACATTTTCTTAATTTATATAACAACCATGAACACTTATGTTTTAAAACTTTTATGCACTAATGTTTAAAAACTAAGACGTAATATGCCACTTAAATTAAGCGACAAAAATAAGTTTTGGCTAAGTAAAAAAAAAAGTGGTCATTTCTGCTAACAGAATGAGGAGTAATTTTTAAGGTATTTTTTATGTTTAGAAAACTATAAGTAATAAGGTTTTTTTACTATTGGTAGTTGTCTATGATGGTCATTATTCGATATACTACCAAGCAATTGATGAATATTTTAAATCATAGAAGTGACGAGGTTCTTTATTAGTGAGAAAAAAACGCCAATTTCATAGGTGGGGATTTCAACATGTCCCTGTGTTTACAAAACAAATGAATTAACTTTCCCTATTCACCCCTAAAGGACAAAGAAGATGACATGAAAGTTGGCATAAAATCCACCGCCCTTACGTTCGGTGAGCACACTCGCCCCGCGCTAACAGCGTGTTTGGGGGTGAGTTCTGTGTCGCTGGCCCTCGCGGGACATGCCGCCGGGCTGGGCCTGCCTTACCAGCTGGCCATCGTGGCTTATACAGCTCATGCCGCCCAACAGGTGAGGATACGAGTCTACTAGATATTTTGTGCATGATATTTCTATGACATTACTGACATTTGTAGGTGATATTATTGACATTGCAAGGTAACATTTTAGGTAACAATATTTTCTAAGTCACATTTTATTGTTATACTGCTCATGCCGCCCAACAGGTGAGGATACGAGTCTACTAGATATTTTGTAGGTGATATTTCTGTGACATTACTGACATTACTGACATTTGTAGGTGACATTGCAAGGTAACATTTTAGGTGACAATATTTTCTAAGTCACATTTCTAGGTAACATAGGTGGTTAAATCTATTGGAGATATTTTAGTGGTGATACTGCTAGATGCTAGACATTTCTAGGTCACATTACTAGTAGGTAGATATCACATTCGGTGAGCACACTCGCCCCGCGCTAACAGCGTGTTTGGGGGTGAGTTCTGTGTCGCTGGCCCTCGCGGGACATGCCGCCGGGCTGAGCCTGCCTTATCAGCTGGCCATCGTGGCTTATACAGCTCATGCCGCCCAACAGGTGAGGATACGAGTCTACTAGATATTTTGTGCATGATATTTCTGTGACATTACTGACATTTGTAGGTGATATTATTGACATTGCAAGGTAACATTTTAGGTGACAATATTTTCTAAGTCACATTTTATTTTTATACTGCTCATGCCGCCCAACAGGTGAGGATACGAGTCTACTAGATATTGTGTAGGTGATATTTGTGTGACATTACTGACATTGCAAGGTAACATTTTAGGTGACAATATTTTCTAAGTCACATTTCTAGGTAACATAGGTGGTTAAATCTATTGGAGATATTTTAGTGGTGATACTGCTAGATGCTAGACATTTCTAGGTCACATTACTAGTAGGTAGATATCACATTCGGTGAGCACACTCGCCCCGCGCTAACAGCGTGTTTGGGGGTGAGTTCTGTGTCGCTGGCCCTCGCGGGACATGCCGCCGGGCTGGGCCTGCCTTACCAGCTGGCCATCGTGGCTTATACAGCTCATGCCGCCCAACAGGTGAGGATACGAGTCTACTGGATATTTTGTGCATGATATTTCTGTGACATTACTGACATTTGTAGGTGATATTAGTGACATTTCAAGGTAACATTTTAGATGACAATATTTTCTAAGTCACATTTCTAGGTAACATAGGTGGTTAAATCTATTGTTGATATTTTAGTGGTGATACTGCTGGATGCTAGACATTTCTAGGTCACATTACTAGTAGGTAGATATCACATTCGGTGAGCACACTCGCCCCGCGCTAACAGCGTGTTTGGGGGTGAGTTCTGTGTCGCTGGCCCTCGCGGGACATGCCGCCGGGCTGGGCCTGCCTTACCAGCTGGCCATCGTGGCTTATACAGCTCATGCCGCCCAACAGGTGAGGATACGAGTCTACTAGATATTTTGTGCATGATATTTCTGTGACATTACTGACATTTGTAGGTGATATTTCTGTGACATTACTGACATTACTGACATTTGTAGGTGACATTGCAAGGTAACATTTTAGGTGACAATATTTTCTAAGTCACATTTCTAGGTAACATAGGTGGTTAAATCTATTGGAGATATTTTAGTGGTGATACTGCTAGATGCTAGACATTTCTAGGTCACATTACTAGTAGGTAGATATCACATTCGGTGAGCACACTCGCCCCGCGCTAACAGCGTGTTTGGGGGTGAGTTCTGTGTCGCTGGCCCTCGCGGGACATGCCGCCGGGCTGAGCCTGCCTTATCAGCTGGCCATCGTGGCTTATACAGCTCATGCCGCCCAACAGGTGAGGATACGAGTCTACTAGATATTTTGTGCATGATATTTCTGTGACATTACTGACATTTGTAGGTGATATTATTGACATTGCAAGGTAACATTTTAGGTGACAATATTTTCTAAGTCACATTTTATTTTTATACTGCTCATGCCGCCCAACAGGTGAGGATACGAGTCTACTAGATATTGTGTAGGTGATATTTGTGTGACATTACTGACATTTGTAGGTGACATTGCAAGGTAACATTTTAGGTGACAATATTTTCTAAGTCACATTTCTAGGTAACATAGGTGGTTAAATCTATTGGAGATATTTTAGTGGTGATACTGCTAGATGCTAGACATTTCTAGGTCACATTACTAGTAGGTAGATATCACATTCGGTGAGCACACTCGCCCCGCGCTAACAGCGTGTTTGGGGGTGAGTTCTGTGTCGCTGGCCCTCGCGGGACATGCCGCCGGGCTGGGCCTGCCTTACCAGCTGGCCATCGTGGCTTATACAGCTCATGCCGCCCAACAGGTGAGGATACGAGTCTACTGGATATTTTGTGCATGATATTTCTGTGACATTACTGACATTTGTAGGTGATATAGTGACATTTCAAGGTAACATTTTAGATGACAATATTTTCTAAGTCACATTTCTAGGTAACATAGGTGGTTAAATCTATTGTTGATATTTTAGTGGTGATACTGCTGGATGCTAGACATTTCTAGGTCACATTACTAGTAGGTAGATATCACATTCGGTGAGCACACTCGCCCCGCGCTAACAGCGTGTTTGGGGGTGAGTTCTGTGTCGCTGGCCCTCGCGGGACATGCCGCCGGGCTGGGCCTGCCTTACCAGCTGGCCATCGTGGCTTATACAGCTCATGCCGCCCAACAGGTGAGGATACGAGTCTACTAGATATTTTGTGCATGATATTTCTGTGACATTACTGACATTTGTAGGTGATATTAGTGACATTTCAAGGTAACATTTTAGGTAACAATATTTTCTAAGTCACATTTTACTTTTACACCCAACAGGTGAGGATACGAGTCTACTAGATATTTTGTAGGTGATATTTGTGTGACATTACTGACATTTGTAGGTGACATTTCAAGGTAACATTTTAGGTGACAATATTTTCTAAGTCACATTCTAGGTAACATAGGTGGTTGAATCTATTGGTGATATTTTAGTGGTGATACTGCTAGATGCTAGACATTTCTATGTGACATTACTAGTAGGTAGATATCACATTCGGTGAGCACACTCGCTCCGCGCTAACAGCGTGTTTGGGGGTGAGTTCTGTGTCGCTGGCCCTCGCGGGACATGCCGCCGGGCTGGGCCTGCCTTACCAGCTGGCCATCGTGGCTTATACAGCTCATGCCGCCCAACAGGTGAGGATACGAGTCTACTAGATATTTTGTGCATGATATTTCTGTGACATTACTGACATTTGTAGGTGATATTAGTGACATTTCAAGGTAACATTTTAGGTAACAATATTTTCTAAGTCACATTTTACTTTTACACCCAACAGGTGAGGATACGAGTCTACTAGATATTTTGTAGGTGATATTTGTGTGACATTACTGACATTTGTAGGTGACATTTCAAGGTAACATTTTAGGTGACAATATTTTCTAAGTCACATTCTAGGTAACATAGGTGGTTGAATCTATTGGTGATATTTTAGTGGTGATACTGCTAGATGCTAGACATTTCTATGTGACATTACTAGTAGGTAGATATCACATTCGGTGAGCACACTCGCTCCGCGCTAACAGCGTGTTTGGGGGTGAGTTCTGTGTCGCTGGCCCTCGCGGGACATGCCGCCGGGCTGGGCCTGCCTTACCAGCTGGCCATCGTGGCTTATACAGCTCATGCCGCCCAACAGGTGAGGATACGAGTCTACTAGATATTTTGTGCATGATATTTCTGTGACATTACTGACATTTGTAGGTGATATTAGTGACATTTCAAGGTAACATTTTAGGTAACAATATTTTCTAAGTCACATTTTACTTTTATACTGCTCACCCAACAGGTGAGGATACGAGTCTACTAGATATTTTGTAGGTGATATTTGTGTGACATTACTGACATTTGTAGGTGACATTTCAAGGTAACATTTTAGGTGACAATATTTTCTAAGTCACATTCTAGGTAACATAGGTGGTTGAATCTATTGGTGATATTTTAGTGGTGATACTGCTAGATGCTAGACATTTCTATGTGACATTACAAGGAGGTAGAAATCACATTCGGTCGTTGTTAGTTGTTGGCGAGTTCTGTTTCCCTCGCGCTCGCTGGACATGCCGCCGGGTTGGCGCTGCCTTATCAGTTGGCTATAGTGGCTTATACAGCACATGCTGCTAAACAGGTAATAAGATGTAATTAGGTTTTATTTCTGTGGCATTCCTGACATTTGTAGGTGACATTGCAAGATAACATTTTAGGCGACAATATTTTCTAATACCCGGTTTCTGATTTGAGAAAAGTAGCAAATCTCAACTGATTATTCTCAAATACATAATTAAGCGCTTTTAAAATGGAATTTCGTTTCTGAATTAAGATTTTTTTAACTCTAATCAAGGATGGAACGTGTTTGCATTGATCAGGAATACTCAAGTAAATGAACAGTTGATTATGGTTTAACGAAATTCGATTTTAAAAGCGCATACTTATGTATTTGAGAATAATCAGTTGAGATTTGCTACTTTTGTCACATATCTAGGTGACATGATTACATCCCTTAGTGATATTTAAAGGTGACATTGCGAGGTGCTAGACATTTCTAGGTAACATTATTAGGAGGTAATTATTACCTGTCATAGCAGTTTGGTTATAAACAGAAATTTATTTTTAAGATTTTTAGTTGCCTTTCATTTACTTTTTAATCTAAATCTAAATATTCCTACGTGTCGTTATTTCTCCCAACTAAGTTTATTTTGTTCATATGTATGTATCTATGTATGTTTATGTATGTATCTATGTATGTTTATTTAATTATTATTCATTATTTTCAAGTTATATGTATTATCTTATGTTGCACCTGCCATGTCTTTCTCTGCATCACCCTAAGGTTGACTGGTAGAAAATGCCTCAGGCATTAAGTCCGCTTTTGTACAGTAGTTTTTACTTGTGCATAAAGTTTTAATAAATAAATAAATATTCCACTCACCCCCTAGGGCGCCAGAATAGCAAGCCCGCTCTGGCGACCTCTTTTAAAAAACGATGTTTTATTGAACTACCCTTTTTTTTTTTGTTACAGATATACACATTAGATACGGAAAATCCTGAAGATTGCGCTTCGAAATTCAAATCTAATTCTCAAGTAGGTGCTATTATTCTTATGGGAATACTCGCAGGAGGGTACAAGCAGTACTTGGATAATGTAGCGGATCACGTCAACCATGAGGATACGACAAAAGGCTGTCTGTTTAGCTAAGTAACCTGAGTGGTACTTTTTAGTACCAAGTGAGTTTTTGAACTAAATTATGTAGAGAATCGTCAGGATGGTATCTAGAGAGGTTTTTTAGTTGATTTGAGATGTGACTATGTGGTATTTTAGTACTGTCAAGGGTTAAAATATTTACACACTTAGCATAATTCAAAAACGACTATTACTCAGTGAATCAGTTCAATCGTTGGAATGTGATGCAACCCACAAAAGTATTATGTGCAAGGAAAAGATGTTGTCATATGCAGACTCATAATTTTACTAGAGAACAAAAACGTTTAATTTCACTAAGTGTGTAAGTTATTATTTTAGCCTGTACCAAAAGCCATACAGAACAATCTAGAAAATTAAATAATAAATGTAAACAATAGAGTCAAAGAACTCTAAGGGGCACTTTAGTACCGAAGGAGAGCTGGAGTCAGAAATTGTAACTTATGGGATACATAATATCGATTTTTGTGGCTTCAACAGGTACTTTTAACAGCAAGAGTGAATGAATACAATCTCAGTCTGAGAAAATGTCTTATCTTGTCAAGCCACCGCTTAGCATATTTAGACAGCCCACAAGTGTTAGAATGCTTGTTTAATGTCGTCAAGCCATCACTTCACATTTAACAAAGTTTGCCTCTCAGTGGTACTTTTAGGTACCAACCGCCATTATAATACTAAAAATGCCTCATGATATTTTTAAATACCTACTGTTACCAATCTCTAGCCACTATATAGCATTAAATAGCATTTATTAGTAACAAAAGCTAAACTTCGAAAATGTACAGGGCCGTTAATATGGCACATCGAATCTTAGAAAAAAAAATAGGCAGTCACGGGGACTGCCGACAGAAGTGATAATTTAAAACTGGTATTAGCGCCATCTATGTTCTACACCGTGTTTTTTTTTACTTCCCATAACTCTAGGGCAGTGTTTTTCAACCTTTTTCATGACACGGCACCTTTATTATGAAGAAATATTTCGCGACACCCCTACCCGTTGCTTTTTGTGTATGTATTTGATTTTGTGACAAGTAATTAAGGACGTAAAACACATGTTTTTACATCGAATGCGTCGCCAATAGCTAACGCAATTTACGCGTATACGTACGACCAGAGCCGATGCCACGATTTTTTGTTTATTTGATACAAATGATTATGTCCTTTAGTTAACAATTTTTCTAAGTTCTTAATACTTAAATGTTTTTAAACTTTATTGTTCCCAACCTTTTGCAACTCCCCTATATAGCCCAGCTATAGAGCTATAGAGCTTCGCGACCCCCTAAAGAGGCTCCGCGGACCCACAAGGGGGTCGCGACCCCCAGGTTGAAAACGCGACGTTGTCATATTCTTATTCTTATGGACAAAAATACACAGAATTACATTTTTATTTTTTTACTTTTTTCACCTGTGGGAGTGTTTTACGTAAATAATCGTGACTTTGTCGAATTATTTTTGGATGAAAAACGAAAAAAAAAAACACGTTGTATAGCACAGCACTAAGGCGCGAGCATGTCGGTGACGCGAATCCAAACGTTTATCCTTTTCCAAAAATCACTCAATGCGCATATACAAGCCTTCCCTTAAAAAATATAGGGATATTATATATAATATACAAGATGGAGACGACAATACTACAAAAAATTAAACTCCGTATATCTAATGACGTTCTCGGTCTACCTACAAAAAATGAATCAAATATATCCAATAGTTTAGTTACGATAGCTAGTCAAAGATCGGCAAACCCCATAGTCGGCCCATCACTACTATTTAGTTTGTTTGAAAAAATGACTTTTTTAATTTCGATGTTAGGATTTATTTGATAGTTCCAAAACACTCTTATGCATTGGTATCGCCAGTGTTTTCATTTATTGTTGTATTGTCGTCTCCACATTGTATATAATCTAGCGTCGTCTCAGTCACTCATACCAGAGTGAGTCTCTTTCTAAAACCCGAAGTGTCATACAAACGTCCTCGTACTTTACTTTAAATACTTATATGATAATAAATCTATTTACACACGTTGTTAAAGAAAATACGCCCTTGGGCGAGGCACATCTGGCGAGGCGCAGCACAGCGCATTCGTCACTGCCAAACAAATAACGAGCTTGCATTAGATGGAATAAAGTTTAAAATAAAATAACCACTAATACTTAATATGCTCGAGAGCGCGTCTAAGCGGAAAGAAGCGCGCGTCTCAGGTTATATATTTTCAACTTTATTTTTAGGTATGCAACGTTGATATTAGTTTGACAGTGACAACCGCGCCTCGCCAGGTGTGCGCCGGCTTTTTTCAGTGTTTGTTTTGTGTGCTGTGACTAGTCGTAGACAGGGGAATTTGAGGCAGATTTTGTTGTTCACCGACTAAACTGTAGCATTCCCGTCTAGGTTTGCAGAAAAAGTATCGATATATCGATATTTTTAGGCGATATTTATTATTTCGTCTATCGATATAAATTTTGCTTCTAATGAATCCCTTTCATTTTCGTTTTAGTTGGTGAACTGCAGAATCGTAGCCTATCTATGTATTATTTATGTAAATAAACCAATTAGTTAATGTTGCATTACCTCGTTTCCAAACCGCCATCGAAAAATATGTGTAATAGACAAGTAGAATTAGAGTCGCCGCACACTTCGCAACTGGTGTTAAGACGAAAGCTTCAGGGTAGCCGCGAGATTCAATTTTTCTTACGTATTTTGCAATTTGCAGGTCAGTATCAGGTTGTATGTTGATCTAAATATGATTCGCGACCGTAACGAATATAGATTTACAGAATTATAAACATTAGAATCAGCAATACAACTCTCTAGTTTCATATAATAATTATATTTCATGAAATCATGACAACTCGCCAACTCCCAACCGATGCTTAAAAAATTGCAAATCTTTCGAAAAATAGTTGGCGGCGCTTAGAGGGTGAAAGCACCCATTTATAATATTAAACAAAATGGTGCATTCTGTAAATATCTGTTGTTATAAATTATTAAAGTGTGTTCAAATATTGCGCGGCGGCAACACGGCGTTTGCAGGACACATTTCTGTCGCGCTCTAGTGTGGACTAAACCGACGAATGTTTGCGCGGCAGTACTGAACGGCATATCCGAGACACGCCGCGCACTTCAGTTGGCATGAAAGCGGTTGCGTGGGTCGTTGCTCTGCTTATAACTCGTCCAAACACAATTACTGACGGATGTTTGCTAGAAATGTTTGTGCGCGTCAGGTAGACAGAAGCGTTCGCGCGCGGCAGTCGGCGGCAAACGCGCACGTTTGCCACTCAATATTTGGACACACCTTTACTTAGAGGTTGCAATCTTACAAACCAAAACTTATTTTAGTTTGTTAACGCCTTTGTAAAATAGCATTTTTTATTGTTTGCCTAGATTTTTAGAACTTTATGGCTTCCTGTACACGCCGCCGCCGCCGCGGTTTATTATACCGCTCTGAGATAGTGAGATATTATGTTTTTTTTAATCTTGCAGTCCGGCTCCGGTGCGGCTCCGGCGTCACGTACATAAACTCTAGACCGTTCAAATGTAAACAATTATTGAATATGAAATGTAATGAGTGAGTTACATCAATCAAATAAGTGCAGTCGACCTCGTAATTAACCACCCTATATATGTCACTTGCACGTCATGAAACGTCAAAGTCTATTTTCTCTAGAGCAATGTGACAGTTAGATAGTTTTGACTTTAGTCAGAAGCCAGGCAAAGGCCAGGCGCACTCCGCAACGCACTACGCGATAGAAAGAGAGGCAACTTCTAGGTGCATATAACTGTAGGTAATTAGCGCTGTGCGACCTGAATTGCACTTTATTCTATCGTAGCAAGAGTCGCCATTTATTTAAATTATTTTACGAAGTGAATCTTCTGTACTTGTACTGTTATGTATTCTGTGCCTTAGGGCGAATTTTACTTAACTTTAATAATATCTAGTATAAGTCATCATAACCTGCGAATAAATTTTGAATTTTTGACAGGTTTTTCATACAAAAACTGTCAGACGACAATTATATTCCACGGTTAAAAAATCTGACTTTGACTAGGAGTTTTTGTCAAAAGTGGTAAATTTACGAGGTCGACTCCAAGGTCAAATTAAATTAGCTAGCGAAACTCCGAAGACATGATGCAAATCGATATCTAAACATGAAAAAACAAAAAAAAAATGTTTATGTGATCTTTTTTGGAGGTTAAAGACCGCAAGAACAGTAGTTAGGTACTTGGAGTACTTATGAGTTTCGATTTTAGAGGTATGAGGAACAGGGTGTAAAGTTCACTAATCCTCTATAGAAAAGGGAAGATCCTCCGACCACACGGGTATCGTGTCTGGCGGGCAACTGCCCAACCATTGATATTGTATTATGTCCATCGCGCGGTAAACTCTAATTGCGCGATGCAGGATTTATGTGACGTCAGGTCTTTGATGCGTAGTTCGCATGTGGCGATGTAGATGTCACCACAAAATAATCATTATTTTTTGGTTTATCGTGAAAAGATATCGATACCGTACTGTGAATAAAAAAAAAATACTTTTTCTTTTTTTTATCATTCGTTAATTTATTTGACCATGTATCATTAAAAAAAATTATCTCCTATTATTTTAGGGTAGTTGTGATAAAAGATACTAAAACCTGAGGGTAGTCTTAAACCAGGTTTCAACGCATTTAGAAGTAGGTCGCTAAGCGAACCAAATTATATTGATGTTTTGTTTATGTAAAGTGAAACACTTATGTATAGTTTGTTATGTTAATAAAATGATCTTGCCAGTTTTTTTTTTTTTTTTTTCCTAGCCTATGCTGTCCCACACCTGGGCAAAGGCCTCCCTCCACTCCTTCCATCTTTCGCGAGCCCACGCGTCTTCTTTCCAGTTTTGTTGGAACCTATCCAGCTCGTCCCGCCATCTCCTACGTGGTCTGCCGCGACCCCGTCTCATGGCACCAGTTCTGCGCTATTTGGGCCCACAGTTTGTCCGGCATGCGGCAGACATGTCCTGCCCAGTCCCATTTAAGTTGGGCAGCCTTTTGGGCCACGTCGGCTATCTTTGTTTTGGAGCGCAGTACTGTGTTACGAACACGATCCGTTAATTTAACGCCTAGTATACTGCGCTCCATTGCTCGTTGGCAGACCTTGCCAGTTACAAAAGTTTTATTTTTATACTACCCAAGTATCCATCCATGTTGGATTAATCAAGAAGGTGGAGCACGCTTTGGAAGCTCTACATTCTCTATAGAATGAAATATTCTTTTATATTGTGTAAGTAGGTGCATACTTACATATTTTTTTTTTAATGACATCATCTGCCTAGCCTTTTCCCAACTATGTTGGGGTCGGCTTCCAGTCTAACTGGATGCAGCTGAATACCAGTATTTTACATGGAGCGACTGCCTATCTGACCTCCACAACCCAGTAACTGGGTAATACGATACCCCTTGGTTAGGCTGGTTGTCAGACTTTCGTGTTTTTTTTTATGTGTGGTAAACAATATTATAATTATTATACAACTATCCTAGATAAAATAAACTATACAAACACGTTATGTATGTACAACATATTATAATAATACAACCTTATTGTTTGTTTATGCTAAACCCGAAAAGGGGTCATTGTACTCATCATTTTGAACAACTTTTTCTATGGGACCAACCTTGAAATCGCGAAAGAAAATCAGCTGTTCCATACATTTTGTCGATTTAAGGGGGATGCGCTGGCGTGGTCCGCGAAATTCAAATTTTCTTACGTTTTTTGCAATTTGCAGGTCACCGGTCAGTATCAGGTTGTATGTTGATCTAAATATTATTAGCGCTCGTAACAAATATGGATTTACAGAATTATAAACATTAAAATCAGCAATACAACTCTCTAAGCTCATGAAAGTGCCAAATGTCATGATTTCATGAAATAGTCATTCAATACACTACCAACATACAACCTGATACTGACCTGCAAATTCCAAAAAACGTAAGAAAATTTGAATTTCGCGGGCTACCTTAGCGCATCAACCTTAAGTGAACACAAATGTATGGAACAGCAGATTATTTTTAAAGGGGAGGGGCTCATTGGGCATCAAAGAATTCGTCGGCATCGCTGTGAATGGGAAAGGTGCCCAAAAAGCTGGCAGCATTGCCACGTTGAATGGCGTATTTGTATAGTTAATTTTATCTAGGATAGTTGTATGATAATTAATAATAACGAGGAGCTCGTGGCTATGTAATAACAGCCGCACGGGTCGATCCATCAGGTTAAGCTACGCTTGCCGGGGTTGGTCCATGGATGGGTGACCATCTTCACATACCGAGACTCCTCCGTGCCTCGGAAAGCACGTTAAGCCGTTGGTCCCGGCTGTCACTTGTGCATCTTTGACAGTCGTTAGGGGTCGTCAGAAGCTCGAAAGTCTGACAACCAGTCTTACCAAGGCGTATCGTATTACCCAGTTACTGGGTTTTGGAGGTCAGATAGGCAGTCGCTCCATGTAAAATACTGGTATTCAGCTGCATCCGGTTAGACTGGAAGCCGACCCCAACATAGTTGGGAAAAGGCTAGGCAGATGATGAGTTGTATAATAATTATATTGTATTCCGAACATTCAAAAAAAAAAAAATATTTTCTGCTGAACTGGGGCAGAGCAGATTTTGTAGTGCATGAACGCTCCAGTCCTGGGTTCGATTCCCGGGTCGGACAAAGTGTTATTGGATTTTTCCATTAGGAATTTCGTAGTAACAGCCCGGAGTTAGGAAGTTGGCGGTGTGATATCCCCGTGACCCCGTGACTCGGAAAGCACGTTAAGCCGTTGGTCCTGCGCCTGATCTCTCTCCGGTCGTGTCGGATTGCCGTCCCATCGGACTATGAGAGTGAGGGATGAGAGAGTGCACCTGTGTCTGCGCACACACGCCTGCACTATAATATCTCCCGCACCGAAGGCTAGTCTCCGTTGAGGCCGCCATGGCCGAAATACGGTCTGGAGGACTATACAGTATGTTATCTAACGAAAGGCGTTCCCGGTAACCTGCAATAGTATAGCGTCTATACATGCTAAAAAAATATTACCTATAAAAAAAAAAAAAATTTAAGTAAAATATGCACAAAAAATATTAAATTGATACGGAAAAGAAACACTGTACACGTACACTTGTCTTTCTACGTTGAAATACAAGTGTGCGTGTACAGATTGCTTCATAACAGTATCAATTTTAATTTTATGAATACGTAAATTATTATTATTTTTTTTGTTTTTTAATGGCAATATTTTTTTAGCATGTTTGGCCGCTATACTATTGAGAGTTAACAGGGACACCAGTTAGTTAACATACTGTATAGAAGATAATAAAAACACCAAAATAGAGTACTTAACCAAATTAAATTTAACTTTAATAACATTACAAAAAAAGGTTCCTAAAATAAAATCAATTCTATTTTTTATTCTTATTCTGCTGTGGGTTCCGCCCCTGGTTGCTACCACCTCTGGCGAGGGGGGCGGGTCGTCCGCGGTTACCGAAGGCACCTCGGTTGCCGCCGCGCCCTGTTCTCATGTTCTGGCCACCACCCCGACCCTTGGAGACTTCGCTTCGACTTCTGGACTTGACCTGGAAATTGAAATGTTTTTTTGTTAATTGTGTTAGCTTAATCTATGAATAAAAAAAAAAACAACCGACTTCCAAAAAAAACACTCAAACGTAAAAAAATAACTTTAATTTCGGAAGTTGGTGTCTTTGGTTTTCAATTTTCGTTTTTTGCTACCAACAGTTTTTATATTTATGTCTCGACCTGAGACGCATAAGGTCGGATTTGTATTGTATTGTAAATTCCATATCAGACCTAAAATGTCTCACATAAGGTCGGATTTGTATTGTATTGTAAATTCCATATCAGACCTAATGCATCTCAGGTCGATATCTACTCTCAAAAAACATTCAACAGTCCTTCCTAATGTTGATGATTTCTTAGAAATTAATAGTTTTGTTATAGCATTTGCATTCAGTCATTCAATTATATCATGCAAATTCAGTCTCTGCTAAAGTCCAGTCGCGAAGCAGAAAGAATTTCGTACAATGATCCTTCATTACTTATCTCTATCGCTCGCGCTCAAATGTATATTGCCGTCGCGCTCACACATATAAGTAATGAAGGGTCATTGTACGAAATTCTTTCTGCTTCGTGACCGGACTTTAGCTGCACAGTGCCCCATAGACATGAATCCGCGCCATTCACAAGAGTATAAATTAAATCAATCTTTCATGAACTTGGAAGCGGCTTCCCAGTAAACTGTAAATATAATACTAGAATCACTTTTACATGTCATATTAAAAAATAGTAAAAATAACCTAGATGAGATTGTCGTTTCCTATCTGACTACTCTGAGAAGAAAGGCCAAAACAAACTCAGAGGTCGCAGTCTCTTTTAAAGTCCAGACATAATCTTGGTCAGACCATATAAGGACCATGAAGGTTAGCGTCTGTAATATTGCAACATATTTCTTAACTTAATTAAACATCATTTTTCTTCAAAACTGTACAAATAAATGCTAGTTGATGAAATCTGCTGAAGTTTTACTTATTCGAAGATAAAAAAACCGGCCAAGTGCGAGTTTGACTCGCGCACAAATGGTTCCGTACCATTATCTATAAAATGGCAAATAAATCACGTTTGTTGCATGGGAAACCCCGTAAATATTTATTTTACTCTGTTTTTTAGTATAGCGGCAACAGAAATACATCATTATTCACCTGTAAAAATTTCAACTGTTTAACTATCACGGTTCATGAGATACAGCCTGGTGACAGACGGACGGACAGCGGAACCTTAGTAATAGGGTCCCGTTTTACCCCTTGGGTACGGAACCCTAAAAAACAAGAAAACATAAAGAGGCTGAACACTAAACATACCTGTGTCTCTTCCTTCACCATGTCGATAACTTCATCAGGAATACGCAAATACTTGATAGTGCTGCCTCGTATGTAACATTCAGGCATCCTCCAGAACTTGTCACCGTCTCTGGATGTGCAAATAACTTCTCTGAGATTGATATTCATCCAATTGTCACAGCTAACGAGATGGCCGTTGTATGTTTCGCCATTTTTCAACTCCACTAGCATTGGATGGTTCTGAGCAGTACGGAGCAGTGATAAAGGCAACATTTTCGCAATTAAACTTTATTTAGATTATGTTGTTTTTAGATAAATAAATAGCTTTCGCTTCTGTTTGTTTGACGCGAAAGAGGTTAGGAAATTGGGTTTTTATAGGACTTGACAGATTGAAGATTCTTCGTGTGGCAGACGTTGAATTTTATTCTATTTTTTTACAATAATTTTCAATAATTTCTATGAGAATTTTTTTTAATAATTAAATACTAGAGTTTTTTTGTTATTTGCTTATTGTGTTAATATTCCTACTAAAGATTATTAAGATTATTATAAAAAATACAATGTTCCAAACTAAAGCTCCCTAAAAAAACCTTTTTAGTTTGACAGTGACATTACATATGACATGCATGAGCAGTGTTACCAGGTACACGGTAATTACCGTAGATGCACGGTATTTTTGACCAATACACGGTCTACGGTAATGATTCACTACCGTGTAATTTTCTACGATAATTTTAAATATTAACTACCGTGTAATTTATGTAACTGTAATTTAATAAAATTAAAGCCAATACGTAAAACAAAACGCATTTTTAGTTTTTGTTGCTTTGCATACTACACTACGCCGCCGCGTGGTCATTCCCATAATGTTGTACACACGTAATCACGTTATCTTAACACGACTAAATACAAGAAGGCTTCTATTTTGTCCGTTTGTCTAACCATGATCAAAATTAAAATCAATATTAAAAATAAGAAAGTGGTTAATTATAATTTTTAATACAAATATTGAATATTCATGGTTCTTTCTTTTGCTTTTTACACGGTATTTTTCAAATATGTCTACGGTATTTTGGGTCTGAAACACGGTATTTTTAATCCATCAACACGGTAGTTTTTTTTTTTCATCTGGTAACACTGTGCATGAGTGACAAACTACTCGACTAGGCTAAACTAGGCTTATTCATCTCAGTATCAAAAACTTGCGTTGCGTTGCGATGAATAAAACCTAAATATCAAATCGTTGAAACTGAAAACAAGTATTTTTATCGACTGATTGAACATTCAGTTGAAACACTTCTGACTAATAAACGTATGTACCTAAAAACAATATGCAGTACATTGAAACAATAAATAATATAAAATAATACTTTGAATTTTGGCCTCTACCCAATCAACACAAGCAAAATGGTCCTCCAATAAAATATTGATAATTTAACCAATGAGTAGAATACGCTCTTATTCATCTGTCATTTCGCACGTTCCAGCACTTGCGTATTAAATTTTTCGTTAAGCATCAGTTTCCTGTTGTTTCTCTTTCGCAGGCAAAAAAAGGTATGAGAAAGAAGGTGAAAACAATATATTTAGCACTAGGCTGCAATGGAACAAACAATTATTCAAGAATCAATGAAATAAAATGTCTTATGTCTTGCTTGTTGAACGGCTGATTTATGGATGGGTAGATTTCGCTTGCAAAGTCTGGAATTAATCCGTTTCAACGTTATTGAAACTCGTTAAATATTACGTCTGTTCCATCAGGTAAGTTTTTCATGTAGTTCTTCTATAAATGTAGATTTCCAGACCGCGTGTCGCTAATAAAAAATAAATGAAGTTCTGTTTATCGTCGTGTAATTACTGCAATTATCACATTATTCTGCAGGATTTGTCGTAAAAGTTACTAAAAATAAACCAACAGGAATATCTTTGGGCCTTTCAATGCAAACGCATTCATAGTTTTATTTTTCGGTAGTACACTTTTTGCCGGCGACGGCGCGGCGTAGGTTGTTTCGTTATTTATCAGACAATATACTATTCTCATTGAATTCTAAAAAATTACCAGTCAGCCGCCCAAATTTAACATTAGATCTTAGGTGACTGGTAATTTATAGGTCCCCTGAAGTTTTTTTATTTTCACGCGCCTTTTTATACTTGTACGTCGAGGGGCGTTCCTACTGTATGAAACCTGGTACAAACTCACACACCCTGTTTGTAAATATATTGATTGAAGGTTTAACATGCCGTTTAAAGAAACGATGTTATGTGTGTGTACAGGATATTCTCGATAGTAGACCAGGCTACATTTCCATTCAAACTTAATGGCGGCTCGGAAGTACGCTTCACGCTGCGTAGTACCCCACCCCTCCTCCGCTGACCCACAAATTCGTTAATGTGCAGAAACTCGCCTCTTATTCCGAGCCACCAATAAGTTTGAATCAGGGTGTACTACGGTACACCTTTACCTTTTAGAGAATACAGGTATGATGTTTGTCTAGTTAATTGATTCAGGCGTGACTTCACTCGAAGTGGCACGTCGTGTTCTGGTTTGCGACAGGTCAATCGTAATCCTGAGAATGCCTCAGAGGCCTTCTAGTGGTTGACCGCCCACTCAACCGCCGCGATTGATGGCGGTTAAGTGCATACAATCATAAGCGGTTGCATATTAAAAAATGAAAAAGCGGCTAGCCGCGCGGTTTGCCGCCCCCGCGGTTAACCGCTAGTGCGTATGAGGACTTATTGAGAGGTGAAACGCGTGTCGATTTCTTACAGGATTTTTTATGACTCTTGAAGTTACTAAATACACTGCTTTGCAAAAAAAACGGGCACCTTAACAGTCATTGGCTTTTGTATGGATAATATTAATATTTTTACTATGTCATTAGCATTAATGACTATTAATTTGTTATAATCAATAAGAATATAGTTTTTTGGCTACACCCGTCTTGCAGCAGCGCTACAATTTTACTAGCTCTTATTGCTTTTTCTGCTATTACAATCGACACAAAGATATCACTTTTAAGTCACAATAAGGCTGGATTATGCGACAAACATAAATTATTCTACTAAAAATAACGAGAAGTTAGTTTTAGTGGCCAGGATAACCTTATAACAGCAAATCTGCAAAATGTTAGTAAAAGTCACAAACGGAAAACGGGATTATTATTGTTTTTAAACAAAAGTTTCGAATTTGGAATTAAATTTTTTACATACCCAGACTCTTTATTAAGTGCCAGTAACATAGTTTGGCTATTAAAACCTCTTTACAACTAAATGATTACCGATAATGTACAAAAATCAAAACCGCCCGTTTTTTTTGCAAAGGGGTGTATATCTACGTACTTTGTAATGTTAATCTAATTGTATTTTTTATTTTCTAGCATTAGTTCAAAATGCCGCAAGCTCGGCGCAAGACTCCCTTCAGTGGGAAGGCTAAAAAGCAACAGATGCAGGGCAAGAAGCAGAACAAGACGCTGTTGATGTCCAGTAAGTATTCATGAATTTATCATAACCTTGGAGTTTATCGAGTTATATGCATCATCATCATCAGCCCATAGCAGTCCACTGCTGGACATAGGCCTCTCCAACTACATGCCATTCAGTTCGAGTTATATACATAGCCTATAAGGCTACCATCAGATGGACAGGATTGCAGCAACTGCGCGCAGTTGATATACAACGATAATCAAGATATATCGACTTCATTCAGTCATAATATCAACTTCACGTGGTCGGCTACATTCGTGTGAAGTGAATATTAACTGCATACAGTCGTGACTTCAACTTAACGCGGTTGGCTACAGTCGTGTATTGTCGACGCACGCAGTCCATCGCTAACCGCATACAGCTATGCACCTTGTCATGGGGTCTCAACTCGAACAAATTATAATTAGTCTTGAAAAAAAATCATAGATGGCAGCAATCACTAAAAAGCGTTATACGACAAATTTTGGCTGAGTTAATATTAGTAAAAACCAAAACATCTTTGTTTAATGCTGATTTATGTATTTACACTCATAAATCTCGTATTATCAACAAAAAACATAAATTAAGCCGTTTACTTCAATTCGAACCCTTAGAATGATAAAGTAGCCATCTGTTAATCATTTTGTTGAGAGCTCTTTGCAATAGATGGCGTTTTACTCAAGTGATGACAGGGTCACTTTAAACTTTCGTTTAAGTCGTTTCATGGAAAATCAAATAACATTTTCTTTAAATCTAGTACTTTACGTGGAAATATAAAAATTGAACACTAGGGAGAAAAAACGTAAAAAAGGAAGAACAATAGCGAATATAAAATATGCGTAGTATCTAGGCAAGACTCCTAGATGGTGTTGTAAAGCTATAGTCTCTGGCTATTAGTGAGTCGCTGATGCTGCCATCTGTTAAAAAAATGGAGGTAGAAAAATAGCCAGCTCAATAGCCAGACTTAGGGTGGTGCCATTTCTTTGTATGGGATTGGGTATCTGTACGTAGTATTATAATATCTGTGACCTTGTGTATTGCACACTAACTGTAGCTAAGAGCCCAAAGGGGGGAAAGATCAAAATTGTTTCACCAAGAGCACATATCCACCCTTGACTTATTTATTTAATACTCAGTATTCTAACGGCTGTTTTAAAACAATGCAGTTGGGACAGACGAGATGGGAAACTCGTCATGAAAAAATTAAAATTCTAACTATCCTATAACCTAATCCTAATTATAAATGCGAAAGTGAGTTTGTTTGTTACGCCTTCACGATGAAACAGCTGAACGGATTTAGATGAAATTTGGCCATGACCTGGAGAAGGACATAGGATACTTTCTATCCCGATATTCCCACGGTATCGACACTTATGCGGGTGAAACCACGGAGCGCAGCTTGTTCTCAATAAACTATGTTTCTTTAGCAGCTTCAGGTGGCACGACAGCTTACGACGTGGTATCAGTTAACTACCAACCAGCTCGCGGTAAAGGTGGAGGCAGGGATACCAACCGATATGCCCTCAAGTTCAACCGGGAGACTGAAGAGGAACTGAGGATGAAGAAGGAAGACGCTTTGTAAGTTAATATTGTATACAGGGTGTTTGGGTAAACACCGTTATCCTTAAAACCAGTGGTTTGGTTTCATTTATAGAACGTTTTTATTTAAGAAAATCTACATTTTATCGCAAGAGTATTTCACCATACGCGGTAGGGCAACGAACTTACGTGTCAACACGGGCGGGGGGCGTGAGACGTGACCTGACCGGCCGCGAGCGCGACCCTTATTGGGTATTCATGTGTTGTGTAGGTAGGTAGGAGAAGGGGTGACCTCGGGCGCATATCCATGAATTTGCGGACGGTGTTGGATATAAACTTTTTAAAATCTTTTAACTCGCGTCATCGTCACGCTTGAAGAAATATTTTTAGCGCCATCTACCGTCTACCGTTTGAATTACGTTGAGGTTACGCATTGTTGCTTAGTTTTCACTTCTATTGGCAGTCCCCTTAAACTGCCTGCATGTTTTTTTTTAAGCACCTAATCCAATCATTCTCTTCTTTATCCATAGACGAGAGTTAAAACCAGTGCCCGAGAAAGACCTGGAAGTAAACCCAGTGGACTACTTCCCTACGGACCTGTCATTCCCCAAGAGACCGCCGTGGGACTTCAACATGACTCCTGCGCAGCTCGACGCACAGGAGCAGAGATATTTTAAGGTAAGGTAAGTAATAACAGCCGCTCGGGTCGATTCATCAGGTTAAGCTACGCTTGCCGGGGTTGGTCCGTGGATGGGTGACCATCTCCACATACCGCGACTCCTCCGTGCTCGGAAAGCACGTTAAGCCGTTGCTCCCAGCTGTCATTTGTGGATCTTTGACAGTCGCTACGAGTCGTCAGAAGCACGAAAGTCTGACAACCAGTCTAACCAAGGGGTATCGTATTACCCAGTTACTGGGTTGTGGAGGTCAGATATGCAGTTGCTCCATGTAAAATACCGGTATTCAGCTGCATCCGGTTAGACTGAAAGCCGACCCCAACATAGTTGGGAAAAGGCTAGGCAGATTGATTGACTTGGTACTTAGCTTGTGGAGGAGCTCGTGGCAAAGTAATAACAACCGCACGGGTCGGTTTTGTATTTTTTTGTAAAAAAGTTTGTAAAAATAATAATTTTATTTAAGTATTTCTTATTGTCCCACAGAACTACGTGGACAACCTCCAAGCATCAGAACATTGGAAGCAGATGTCGTACTTCGAGCTGAACCTCGAGACATGGCGACAGCTGTGGCGCGTACTGGAGATGTGTGACATTCTACTGCTTATTGTCGATGTGCGATACGCTGTGAGTACCTATCTACAGTATGCAAGGGTAAACACCGTTGTCACTCAAACCATGGGTAGTTGACTTAAATATAAAAATAAATGACCCAGTAACAACAAAAAAATACCTTATTTTCATTAAAAGATTTTAAAAAGTAAATATCCGTCACTGTCCCGATACTCATGGATACGCGCTCGAGAGAGCTGCGAAACAGCTGACTGAAGAGGGGCCGCGCGGTCATGTAATGTTCCGCGCGCCCCGCCCGCCCCCGCCCGCCGTTGAGACGCAAGTTGGTTGCCCTTGCATATAGGGTGAAATATTCTTGTGGAAAAATGTCGATTTATATAACAACCATGAACACTAATGTTTTAAAACTTTTATGCACTAATATTTAAAAAGTAAGATAACGTATGCCACTTAGATTAAGCGAAAAAAATAAGTATTGGCTAAGTAAAAAAAAAAAATTGTGGTCATTTCTGCTCACAAAATGAGGAGTCATTTTTAAGGTGTTTTTTATGTTTAGAAAACAATAAGTAATAAGGTTTTTTTACTATTGGTAGTTGTCTATGATGGTTATTATTCGATATAATACCAAGCAATTGATGAATGTTTTAAATCGTAGAAATGACGAGGTTCTCTATTTGTGAGAAAAAAAAACGCCAATTTCATAGGTGGGGATCCTACATATATTATGTTGTCTGCCCGATTAGAACAATTTATTTTAATTTCACCAGGGTATGATGTTTCCGCCATCTCTCTACACCTACATTCAAGAACAGAACAAGGATATGATCCTAGTGCTCAACAAGATAGACCTGGTGCCATCCTCAGTGGTAGCGGCATGGAAACAGTACCTTACTACGTCATATCCGGCGTTACGAGTGCTGTACTTTACGTCATGTCCGGCGTATAATTTGAGGGGAGCTACCAGTGACAAAGCTGGTAAGTAGATATTTTTATATCCTACTAGCTTCCGGCCGCGGCTTCGCCCGCCTGGTATGTCGATAAAAAGTAGCCTATGTCCTTCCCCGGGATGCCATCTATCTCCTTGCCAAATTTTATCGAAAGCCGTTCACTGGTTTAGGCGTGAAAAGGTAACATACAGACAGACTGACAGACAGACTTTCGAATTTTTAATATTACTATGGATGTATTCAAAATATTGTAAAACATTTTTAAAAGAGTACACTGGAGTTTCTTGCCCATTCTTCTCCATACGAAAACTACCTTTTGGAAGGGGCAACTAGAATCAGTTCTATTTCTTTGTATGTGACGTTCAAAAGTGCCTTTAATGTGCCTATTTGAAATAAATTATTTGACTTTGACTTTGCGTCATATTTACCGCAATTAAACGTTTTTTCTTTTTACAAGCTCTCTAATAGCTTGCTCTGTTCGTATGTGTTTCCGGTTACTCCAATTGTCATCCATTTTTCAAGCACTTCCTGGCATCCTATTGATCTGAAACTTGGCATACTTATATAACTACCGAGACATTTTGGAAAAATGATACCATGGAACTGGTCTGATGATGGAGCCGGAAGTTGGCCATAGGAACTCGTCAATCAAACTAGATAGCACGATCGTGTTTGGACTCATTAGCTATGTATTAACAAGTGCTTTGAAACTAGGTGGTGTTCAGGGTCTGATGATGGGGCCGGAAGGTGGCCATGGGAAAACCCTGTTTAGTTAATTAAAAGTTTGTTTTTAAAAAGATTTTTACTTATATTTTTAACCGACTTCTTCAAAAAGGAGGAGGTTCACAATTCGTTTGTATGTTTTTTTTGTTTTGTTTGTATGTATGTTACGCGATTACTCCGCCAGTTATGAATCGATTTATATGATCCTTTTTTTGTTTGTTAGGTCATGCTTCAGAGGTGGTCCCATATAAATTTTATTAATTTTGCTTGCGTAGTTTTTGAGTAAGCTTCAATAATTACGTATTTTTCCCACTTTGCGTATGTAGATAATATTATTATCTTAGTCGACTCCGTCACTGTTATTTTCATGGCAGATAAGGTTATACGAATTTGTGTGGGGTAGGTACCACAACTAAAAAAGTGAAAAAGAAAAACTTTTACAAAAAAAAGACAACCCCCTTCCAAAACAAACACTAAAAAAGTGAAAAATAAATTTAATTTCGGAAGTCGGTGGCAAAAAACGAAAATTGAAAAGCAAAGACACCGACTTCCGAAATTAAAGTTATTTTTCACTTTTTTGGTGTTTTTTTTTTTTGGAAGTCGGTTATTTTTTTTTTTTGTAAAAAGTTTTATTTTATATAAATTTATTTCAGGGCTCCAAGTCCGTCGCCGTAAGGGTAAACAAAAGATGTGCGCTGAAGGTGCGACGAAGATCCTCGACGCTTGCAAGGATATCGTGAACGGAGAGGTAGACTTGTCTTCTTGGGACAAGAAGATTAAAGAAGAAACCGATGTCGAGTTTGATTATGACGAGGGCGCTGAAGTTGGTAAGTGATAAACAAATATCAATTTTATTACTATAATCATAATCATTTTTATTTGTGTAACATAGGAAGTATACAAGGTGGAGACGACAATACGACAAAAAATAAATCTTCATATATCTAATGACGTTCTCGGTCTACATACAAAAAATTATCAAATATATCCAATAGTTTAGTTACGATAGCTAGTCAAAGATCGGCAAACCCCATAGTCGGCCCATCACTACTATTTAGTTTGTTTGAAAAAATGACTTTTTAATTTCGATGTTAGGATTTATTTGATAGTTCCAAAATACTCTTATGCATTAGTATTGCCAGTGTTTTCATTTATTGTTGTATTGTCGTCTCCACATTGTATAAAGTTCTTAAATCAAAATTCATAGGTCGCTATGTTATGCCAAGAGGCGTACAAATACGCGAAGTGGTTGCATGCGAAATAAGAATAATTTCTACAGGTAATGCATAAATAAATAATCATACATTTTTACAGTCAATGCATAAATAAATAATCTTAAATTTCTACAGTCAATGCATAAATAAATAATCTTAAATTTCTACAGTCAATGCATAAATAAATAATCTTAAATGACAATTAGTCACAATATTCAATTAATTAATAAAAATAAAATCTCCTGTCAAGTAAATAAATAAGTCTACAATCGTTCTATGAAAATTAAATTCAAAATGACTATAGGCCGACTGCTATACTGACTCTAATACAATAAACGTATATATATTTAGTAACCTACTCCGCTTAACTATTCCTCAAGAGTCATAAAAATCCCTGTAAGAAATCGACACGTGTTTCATGATGACGATTGACCAGTTGCAAACCAGAACGGTCATAAAAACTTCTTTTAAATCCGATTCCAAATCCTTTATAAAAGTTTCTGAAACACTTAGCTTATTGCCAACATTAAAACAACCAGTGTCATAGTAACCATTATATCATCCAAACGGGTGTTATAATGTTGTACTCATAATGCAACTCATTTAAAAAAAAGAACGCTGTCATGCAGGCGCGTTTCACTAACAAAGTACAGTAATTTAAAAACAAAAACTTAGTTTATTCGAATTCGAACTATTCGAATTCACGTGTGTCGTACCGCGCCATTTTTGTTCGATATTAGTATTGCAAAGAACCTTTTATAGAGGATTCATAACATGGGTGTAGATACAATCTTGTATGCAACTGTAAATAATTTTCACACTCGTGTGATAAACCCACATTCGTGTTTTAATACCCCTTATTATACAACATTATTTTTTGTTTATGCTAAACCCGAAAAAGGGGTCATTGTACTCATCATTTTGAACAACTTTTTCTATGGGACCAACCTTGAATCATCATCTGCCTAGCCTTTTCCCAACTATATTGGGGTCGGCTTCCAGTCTTACCGGATGCAGCTAAATACCAGCATTTTACATGGAGCGACTGCCCATCTGACGTCCACAACCCAGTAACTGGGTAATACGATACCCCTTGGTTAGACTGGTTGTCAGACTTTCGTGCTTCTGACGACTCGTAACGACTGTCAAAGATCCACAAATGACAGCCGGGACCAACGGCTTAACGTGCTTTCCGAGGCACGGAGGAGTCCACCAAACTTGAAATCGCGAAAAAAAAATCACCTGTTCCATACATTTGTGTTCACTTAAATCGACAAAATGTATGGAAGAGCTGATTTTTTTTTCACACAAAGTAATGTTTTATAACAGTTGCATAAATAACTATCAAAATGTTTCTTTAGTTTTTCTCCTTGTCGTCCAGGTGAGACAATTCTAGAAAAGGCTGACACGTCCTACTACTCGCACGAGCGCTATAAATCCGGCATGCTGACAATAGGCTGCGTGGGGCAGCCCAACGTGGGCAAGTCGTCACTACTGAACGCGCTCATGGGGCGCTGTGTCGTGTCCGTATCGCGCACGCCCGGACACACCAAACACTTCCAGACCATCTACTTGACGCCGCAAGTGAGTAATCTTAACACCTGCCGGAATTAGGGCATCTGCTGGAATTAGGGTGTTAGCCGGAATTAGGGCATTTGCCGGAATTAGGGTACTTGCCGGAATTAGGACTCCGGCCGGAATTAAGGCACCTGCCGGAATTAGGACACCTGCCGGAAGTCAAAGTATCCCCATACGAAATTTCATCAAAATTGGTTCAGCCGTTTAGAAATCAAATCTTTTCTCTTTTGATGTTATTACTAGCTGCGCCCTGCAGTTTCACCCCGCATAAGCCTCGATCCTGTGGGAATATCGGCATAAAAGTAGCCCAACGTGGGCAAGTCGTCACTGCTGAACGCGCTCATGAGACCATCCACTTGACGCCGCAAGTGAGTAATCGTAACACCTGCCGGAATTCGGGCACCTGCCGGAATTAAGACACCGGCCGGAATTAAGACACCGGCCGGAATTAGGGCACTTGCTGGAATTAGGGCACTTGTTGGAATTAGGGCACTTATTCTATTTAAAAATCCGGAGTCACGCCTGTATCAATTAACTATGTATTTATATTAACTACATTTACTATGTTGCATTCGTTTGTCCACAGGTCCGTCTGTGCGACTGTCCCGGGCTGGTCTTCCCATCAACAGTGCCGCGCGCCATACAAATACTTATGGGCTCGTACCCCATAGCGCAGCTTAGAGAACATTATACAACTATCAGGTAACATTACTTCCATCAAAAACATCAATCAATCTGCCCGCCTTTTCCCAACTATGTTTGGGTCGGCTTCCAGTCTAAGGCTGAGTCCTGAGTGACGGCGCACTGCCGTAGTTTGTTGCTATGGCACTACCGTTGCCATAGCAACGAACCCAAAGACATGACATGAATATTAATCAACGATTGTCAGACTTTCAGGCTTCTGACGACCCGTAACGACTGTCAAAGATCCACGAATGACAGCCGGGACCAACGGCTTCCCATCATAAACATAACATGAAAACATTACCCTCCTTCTGGGGCAGTCGGGTAAAAATATAAAAAAAGTCTCGCAACTCAGTTCTTCCACCGCAAAACGTTGTTTGATCTATTGTAAAACTAAGTCGGTTACGGTTAATATATTCAGTAGTCAGTACCTATCTATCAAATAGGGTGGACACGTATAAAAATCCGGAATGACACATATGTTATACATCAAACAGATACGTGTGACTCCGGATTTTTAATTCGTCTGTTTTTTTTTGGGGTTATACCATTTAATTTCCCTTCCCCATTACCCTTTCATTTGATACCAAACAAGGAAGCACATTTTTTTTTTTTTTTTTTAGTTTTATCTGGTTATTTTTTTTTTGTACTAATATTTTTGTTTGTTTTTAGTGCTAATATTTTTTTTTGTTTTTTGTGCTAATATTTTTTTTTGTTTTTTTGTGCTAATATTTTTTTAAGTATGTATGGACGCTATACTATTGCGGATTAACGAGAGCTCCCTTCGTTAGTTAACATCCATACTAATATTATAAATCCGAAAGTATCTCTGTCTGTTTGTATGTTACCTTTTCACGCCTAAAGCACTAAACGGATTTCGACAAAAATTGGCAAGGAGACAGATCGCATTCTGGGGAAGGACATAGGCTACTTTTTATCGACTTATCACGCGGGCGAAGCCGCGGGCGGACGCTAGTACTGTATAATCCTGTTTTTAATTCCAGATTCCTAGCAGAACGCATGGATCTCCCCAAACTCTTGAGGATCGAGCACCCGGAAGGTGACAATACTTGGTCACCACGAGACATCTGCGATGGATGGGCCAAAAAAAGAAGCTATTTAACAGCAAAAGCAGCTAGGTATGTATACACACACACAATGTCAATCAATCTGCCCGCCTTTTCCCAACTATGTTGGGATCGGCTTCCAGTCTAACCGGATGCAGCTGAATACCAGTATTTTACATGGAGCGACTGCCTATCTGACCTCCACAACCCAGTAACTGGGTAATACGATACCCCTTGGTAAGACTAGTTGTCAGACTTTCGGGCTTCTGGCGACCCGTAACGACTGTCAAAGATCCACGAATTTCTGCCTGGACCAACGGCTTAACGTGCTTTCCGGGGCACGTACAAAGTAATCCGGAAAAGCCGGATAGTCTTTGCCGAATATTCGCCGACTACGAAAGTAGCCGGATAGTCGGCTTTACTGACTATTCTTCGACTAGTCGGAACATCTCTAGTTAGAATATTAAAAAAAAAACACTTTTTAGTTGTGGTACCTACCCCACACATCTTCGATTGCCACTACCTGCTATATAAATAACAGGGAAATAGCAAATTAAGATATCGTCTATATAAACTGAGTGGGAAATATACGTAATATTGAAGCTAACTCAAAAACTACGCAAGCAAAGTTTATATGGGACCACACGGGAAGCACCAGCTTTCAAATAAAAAAAGAATCATCAAAATCGGTTCACCAAGTCAAAAGTTCTGAGGGAACAAACATTAAAAGAATACAGACGAATTGATAACCTCCTCCTTTTTTTGAAGTCGGTTAAAAATATTTATTTTCTCATTATAGGTTAGACTCATACAGAGCGGCGAATGCTCTGCTCAGGATGGCGCTGGACGGAAGGATCTGTCTATGGTTACGACCGCCCGGATTCGCTGAGAATAGAGGTTAGTTTCACGTAAATTAATTATACTTTTTAAAGTCACCATGTGGCACTGTATTTAAAGAGGAAGTAATAAAGCTTCCAAAAAACAAATTAATTTCCAGCGATCTGTGGGTGACCGTAATATTGGGTCCCCACCTATGAAATTGGCGTTTTATTCTCACAAATAGAGAACTAAGACGACCAGGGGGCCTAGACAAAATCCCGGCGCTCGCGTCACTTGATTTATCAATGTAAATTCTGAGCGTCACGCGTCGTTTGCTATAGTATTTCAACATCCATTACTGATTTTTTTTATTTTAGCTGTTTTATTTACATAAATGGAGTGCTGCGTACGGAGAATGTAATTTTACATTGAAATAAAGGAATAATAACTGAAGAAAAGATTTAAAAAAAAATGAATTTCCTGATAAAAAATCCGGTGGAATATGATTCAAAATAAGGAGCTGAATGCCCGCTGTTAATTTGCGGAGGGCTGTCCCTAACACCCTGTATATTGTCAATCATTCTCCAAAAAAATTAGGACCTAATCTAACCAATATTAATATTACCTGTGAACCTCGTCACTTCTATGATTTAAAATATTCATCAATTGCTTGGTATTATATCGAATAATGACCATCATAGACAACTACCAATAGTAAAAAAACCTTATTACTTATAGTTTTCTTAACATAAATAATACCTTAAAAATGACTCCTAATTTTGTTAAAAGAAATTACCACAATTTTTTTTTTAACTTAGCCAAATCTTATTTTTTTTTTAATTAAGAAAATAATAGTATGAAAATTGCAACTTCTTTGAAATTCCCCATACAAAACGCTGATTTCATAGGTGGGGGCCTAATACTATCCATCTCTTTCTCTCCACAGGAAAGTACGAAACTTGCGACGAAATAAAATACGTCCGCTGGGTGCAGGCGTTGTCTGACGCGAAGTCAGAAGAGGCCGTGACGTCAGACTCGGACGGTGACAGACGCTCAGACAGCGGTGATGAGCACTCGGGCAGTAGTGACGACGAGGAGACAACCGCTATGGCGAATAAGTTTGCAGCTTTAGCGGGAGACGGAGATGATTAAGGCGAAAGTTTCATAGTAGGACACGAAATTAAAAAAATTCTTACGATTTTTGCAATTTTTTTTTTTTAATAAATTGAAAATAAGCAGTGGCAGCTAGGGATGCTAGCAGTGTCAAAAAGTATTGATAAATATCGTACAGATATTTTAAAAAAAAACAATATCGTTTTCGATATATCGAAAAAAAAATATCGATACATCGGTGGAATTTTCAACAATTTTTTTTTTAATGTAGTTCAAGTTTTATCATCATCTGCCTAGCCTTTTCCCAACCAAGTTGGGGTCGGCTTCCAGTCTTACCGGATGCAGCTGAATACCAGTATTTTACATGGAGCGACTGCCTATCTGACTTCCACAACCCAGTAACTGGGTAATACGATACCCCTTGGCAAGACTGGTTGTCAGACTTTCGGGCTTCTGACGACCCGTAACGACTGTCAAAGATCCACGAATGACAGCCGGGACCAACGGCTTAACGTGCTTTCCGAGGCACGGAGGAGTGTCGGTATGTAAAGATGGTCACCCATCCACGGACCAACGCCGGCAAAGCGTAGCTTAACCTGACGGATCGACCCGTGCGGCTGTTATTACTTAGCCACGAGCTCCTCAAGTTTTATAATCATCTTAATATCAAACTGGGAAAAAAAAGTATAGTTTAGTCAGTGGCGGCTCTTGGAAATATATAGTTTTTGATACATTTTCGATACTTGATATTTTATATCGATACATTGATATATAGCAGTAATAAATATCGTCTAAAAACATCGATATATTGAACAAAAATTATCGATATTTTTTCTGCAAGCCTAGAGGCAGCTAAGAGATTACCAGTCACAACTGACGGCGTCCATTCACGAACATGACGCATGGATCAGCACCATTTACGTCAACCTATACTTTAGGTACACCTCTGCCTATCCTTCGGAGAAGCAGGGCGTGAAGTTATGTTGTTGTTATCTGAATTTCTAACCTTATAACGTCTCCATAAATCCTATAATTGGAAACTTAGTTATTAGAAGAAAGAATAGTATATTATGCTATTAGTGAATAAAGGACGGATATAAAGCGAGGGCCATAGATGAATCACGACCGTAGGAAGTGATTCAAGTGTTAGAATCCTGAGCGACGCGAGTGATTCATGGCTCTCGTTATAAATCCGTTTTATTCAAGAGTTGCATACTATACTTTATACCATGACTACGAGAAAAAGAACTTGCAACTTCGAGTATGTTGTTATGTCAATGTTATGCCTTGTTTTTATAGTACACCGTAGCATAGAATACATACTCCATAATGTCGATGACTTCTTTTTCTTCGACAACTCATTAAAATAAGTTAGGAAAACAGACTCTGAAAATGTGCCAGAAGCTTGATTTTCATTTTTCCATTTGCAAAACTCATCGTAGGCTTTGATTTAAACCAGCCGTGATTTGTTAGGTAGCAAGCTTTCTACTATATCGGCCGCCCTCTCTTTCATAAACTCAGATGTTAACACATCTTCATCACTTGAATACATTTTCAATCGATTTATTATTATTAAGTAACACTAAACTTTTAGTTCGTACAACTTACAATATTTAAAATAGCGCCACTTTACTAATGACTGCAAAGAACACAAAATAGTTTTTAATCTAATGCTAACTCCTTGTCGAAAATGTCGACCAATCAAATAGGAGTTTGTATAGCATTGAGATGGAGTTTGAATATATTGGTGTGTTCTAAATTCAAACACCAAAACAGTGATTAAAAGTGCTTTTTATTCACTGTTTTCAGTGAATAAAATAAGCTTTTTAGAGGGGGAATGGTATAAAATAGTATTATCTACACCCATGCTATAAATCATCTCTAAAAGTTTCTGAAATAGTTAGCTTATTGCCAACATTAAAACAACCAGTGTCATAGTAACCATAATATAATCCAAACGGGTGTTATAATGTTGTACTGAATTTCATAATGCAACTCATTAAAAAAAAAGAACATTGTTATTCACGAGCGTTTCACTAACAAAGCACCGTAATTTAAAAACAAAACACATTCAAATTCGAAAAATTCGAATTCACGTCGTACCGCGCCATTTTTGTTCGATATTGGTATTGCAAATAAACTTTTATAGAAGATTCATATCGCAGATAAAGTCTTGTATGCAACTGTAAATAATTAGGTATTAAAACACTCATGTGACCCACATTCGTGTTTTAATACCCTTTATTATATAACAATTGCATAAATTAATACTGTGCGCCACACGGCTGCGCCAAATAGGCCCAGTTCAGCATGAATGCAGCCAACTGGTGCCCGAGTGCTCGGCGACATGACGCCGTCACTGCCGCTTGATTAATTAAAGTATTATAAAACGCGTGCACTTTTGCAAGCAGCCGGCGATGGAATAAAAAAAAACAGTTTAAACAATACTAGCGGCGCGGTGAAGATGCCGATACACAGCTTAGGGCCGGCGCACACCTGGTAAGGCGCAGCGCGGCGCGGTTGTCACTGTTAAGCAAATATCAACGTTGCGCGCCTAAAAATAAAGTTGAGAATAGATAACCTGAGACGCGCGCCTCTTGCCGCTTACGGCGCGCTCTCGAGCTGATCGAAGTTTATTTTTTATCAACTTTATTTCAATTGTTACAAGGTAGATATTTGTTTGGCAGTGACGAATGCGCTGCGCTGCGCCTTGCCAAATGTGCGTCGGCCCGTAGAGGCGCGGAGGCGGCGCGGTGACGGCGTCGTGTCGCCGACCACTGACGCTAATTTTCAACTGGACCTTATGTTACAAGGACGTAAAGATATGTCATTGCATTTATTACTCTGCTTTTAATATGATTAAGAGCTAATTCAAGGCTTGTTATATTTATAATGTTTTAAATTTCAATTTTTATGGATTACTTCGCGTTTTTAGCTGCGTTTTCCTAGAACGGTGGACGACACATAACGGCCGCAATGACGGGTGTCATACAATGATGGCAGCGGGGTTTATACACACCAACTTTGATAAATAACGTTTCAGTGATGTCAGTTAACGTTAAATTGCAGACGCTATGTGGCGGCTACCGCTCGTCTAGGACACCGTTACTTTATGAAGAATGTCATATCGCCGGGTTAAAGGCAAAACCAATTATCTAGTCAAAAAAATTCAATATAAAATTTTCCGTAGGAGCATTTGGAAAGTTCGCTATTAAAATTAAGTCCTTAGTAATAAAATTATGTCAGTCGCAAATGTAAGGGCGTGTTCTATAATTATCCGAGTTTCCAACAGTTAGATACTAAACACAAAAATTAACTTCATTTGTACAAAAAAAAATTAAAATAAATTATAACCCCCCCTTTTAGTTGGTTTTACCTCTATAGTACAAATACAAGCATATCTGGAAAACTAATTGTCCTGTTTCTAACAGACTTCGCATTTACGTGAGTTAAAGTATTGTTTTGATATTTTGCTTGTAAGGCTGATTGTCGAAGCGTTGGTTTTGAAACAATTTAAAAAAATACGAATTAATAGTTGGTTTTGCCTTTCTATTTCATAATAGATGTCTTTAAATGTAGCATGCAAAATTGTATTAACATTAAAAGTTGCTGATTTGTATTGCTTAAATCATTGAAATTGTGTAATCTCAGCCAGTACAAGAATACACACAGAAAATAAAACGTTCAGGTAACAAGAAGAAGCATTCATTTTATTGTTTTTTATATTGTATGAACATAAAAGTTTCGTAATCTAAACAAACAATAATTAGTCTTTTAAAATGAATTCTAAAAAAAAAAATCGCTCAGCGTCATTCTCCGAGTCCTCTGATTCTTTAGAAACCTTAACATCAGGTATAAGATCCACTTTTTGGCTCTCAAACTTTGGAACCATCCATGATATTCGTCAGGAATGACTCTTTTTTTTACGAAGTTTCAAAAGATCGGCTTTCTTTGTTTTTGAAATTCATAATGGTTCTTTATAATATGTATAACGGGTACAGTATCTGTGGCAAACATGAATTATTTGTGGCTTGTGGTGGTGGTTCAGTGACAACTTTTTGGACTGGCTCGACGTGCTTAGAGAAAAATATTCAACCACTCTGTAATTGAGTATGTTTGAGTGTTTTTGGGCCGATTCTATGGTGCTGTGCATAGAATCGACCTCCATGTGTGAGTGGACCGATTCTAAAAAATTGTGTTCAAACACAAACAGCCCAAAATAACACCGGCCACATATTGGTTCCTGTTTTGTCCACCACATGTGTCTGAACCTAACGAAACCTCGTCGATATGATCGGGGATAAAATTATCGATCCAATCTCAGACCTTCCTTCCACGCATATCAAAATGCTTCATTTGGAAAAGCTCATTTGCTCATAAATCGTCAGGTTGTATAGTGAAGGTTTCCTGCAATAATACAAAACATCTTCACTAGGGATTTGCAAAATTGCCTGCAAATCAAATCAAGTTGGTTTCTTTTTCTGCTCTCTTCTTGTCCCTTTGTTTCTCGCTATTGCATGTATCTTTTCTTTGAATGTGCTGTTTATACTCTTCTTCAATTTTGGTTTTCTCTATGCTATCCAAACGATGATACTTGGTGCACAAAAGACACTGGTCTTTTTTGAGAACAAAAAACCCAAGTTGAATTGGGTGCAAAATACATTTTGATATGTCGCCTCCGACACGGATGTAACGCTCTCCTCTCACACTCCTCCCCATACAATGCATACATTTTTGTAATTGACAGACTGCGGTCTAGATATTGGCGTTTAATATCTTGGCGAACATAATGGCTTTCCATCATATGTAAAGATTTGATATGATGCGGACGCCCGATTTCTTCAGATTTTTCGCGTTTTGTTTTGGGGCTCATGTCATCCTCGCGAATCACAATCTTGAGAATAAAATCCCATCGCATCTCGACTGTTTCTGTAATAACTGAGCAGAAATGCATAGAGTTTGGCAGACGAAGTTTTGGCATATCTGCGATTTACGCAAAAGTCGAAAAATGCACTATAAACCTCGCAGTTCGCTGCGCAAGATTCGACTAAATCCCCGTAAAGCTGGAGGGTAGCGCGGGGAAGTACCGACTATAATAATTTAATTGATTTGCTTCTAGGCAGTTCGCTAAAAATAAACCGAAAAACCGAAAGCCAAAATCGACTATTTTTAGATAATAATTATTTAGTTTGAATGTTCAAGAACAAAAGGGTGCTAATTAAATATATTATTTTTTACCATTAGTGACTAAGACGGAAGGTCTCAACATTATTGTAGGATTAAAACCCACTAAAAAAGTTTGGTATTTTTTGCAACTTTATTTTGAAATGTTGCGGGCAAATTATTACGAATTATTGGTTTTTAATTCTCTAAAGATACACTTTCTCGATTTATTTGTTTCTTAATTCAGTCTAATAAGAATATAATCGGTTTTTACATTCAGTAACTCGGGAACGGTAAGTCCTGCGGTTTAGTTGGTTTTACCATTAGATAAAGAATCAAATGCCGATTCGAATGGTATATTAAAGTGAAAAACTGAAAAAAATGGCAGATAGTCGGTTTTGCCTTTAACCCGGCGATATTGTGGTATACAGCGTGTTACAAAAACCTTGTCCTATCCATTAGGGTGTTGTTAAGATTCATTATGAGGGTATTTTTTTTGGAAAAAAGTTTTTTTTTTTTTTTCAATTGCTTTTTTACCGGTTTATTAAATGGCGCGCGGGCGGACGTCGTCTAGCGGGTGTCTACAAGTCATAACTTATGACCTCTGTAGAAAATTTGCTAATTTATAATGAAATTGGGGTAATTTTGGTGCTAAAAATGTTAATTTCAAATTGCAATAACGTTTCTATTTTCAATATTTTTTTGTTCTGTTATTGTTATGTTTTTGTTACATGCTGTAGATGGTAGCTATAGTATGACGTCACCGCTGTACCGCGTCATAGGTATGTGTGCCGCTCACGGGGGGGAGTGCGCCGCTCATTCGTCAACGCTCACGGCGTCCGGCCCCCGCCTCGCCGCGCATTCCTAAGACGCGGTAAAACGGTGACATCAAACTATAGTTAACGAGGTGATCGCCTGTTTCACCACCCCCAGATAAGTATCTGTTAAATTATCTGGAGGTCTAGCTCGTGAAACAGACCTTGAAAGGTATGGGTACCAGTTTAATTACTAAAATTTACGATTGGTAGTTAAATCGACCCTTTTCCGCAACTATTCGTTGATGGAAAAATACCCAGTAATCTATAAAATTGTATTTTAGCTAATAGTTCACATAATTTATTATTGTCATACAATTAATGTATTCCTAATATTTTGTACGTCCAATGAATGTTTTCTTAAATAAATATGTTTTTTTTTATGTCTGTGTTTTGTTTACCTACCTCATGAACCCCACCTATGTTGGGGTCAGCTTCCAGTCAAACCGGGTGCAGCTGAATACTAGTATTTTATATGGAGCGACTGCCTATCTGACCTCCACAACCCTTCCTGTTTACGCACTTGTCATGGAAATAAAATCCATACTAATATTATAGGTAACTCTCGAAAGTAACTCTGTCTGTATGTTACCTTTTCACGCCTAAACAACAGAACGGATTTCGACAAAAATTTGCAAGGAGATAGATGGCATCCAGCAGGCGTAGCATGGCGCTTTCTATCTCTACGAAGAATAGTCATAGCTTTTTCTATACAAAGTGACGGTTCGTTTCTTCATTTTTGACATCGCACCGTAGAAATCCTTCTACAATCTGTCATTTTGTCTTTCATTTGTAACGATCTTTGTCTAGGTCTTTTTGTAGGTAGACTATTTCGGAAGAAAGTTTTCTATCCTTACTGTCAAAATCACACTGACAACCGATAAATCCTATGACAAAACAAAGAATTCTGAGTCGAATTATGTAAAAGAGTGAATTTCGTAAAAAGTGCAGTTGACTCTTTCTACTTTGCTGCCGTCTCGTACTGTCTACTGTCCACAGGAAACGTCATTTTTGTCTACTCTTCCGTCGACAAAACGGTGCTCATGCTACGCCTGCTGGGGAAGGACATAGGTTACTTTTTATCGACATGCCACGCGGGCGGAAGCTAGTTTCGTAAAGCGATACTAGGCGTATATCATCTGTTACAAACTTAAGTATAAAAGTGTCTTTTATATTGTAATTATATATTTTTAAGTGATATTTATTTTAGAAGTATGTATGTAAGTATATTCTCATAATGTATGTTTATATTTAATTTTTGAATTGTTTTTGATTTATGTATTCTGTTTCTCTTCAACTCTTACACACGTTGTCTACATCTCTTTTATCTACTTTCCTATCGCAGGTATGCTGCAAGAGATTTCTTTAGAAATAAGCATTGCCTTTGTACGAATTTTTCTGTTCCTTTCTTCTTTTCTGTATTTATAGGTGTGTGCATAAATGGTTAAATAAATAAATAAAGGTCATCACTCATTACAGTCATTACCTATAACAGCATCGCTCCGACACACAAGGTAGGATTTTAAATTACCTCAGGTCAAAGTCGCATTTTTTACACCATACTACTCGCGGACTGAGAGCGAGACGGAGTGAGGTGCTGACGACTCCAAGCCTCGAATAGTTATGTGTGTGTGAACTGAGGAACCAAACTGGGAATCGCAAAAAAACAGTCCTAGGATTTAGTAGTAGTCTTAAAATAATTGTAGAACGAATCTGAGAATTTGTAAAACAATATATTAAAAACTACAGCACTTAAAGTGTGGTCCCTCAGTTCTCACACACCATCAGCCAGATCTCGGAAAGTATTTCGAAAATTAATGTTTTGTGATTACAGACATTTAGGTAATTGATTTTTACGGTGAAAAAAAATAGGAATAAAAAAAAAATAAACAAGACCTGCTGTATAGTTAGTTCAGTTATTAAGTTAATATGCAAAGTTTCATGATCTAATTTGAAGCATTTTTTTTTAATACCAGCGCTTATATTTGATTTTTTTTTCTATAGAGAACATTTTATGTAATCCTGTGTTCGTCAAACATAGTATACCTAGCATCAATCCTCAACTCAACATATATTTATTTCAAAATTAATGCTGCAGTATTTTCGACATAACGAAGGATCATTCTAAGCAATTTGAGGTTGTATGGGCTCTTAAAGTAAAATTTACGATGACAATACAGAATAGTGGACAGCTCAGCACTAGTAGTCGCAACTCGCAACCCTAGGCTGACAAAATGTTAGTTTTTCCTAACTTATGTTAAAAATAGTGTGTAGGACGGCATCTCCATAAAGAAAGGGGCCATGCCCCGCCACACGCACGGCCCTGTAGGATCGTCACAGACATATACACACGGCTACACATCAAGCTATACATTTCCAGTACAAGCCGATCTCGCATTGTACGGAAATCCTATACAATGTGAAATGTGTAAATGTGTGTGTAAACTGGAAATGTATAGCTTGATGTGTAGCCGTGTGTACAAGTGAAAAAATTGGATAAATATTTTCATAAGTTTTATTAGACATCATTTATTACAAAACATACAAATATAGTAATTTCATTATAAACATTGATTTCTTTACAGCGATATACGTTGCACAATGTACATACACATTGGTATAATTAGTATAATATTACGGAGAAGAATAAGTATAAAAATATTGCACTATTTGTAACAAAAAAAAGAGTTATTTCGTTTATCCACTCCATAAAATCCACCCCAAGGTGGATACTCGTAAGGGTCAGCTGAGACCGCGACGTGAAGCGACGCAATAATTATCGAACTTATTTTCTTCACGAAAAGGTATAATTTCAGTGCGCGGGTTGACAAGTGTCAAAGTACGCTGAGATTCGCGGTGCTGCGCAGCGCGTGTACCTTATTGTGTAGTAAATAAGTTCGATATTGTATCGGATCATAAAATAGTGCGCGTCACTTTTACACGTCATATTAAAAAGTTGTAAAAATAAGCTAGATGAGGTTGGCTTTTCCTATCTGACTACTCTGAGAAGAAAGGCCGAAACAAACTCACGAGTTCACCGTCTCCTTTAAAGTCCAGACATAATCTTGGTCAAGCCATATGAGGACCATGTAGATAAGAGTCTGAAATGGTCTTTTGAGGAAAGAACCACACAGATTTGAGTGGACCTGTCCAGCCAGTGCAAGCATTTGTCAGTCATCGTGTAGCTCAACTCAGAACTTAAGGAGCTCAACGACTCGACGAACAATACCAAAGAAAGGACATTTGGGTAGGTCGAACGTACGGATTCTCGGACGTACGTTTCCGAGTATCCACCTTAGGGTGGATAAACGAAATAACCCAAAAAAATATTGCATTGCATTTTCATTTCTTTTTTTTTTGTTTCCGAGGTCTCATTTATGTAATAACAGAATTTACTAACAAGCAAATAGGTATCTTTTTTTTTTACCTAACTTGGGTACCCTCCTTTGTGCTTCGGCGCAGTCGGTTAAAAAGTTTAAAAAGTAATATTTCATTAATATATTTTGTACATTCTCTTTATGACATTTTATCTATAATGTGTATATGGCATTATTTATCATAATTATAACTATTAATTGTGCAATGTTTCATATGGCAGTTCCTCTTAAATGATAGTGCGTATATTTGTTAATCGAGGCCGAGGCAAATTCAACCTTAGGTTACTTGAAATAAAGTTGTAAATAAATAAACTTCCATTAGTCAACGCGGCCCGAGGCTATTTATTTTCAACTTTATTTTAAGAGACGCAATGTCGATATTTGTTTGGCAGAGCCCTTAAAACGGCCCTTGCAATGGGTACATAATTAAAGAACATCAAATATTGCGAGTTAAACGGAACATTGTGGGGATGAGTTAATTCGGGGTCTAAATGGGTTCTTTTCAGGTCTATGTGGGTTCAATTGGGGCCTAAATGAGTTCTTTCTGGGTTATTTTTGGTCTAACTGGGTTCTTTGTGAATGTAAATGGATTCTTTCTGGATCTATATAGGTACTTTCGGGGTCTAAGTGGGTTCATTCGGGCACTAAGTGTGTTGGTTCTGGAGTAAGTTGGTTTATTCAGGATCTAAGTGGAATCTTTCAGGGTCTAAGTGGGCTCTTTCTGGTCTGAGTGGGTTTATTCGGGAACTAAGTGAATTCATTCGAGGTCTGAGTGGGTTCTTTCGGAGACTAAGTGGTTTCTTTCAGAGTCTAATACGGTTTATAATAATTTTAAGGTTTATTTGTGCTTGTTAACGGTCATTACTTACTTACATTTTGGTTTTAACTTTAGGAACTGTATTTTCTTTGGGTTCATATTGAATTATTTAGGAAAAATTGGTAATAATTGTTGATTACATCGAGCATTTGATAAAGTTCATATAATTATATTTCACACTCGCATAAAAATCCGTGTATAATTGTAAATTGATATAATTCTTACATAATATTTCATAGTTTCCACAATGATTATTATAAGTAAAGATATGTACAGTCAACCGCACATTAGTGGTATCAATTCGACATTGACAGCCTCTCTAAGTCATAGCTTTTAAGAGAGATTTTCGTAGAGCAAGTTTAACCACAGACTTTAAAAAAGAAAAGGTTTATGTTGTTGTTGTGTAGTTGACTGTACATACAACTGTAATATGATTACCATCTATGTATTCAAATATATGTTACCAATTGACGTCAAATTCACTTAAAAACAAAATACCAACTATACAGTAGTATAAATTAGGCTGATTTCAGAATGACAACTTTCAAAATGACAATTTTTCTGGATGTGTATCGCAAACTAGACTTTATACGTAGGCATTAAAGTTACATTTCCGTTGAAGCAGTTTACTTATAACATCATTGAATTTCACTTGATATATGAAATCTTCATTTACAACTTAGCCTGCGGTAGTAATCTATTCGCCTCCCTAAACCCTGTATCAGTGGCTCCATGGACAGTCGAGAAATGCGTATTATCCGTCGCTTCGCCCGCGAATAGAACTCGTGGGGCTCCGCTACTGTCCACCAGGGGCTCCGCCAGCGTAGCCCTAGCGTTGGGGAACTGCGGAGTGAGGACATTGTCGTAAGTGTAGCTCCCGCGCGTGTAGGGGTTGGAGAACCAAGATGATCTGAAATAAATATAAGTAAAAATCTTTTTAAAAACAAGCTTTTAATTAATGACACCCTGAGCACCATCTAGTGTCAAAGCACTGGTTAATACATAGCCAATGAGTCCAAACACGACGTTGCTATCTTGTTTGATTGAGGAGTTCCTATGGCTAAATTCCGGCTCCATCATCAGACCAGCCCCATGGTATCATTTTTTCAAAATGTCTCGGTAGTTATATAAGTATGCCAAGTTTCAGATCCATTGAATGTCAGGAAGTGCTTGAAAAATGGATGACAATTGGAGTAACCGGAAACACATACGAACAGAGCAAGCTAATATAAAGCTTGTAAAAAGAAGCAAGAAATTATAGTTGCTGCAGCTTATGGGCCAGTTCACACCTCGACGATGTTGATGTTTGACGATGTTTGTAAATATGTGAACACCATGTATGTTTCATGTGGCCAATGAAAGTCGGTCCAGAAAACACGCGCGAAATTAAAAAAATAAGACTGTTTGTCCCTAAACATACTGCGATAATTCGTGTTGATTATTGAAATTTAATTTCATATAAATCATCATCTGCCTAGCCTTTTCCCAACCAATTTGGGGTCGGCTTGCAGTCTAACCGGATACAGCTGAATACCAGTATTTTAAATGGAGCGAATGCCTATCTGATTCTGACCTCCACAACCCAGTAACTGGGTAATACGAAACCCCTTGGCAAGACTGGTTGTCGAGGTCAAAGATCCACAAATGACAGCAGGGACCAAGGACTTAACGCTTAATTTCATTTAAATAAAATAAAATTTCAAGTACCAACACATGTTATCGCACTATGTACAGGGATCAAGTCTTGATTTTTTAAATTTAGCGTATGTTTTCAGGAGAGACTCGTTGGCCAGACTCTATCACATAATTAATTTATTCGTCACTAGCTTCCGCCCGCGTGGTATGTCGATAAAAAGTAGCCTATGTCCTTCCCCAGGATGCCATCTACCTCCTTGCCAAATTTTATAAAAAGTAATTTATTAAAAAGTAACATACAGACAGACAGACACGACAGACAGACAGAGTTACTTTCGAATTTATAACATTATTTTGGATTACTCCACTTTTAAATTATTTTTAGCTATATCGGACACACAGTTTATAACCTAGATTAACACATAGGATACTTTTTACCCCGATATACCCACGGGATCGAGACTTACGCGGGTGAAACCGCGGGACGCAGCTAGTCGAAGATAAGACAATGTGGACTCACCTCAACATAGCTATGGGCTCCGGTATAGTCCTGTTCTTGCCCATGAACCTTCTAATCAGTTCCATCACTTTCCTCTTAACCACATCTTCAGGTAAACTTTCAACCTAAAATGTTGGGAAAAATATGTTGAACACAGCTCTTTACAGGGCCTTACTAAATTAACTGGCGACACTTTACAGACAACATGGGTTAAAAATCATACTTATACTCGTATAACGTGTTGTTTTTGATATCCCATAACTTTAGGGTTATAACTTATATATATATTTTTTTTAAAGCCTATTGTGTGTCCCACTGCTGGGCAAAGGCCTCCCCTTTTTCCTTCCAAAGCTCTCTATTTTGTGCGATTTCTGGGTTATATTATTTAAGTAAAAAGAACACAAAGTCTCCTAGAATAGGTGGTCCAAAAATGCATAGTTTCGAAGATATAAAATAGTAGGTATCTAAGTTTCATTGTTAATAAGAGGAATTCATTTTTATTCAAACCAATCGTTCATATTTAAAGCTAAGAAAATGCGACGTTGTCATATTTCACGTAAGGGTGTTTTACATTAATAATCGTGACTTTGTCGAATTATATTGTAAGAAAAATGAAAACAAAAAAAATGATGATTGAAATTCATATGCCAGTTGGTTCTTTGATATGGTCTCAATCATAGATAGATCCTAGAGTTATGGGATATCAAAAAAAACACATTGTAGAATTCATGGGCATAGGGGTTTTCATTTCACTATGGGACAAAAACTGAAATCGCGAAAAAAAAATCTGCTGTTCCATACATTTATGTTCGTATAGATAACTCGTCAAAATCTAGAGAACAGCTGATTTCTTTCGCGTTTTCAGGTCCCATAGTGAAAATTGTTCATAACGATGAGTAAAATTACCCCATCAGAGGCTACCCATGAATTAAATTTCACCTTGAAGTTACGGGCGCGTCTTCGTGAACAGCACTATCTATAGCATTAAAACAAACAAAAAAATGCTTTCCTAAAATCATTATTGATGTCCATCGAGTCTGTGAAGTCTCGCCAATTAATTTGAAAAAAAAAAAAGCGAGTAATATTACTGTCACCAAGTGTCAAAATTATAATTTTATTAAAATTATTTGTAATTTGTTAGATGATATTTATAAATAAGACTAAGTGACACATAGAGTGACACTTGGTGACACTAAGGGCGGGTTATGTCACGTCCACTTTACGCACGGGTAAACGTTATAAATGGCGCTAACTATCGTCAAATCAAATACAAGCGTTGTTTCACGAAATAATGGAATAACTTTGACACAACGCTTTGTATTTAACGAACGTTAAATTTAACGTACGTATGTTACGTTAACCAACCTTTTGAAACAACCGGCTCTTAGTCGTTTCATAGTGTGGTAATTTCGAATTGTGAAATCTTAAATTTTGAAAGAAGCAGTGAAGTCTCAGTTTATAATTTATAAGTTTTTTTTTCAGATTACATAGATGTTATATTGTACCATCTATGTAACACATATGTTACAAATATTTAAAATTAATAAAATTACCACACATATTAAGGAATTTTAATGTTTAACAACACATACCCCCGAGTACACTCGGCTACACATCAAGCTATACATTTCCAGTATAAGCTGACCCCGCAATGTACGGAAATCCTTTACAATGCGAGATCAGCTTATACTGGAAATGTATAGCTTGAAGTGTAGCCATGTGTACCTAGTCAAACGATACTAAGCTTTAAGACGTTCTTAAAATTATTACTGTCTCTACAGTACAGTTCAAAGTAAGAGAGACAGCATAAGATTTGACGGGGTCTTAAAATTAACTAACGTTTGAGTACTCAGAGGCCCTAGACAAAGTGACATTCTATCAGCGATAACGATGATGGAAAAGGCAAAAATGTACAGGACTGACATAAGCTATCGAAAAGCTTATGTCAATCCTGTTGAAAGTCGTTGTAGAAATACGAAACGCTTTGGAAGCGATTGCAACTTGTCTAGGCCCTCTGGAGAGTTAATTATTTTTACAAAATGCTATACCAGTGTGAGTAAAATAATTCATGAATACAATTTAATTATGAATATACCACTGTTTTTTACACGTTTTTAAGATTACTAGAAGGCTATTAAATATTGAAATTGAATACGCGTGCTGAGACTAATTAAACATGCGTGCATTAACAAATAGTATGTGGCACCAAAGTAACCATGCTTAATAGTAGTTATTGATTCAAGCGTGACTTTGAAAATCCATTATAAAATACAATAGACGTAGATATATTTAGTAACCTATTCCGCTTAACTATTCCTAAAGACGTCTCCAACCCAAACACGCCGTGTTCGGGTTCGCGACAGGTCAATCCTGAGGATGCCTCGTTGAGAGGTGAAACACGTGCCTATTTCTTACAGGGTTTTTTATGACTATTGAGAAATAGTTAAGCGGAATAGGTTACTAAATATATCTACGTCTATTGTATTTTTTATTTTTGTAGTGAGATCAGAGCAAAAGTGGCTTAACCCATAATAAACACTTTCGCTTTTGCTTTTCACATACGTGCTGACACTGCGCTGCACGCACTTTTTAACAATTATCGAATTTATTTTCTTCACGAAAAGGTATAATTTCAGTGCGAGGGTTGACACGTGTCAAAATACGCTGAGATGCGCGGTGCTGCGCAGCGCGTGTTCCTTATTGTGGAGTAAATAAATTCGATATTGTATCGGATCATAAAAGAGTGTGAGTCACTTCGCGTCTCGGTGTGAAGTGACCCTTATGTTGAAGCTAGACTCAAAAGTAAGGCCACTTGTGCACTGACGGATTTAAACCACATGTAGGGCCTACGCAGAGGACAGATTTTGTATATATTCAAGTCTACAGCTTACACTACCCATTTCTGAAATCTACAACACAAATATTAGCAATCGGACTAATAAACTCCAAATAAACTGCTGTGATTGGCTGACTGAAGTTAGAACAGCCAATCAAATCAGTTTACAAGAGTCTGATAGTGTGCTAGCAGATTTTTATGGTGAAAGAATCTGCCTCTTATTGCGTAATACATGATCAATCAGAATTGGAATCGGTTCGAAACAAATATCTAATCCATCCATACCTTTCAGGAGGTGAAACTACTCGTGATTATAAACAACTGTCAAAAGCAAAAAAAAACATCTGTTTCATACATTTTCAACAAGTATAATATAGCATTTTTGTATGAAACAGCAAAATTCAGCTGTTTCATACAAAAATGCAAATTTTTCGATATTTCATAGTTGGTCTCATAGTAGTAGAGGAGCTCGTGGCTAAGTAATAACAGCCGCTCGAGTCGATCCATCAGGTTAAGCTACGCTTGCCGGGGTTGGTCCGTGGATGGGTGACCATTTTCACATATCGAGACTCCTGCGTGCCTCGGAAAGCACGTTAAGCCGTTGGTCCCGGCTGTCATTTGTGGATCTTTGACAGTCGTTACGAGTCGTCAGAACCACGAAAGTCTGACAACCAGTCTAACCAAGGGGTATCGTATTACCCAGTTACTGGGTTGTGGAGGTCAGATAGGCAGTCGCTTCATGTAAAATACTGGTATTCAGCTGCATCCGGTTAGGCTGGAAGCCGACCCCAACATAGTTGGGAAAAGGCTAGGCAGATTTATTGGTCTCATAGTGATAGTTGCTCATAATCATGAGTATTTTCACGCCCTGAAAGGTTAACAGTGAATTAAAAATCACTGTGTATTATAAATTCGAAAGTAGCCTTGTCTGTATGTTACCTTTTCACGCCTAAACCACTGAACGGATTTCGATAAAAGGAGATCATTCAACGTCCATACATTTTTGGGCTAAAGAGGTGAAAGTGACTGCCAAACAAAAAAAAGCTATATTGCGAAAGAGTACGTTTTTCCCTTATTTTTTATTATTACAAGCTGTTACTTTGATTAGATTAAATTGGCTCTCTGGAATGACTGCCAGACTTCGGCGGTTAATATTTCAGCTACATAATATACTGAAAACAGTATTTTTCAAAATCGTATAACAGCGCAGGTAATTACCCTACAGGTTTGGCGCAATTGTGAAAAGTAAAGAGAATAATATGTTCTAACGGAATATATAATTATTTTTATTTAGCCGGCACTTTTATAATTTAGCCCAAAATGAATGATCTCCTTTGGCAAGGAGATAGATGGCATCCCGGGGAAGGACATAGGCTACTTTTTATCGACATACCACGCGGGCGAAGCCGCGGGCAGAAGCTAGTAGCTTCATAAGTTCGTAAGTTTACATTGTTGAGCATATTTGTTTTCTAACTTATGAAGCGATGGATTAAACATTTGTTTCGAAGCGATTCCATTTCTGAAAGATCGTGTATTATGTACGCAATAGGGGTGTGTAAATAGCTTTATCTATACCCATGCTATAAATCCTCTCTAAAAGTTTCTGAAACAGTTAGCTTATTGCCAACATTAAAACATCCAGTGTCATAGTAACCATAATATCATCCAAACGGGTGTTATAATGTTGTACTGAATTTCATAATGCAACTCATTTCAAAAAAAGAACATTGTCAAACACGAGCGTTTCACTAATAAAGCACCGTAATTTAAAAACAAAACACATTCGAATTCGAAAAATTCGAATTCACGTCGTACCGCGCCATTTTTGTTCGATATTGGTATTGCAAAGAAACTTTTATAGAAGATTCATATCATGGGTGTAGATAAAATCTTGTATGCAACTGTATATAATTAGGTATTAAAACACTCATGTGATACTATTACTACTAAACCCACATTCGTGTTTTAATACCTTTTATTATATAACAGTTGCATAAATAACTATAAAACTGCAGTTTCAGCTGTCTTCTATGTAATCCCACACAATAACATGCAATTAAAATGTACCAACCAGCTTCGCACCATCTCCACTAGTCCAGAGTGTCAAAGAGGTCAACGACCCCATGGGGGTACTAGCCCCAAATATCTGAGTAGTCCAATGGTCCTCCTTAGCCACTCTCATTCTGTCAACCCCATTCCACACAAACCCACAGAACGTTGCAGTTTTAGGCCACCATGCTTTGGGGAAGTGCAAGACAATTTTATCGACAACGCCTATCGCTAGATTGTCTATGGCAACCACTTTGTCTTTGGGTAGACACGGCGAAAATATCGATGTATGCCTGGAATTTAGTTTTTTGGAATCAGAGTCAGCTTTGCCAGAATTATTTTCTGATTTTGATTAACGCCCGATTTTTTAAAAGCTCACAAAAATTTGAAGACAAAATTTCAAAATAATTTTAACTGCTATGTTAAAGATGACTGTAATAAAAACAGAGAGTAAACAGTAAATTTAAAAAAAATGACAGTAGGTACGACACAACTTAGATGTAGCATCGGCAAAATGCGTAAAACCGATCACAATCCGAACAGAGTGTGCCTTCAAAATCTCCAATCTTTATTACGGCTCTAATTGAAAATGATCTTTAAGCAAACGCAATAAATAACTTGTAACGTCATTGAAATGAATGAATGCAAATTTTCAAATCTATGCTACATCTAAGCTGCGTCGTACTGTACATTGTCTTTGACGTTAGCAAATAAATAGCCTTTCAAAAACAGAGTAACAAAAAAAAAAAACTGTGCACATTTGATCAAAACATAAAAAAATCACATCATATGTACACACGGCTACATAGAAACGATACATACAGAATGCTGATCTCGCATTTTATAGGATTTCAGCACAAAGAGAGGTCACCCTATACTGAGAATGTATAGCTTGCTATGTATGATGTGTATATGTACATAAATTAATGAATTTCCTATTATAATTCCAATATTTAAAAATATAACTTTCCAGACACGTTGGATATTTATGCCAGCATGCAAATGCAGAAGAACATGAGCCATAGACAAGCATTAATGGATGTGTGACCCCTTTTTTAAATAGATGCATTTTAATATCCATGCAGTGATTGGACAGTTAGGTAGTTTGACCCCCAGTAGACAATAATTTTACCCCTTTGTTGTGGCCTCATAAAAAAAAATTGTCTATTAGATTCTGCCTTGTCTATTAGATTCTGCCTGTGACTTTGCCGTGAAAAGGAAACATATCCTATGGCACTTGGTACTTGGCAAAGCGTAGCTTTCTAACTAACTTTTAGATAGTACCTGAATATCCCTCGCTTTAGTGGGGGTTAGATATCGGTGGTTGAGATTGAAAAAGTATTAAATTTATACTGAATTGTAGTTTATTCGTAAATGTAGTGTGATGGAGTGATTACACAGTACAATAGAAGTGGCTGTCAAAAAAGACCATAAACTATCGGCGGAAATTAAGAAATCGTACAACGCCATCTAGTGACAAGTAAATCAACAAATTTTCAATAATTGTTATTACGATCGCGGTTTATTCAGATATTGTCTCTGTGCGGCTAAACAGTATCTCTAACAAATATAAAATTTTACCTCTCTATATTATTCAATTCTTTAAACTGCTATTTCATAAGTTTTACTTCCGTTTATTTATTCTCAAACACATCATTACTTAATGTTACGTTAAGCTTTATTTTTTTATTATTTTTTTACCTCCATTTTCACGATTCATCCAAACATACTTTATTTATATGTATTTTAAGGATACTATGTATTTAGATGATTCCACTTGATTCCCCCACCAAGCCTAATCATTTGCTAGTATCTCAAAATATATCTAATAACAAGCATTCAATGTGTCCCATTCATTTAGAAGACAAGGCTGACACACAAGTGACAGCGAGGGCGCTCTACGAAACTTTTTCTAAGACCAGCGGGACAATAGTGAATATGCATGTATTTTTTTAATATTTTTATTCGATAGTTTACATCGTCAAATAATAGTAAAAAAAAAATTCGACGGCAAAAAAGCAATTTAAAGTACTTAATTTTTTTTTTTAATATTCAGTCGATCCGGGCTATTTAAACGCCCTCCATTTGGCGCGCTTGGTGTGGTGACGTCACAGTCCGTGAAAACAAATAAGCAACTGTCAAGTCAACATCAAACACTCCTTTTTGTAGGAGCGATTGACTTGACACTTGTTGATTGACTTGACATTGACATTTTGATTGTTATCCCGGATTGTTACGTCACATCCGCTCTTAGCTTTTCAAGTATTTGAATTACCCACAGTTTTTTGGGACTTTAAAAAAATTAATTTCTCGCTCAAAAAGAAATTTTATTCAAAAATTTTGAAGGAGGTATAATTCTGAAGTAATATAGTTTATAAAAGAAAATATTTGACCCATATTTGAATCACATGCATATTCCCTATTCCCGTGTTTTTAAGAACATTCGCATCTCATTCGCAATCTGTCAAAAAACCATCAATTCACCAACATTTCATGCAGAATTTATTTCTAAATGGTTGCCAATACAGACGCTCACACCCTATACAACATTATTTTTTGGTTATGCTTAACCCGAAAAGGGGTCATTGTACTCATCATTTTGAACAACTTTTTCTATGGGACCAACCTGGAAATCGCAAAAAATAAATCTGCTTTTCCATACATTTATTTGTGTTCACCTATATCGACAAAATGTATGGAACAGCTGTTTTTTTTCTTCGCGATTTCAAGATTGTTCCCATAGAAAAAGTTATTCAAAATGATGAGTACAATGACCCCTTTTCGGGTTTCGCATTAATAAAAAATAATGTTGTATAACCATAAAATTTTAAACTAAGTACCTACCAATTTGGCAACATCACCACAAGACCATAGAGTCATAGCATTGGTATTCCCCATAGGCGCAGACGCCCCGCTGAAGTTTGTGACCCATTCATCCTCCTTGCTCAATTTCTCCCTATCTTCATCCCTCCAAAGAAAAGAGAACCAGGTAGTTCTGTTCCACCAAGACTCTTCAAATAAGAATATGACTTTGCCTACGACGCCTATAGACAATTTCTCTATGGATGTCACTTTTTCTTGTGGTAACCCTGGCGAGAAGAGTTTGTCGTGTCTATGGAAACGAAAAATTATTTTGTTTGTAAAGTTTTGTAGAAATTTGGGTTGAGAGGTGTGTTGCCAGGGAGATTTTTAGGCAAGTAGGTACTTTACTTTGTGTAAATTATTTCACCAACACTGCTCTTAGAACGGTGAAGGAAAACATCGTGAGGAAACCGGCATGTCCTAGAACCAAAAGTTCTAAGACATATATGACATCCGCTAAAACGCAATGGGCCCGTGTGGTGGATTACGGCCCACTCGCTCTCACAAAGAGGAGGCCTGTGTCCTAGTAGTGGGCACATTATAGGCTGATTATGCTAATTTAAATACCTATGATGTGTTTTTATTTAGTTTTTAATGAGAAGTTCTGAAAACTAAGTGCGTGTACGCCAAAAGTGTTACGAGTAGGTTAGTACGCACGCTGACACATCAATCTAAACATTTCCAGTATAAGCTGACCTCGTATTGTACGGAAATCCTATCCTATACAATCTGAGATCAGCATAAACTGGAAATGTATAGCTTCATGTGTAGCCGTGTCGTGTGTACAAACTTGTGATTTTGGCTCGGTACCTACTGTTCCTACTATTTACAAACCACACTGCCAATTTCGAAAATTTTCAAATCCTGTCAATTTTCGCACCATTTTAAACTCATCTCCCTACTTAAGGCGATGTTACCCTGAAAAACGTCGTTTTCTATTGTGATTTATTCGTCGATAACACGGATTTAAATTTTGAAAAAAAACATATTACATAATTCATACTTCGATCTTTAGATCTCGGCTATGCGATACACGATTACTTGCACTTTACTGCATCCAATTAAATCGCAAAGACAAGTCTAAATTGCGGTCTAATTTATTATTTTATTTGAGTTTTATAAGGCTTTGAATAATAAAACTTATACCATAATAAAGGTCGTAAAAAATGTGATAAAAGTGTGCCGACATAATGTGAAATATTAAAATATTTATACCACTAATTTCAAAACTAAGTGGTTTCATTGGTTTCACGCGTCCTTTAGTCCCGAGCGGAACGTGTTGGAGTTCGGACGTGTGCCAATTTTTGCGAGCCCGCCACCCCCGCCAGTTGAGTTCTTGCCTTTACTACGTTATTTTTTTATTTCAAATATCACAGCGACTGTACTATTTATGCAGTATATACATTGCTTCTTAACTACTACCTAAGTGTGTCACTAAGTGACTGGACAAGCTATGTAACAATCACAAAACAATACTTTACTACATTATTTTCGTTTTCAAATATCACAGCGACTGTATTATTTTTGCAGAAAATACATTGCTTCTTAACTACTACCTAAATGTTTCGCTAAGGGACTGAACCAGCAATGTAAAACTCACAAAACGATACTTTACGTAAGCGTGAGCTCGCATAGTACAGGACGCCCTGCGGCAGCGCACAGTGGTCTGAAAATGGAGCTCCGTACTCATAGAAACTTTAAGCCACGAAATTAAAAAAAAAATTGTAATGTCTCTGGTTCCATCCATATTTTAATATCACGTAAAGGGGGGTCACTTTACGTGATATTAAAATATGGATGGGATTAGTAGATTCACGCGTGAGAAAAAAAGTTTTGTGTTTTTTTGTATGGGAGAAAACACTTAAAGTAGATTTTTTGAATAGAATAGAATGGAACTGAAGAGCTGGTACTCACACGAGCTATTGCACCGTACGCGGCGATCAGGATGACAGCCAATTCATGCGCAGTCAGTTGCCGATTTGCGCGTAGCAAATTTTTGAAATTTTGAATTTTCTGTATGTGATTTTTCAAATCTTTGATGTGGTTAAATGAAGTTGCCGATCGATTTACTTATACTATCGTTAGTTTATAGCCTGCTAATTACTATTTAGATGAGAATAATTAAAAACGATATTGATTAAATACTTTTTTGTAGTAGTTTTTTGAGCTTGATTTTCAAACCACTGTGCGGCGCGCCGCTTGGGGTAAGGTAGTGATGTCCTGGTGAGACCTTCTAACGTAGGCTATCGATAATAATGTCGATTGTCGTATGAATTTATATGACTATGAAAGTTTATTCTGCAATTTTTCCACCGAGCTGAGATATGGATATCGGTAGGTAATCGTTACTTGTTATTACGGTTTTTTTTTTACATTTGATTAATATAAAATAATATTACTGGAGTTTAGTTTACTCAAGAATCGATTTTCATATGGCCCCCGGTATGGACATTTTATGTGGAGTGAAATTTATAGAAGTGTAACACTTCTAAATAACACGGATAATTTTTTTGAAAAAACATAGTAGGTACGTACACTTCTATCTAGTTATTTCAGCCGTTACTATTATAATAGTTATAGATCTCGTTTTTTTAGAGTTTATACTTATGCATTTTATTTCAGTTTTATTAATAAATGACTTTTGAATTATATTTTACTTAAATTTGGTTTTAATTATTTCACTTTTTTGCAGTCGGTTTTCATCATAGGTATCCAGTTTTCATCGATATTTTTATCGATCAAATATTTATAAATATATCAACCCCTCTTCCCTAGAGTTACACACATGCTCAAAACGGGCGGGCATTAGAAAGTATAGATACAGTGACTGAACACACACAAGTGTTCAGTCGCTGTACCTATACTTTCTAATGCCCGCCCCTTTTGAGCATGTGTGCATTACGTAGCATCAAATGTTTTTGTGGGCGCGGAAAATGCATCTAGTGTGCCGTATCTATGTTTAAGTGTGAGTATGTACGGCGCATGGTAAATGCACGCTGTGTTTTGTGGGATTAGGTTTATTATTGATTGTGTAGTACGTTCTGATTTATGTGTTGCGATCTGACTCAGGAGCGGTGCGCGTGTGCTAGACGCGCACATCGCCAGCGTTTTCGTAATATGTTACGATGGTTATGCATTTGGTGGGGACTGAGGTACTGCTTTGATACCTACGGAGCGTGAAAAAAGCTCGCCTTAATCAAAACTGCGAAGTATCATGCTTCAAGAACGGTGAAGAAAAACATCGAGAGGAAACATGCCTGAGAGATATTTCTCGACGGCATGTGAAGCCAAGTCAGAGGCCAATGGGCGGCGTAAGAACTCTGACACCAGAGAGCCTAGACAAGTGACAATCGCTTCGAAAGCGTTTCGTATTTCTACAACGACTTTCAACAGGATTGAAATAAGCTTTTTGATAGCTTATGTCAGTCCTATACATTTTTGCCTTTTCCATCATCGTTATCGCTGATAGAATGTCACTTTGTCTATGGCCTCAGGTTAGTCACTAACTACACGAAAAAAGATCAAAAATGCCTAAAAAATGTAAGGGCCAAGTGGACGGCTATAAGAGTAGGGGAAGACCAAAGAAATGATGGATGAACTGTGTGAAATATCATAGAAAAGGGTGACACCTGAGATAACGGCTAATGAGATCTATGGTCTCCCATAGATCTCATCTCATCACATGCAGACATGCTGCGAAAACATAATAATGCATATGATGTTGAAAAAAAATTATGGAATATAACTGATTTAGATATCATGCTCTCCATTACTTCTTTCATTTTAACATTCACTTATTATTCATTTTACTTGCAGTATCTTTTCTTTCTCATTTCAGACAAAGCTTCCATCAATATCAATATATAGTGTAAACACCGTTATCCTTGAAACCAGTGGTTTGATTTCATTTATAGAACGTAAAATCAATGGAAAAAAACAACTTTTTTTTTAAAGAAAATCTACATTTTTCCACAAGAATATTTCACCCTATACGCAAGGGCAACGAACTTGCGTCTCAACACGGCGGGCGGCGGTTGGCGGGGGCGGGGGGGTGTGCGCGGGACGTTACATGACCGGCTGCGGGCGTGCGGCCCCTCTTCAGTCAGCTGTTACGCAGCTCTCTCTAGCGTGTATCCATGAGTATCGGGACAGTGACGGATATTTTCTTTTTAAAATATTTCAATGAAAATAAGGTTTTTTTTTGTTGTTACTGGGTCATTTATTTTTATATTTTCCATTCTTCTCCATACGAAAACTACCTTTTGGAAGGGGCAACTAGAATCAATTCTATTTCTTTGTTTTGACGTTCAAAAGTGCCATATAATGTGCCTATTTGAAATAAATTATTTGACTTTGACTTTATTTAAGTCAACCCATGGTTTGAGTGACAACGGTGTTTACCCTTGCATACTGTATAAACCTTTGATTTTTTATATGTCTAGATAGTGTCGAGCTGCAAAAGAACTAAAACAAGCCAAAGTTATGCTGGTGTGCGTGACTGCTACGTCTTACACTCGCGCCGCGTCATTGTGCTTTTCTAGTGTGCGTGCATTTAGCGGCCAACAGTTTTTCGACGAGTTCACAGCTTTGACAGTCTATCTAGACATATTTATATGTTTGACATGAACTTCAAAACTACCTACCAATTTAGCGATATCCCCACAAGACCAAACAGTGATAGACTGCGAGTTGCCCATTGGGGTGGTCGCATAACTGAGGTTAGTGACCCATTCATCCTCTTTGCTTAACGTCATTCTATCCTCACCCCTCCATAGGAATGGGTACCAGATAGATCCATTCCACCAAGGCTTTTCCAATAAGAATACAACTTTGCCTACGACGCCTATTGACATTTTGTCTATGGATGTCACTTTTTCTTGTGGCAACGCTGGCGAAAAGAGTTTGTTGTGTCTATGGAAAGGAAAAACAATGTTTGAATAGATAACATCGGGGTGTCGCTTTCTGTATCATTATCCAGATGTATCCGGTGAGACTGAAAGCTGACCCCAAGATAGTTGGGATAAGGCTAGGCAGATAATGAAAATCGGGTGAGGCACTTTGGGGGTACTACACACACACTTGTCAAAACTTTTCTGACATTTCATAAGTGATACGAGAAATAAAATAATTTGAATTTGAAAAAGAATACTTCGACGCCTGAGTCCCTTTTGTTTTTTTATTTATTGGTATAGGCAGTCCTTTTTGTTTTCTAGTTAATTAAGGGCTGATTTAACAAGATCAGATATATTTTATCCGTGGAATAAAATTGTCGTCTGACAGTTTTTGTATGGAAAAACTGTCAAAAATTCATAATTTATTCTCAGGATAAGACTTATACTCTGTTTAAAAGTTAAGTAAAATTCACCCTTAGCATAATAAGTTTACCCAACGTATATATTTTATCATAATATTATATTGAATTGAATAATAAAGAAAGTAAATTTTCTCAAACATGCTTGGAAATTCGAGCATTATTTTGACAACCTTCTTCGAGATAGATAAGTAAGTATGAAAATCCATATATGTCGTGTTTAGCGGCCAAATAAATTACCATGAAAACTCATCACTCTCAATCAGTTTAGTTATTTAAAAATGGAACAAACTTTTTTTCAGCGTATCAAAGATTTTATTTAAATTTCGATTTGGCTTGCAAATAGAGCTGTTTAAAATAAAGAAGAAACAAATGAACGTATTGGCGCGTGAAAAATTATCCAACCAATGGATTCTGGAAATTATAAGTACAATATGTGTGTTCGTATTTTTAATAAACTACCCAGTAATCTGAAAATGTTGAATTCGAGATATGCTTTTAAAACTCAATTGTATAAATGGTTAACTAGTAGTAACTTTTATAGTATACAACAATTCCTACAAAAATAGTGTTGTTAAACTTATAATATTGTGTGAAATAGGAAATTGTAATTACATATATTTGCATGCTGTGTGTAATCTTGGCAAAACATGCCTGCTCTATTTTATATTGTAAGACCTTTTTATACCATGTTTTACGCAAATAAATATATAAATAAATAAATAAATAATTTACTTAGTTACGATTTCCGCGCATTTTTTGAGAAAAATACTATACAAACCTTGGCTGCAACCAACTATTGATGGACGACCTAGCCAAGTTGCAGGCTGCGACAGTAATGTACTATTGAAAAAGCATTTCAAATTTTGCCAAAAAGTGAAGTGTCCAGCGATTTTGTATGTTCGGTGCATTTATCATTGTTAATTTAATTCGCCCTGCAAATGATTAAGATACGGGCCCTTGCATCATTTACAGGGTAAGTCAAGGAAACAGTTTACAGTTATAGTTTAATGTTTTTTTTTTCTTTATTTTTCCGTTGACCATAGTGTAATGGGATTACTACAACCCATAGAAATAGACCCCTCTATAACTTTCGTCGTTCATTCATCTTTCTTACTTAAACCATCCATAGACAAAAGAAATAATAAATAGGTTTTGTAAACCAATGAGCGTCAATTAATAGGATGATTTTGCCTTCGACTTTATACTGATATTGTGTCTATGGATGTTATTTTTTCTTTAGGTAAAGGTGGACAATAAAGCGAAATGTCTATGGAAAGAAAGAATAATTCATTTGTTGTTTCGGAATAGTTCGACTAATTTCGAAGTCTAACGGAGCCCTTATTCTAAGCCTAACACTGTCTTTTGAAAACTTAAAGTGCCATATTAACGCCCGTTATTGTACATAATTATTTATTACTAGCTGCGCCCCGCGGTTTCACCCGCGTAAGTCTCGATCCCGTGAGAATATCGGGATAAAAAGAATCCTATGTGTTAATCCAGGTTATAAACTATCTGTTTGCCAAATTTCATCCAAATCCATTCAGTAGTTTTTACGTGAAAGAGTAACAAACATCACACATAGGACACTTTTTATCCCGATATTCCCACGGGATCGAGACTTACGCGGGTGAAACCGCGGGGCGCAGCTAGTGAAACCATACGTGCAGGGCCTGTAAACTCATTTTTTTGTTAGTAATTAGTTGTATGATTGACCCATTAATAAGATTTTATCTAATTTTATCTACACCCATGCTATAAATCCTCAATAAAAGTATCTGAAACAGTTAGCTTATTGCCAACATTAAAACATCCAGTGTCATAGTAACCATAATATCATCCAAACGGGTGTTATAATGTTGTACTGAACTTCATTATGCAACTCATTTAAAAAAAAAGAACATTGTCATTCACGAGCATTTCACTAACAAAGCACCGTATTTAAAAACAAAACACATTCGAATTCGAAAAATTCGAATTCACGTCGTACCGCGCCATTTTTGTTCGATATTGCAAAGAAACTTTTATAGAAGATTCATATCATGGGTGTAGATAAAATCTAAATAACTATTATCCAACTATCCGATGTCTAAATCCGAACATTATCAGAAATATCGGAACTATCAGACGCGAGACGGTTCAAAACGATGACAACAACCAAGAAATTTTAACTTTATCTCAATAACACAACTGTTTCAGAAATAAACAGCTGTCATTTTAACATTAGGTAATATTAACTAGCTTATACAGGTTGTCAGGGTAAACACCTTTGTCATTCAAACCATGGGTAGTTGACTTAAATATAAAAACAAATGACCGAGTAACAACAAAAAAAAACGTTATTTTCATTAAAAGATTTTAAAAAGTTTCTATCTGACACCGTGCTCGTTAGCGAAACAGCTGACTAACTGAGTGAAGGGTCGCGCTCGCGGCTGGTCAGTTCGCGTCCCGCACCCCCACGCCCGTGTTGAGACGCAAGTTCGTTGCCCTAGCGCATAGGGCAACGAACTTGCATCGTTTGTGGTAAACTGTAGTTTAAAAAAAAAATTTGTGATTTTCCATTGATTTTACATTCTATAAATGACACCAAACTACTGGTTTCAAGGATAACGGTGTTTACCCTAACACCCTGTATAGATGAATTTAATTTTCTTGAGGAGGAGCTCGTGGCTAATTAATAACAGCCGCATGGGTCGATCCAACAGGTTAAACTACGCTTGCAGGGGTTGGTCCATGGATGTGTGACCATCTTTACATATCGAGACTCCTCCGTGCCTCGGAAAGCACGTTAAGCCGTTGGTCCCGGCTGTCATTTGTGGCTCTTTGACAGTCGTTACGGCTCGTCATAAACCCGGAAGTCTGACAACCAGTCTTGTCAAGGGGTATCGTATTACCCAGTTACTGGGTTGTGGAGTTAAAATAGGCAGTCGCTCCATATAAAATACTGGTATTCAGCTGCATCCGGTTAGACTGGAAGCCGAGGCTAGGCAGATTCATTGAGATGAATTTAATTTTCTTAGTCGTTAGAGCATTTTGAACCGTCTGTTCGTTCCAATATCTTTGAAACTGACTGTCCACTAAAGCTAATATAACCTACCAACTTAGCTCTGTCACCGCTGAACCATACAGTCAGTGCATTACTACAACCCTTTGGCACATGTGCCTCATCAATTCTCGTTATCCAATAATCTTCTTTGCTAATATCTTTCTTGTCTATGCCTTTCCATAGGTATAGGAAAAAGTTGACATTTGGGTGCCAAGAAATAGTATCGAATAGTAATGCGACCTTTCCTTCGACACCTATTGATATTTTTTCTATGGATGTGGCCTTTTCTTGTGGCAGTGGCGGTGTGAATAGCGTCATGTGTCTATAAAGAATAACAAATGACTACAATGTATGGAGCAGTGTTGCGGTTTTTTTTTGGCGGCCATGATCTGACAGGCATTTTACCGTTTAGTATTACAGGCGGGGAACAAACCATTAACCTGAAATATGGTGTAACTTTTGTTTGTTCCCCGCCTGTAATACCAAAATTCTACAGATTATAATGCTTGTTTTTCTCTTTTAAGTTATGCGTTTTTGCAGGCGGGTTTTTTTGTTTTTTAAATAATTTGTTTTATTTACCATCGTCAGGTATTTTTCTGAAACAAAACGCATTTTGTACATCTTAGACAGGCATCCTCCTTAACATAGATGGTGACCCTAGCCATGAAGTTCCATTCCCGGCTCAGGCAGATTTTATTTTTCAGCCTTAGGGCCATCGAGATATAAGTACTAACGTACTAGAGAAGCTACGTCAAATAACTGAATTGTCCTATTCTTCGTATTGAATCTTTAGTTCGCTGCAGCGCTAAAATAATAACAATTCGTCTAAACCGTACCTAATTTACCACAGTGCTAGATTTGCTGCGGAAGTGTATTTATTCTCGGCAAAAAGGTCTTAAGCGCCATGTAAATCACGGCACTTACGCGTTTTCTTCGACAAACTGCGGCGCAATCGCCGCAGTTGAACGAGACAAAGTAGGAATTTACGGTGTCTTCTCTAGTACGTTAGTACTTATATCTCGATGCTTAGGGCTGATTTTATCAAAGTCAGATATCTCTTATCCGTGGAATAAGATTGTCGTCTGACAGTTTTTGTATCAAAAATCTGTCAAAAATTCAAAATTTTTTCGCAGGATAAGACTTACACTCGGTATAAAAGTTTGGTGAAATTCGCCCTTAGTCGAGGTCCTTTGATAGTTTCGGATTTCGCCTAGAAGTCCTATCTCAAAAATAGGAAACGACCAATTGGAGCCGTGCCTTCAGCGTGTCTTCAGTGTACGAAAAAGATAAAGCTCTACAGGACGTATAGCTCCATCCCTTTCACCCACGAAGTAAGATTAAATACTGCTGTAAGCGGTGGTGGTAGGCCCCCTGACGTTTCATAAGTGCCCATGTAGGTTTAAGCGAAATAAAATTTTGATTTTGAATGTGCCAATTAAGTCAAATCGTAAATGCAGAGGCCCCACGAACTCGCGAAGTAAAAGTTACGTAAATTCAAACGATTTTTACAATTGGAAATACTCGTTTCACACATAATATTTACAGCAACACGTCGTATTCTGCTTTGCGACTGGTCAATCGTCAGCCTGAGGATGCCTCGTTGAGAGTTGAAACACCTCTCGATTTCTTACAGGGTTTTCTATGACTCTTGAGGAATATTTAAGCGGAATAGGTTACTAAATATATCTACGTCTATTGTATCGTATTTCCATTTAAAAAAATAACATTCGAATTTACGTTATAGGCTTATTATGTCCCTTTTAGTTGATGTCCCTCATTCAGGCAATTTTTGATTGATGCATAAACTTATTTAGATGCAAGTTCACTAAAGCTTCACATTTCACTATGTACTGACCAATTTTCCTACATCTCCCTTAGTCCACAATGTCATAACATTATCTGCCCCCATAGGGGATGACAATCCAGCAATTTGAGCGCTCCAGTCATCCTCTAACCCCTTCTTATCCGCCGGATACCAAATAAAATAAGTAGATTTATTTTTATTCGTCCCCCACCAATTTTCGGGGAATTGTAAAATAACTTTGCCTATTAAACCCATCGATAGCTGATTGTCTATGGCAGATATTTTTGTTTGTGGCAACACTGGCGTAAATAGTGTTGCGTGTCTGAAAAATATTATTTTTATATTGTTGGTATTTTCAAAAACGCTTATCTGGAACACCTAAAAAAAGACCTAGTACGGCCACATTAGCAATTCCTCTAAAAGCAATTCATTTCCTGAATATTCAGCTTTCATTAGCAATTCCTCTAATTTGACACAAAAGCAATTCATATTAGGTATGTGGACCATTTTACGAATCTCCATAGAAAACTGTCGAACAAATGAATTATTTCGTAATATGAATCGCACGCAGATCATACTAAGAATTGTCAGTTTGTGATATTTTACGATGATTCATAATATTTTCCTATTATGATTCTGCCAAAGAGACTGTTGACCCTCTGTACCTACGATCTTTTTTACCGCCAAGCGTTGTTCTGTTCCGATTCGAGAGAATAGTGACGTTTTAGACACGACAAATTTCGATTTTTTTTTTTTTCTGGGGATCGAACCCATTTGTAAGTAGTGTCCTAAACCAACCGGCAGAAAAAAACCTGTTATGAGTTCTCCTTGGAGCCTTTAGACCAAAGTGGCATTATCACTCTTCCGAAAACAAAGGAAGAGAAGAATTACTCTAAACATATCTATTTCTTCCAAGCATTCCAGCAGGCGTAGCATGGCGCTTTCTATCTCTACGAAGAATAGTCATAGCTTTTTCTATACAAAGTGACAGTTCGTTTCTTCATTTTTGACATCGCACCGTAGAAATCCTTCTACAATCTGTCATTTTGTCTTTCATTTCTAACGATCTTTGTCTAGGTCTTTTTATATGTAGACTATTTCGGAAGAAAGTTTTCTATCCTTACTGTCAAAATCACACTGACAACCGATAAATCCTATGATAAAACAAAGAATTCTAAGTCGAATTATGTAAAAGAGTGAATTTCGTAAAAAGTGCAGTTGACTCTTTCTATTTTGCTGCCGTCTCGTACTGTCTACTGTCTACAGGAAACGTCATTTTTGTCTACTCTTCCGTCGACAAAACGGTGCTCATGCTACGCCTGCTGGCGTATACATCCATATGGGGATGCGCTAACTTAGCCCGCGAAATTTACAATCTGTCAATTTGCAGTGACAGATTGTATATTGAATATTATGATTCGCGACCGTCACAAATTTAACTTGCTCGATGCGCCCTCTTCACAAAAAAAAAGGATAACTTACCTCTCCTTAAGGACGCCCAAAGATACGGTAACTATCACATTCTTGGCTCTGTAGGTGGTGCCATCCTTGCAGGCCACCACCACGTCTTGTGCGGGATCCTGTGGCCAGGTTATCAGGGTAACCTCCTTCTGCAGTTTGATATCCAGGTTAGGATAGCCAGGCCCGTTGTTGTATGTGTTCTACGGGGTAGAAAAGGGAGAAGGGTTTAGAATCACTAGGTACAATTTTTATTAATTTTTTTCCTAGCCTACTCTGTCCCGCTCCTGGGCAAAGGCCTCCCTTCACTCCTTCCATCTTTCGCGAGCCCGCGCGTCCTCTTCCCAGTTTTGATGGAACCTATCCAGCTCGTCCCGCCATCTCCTACGTGATCTGCCGCGACCCCGTCTCACTATCTCAGGGCCCCAGGGGCCGGATTATGAAGTATTAATGCCATCATTATTCCACTGCGAAATAAGGATGGTGCTATCGGCCTTGTATAGCTCCGTCTCTCACTCACACTGGAAAAATGGTGGAATTAATGGATCATAATACGGCCCCAGTACTGTGCTATTTGGGCCCACAGTTTGTCCGGCATGCGGGAGACATGTCCTGTCCAGTCCCATTTAAGTTTGAGCCACGTGAGCTATCTTTTTAGTTGTGGTACTGTAGAGGTTTTATGCGATATGCAACCTCACGTTGGGCTGGCTGGTAGAACCGCAGCCTTGACTTGCGAACGCTCTAGCAGTCGGTATTTAAATATTGACAGATAGGTTTTTATATCGAGTCGGAGAGATCCGCCTGAACCCTTAATTTGTATAAACGTGCCGACTAATTAATAAACCCTTGGAAAACCTACTCCTCTTTGGAATTCCCTCCTCACACACCCCCACATATCTAGTTAACGACCTTCAGGCGTTACAGTACCTACCCCACACAAATTCGTATACCACTACCTGCTATGTAAATAACAGTGACGGAGCCAACTAAGAAGATGTCGTCTACATACGCAAAGTGGAAAAAATACGTAATTATTGGAGCTAACTCAAAAACTACGCAAGCAAAATTAATAAAATTTATATGGGACCACCTCTGAAGATGAGCAAACAAAAAAACAATCATCAAAATCGATTAATAATTGGCGGAGTAATCGCGTAACATACAATAAAAAAATAAAAAAAACATACAGACGAATTGAGAACCTCCTCCTTTTTGAAGAAGTCGGTTAAAAAACTAAAGTAATACTTACCAACAAAATCTGGAACAGCGTTTTATACCCATGTCTATGCCAACTCATATGCTGATGGCCACCCAACTCTTCATACTTCGACTGTGTGGACACATCGTTCCAACTGTTAGAGGACTCGTAGTTGTCTATGATCAAGTCCAAGAACTGCAGTAGATTGTCCATGAAATCCTTGTCGTTCAGTAAATGAGGGTATTTTGTTTTTATGTAGTCTGTAAGGCTGGAATATGAGATGATTTCATCAAATAGTTATAATGAACGCACTGTAGGTACACACGGCTACACATCAAGCTACACATTTCCAGTATAAGCTGACCTCGCATTGTACGGAAATCCTATACAATGCGAGATCAGCTTATACATGGAAATGTACAGCTTGATGTGTAGCCGTGTGTACACACCAGGGATGTTGCGGATGCGGATTTTTTAACATCCGTGGGTGCGGATTCGGATTTTTGATGGCTCACATCCGCGGATGCCGATCTCAAGATTTTTTCCGTCAAGGCAAAATTCAAATTAATAATAAATTAATCCTTACTAATATAATATTATAAATTCGAAAGTAACTCTGTCTGTCTGTTGCGCTTTCACGCCAAATCTACTGAACCGATTTAAATGAAATTTGGTACACAGATAGTCTAAAGCCTGAGAAAAGACATAAGCTACTTTTTATCGACATACCACGCGGGCGAAGCCGTGGGCGGAAGCTAGTTGATTATAATTTCCATTTTGTTTTTTTGTTGATTTTATTTATTTCACCCTTTTTCACCCACATCCGAATCCGCACAAGCTCCGCATTGATTAATGCGGATGCGAATATCCGCAACATCCCTGTTACACACCACAGAATATAGACACACACACGCACTGACTAGGAACACAAAACATCCGATTGAAAACGAAACACTGCTAATTATTATGGTTTTGTTCCATTACTTTGATAACAGGTAATATTAATATTTAGGTATCTGTATACGTCTTAATTGCTCTCAAAATAATGATAAAAATAATCTGCTTTTATCAGAACAAGTTATTAATAACAACAATATTATCCAATGTATGTGTTTTGCAACTTGCAACCCATCTGTCGGATGCCCAAACTTTTATTTCATTCTCAATACCTACTGCATGCCTGCATCCTCTGACGGGTTAGGGAGAGATGTATAGAACGTGTTTTTTTTTTATATCCCATAACTCCTAGGGCAGTGGTACTCAAAGTGTGCCCCGTGGAGCCCCTGGGCTCCACAAAGACTATGGGGGCTCCGCGAAATTAGCCCACAGAGGCCAGTTTCCTCAAGAACTAATTTTAAATTTGGCGGCATCTGCATAGATGTAAATAAACAGTTTCAAACCAAAATTCGTGATATAAAAACCGTTTTAAATTTGTTTAAATGGGTTTTTAAACCATTGATTTTGGTTTGAAACGGTTTATTTGCAACTATAATTACGTGTCTATGCAGGATACAATGGAACTATAAGTAGGCGCTTTACTTTTTATACGCGATACTGCTCCTACGTCTAAAAAAAATGAATCTTGGACCCTGTGAAACAAGTTTTGCAACATCTGTATAAACGACGAACGGTTTTGATTATTCTAAGGTTCCGTTAAAAATTTCGTTTTCCAAAAGGGTTCCGTCGCCAAAAAAGTTTGAGAACCGCTGCTCTAGGGTAATGAGACCATGTCAAAGAATCAACTGGCATGTTTTTTTTTCATTTTACATACAAAAATAATTCGATAAAGTCACGATTATATCGGGTGTAAAAAGACACTTAACGAAGCCGAAAGCCACTTGTTATTCCCATCATTGTGATCATTTTTTTCTTCTGGACCATACCTGGGAACCTTCTGGTTACGGAGATATTGAAGGTCAAAGTTCCAACTTTTTCAGAGATTGTATACAGAAAGCAAGTTTTAAATGTTCTAAATTAATTTTGAATACCCCCACAAACCCTGAACTGTTGCATGCACCCATAAACACAATACTTTACGTGCGTTACGTTGCGCACTACCGTAAACAGCGATTTTTCACACCAAAAATAAAAGTTGTTTCCCAGTAATTATTTTTATGCTATGTTACTTAATTTGATGTACAGAATGCGTAGCTGACGGCTATGTGATGGGTCTTTTTACACCCTGTATAAGTAAAACACTGTAACTTAGCTCGTGGCTAAGTAATAACAGCCGCACGGGTCGATCCATCAGGTTAAGCTACGCTTGCCGGGGTTGGTCGGTGGATGGGTGACCATCTTCCTCCGTGACTCCTCCGTGCCTCGGAAAGCACGTTAAGCCGTTGGTCCCGGCTGTCATTTGTGGATCTTTGACAGTCGTTACGGGTCGTCAGAACCCCGAAAGTCTGACTACCAGTCTTGCCAAGGGGTATCGTATTACCCAGTTACTGGGTTGTGGAGGTCGGATAGGCAGTCGCTCCATGTAAAATACTGGTATTCAGCTGCATCCGGTCAGACTGGAAGCCGACTCCAAATTGGTTGGGAAAAGGCTAGGCAGATGATGATATGCGATAGTGGCGCCCTAATTTTTTCCAAAACCTTGTACCAAGCTGTAAATTACTGCATGAAATTCACTCACCGTCTTGTAATATACTGCCCCAAAGGCTCCGGCTTCTCAGGCGGGTCATCAACAACTCCTAAACTGAAGGTCATCAGGTCATTCAGTACGTCCTTGTCACCGGCGCTTCCATCTGACCGGTACACATCGAAGTCCAGGTCTTGGGGGAGTATGGACACGTTGTTCTGTATCGCTAAGTCGTAGACGCGAGAGGGGAATTGTCCGTGGATCCTGTGAGGAGGAAAATGTGGTTAGAATATTGAGGTAAGATAAGATAGTAATTTGAGTGGCGGTTTGCGGGGTAGTTTAGTCTCATTTTCAGATGACAAATAGAAATAGAAAAAACTAGCAACCGACTTAAATAAAAAACACTACATAGTGAATTAAAACTTTTTACAAAAAATAAGAACCGATTTCCAAAAGAATCACTTAAAAAAAGTGAAAAATAATTTTAATTTCGGAAGTCGGTGTCTTTTGAATTTTTAGTTTCTAGCCACCGACTTCCGAAAACGTTTTTATTTTTCTCTTTGTATTACCTTCTATGTAAATAACAGTGACAGGAAGTCAGGAACTTATCATCCATAGAGACGTAAGTTGAAAAATACGTAATATTGAAACTAACTCAAAAACTACCCAAGCAAAGTTAATAAAATTATCTAAAAAATCATCAAAAACAATTCAAAGCAAATGACATTTATTCAAACTAGGCTGAGAATCAGCACTTATCGAACGTCAAAATTACATAAGACAGTCCCCCAAAACGCCCACCCTTCATCACTTCCTAGCGCTTTAGCTGGGGAGAAGTGGCGCAACAATTCGTAATATTGGCGAATTACTCGTAATTGCGTAACAAACATTACAAAACAGGGAATCATATTTTGTACGCCATTCATTTCGAACTTTATTTTAATAGTGATTCAGTTCGTTAAGGCTGTACCCTACCTCAGACTTTATCTCGCTCGCACCATGCTACTCGCGTCCTAGTGAGAGCGAGACGGAGTGGTGCTAGCGGCTCGCAAGCCTCGAAAAGTTTAGGTAAATGCTTTTTAAGGTGAAAATAATGGTAATTAAAAAAAACATAAGACCTGCTTTATAGTTAGTTCAGTTATTATCCAAAGTTTTAGATCTAATTAACATAAAATTTTCTCTATAGAACAAAAAAAACAGTTATCTCTAAACCGAACTATAAACCGCTGGTATTAAAAATAAAACTTCAAATTAGATTTATGTTATCGTGTTTTCGCCAAACATAGGACCTAGCATCAATCCTCAACTTTAACATATATTTATTTCAAAATTAATGCTACAGTATTTTCGACATAACGGAGGATCATGCTAAGCAATTTGAGGTAGGGTACGACGCCATTGAAATAGGTTAATATTGAAAAAGGTTGCTTCTTTTGTACCTGCTGTGTAAATATTTCGACACAAATGTATTTTTGTTAAGAAATAAATAAATAAAAAACATTAACAAAATTTTAATGAAAAAAAAAACTGCTGCTGCGTCTGACACGACACGTCTTTGACCAAAACATTGAATGAGCAGTGTTTTTCAATCTTTTTGAATACGCGACCCCTTTAGAAGTTAACAAATTCTAGCGACCCCCTAGGCCCTAGGGTCATCCTTCTGACTGAAATTGTATTTTATTGTGAAGTGTAGGACCTAGAAACACTTGCCTTTTTTGTCCACGACCCCCTGAATAAGGCTTCGCGACCCCCCAAAGGGTCGCGACGCGAATTCACGACCCACAGGTTGATAAACACTGGGTTAAAGAATATACTTAACCACGACTCTTGACTCACCATTCCGCCCCCAACTCGACGACACCATCACCGAAAGGCACGGTGTTAACTCTGCCACCGACTCTGTCCATCGCTTCCAGGGCTAAGACCTTCTTGCCAGCCTTGGAGAGAGTGGAGGCAGCCGTGCAGCCCGACGCTCCCAGGCCAACTATGATCGTGTCATAGGCTTCTGGCATTTTTGCGCTGTGAACGAGAAGAAAATTGTTAGTTGTTATACAGGCTGTAAGGGTAAACAGTCTTGTCATTGAAACCATGGGTAGTTGACTTAAATATAAAAATAAATGACCGAGTAACAACAAAAAAAACGATTTTTCATTAAAATATTTTAAAAAGTTTCTATGCAACCCCGTGCTCGCTAGCGAAACAGCTGACTGTCTGAGAGAGGGGTCGCGCTCGCGGCCAGTCAGTTCACGTCCCGCGTCGCCCACCCGTGTTGAGACAAAAGTTCGTCGCCCTAGTGCATAGGTGAAAGGGTGAAATACTCTAGTGGTAAAAAATAAATTAAGTTCTATAAATGAAACCAAACCACTGGTTTCAAGGATAACGGTGTTTAACCTAACACCCTGAATGTAAGCGGACAAGCCCTTTGTGTCTGGAGGATTTTATTTCGTTAATTTATGTTTACATTTACTTTTTATTTCTGCTTGAGTACATATAGTTCTCGTTTTTTTATTATATTTTTTTTGGGTGGTATATTGGCGTGTGCTAGCTGACATATGGCTAATAATTGATTTATGTTTTACTAGCTTCCGCCCGCGTGGCATGTCGATGAAAAGTTCCCTATGTCCTTCCCCTGGGTGCCATCTATATCCTTGCAAAATTTTGTCGAAATCCGTTCAGTGGTTTAGGCGTGAAAAGGTAACATACAGACAGATAGAGTTACTTCCTACCAGGGTTGCGGGAAAGTCCGAAAGGGATACCGGGACCTCGACTCAGTAAATTATTTAACTATGTACTTACAAATTATGGTTTCTGTCAAATCGTTTTCTTAAATTTGACAGAAATAATAATTTATAATACCTAATGTATCCTAATTTTATGCATCATCGTAAGACATTATTGCAACCATGTTCTATTATGATTTTTGCAAATTAAAATTTACTTTACAATAAATTGTACCGTGTCAACGAAAAGTAAAGATTTGATGTGTTACAATGATGACAGAATTCGTAATTTCAGCTTGATGATGGATCTTTACACCCTTTACACCCTTACAAGGATTATAGCATGAAGCATTCTTTATTATCTTAACTAATATTATAAATGCCAAAGTGAGTTTGTTTGTTACGCTTTCACGCTAAAACGGCTGAACGGATTTGGATGAAATTTGGCACAGGGTTAGACCATGACCCGGAATAGGACATAGGATACTTTTATCCCGATATTCCCATGGGATCAAGACTTATGCGGGTGAAACCGCGGGGCGCAGCTAGTAGTTTCTAACTTTCTATATAAACCAATGTAAAAAAGGCTTGAGTATGTGTTTTTGCGGGAAATGCGAGCACACGGTTTCACATGACCACAGTTCGAAATGATCTAAACAACTGACAATAATGAACAGACAGTTCAAAATGATCTAAACAAGACTGACAATAATGAACAGACAGTTCAAAATGATCTAAACAACACTGACAATAATGAACAGACAGTTCAAAATGATCTAAACAACTGACAATAATGAACAGACAGTTCAAAATGATCTAAACAACACTGACAATAATGAACAGACAGTTCAAAATGATCTAAACAACACTGACAATAATGAACAGACAGTTCAAAATGATCTAAACAACTGACAATAATGAACAGACAGTTCAAAATGATCTAAACAACTGACAATAATGAACAGACAGTTCAAAATGATCTAAACAACACTGACAATAATGAACAGACAGTTCAAAATGATCTAAACAACTGACAATAATGAACAGACAGTTCAAAATGATCTAAACAACACTGACAATAATGAACAGACAGTTCAAAATGATCTAAACAACTGACAATAATGAACAGACAGTTCAAAATGATCTAAACAACTGACAATAATGAACAGACAGTTCAAAATGATCTAAACAACACTGACAATAATGAACAGACAGTTCAAAATGATCTAAACAACACTGACAATAATGAACAGACAGTTCAAAATGATCTAAACAACACTGACAATAATGAACAGACAGTTCAAAATGATCTAAACAACTGACAATAATGAACAGACAGTTCAAAATGATCTAAACAACACTGACAGTAATGAACAGACAGTTCAAAATGATCTAAACAACACTGACAATAATGAACAGACAGTTCAAAATGATCTAAACAACACTGACAATAATGAACAGACAGTTCAAAATGATCTAAACAACTGACAATAATGAACAGATAGTTCAAAATGATCTAAACAACACTGACAATAATGAACAGACAGTTCAAAATGACCTAAAGAATGAGAAAGTGACTCACTCACTCTCGGAGACAGTTCCTATCTGGGGCTATAACTCAAGAGGGACAATATTTGAGATACCAGCACACACCGAGAGCCTTGACCCAAACCACGACGAGAGTGATAAGTAAACATTATCTTAATTAGATAAAATTCTTGTCAGGATAAAACTTTTAATAATTCAATAAATTGCAGAGGAGCTCGTGGCTAAGTAACAATAGCCGCACTGGTCAATCCATCAGGTTAAGCTACACTTGCCGGGGTTGTTCCGTGGATGGGTGACCATCTTTAAATACCGAGACTCCTCCGTGCCTAGGAAAGCACATTACGCCGTTGGTCCCGGCTGTCATTTGTGGATCTTTGACAGTCGTTACGGGTCATCCGAAGCTCGTAAGTCTGACAACCAGTCATGCCAAGGGGTATCATATTACCCAGTTACTGGGTTGTGGAGGTCAGATAGGCAGTCGCTCCATGTAAAATACTGGTATTCAGCTGCATCGGGCTAGACTGGAAGCCGACCCCAACATAGTTGAGAAAAGGCTAGGCAGATGATTATGGTGATGAAACTTTTAATAAACTAACTGTTCGTTTCATGGTGCTTTCAAAATGGAATGAACAGTTAGTTTACTAAAAGTAAACTAAACAACTTTTTGTTTAGTATTGCTTTAATTCCTACACACAATTATTGTGTAGGTAATGTTTAAATGTAAACAAAGCATTAAATTGGTACTGTGTCAAGACAAAAAATGTAAACAAAATTCAGCTGATCTGATGTTATGGAAACTTTTAACTTATCGTTAATTATAATATGAGGAAATTTACTCTCTTGAAGCAATCTGAGATATTTTAAGTTTTCATTCAGAATTGCAGAGAATATTCATGTACAATCTAATAATACAATTGCTTTTTTTTTAGTTTAAAAAAGGAATAGCTTAGAGCTAGGTACGCACTTCAACTTACCGGTAGTCACGAAAAAAAAAAGAGTTCGTTTAGTCGATTTGTGACCTCCCAACAAAGTTATCACAATAAACTTTCGCCCAGCGCCCCTTAGAACCGACTGAGATTAAATACTGTAGGTTATAACTAGCGTGCACTGTCCACGTGTAGCACAACGATAAATAAATAAAGGAGATAAGAAAATGATTATATAATTAACCACTTAACTACATAAGGTTTTCAGATAAGGTTTATTTTTAAATTATCGCCGATTCTAGGAAATAACAATTTGACATTTCGTTTAATTCACAACAAGGGGTTGCCTGCCAGCACTAGAATTTTAATTTACCGAATTTCTTAAAATACTCACGGAAGGGAAGCATGGAACGAAAGGGAAGAGGCCTATATTTTAATCACCAGTGAGTGGAACAAGTCTTTCTATTCGGTTCAAGTAATGCTTGTATATAATAGTAAATTATTATAGGTACACTATATTTCTCAACAGCGGTACTTACCTATAAAACAGCTCGTCTTAATCATGACTACATTGGTTTAAATCGGTAAAATATTTAGGGACTCGCTCGCTAGTATCAGAATATTATTCTTGTAAAAAATATCCTTTCGTTTTATTGTTTTTAAATCAGATATCATTCATATTTGTATTTTTATAATTTACCCACAGCGGCTAGTAAATACAATACGTGGCAACACTCAGAAACACGCTACCTGACCTGTCAAAATAGAAACAAGCGTTCCATGTTAGAAAATCCGGATATTTAACATTAGATTTCTTTATTGGATTTTTCCACTGATAGGGTTGCTGGGAATTTTGACAGAATTTAAAAGGGATCCATATGTTTACTTATCTTCAGCAGAAAAAAAAGCATCAAAATCGAGCACGCCTTGCAAAATCACAGTTCTGCCAGGCCAATAGCACCCAATACGTATGTACCAAATCAATAAATAAAAGCTTCCTTTTAAAACGGTCAAGACTCTCGTGGGCCCGCGTATCCTCCGTTTGGATTGAGCGGATAAACTGCATTTGGCCTGATGGCAGGCAGGATTTAAAACCAATAAAACAACTTTGTGCACATCGTAGTGGCGCTGTTGGTAAGGGAAATATGTCAAACCCCTGTCAAATCCAATACATTTCATGTTAGTTCTTTATTTCGCCACATGCAATGATTAAAGTTGCCATTTGTCGGCCAATTATAATTTGAATAAAACATTATAAACTTACTATAAGGAGTGCTCCGTATAGATGGACGTAATAAATATGCCATAATTACTTCAAACTTACCACCTACCAATCTATTAACCTGAAGGTTTAGGAATGTGATCTTATAAATGAACATTTTTACGTCATCCACAAAGTTGCATTAGCACAATCATCACTGCACCACTATGCTTTATATAACACTAGCTTCCGCCCGCGGCTTCGCCCGCGTGGTATATCGATAAAAAGTAGCCTATATATATATGGTATGCCTCCTTCCCCAGGATGCCATCTATCTCCTTGCCAAATTTTTACGAAATCCGTTCAGGGGGCTAACCATGAGCTCTTATAGCAGGACAGAAGTTGAACTGCCCTGCTTTTTTGTACTATGACATCTCTTTAACAGGCCGGCAGCAGGCTTGTTGCGGTGACGTTTACGAAAACCGTTCACCTTTTTTTTTGTATAGACTTTTCATACCATGACGCGCTAGTTGACAGCAGCAAAACGACTATTGAGCGTCCGTAACGTCAAAATTAACCATCTTGAAAAAGTTACTAATAAACAAGCTTTTTCAACATTGTTTTGTTGAAAAATTGATAATAAGTAGTTACATTTTTAATTTTGATAAAACAAAATTGTTAAGTTTATTCGAGGTAAGTTATCCAATTAAAATTTTGACGATTCTATGAGGTTGCGAAGCCGTTGTGAATAGAAGAGAATTGATAAATTATCCGTGGCTTCTACAATACTTACTTTTATATTTATAATTTAAGACTTTTATATTGTCTCTAATTTTATAGATGTGTGACGAGTACGAATTATTTGAATATTTGGAAAGTGAAAATCGAATGGAAAAAAGAAACCGCCGGCGTTGTACTAGAGAAATTAATAACCCTTTTGAAATGAACGAAAGGGAATTTATAAATCAATATAGGTAAGAGCTTTTAGTTATAACCTATTTAAAAAATCAATAATTGAACACTAGATAGGTACAATGCAGACTAATTCGAACTACAAAACGTTTTTTTTTATATTATAGGTTATCAAAGGATTTAGTAAATGGTTTGTGTGAGGATTTGGAACCTTTTATGAATACAAATCCTCAGAGGTCTACTGATTTAAGCATAGAGACAAAGGTGAGTGTTTTTTTTTATGGATTCCACTAGGTAGGTTATTATAAAATAACCTATTTATAAAATAACTTAGCTTCCGCCCGCGGCTTCGCCTGCATGATATGTCGATAAAAAGTAGCCTATGTCCTTTCTCAGGCTCTAGACTATCTGTGTACCAAATTTAATTTAAATTGGTTTTGGTGTGAAAGCGCAGCAGACAGACGGACAGACAGAGTTACTTTCCCATTTATAATATTAGTAAGGGTATCATATCATAACATCACACCCTGTTTCCCCAAAAGTTTGGGGAATCAACATAAACACCCACATTCACCAGTTATGAAATATTAATTATGCTTTATCCTGCACACTCAATGTACTATTACTATCCTTAAAAATAGGTTTTATTAAACATTTGCAGGTTTTAACAGCAATCTATGTTTATGCTCATGGGTCCTATCAGAAACCCACTGGGAGTGCTCAACAAGTTGCCCAGCAAACAGTGTCTGCAGTGTTGGCAGAAGTTACTGCTGCCTTAAACAACATAGACATGAGAAATAAATACATTAAATTTCCTCAAAATGCAGCCGAACGGAATGCAAATAAGTTAAGGTACATATAGTAATTATGTCATAAATTTTATTATAAAAATGGTGATAGGTAAAGTATTAATTATACTATAAAAAATAGTAATTAAAATGTTATCAATGTATTATTTTGCAGATTTTATGAAAAGTTTGGTATCCCAGGTGTAATAGGTTGCATTGATGGGACTCATATAGCTATAATAAGACCGAATGAACATGAAGAAAGGTATTTTTGTAGGAAAAACTATCACTCTTTGAATGTCCAATTAGTAAGTGGATTTTATTTCTCATAAGTCCTTAAATTAGGTACAAATCATTTATCATAACATAATTTACACCAAACTTAATTATTTCCAGATTTGTAATGCTGATATGGAAATCATTAGTGTAGATGCTAGTCATCCTGGAGCCAATCATGATTCCTTCATTTGGTCCAATCATCCTTTGAGACCTCACTTGGAGAACCTAAGCACCACAGAGGCTTTATGGCTTTTAGGTAAAATAATAACAAATGAATACTAAAAATATACAAATTATTAATGTTGGGGCAAGCTTGGTTTTCATTTCTAAGTAACGGTAGTTTGTGTCAAAAGAAAACAACAGTGAATGCTTTAGAAACACTGTTAATTATTAGTACTTCTGACGTAAGAGAGTAAACTTTGAGCTTTTCAAGTGAATTTTACCAATCATGAAGTTGAGATTTTTTACAAGGTAGCTCAACCGAACTTTCACGATGGTAATGAAGTTATTACTAGAGTATGATGTTCACTGCCATTTTAGTAACACGGTAGACCTGCTGATGGTGAACAATTTTACAGTAAAGCCTCATATTTGCATAAATTGAAATTTGAATTAAACTAAAATAATACTAAGAAAGAAATACATTTGTTATGTTTATATTTTCCTTACAATTAAACATAATACTGTTTATTAATTAAAAAGATGAATGCTGAATAACAATAGTAAGACATAATCTTTTTATTTCAGGAGATTCTGGGTATCCACTCAGAAAAACAATGATGACACCAATTTTGAATGCAGAACCAGAATCTCCAGAAGCATTTTACACTGAGAAACATGTCAAAACCCGGAACATAATTGAGAGGACCATAGGTGTACTAAAGGCTCGATTTAGATGTTTATTAGTCCATCGAGTGCTACATTACCAACCACAAGTAGCTGGCTGTATTGCAAATGCATGTGTGATACTACACAACATTTGTAATGCAGCAAATTTACCTGTACCAGATCTCACAGAAGATGAGATACAACAAGAAGCCTTCATGCAATATGTGAATTTGCATGAAGATCCAGCTGGTCGACAGAACAGGGAATTGCAGATTGGCGTTGCTACAAGGCAGGATCTCGTTGCGCGCCTGTGGCAACTGCGTCCGAGAGTCTGAAAGAGATAGAATTTTCTGGTTGGTTTTCATCAACAAAGATGATTTTTGTGTAACTTTCGTGAGACTCTCATTTTTAATGAAATTTTCAGACGTTTCGATTCACGTGTATCTTCGGAGATGGCCAACTAGTTTAGAATTCGACCGGAGTTCTTAATTATAGCAGACGCGATGCGACGGTGCCGGTGACGCGAATTATATCGAAACTAATAGTCGAGCATCGCCGAAAAATACACGTGAGTTGGCCCATCTGAACAACTAGAGAAACTTTGAACATTTTGTAAATTTATAATCTCCTAGTCTCAACAACAGTCTCAATATGTTTTATTTTTTTATTGCTTTCTACACCATATTAAACTTTTATTTTCTGATGTGTTATATTCAGAGATCGGATAATCAGATGCATATTAACCTAAAGTTAATTTTTGGCTAAGAAATTAAAGAAGCAACTTTTTAATAAAAAAAAATCTTCAAATCAAATCATTTATTTCTTTGCAAACATGGGTATAGAAAACTGGGGAACTGGGAATTCTTAAAACGAAATACCGGGATTGCACAAATAATCGGATACTTTAAACATGTTTTAACTACACTCGAGGTACCGAGTGGTTTGTCACTAAGTGCTATGCCAGTTTGGAAACCTACTTTACAACACTAGCTAGCATTTCTTTTGTCAAAAATGCCTAAATTTATCAATTCCGGAATCGCGGGATTTTTGGGTCGGTACAAAAGTGGCATATTAGGTAACACTTGCCTGTAAGTAAATATACATTGGACTCTATAATCAGAACTCTAAAGTCGATCCCGGAATTCCGGGATTTTTTCAGTACAAAAGTAAGTAAGTAAGTAGTAAATATGCATCCGATTATCCGATCTATAGTTATGTTCCAGCCTGGCCACAGTGAAGACAAACACAAAAGACAAAAAACAGTAGGTACTACAATACAATACTTTTTCTTTAGTGTGTGTGATGAACTGATGACCAAATGATACATAATCATACATTCTACACCCATAACCATGATTTTGCTTGGCACTTTGGCTGGGCTGGCACATATCGCACTACTTTCTTAACTGACTAAAACATTAATTATAATAACCTTAATAACTTAACTCATTTGGACACTTTATTGAATTAATTTAATGTAAAGTAATTAGAAAAAAAAAAGAAAACTGACCTGTCACGTATGTCTCTTAATATAGAAACTGCTTCACCAAATAAATCAACAAAACCTTGTATAGAACGGCTGTTGGCCAACTCTGCTTGCGTCCTCCTTTGAGTAGATGTGACCAGCTCCTCTCTTGCATCTGCAGCACTCAGCTGTTGTCGTTGCCGCCTTCGGCGCCTCGTCGGGACCTGTTGTGCTGTGCCCTGTCTAGATAACGGTGATGGGTCTGCTCCAGCAGTTAGTACAAGGCGCCTCCTTGCGCCCTGCCCTGTTGTGCCGGCTCTAGATGGTGAAGGTTGTGGGTTTGCAGGAACAGGTACATTATCACAAACAGGCGATTGAGCTGAGTGTTGTGATACCGTAACTTCACCCATACCTTCAATTGGCTCACTTAGTTGGTATTCCTGTAAATGAAAATACATTATGGGTATTATTATGTATTTTTATGATATACGTTAAGTAACATGTATAAATGGAAAACCATTGAATCAATTTCAGTAATTTACCTAAGCCTTCTTCTGCAAAAGAAAGACCTCACCTTGTATCTGTTTTTTCTGGCGTTAGGTAACTTATCGTATAGACATAGACAGGAAGGGTCTGATTGTTCGAATGTTGTGAATAAAAGTCTTGTTTGTAAATAAGACTACGCCAATCCTTTCATTCAAGGGTGGGCGTAGCTCATGTAAGGTTTTATGCAACCTACAATTGTACCAGCTGTTCCTTTGATTTCTTTAGTTATTATAATTAGTTAAACTATAAAGAAGCGTTTTATTTGATCCGGAGCAGTAAGTACTTATCTACGGCGCACCTACCCTAGGTAGGTACTGTGTACTAGGTAGGTACTACCCGTGTGAAGCCGTGGCGGGCAGCTAGTAAAATATAATATTATAATACTTACTTCACTGGATGGAACTATTAAGAAAATTGGCTCCTCATTTGCAGTGGATTGGGAGGAGTCTATGTTACTTGGACCTGCAATGTTGTCTTCAAACTCCTAAAAAAAAAAAAAAAACATGTATTTATGCCTATACATAATGTTGTTGGATCATGCACATTGCAGTTAAGTACACTTACTTGTAACACTGGTGGCACCTGTGGATCGACCCTCACACCAGGCAGCCCAGCTCCCAGATCTTCTCCAAGGATACTGAGGAACTTTCGGTCAATTTCAGACAGTTCCAAATTTATAGCAGGTCCACCCCCTGTTCTTCTTCTGCTGTCGTTGATGAGCCGGTTTTTTTTTTTTAATTTAGCCTTCATATCTATCCAGTACTAAAAATAAAATAATATTGATATTAATACATATTTAGAACCTAATTGTTAGGAATTAATACCTAATCGATGGCAAATATATATTGTATAAACATACCTTTGACCATTCAGATGCAGACTTAACAGTTCCTTCTCCAGCACAATTTAAAATTTCCGCAACCCTTTCCCACATTCGTTTGTTATGCTCCCGTGCTTGTGTGGATTTGTTGTACCCAACTGCAATTTCTCTATGATTATTTAAGAACTCCCATAAGTGATGCAGTTGAGACATACTAACACGCCGACTTGTTCGTGATTCACTAAAAAATAAAGTCACATTAATTAAAATGAGTCTAATAAGCGAAATTCCAATTAAAAATCTGTAAAGTAAGTAACTACACCACTATGATATTTTTATGTAAGTAAACTTACGACATCGTGAAGAGGATTTACAATAAAAAATCGCTTCAAAATTACAATAAACAATCCTATTTTAAATATAAAACGACCCTAAGACGACCCACTGACCGAACTCAGAGAAATCAAGAATATAAATGGAAGTGCAAATCCCTAGAATTTGAAAACCAAGCCGACGATGACGCCGGCCACTCGACTTTCTTATCGGAAACAATATTTCATTATTTAATATCAATACGCTCTGTGCGCTAACAAATACCATCGTTATGTTGAGAATTAGGGTGCCTTTCCACCAGAGATATGCTATGCTACCTTGCTATGGTGTAGCTATGTGTAGAGCAGCCGCAGCCGCTCCCCGTGCCTTCCTTACTGTTGATGCACTAATGGAAACGGTCACATAGTTTTGTAGCTTAGCTTGCAAAGCATATCTGTATAGCACATCTCTGTTGGAAAGGCACCACAGAGTACATTATACTATACTGAAAAAAGGCACCCTTAGACTAGGTGTGACTGACACCTTCGTCTCTCGCTGATAAGAACTCGAGGAATATAACTACTTAAGAACTAAACGAGGTGTGAATTGAAACCATCGTCTCGCGCGGACACTTAACAAAAAAAATACAAATATTGGCGCCATCAACACAGTATTGTTACATGACTGACGTATCCACACACGTTCAAAATCACGTTGAATCTATATCAAAGTTCTTTTGAACGGGAAATTGAACTTTTTGGCACTTTTAGATAATGTACCAAGGTAATTTGTTATACATAATCATAGTTTAAACATGTTTATACCCAAAAAAATCACGTTTCTATTATTTTCAAAAAACCGGTAAAGTAAATATAGAAGTTTTTGAACGTTGCCTACAAAAACGAAAATGATATTACAGCAGGCCATAGACAAGCAATACCATTCAACTTCGTTCAATAGTCGTTCACCTTTATTACTGTCATAGTACGAATAGTAGCAATTCAGAAGCAGGCCTGCTTTTGAACTAACAGGAAATTGAATGTTTTTCTAATAGCTCATAGTAAGCCCCCAGTGCAGTGGTTTAGGCGTGAAAAGGTAACATACAGACAGACTGACAGATAGACAGACAGACAGAGTTACTTTCGAATTTATAATATTAGTATGGATAACATCACGCCTCTAAAAGGGTAGGCAGAGATACTACACCCACCTATATTGCCAGATAAAATATTGAAGTCCCATGGTAGGACAACCAACCATAGAGTTGGGAAAACGCTAGGCAGATGAAAATGGTAATACATGGTAAACCGTGCAGCGGGAAAACCCTAAACACTTTGCTCGACCTAGGAATTGGATCCAAGAACGTGGGTTCTTCGGATAACAGTCGCGCTAGCAAGCTCTAGACCGAAGAAACAGCTATTAGTAGAATCTATGTTCCTATAATATACTGGTCACACTACAATATTGTACAGACGCCAGCACATCAAGCTACTACAATCTGTCAAATTTCTTTAATAGATTTTCAACTTTATCGCTAAAGCATTAAGGTTCAAGGTTGATTGGGAAAATCTAACAGTTTCGGGTAGCTTGACCTGCTGGCGTCTGTACCTAGTAGGTTTGCTCCAATTTAAAGGTAATTTAGATTTTAACAGGTAAAGTACGCTCTTCCGTTCATAGTCAATTTATTGATGACTTTTAACGATCGTTATCAGCTGGTCTAAGGTCATCTGTCAAGATGTCCATGTACGGTGACCAACAAAATGAGAGCGTTATCTTGTTATCATTGAATAGTGTAATTTACTAAAAAATAATCTGTACATTAATTACTGCACCCCATAATTATGCACCTGATTCGGTTGCTATACCTACGATAATAAGTCGTTTCATTAACTACATCAATAGGACGTCGGTCGACAGATCGTTGCTTAACATAATAGGGAATATGCATGCGAGTATGTTAAGCTACTAATAAACTACCATTATAAGAACCTTATAACAATATTTATCTGCAAATAAATCTTTGACTTTGACTTTCGATTCAAATATGGGTCAAATATTTTTTTTTATAAACTATATTACTTCAGAATTATGCCTCCATCAATATTTTTGAATAAAATTTTATTTGAGCGAGAAATTATTTTTTTTAAAGTCCCAAAAAACTGTGGGTAATTCAAATACTTGAAAAGCTAAGAGCGGATGTGACGTAACGATCCGGGATAACAATCAAAATGTCAATGTCAAGTCAATCAACAACTGTCAAGTCAACGTCAAACACTCCTTTTTCTATGAGCGTTTGACATTGAAATTTTATTTGAGCGAGAAATTATTTTTTTTAAAGTCCCAAAAAACTGTGGGTAATTCAAATACTTGAAAAGCTAAGAGCGGATGTGACGTAACGATCCGGGATAACAATCAAAATGTCAATGTCAAGTCAATCAACAACTGTCAAGTCAACGTCAAACACTCCTTTTTCTATGAGCGTTTGACATTGACTTGACACTTGTTGTCAATCTACAAGTGTCAAGTCAATGTCAAACGCTCCCACAAAAAGGAGTGTTTGACGTTGACTTGACAGTTGCTTGTTTCTTTTCACGGACTGTGACGTCACCACACCAAGCGCGCCAAATGGAGGGCGTTTAAATAGCCCGGATCGGTTGGATATAAAAAAAAAAAAAATAAGTACTTTAAATTGCTTTTTTGTCGCCGAATTTTTCTAAACTATTATTTGACGATGTAAACTATCGAAAAAAAATATTTAAAAAAATACATGCATATTCCCTATTATCATCATAATAATTATGATGGTACCTACCTTATTATTTTTCTAACCTTTCCGGTTCCGCTAACTGAAGGTATCATAATCTGACTAGTCTTTTCCCAACTATGTTTGAGTCGGCTTCCGGATGCAGTTGAATATCCGTATTTTACATGGAGCAACTGCCTGTCTGACCTCCACAACTCAGCTACTGGGTAACACGTTATCCCTTATTAAGACTGGTTGTCAGACTATCGGGCGCCTGACGAACCGTAGGTAACAACTTTCAAAGAACTATTTATGATAGCCGGGACCACCGGCTTTACGTGCTTTCCGAGGCACTTGATAAGTAAAGATCAGCCATCCACAGACCAACCGCGGCAAGCGTAGCTTGGCCTAATCGATCGACCCGTACGGCTGTTATTACTTAGCCACCATAAGCCGCGCACTAAAGTAGGTATGATTTGTAAAAATTACGGACTCGCTATTGATCGATATGATCCCGACAGCAAAACTTTTTAATTTATTTATTGTGTTACATAAGTAATTATATTGATTAGCGATTACAAGTTGTAAGGTCGAAACTAACAAATAAGTGTTTAGATAAATAAGTAATTACCTAATAATAACAATGTATAGAGATAATTTTCATTATCATTTAGTTATTATTTAGGTAGATTGGGTAGCTACTAGGCTTTCTATGCAAATGAATAATAACCCTTCCTTGGAGGTCGGGTAAAAAAGAAGTTACGAGTAAGTAAACGACAATCGCAGTTATTTTTGATGTGTTACATCTTTCGTCTCGCTTTTCTGCAATCTCAGGGAGTGATTTCGTGAAAAGGGACGGAAGTGTGTAACAGGAAGCCGGAGAACCGCTCGCTTTGACCAATGAGCGTTCGCGGTGCTAGAGTTAGCCATCAGATGGTACCACCCCATTTCCTGAGAGGTTGTAAACATGATGATGATGGTGATGATCATACGTCGGCCAAGATTTCAGACGTTATACATCATATGCGACTATTTTAAGGCTCGCTAATTTTTTTGTGTGTATTTCTGCCTTTCAACGAACCTATGATACCTACAAGAAAATCCCAATAACCCACTCCACCTAGTAGCCTGCACGACGACGTCCTACCTTAAATTTATTTGCCGATTTGCGGTCTCCGCTCAAGAAAAAAATCAACCAACGCAACGGTCAACTATTCAACTTCCACGGCTTTATTATCCGGCCCTTTGCCACTTCAGCTTGCTTATTCTTATTTATTTTTTCAATGACAAGCATAGATAGGGCAGCTTTAAAATTGCGTAACCGATTACGACTAATTTAATTTTGACAGTTCAACAACATTCATTACGATAATGAGCACAATGTTTTGAACTTATGAAGCAATGGATTAGACATTTGTGTCAAACGGATTCCGATTGATCGTGTATTACGCAATTACCGGCACCCAGTCAGCAACGAATCTTCGTATTTTGTTTACGATAATCACTGAGCAAAATACGTACCTACATAAAAAAAAAACATCGTAAGTAACAGATGTAAAATAAGACGATTAAAATCATTTTGTGTTAATTTTTTGTACCTGACCGTACGCTCCTGTCGTCATGGTCTTCCAAGTCTTGCCGTATCTAGGTTATCCTATCCAAAAAAGAATACCATATTCCGTACGTAGAGTATCTACGAACAAGGGAGGGACGTAAGTAGGTAGTCAATAGGTATTTTTATCAATGCAGACAGGATCAATAACTTTATCGAAAAATCTCAATTATCCTCCCGGCTACCAATCACATTGAAACGCAGGGATACCTAATATTTGGCGGGGTCCGCTTGGACCGATGCCTGCCAGGGTTGCGGGTTAGTCCGAAAGGGACACCGGGACTTTGGCAACAGGCAACTGAAGGAACACGGGTAGGTTTTAGTCAGTAAAAGTCTGACACGCCCTTCCGTTCCACCCAGTGCGGGAGAAGTCATTGTATGATTTCCCACCCTCAAAAAACAAAAAAAAAAAAGGGATAGGTACCTTATATGCATACTTTATCGTCCGTTTGCACTGGCGAAACATTTACGACAAAACATGTTGAAATCTCTATTTTGTTCCATACAATTTTTGACAGGAACTAGAGATTTCAACATGTTTTGTTGTGAATGTTTCGCCAGTGCAAACGCACGGTAATAGTGCACAAGCTCTTGAGTATTAATGTTCTGTGTGCACAAGTGTGTGCGCAAAAAAACACGTCCAGTCCCTTTTCCCTAACTATCACAATGTCCGATGGGACGGGAATTGTTCATGACCGGAGAAAAAACGAATTCAAGCATGTTTTCTTCACAATTTATGAATGACCTTGCCACTGGTCAGTATTTTTCAAAAAGCCTTGTATTTCGATATTCAAAAATAATGACATAAAAAAGTTACTCACGGACTCGCGTTCCCGCGCGCGGCGAGCGCGCAGAACAAAACAACACTATACCACAACATGGCTGAATGTAGTGCTCTTCAACGTTGACCATTCGCGCGTATTTATACTCACCGGCGAGTTATCTGCCCAGTTAGTTAACGTAAACAACGAAAAAGCTCAAATAATAACTAATAAAGTGATAATGTTGCAATCTAATCGTCTGCCTTTTGCGTAATAATGTTGATGTCGGATAGAACTGCTTACCTACCTACTCTATAGAGGTTAGTTAACTGAAGAATTATTAGGTAGGTACATTTCATAATATTGAATTAAAAGTAGTAGAAATAAAACGACAAAACATGTTACATAAAACAATTATATTTCTTTTCAATTTAACTTAGAAATATGTTGTAAATTCCAGTTAACTTATTAACAGATAGATAAGTAATATCCTTAGGTACTATTATAATACAAAGTCCTCCGCCGCGTCTGTCTGTTCGCGATAAACTCAAAAACTACTGCACCGATTTTCATGCTGTTTTCACCAATGGATAAAGTGGTTCTCGAGGAAGGTTTTAGTGTATAATAATAACCGATATTCACCCGGGCGAAGCCGTGGGCATCAGCTAGTATTGAATAAAAAGTAGTAGAAATAAAACGAACATATATATTTCTTTTCAATTTAACTTAGAAGTATGTTGTAAATTCCAGTTATCTTATTTAGCAGATACCCTAGTTATTTTAAAATAAATTCTGTATATTTTTGCTGTCGACTGCATCAGGTGTAATAATGTCACTTTATTTATTTTTTAAATACTTAAGTTTTTTTTTATACTCAATCAATCAATCAAAATATTTTATTTCACATAAACCTACATGGGCACTTATGAAACGTCAGAAGCTAGGTGCACGGTTCCAATTGGTAGTTTCCTATGGAGAAGAGCCGGCAAGAAACTCCATGGTTACTCTTTTAAAAATAATTGGCTTTTACAATACTTTCAAATTACAGTGTTGGTAGGCATGGGAGGACAATGTAGGCCTTTCAACAAGTAAGTACCAGGTACTTAACAAAAATAGAAGAAGTTCAATAAATCTACAGTCCAATAAGCCTACAACGTTCTCACATTCACAAAATAGAAAATGATCTATCTAAATTAAAATTCAAATAAAAATAAAAACCTATTTAAACCAATTGAAGTGATTGCTATTACAACTGTAACAAATTAAATAATTATAAACCTGTCCACAAAAGCCACTACTAGCACCTTGTATGTATGTTCTTTAAATTCATGTAGTAGATTCCTTATTTTTTATCATTTAACGGCGCTTTAGTGTGCTGTGCTACTTATTTCTTTTGTTTGCACGATAAAATACAATAATTATGAACAACTTTTACTAAAATCAATCTGCCTAGCCTTTTCCCAACTATGTTGGGATCGGCTTCCAGTCTAACCGGATGCAGCTGAATACCAGTATTTTACATGGAGCGACTGCCTATCTGACCTCCACAACCCAGTAACTGGGTAATACGATACCCCTTGGTTAGACTGGTTGTCAGACTTTCGTGCTTCTGACGACTCGTAACGACTGTCAAAGATCCACAAATGACAGCCGGGACCAACGGCTTAACGTGCTTTCCGAGGCACGGAGGAGTCTCGATATGTGAAAATGGTCACCCATCCACGGACCAACCCCGGCAAGCGTAGCTTAACCTGATGGATCGACCCGAGCGGCTGTTATTACTTAGCCACGAGTACCACAACTTTTACTATGGGAACAAATATGAATAGAATGATCGCATAACTCGTCAAAATGTACGGAAAAGCTGTTTTTTTTTCGCGTTTTCATGTTTGTTCCCATAGTTAAAGTTGTTCATAATGATGAGTACAATGACTCCTTAAGAGGTTGTTGGTGTTTTACCAATAACCCTGTATGGGGGCTGTTAATTTATTACGTCAGACGAGTCGACATGAGGACATCGAAACAAAATCGTGAAAACAAAAAGTTTCGCCAGTCAATTAAATTTGAGATGACCGAAGTTTTCAATGCTTATTACCATAAGCATGGGGTCAGTTTATCAGAGGTCAGAAGTCAGACTTAAGGATAAAGATATCAAATTGTCTTTGAAAATACCTACAGTAATTACTCTTCCTCAGATTGTTAGTAAATAAATAAATACCTAGTCTGATTATGCATACATATTACGTCGATACTCGATAAGTGTATCGCTGGGTCAAAATCATCCATAATTGGGTTCAAGATCTCATAACCTTGATTGAATTAAATTGAAGGTGACTAAGGTTCCTGCAGACAGGCAGACGTCACGGAAATTGCGCCTGTTTACATGAGCCTTTATGAACGCAGTACCTATTCCCGGACTCGGACCCGGAGACCCGGAGATAGGTAGAGGGCCTAGACAAGTGACAATCGCTTCGAAAGCGTTTCGTATTTCTACAACGACTTCCAACAAGATTGAAATAAGCTTTTCGTTAGCTTATGTCAGTCCTATACATTTTTGCCTTTTCCATCATTCGATATCGCTGATAGAATGTCACTTTGTCTAGGGCCACGCACCTACAAAGTTATGAAAATAACAAGAGTTTCAGAAAACGGTATCATGATGTTACATTGGAGAAAAACAAAATTGCAAAATGTTTAAGTAAGTATTTACAATTTAACAGCATCTATTAGAAAGGTATTGCATTTATCATGTATTTGGTTTGGTACAGCAGACAATCAAATTCAACAAATAATTAGCTGTCCTATAAAAAACTACTCCACCCAAATGTATGCGACGGCTGATATTTTTATCGCGATTACGAAGTCCGTCCAATGGAGAATGTTGTTCAATGTGATCGTTATTACCGCCGCTTCCTTTATAGCGTCAGGTGTCCACTGTGTCCACATGCGGCTCCTTTTTGCATCAGGGAAAAAATGCCCAAACTTGAAACCTAGCCTTTATGCCAAAGTTTATAGCTGAGATTTTCGTCTGGCGCCGGGTGTCCACATGAGGACACCTGACGCTTTACGGTTTTTGACGTCTGACGCTATAATAGTTATTTATGCAACTGTTATATAATAAAGATAATTAAGACCACACCTTTCTGATACAAGCTGCGAATTTACAACAGAGATGATGGTAAAGTGTCAAAATAGAGCTGACATACATTGTATTAGATTTGACAGGTTGTTGATATCTTACAAGCTGCGCCGCCATTACAACGCAACAAGATTCTTTTGGCGCGTGGCCAAAATCGGAACTAATGCCGCCATATTGTTTGTTCAATACATTTCCCAAAACAATCGCACAAATGTTTACCAACAGCGCCACCCTGTCAACTTCATTCGGGCGCCAAAAGATCCTTGTATACGTTCTACAACTTCTACATATCAGAAGGCGGTTGCCACGTAACAGCAGATATTTTCCTATTAATCTCCTGTAGAATTAGCCGGCATCTCGCTAGCTGTGGAGGTCGTAACTGTGGCGTCGGGTCCCGTGTCCTTTCGCCGCTACTGTTGCCCGGGGGGGGACGCTGTGCGCGGCGCAGGGCGCGGCGGCGGCGGGCGCGGGCTGGAGAAAGAGGGGTCGCATTGTAACAGGGGTCGGAGAGAGGAGAAAAATCTACTCGTTCATTCTACTCGCCAAATTTATTCGTAAGTCTGATTTTTTATTCAAACGAATGGGCTTGTTTCACTGTTTCCGGATACCAGATAAAAAGAAATGGACTTTGAATGAAATTATCTGCCAGATTGAGGCCACGTCCTATTCAGGGTGCGTTTCATCAAATAGTTCCTTTGCCGTAATGTTGGCTCCACTGTTATCGTTAAAAAACAGGCCTATTAGCGTGGTTGCGTAGTCGTATTGGTCCTACAACAGTGAAGCCAGCATTACGGCATAGGAACCATTTGATGAAACGCACTCTAAATGCGAATGTCGCGCGACTACGCGATCGCCTCCTCCACATAAATGTAACTTTTTGTTCAGAAAACAGTACAACGCCCTCTGTCGGCGCGATCATGCCGTCACCCTGTTGTCACTTTTTGAAAAGTGACGTATGGAGGCGACAATCGCGTAGAGTTTGGCCAACGAAAGTAGATTCTGAAAACACGCGGGGAATTTAAAAAAAACAAGACTGTTTATTCCTGTACATAGTGCGACAATATGTGTTGATACTTGAAATTTTATTTTGTTTAAATATCAATCTGCCTTGCCTTTTCGCAACTATGTTGGGGTCGGCTTCCAGTCAAACCGCATGCAGCTGAATACCAGTATTTTACAATAATTGATTGCCAAAATTTTATTATAATTTAAATGAAATTAAATTTCTAACTCCACGAGCTGGTGAAACAGACCCAAGTCTAAAAGTTTTTTTTTTCATCCTGTTTTTACAAAGGATCTAATGAATAGTCAATGAGCTTACGGCAGTCGCCCGAGGCGGACGAGCTTGCAGTCGCTCTGCCCATTCGGACAGTGTCTGCAATGTTGGGAGTAGTTGAGAATATTAGTCACACAAGTTAGTAACGTATCCATGCGAGGGTGGGAAGAACTGAGGACCTAGGCTATAGGGGAGAGGGATATATCGAGTGTAAAAAGACACTTAACGAAGCCGAAAGCCACTTGTTATTCCCGTTAATGTGATTTTTGCGCACTACCTAAACAATGATTTTTCATACCTAAAAGTCGTTTCCCAGCAATTATTTTTGTGCAATGTTAGATGTACAGAATGCGTCGTTGACGGCTATGTGATGGGTCTTTGTACACCCTGTAGACACGATTAATGATGCGATAGGAATCGAAGGAGGATGGATAGGTTTTGTGAAACATGAAAAATGGTTACTACTGGGATGACAGGTGAAGGCATGCTGCACGACGGAATTAGTAATTACTATGAGTACTTACTGATTCCATGGTCGTTGGTCATTCCATGGAATTAGTATGTACTCATAGTAATTACTAATTCTATGGTCTAATTCGTTGGAATCAGTAAGTACTAATACGTATGCCAAGCAAGGGTGTGAGGAACTGAGGATTTAGGGCTACATAGGAGAAGGATAAAGAAGCGATAGGTGTCGGATGATGATGATCCATCTCCGTACAGTTCAATAGGATTGCGACAGGCCGAGTTATATGGCTACGGGCGCGGGGCGGCGGCGGCGGGGAGCGGCGCGTTTCAATGCATTCTCCATTTGAAATAGGATTAGACATTTAAATAAACCTTTTTTACAATCCGTTCAACCGATTTTGACTTCTGTTGCGTTGGAGGTATGACAAATTGCAGCTGCAGTAGACAGTTGGTATTGTGTAATCTTTTTTGCTTTTAATGCCATCCTTATTCCTACGGTATAGAAGTCAAAATCGGTTGAACGGACTGTAACAAGGTTTGTTTATGTATTATCTTTTTTCAAATGGAGTATAGATTTCTATACAGGGTGTTAGGGTAAACACCGTTATCCTTGAAACCAGTAGTTTGGTGTCATTTATAGAATGTAAAATCAATGGAAAATTACAACATTTTTTTTCTTTTTTTTTAAACTACATTTTACCACAAAAGACGCAAGTTCGTTGCCCTATGCGCTAGGGCAACGAACTTGCGTCTCAACACGGGCGAGGGGTGCGGGACGTGACCTGACCGGCGACCCTTCCCTCAGTTAGTCAGCTGTTTCGCTAGCGAGCACGGTGTCGGACAGAAACTTTTTAAAATCTTTTAATGAAAATAACGTTTTTTTTTGTTGTGTCTCATGTCATTTGTTTTTATATTTAAGTCAACTACACTACCCATGGTTTGAGTGACAACGGTGTTTACCCTGACAACCTGTAGAACTAGCCTCGAAGGCGGCGCGGCGTGGGGACCGATGTATGAGGGATGCATGCGCACCAGTCTAGAGCACAGACTACTTAGAGATACTACGTATGTCTAGAGGCGCCCGCGCATCTACATTGACGTAGAGTTGTCCATTTAATTTTATTTTTTTTAACCACTGACATTTAACTTGACTAAGATCTCACAGAAGAATGCAACAACGTCCAAAATTCAACTCAATCAACTTCCAAAATTAAAGTAATTTTTCAGTTTTTAACTGTTTTTAAGGTTTTTTCTCGGAAGTCAGTTGTTTTTTTTTTTTTCTAAAGTTCAGTAAGAAAATGCTTTGCGCTAGAGTCGATGCGGCTGCTATGTGCGCTCAGCATTAATTTAATTTAAAGACTGATTAATAATTTTGTGTGGAATACATACAGTCATAAACTTACGCCTTCTTCCCAAGGGGGTAGGCAGAAACTACAGTGTGTGGAATGTTCTAGATTAATGTTTGTTCATGTGCCCGGATAGTAAGAACCACTTACGGCACTTACCGCTTTCATTCTTATCCTTTGGCTTGTTGTCTTCATCCATTGAACGCGACAGGGAGCGCTTCTTTGGTGACTGGATACAGAAATAAAACAGGGTTATTAGAAATCTTCATCTATACATTTGACAAATAAGGAGGAGCTTGTGGCTAAGTAATAACAGCCGCACAGTTCGATTTATCTGGTTAAGCTACACTTGCCGGGGTTGGTCTGTGGATTCACCCCATCTATGGACCAACCAACCAACCATCTTTACATATCGAGACTCCTCCGTGACTCGGAAAGCACGTTAAGCCATTGATACCGGCTGTCATTTGTAGATCTTTGATAGTCGTTACGGGTCGTCAGAAGCCCGAAAGTCTGACAAACAGGCTTACCAAGGGGTATTGTGTTACCCAGTAACTGGAATGTGGTTGTCAGATAGGCTCGAAACGCTGGTATTCAGCTGCATCCGGTTAAAATGGAAGCCAACCCCAACATAGTTGGGAAAATGCTAGGGAGATGACACAGTTTCAGATGTTTTTTTAATTTGAAAACTTCTTATATTGCACTCTTTTTGAACAGTGAATGAAAATAAACCGTCATAATCTGGTGGTTGACGACTAACGGTGCATCATGTACACATGTACTTGTAATTTTTCACTTCTATTGTGCGGTCAGTTGCACAAACCCTTGTTCATTGTATTATTTATGAAAGTGTGGTTAACATTTTTTTTTTGTGTTATATATAATTGTCTCTTTTATTTTATAATTTTAGTTACTGTAATTGGCTGTAACACAGCCATTGCAATTAAAAATATTAGAAACTACTCACCCTCCTCTTAATCTGTTTCTGATAATGCTGAGCATCATAAAACTGTGGCTGCGACCTCCGTACCCTGCCTGTACGTCTCTTAATATCCTCCACAGCGGGCAAGCAGTCCGCTCCACGACGGGCAGCAAAGAATGTATGCCCACATTTACAGGACTTGGAGGCAACTGCTACCTGTGAGTATTTCTTTGTTATAAGAAATAGATGGGAGATGAGTAATGAGTTTTGTGAAATGAGGTATTACCAGGGAATGATGGAATTAAAATATTGTTCCAAACTTACAATGAAAAAACATGCAAAATATTTTAAAGATTGGTGAAAATGTGAAATGAGTGAACGTGAAAGTTAGTCCTAATAATAAGCCGTTCTAACATAATGCCGTTACCTATCTGTATTTACGTAAAATCAATAAAAAAAACTCTTTGTGTAAATTTTTTGTTACTGACCTGAAGCTCGCATTTTGGGCAGCTTTTCGCGATCATTTTGTGTTTACCCATTTTCCTCATTTGTAAACGTTCACAGCCACATATTATCTAAGATTAATTAACTACTTTAATGTCTTTATTTAATTAAATTGACAAGAAACAAATGAAACCAATTTTTTGTTGTCTTTTTTTTCGTTTTCTTTCTTTGACATTGACACTAATGACAAGCTGAAGTTGACAGCATATTCTATTCTATTTTTTCCGGTGCCAATGTCGATTGTTTGTGACCGTCGCTATGGTAGCCCGCAAAATTCAAATTTTCTTACGTTTTTTGCAATTTGCAAGTCAGTGTCAGGTTTTAAAATATGATTCACGACCGTAGCAAATATGACTACAGAATTATAACTATAAGTTGTAGGAATACAACTCGGTATGATAGATTAATCCTCAAATGTAATGTCATTCATGAAATAGTCATTCAATAGGATTATATGAACTCAGAGAGTAGTATTGATGATTTTTATGATTATGATTCTAATAACTATTTGATATGACCGTGTATCATATTTAGATCAACATATAACCTGATACTGACCTGCAAATAGCAAAAAACGTAAGAAAATTTGAATTTCGCGGGCTACCCTGAAGCTTTCGCCTTATAAAATAATAAAAACTCAAATGTGGCGCGGCAGCACAGCTGTCCGTCTTCAAACCATAATTTTTGTGTTATTGTTTACTTTTGTGTCGTTCTTAAATGAAAACTAGATAAAATGTAGTACCTATGCATGCGACTTTGGATTGAGTTTAGATCAACACACAACGTAAAAAAGCGCTGCAATTTGCTAGAAATCTTTAAACTAAAAGGTTTTTTTTTTACGATTGACAGTTCAACACTAGATATTTCCCATTTTCCGGTTTCCGGCATTGTTTTTGTTTTCCCATAATGGCGACGAACTCTTTATTTGTAAACAATAAGACAATTTAAAGTTTGTTTCGTTACTAAAATGGAGTTAGCAAATAACGAACTTACTTATTATAAACCGCCACATCGATAAAACTAAATCTAAAGATGAAACCGGTGAAAAGGTAAGCACAAGACAATTATTATTATTATGAATAGGTACCTACATAACATCTTTGAAAAAAGAACAGTAAGTATTGTTTACGTAAACTTAAAAAAATAATACATTCCAATTTTAAAACGAATGAATGGCGAAACATTTTCTTCTTAGTCGTTTTTTCTGTTACAGAAAAATTAATTTACGTAAATATTAACTTATACGTTTATAAATATTGGATAACTCATAAAACTTGCATTTTATTTGATGAAGTATGCGACCTTAGCTACAGTATTTTTACAAACAATTTCCGACAATGTTGGATTCTTATCACAATTTAATTTAAATATAAACAACCATTATCAAGGTAACTTCACTCTTATTTTGCCCAAAATGTTAGGCAGGGGTGTACCTATAGTACCTACACCCATATTTCGCCAGATAAATTAAGTTCCATACAGGGGGGAACCTATTGCCTTCAATCAGGCACAAATCCATAATGATCTGCTACTGAGAAATTCCAGATGGGAAAATCCGAAAGTTTGCCCCAACTCGGGGACCCAGGACCTCATATTTAGCAGTAGCACTTGGGACCAGGCAGCTTATTTAAAATATTTAATTCATTTTTCAGAAAAGATAAGAAGGCCATCTTAGACGGGGAACGCAAACACGTCTGTGTCGCTTGCAATAAAGAGTCATTCCACTTCAATTGCCAACTCAGATATCACATTAGACGACATCATTTCAACTGTATTGGTCTCGCACCTTGTGCTGACACTCAAAATGTGAACGATGCATGGGTCGAAAAAGTGGAAAACACGGATACCTTAGTTGAAATCAAAAAAGTTAGCAGCAACAAGCTTTTAATACAAAAAGTTAAGGATGACACTATACAACCTACGAAGATGAGATGTGAAGTCATTGATGTACGGAAATACTACCCTGTGTGTTCCGGTAGTGACGGTGTAGTTGAGTGTAGAGTATGCCAGAAAAGTTTTGGAAGAAAGAAGTTGAGTAAACATTTTGCTGCGAAGCACGCACTGCTTGTGAAGAAACGTTGTGATGTATGTGATACACGGTTTAGACGTTTGTTTAATTGTGCGATTCATATTTGCCCCTGAGAGTAGTATTAAGTAAGTGGAACAAGATATTTAATTGTTATTTATACTATACGAGTATATCTTATTTATTACCTAGGGGGCTGATATTTTTAACGCCAGATAAATTTACACAAGAAAAAAAAATCAAATGTCAATTTTATTTCTCAGACTACAGAAATCTGCAGTTGGAAAAAGCAGCCCTAAATCAAAAGACTTACGGCCTGTTTCACCACTTCCTGAATGTGAATAATGTATTTTTAGTCCATGTGAAACAAGCCTTAAAATTAACATAAAAGCTCTTTACAAAGTTTATTATATTTTTTTCTCTAATTCACACAAAAAATAACTTCCGGTCTCCTTAATCAAGCCACCATGCATATTTATAAAAGGTAAAATAATTATGAGTTAAAAAATGTGTTTATGTAGTTTTCATGATTCAAAACTGGAATTGACAAACCATCTAAAAACCAGCTAAGTGTGAGTCGGACTCGTGCATGAAGGGTACCGTACCATTATCTATAAAAACGGCAAAAAAAACAAATTTGTTGTATGGGAAGCCCCCCCTTAAATATTTGTTTTATTTCAATTTAATTATTTATTTTTAAAGTGAATATGTAACTTAATATTCTGTGAATATTTCAAGCGTCTACCTGTTGTCGTTTTCAATATCCCGCAAAAACGAGCAAAAAAATCACGTTTGTTGTATGGGAGCCCCCTTAAATATTTATTTTATTCTGGTTTTTAGTATTTGTTGTTATAGCGGCAACAGATACAAATCATCTGTGAAAATTTCAACTGTCTTGCTATCACGGTTCATGAGATACAGCCTGGAGACAGACAGACAGCGGAGCCTTAGTAATAGGGTCCCGTTTCACCCTTTGGGTACGGAACCCTAAAAAGTTACAGACCTTTATACAAAGGGGTTTATTTATAAATGTTGCCTAAAGTTAAATGACGTTCAAACGTCAAACATGTATGGTTAAACAGTCGCCAATCATTACTTAACTAAGCAATGTTTATAAATAAACTCCAAAAAATACAAGGTGGTTCGATTCAGGCGTCGTATTTTTTGTGTTTTTGATACCAAAGTAATTATCTGAGATGTGGGTAGTTGCATGTATCTTATTCTAAGATTCGCCTTTAATACGTATAGGTTGCTTCCTCGCGTGGAAGAAAAGTTTCATTGTTAGATTATTTTTTAATACTCTTAGGGCGAATTTCACCAAACGAGTATAAGTCTTATCCTGGGAATAAATTTTGAATTTTTGACAGTTTTTCCATACAAAAACTGTCAGACGACATTTTTATTTCACGGATAAAAGATGACACGGACTTTGATGAAATCAGCCCTAACCGCGTTAATAATATACTCTTGATTGTTTATACTCTCCTTAAAATAAATCCTGGAGTAAAGTTACACCAGTAGAACTTCGGTTAAATCATACGTTTTTCGCTTTAGCTTATTATTTATTTTAATTATACTGTTTTTTTTTTAAACCCTATATTTCATTTGTTTTACATTTCTTAATTTTGTTATAACAATGTTATTCCACTTTTACAAAACTTGTACTAAGGTAGGACTCAGTCGAAGCGAAAACAGTCGCTTATTGTAAACATATTAATTCTCAAACGATATAGCGAGATCTTAATTAATTTTGCATAAGTACACACAGCTACACATCAAGCTACACATTTCCAGTATAAGCTGACCTCGCATTGTACGGAAATCCTATACAATGCGAGATCAGCATAAACTGGATATAGCTTGATGTGTAGCCGTGTGTACATATTCAATCTACACCTAATAATCTCACTGCTGTGACACGCCTCCTCTCTGTGAGAGCGAGCCGCAACTCACCAAGTAGACCCAGTGCGGGTTTGTGGCTGTCTCATGTCATATATCTTCGAATTTTTGGCCCAAGGACATACCGGTTTCCTTGTGATATTTTCCATCACTATTTTCAGAGAGAAAAATATCTGCTTAGTCTTAGCATTCCTTTTAATGTTACTCTAAAATGAAGTCGTTGATGCTCTCTCGGACGGATGGAAGTTTATTTATTTTCATTTTTATTACAAGCTTTATATTAGCTTGCTCTGTTCATATGTGTTTCCGGTTACTCCAATTATCATTCATTTTTCAAGCAATTTCTGGCATCCGATCGAGCTGAAACTTTGCATACTTGTATAACTACCGAGACATTTTGAGAAAATGATACCAAGGAGCTGGTCTGATGATGAAGCCGGAAGTTGGGCATAGGAACTCCTCAATCAAACAAGATAGCACCATCGTATTTGGACTCATTGGCTATGTATTAACAAATGCTTTGACACTAGGTGGTATTCAGGGTCTGATGATGGAGCCGGAAGGTGGCAATGGGAAAATCCTTTTTGGTTCATTAAAAGCTTGTTTTTAAAAAGACTTTTACGTATATTTTATTATTTTAACTAGAACTTATTTTAAAAGTTAGATATTTGCTGCGTCTCACTATGTGCCAAGACAAGACTGTGCAGATTGCAGCATTTATTAAGGGACTGAAGACTTTACAAGTAACATGGGAGAAGGGCAGGAAGGTGATGATAATGAATAAAATGAAACTGTTGATATTATTTATTTAAATTGTTGATTATTTGTTATTAATTGTATAAAATCAATTTCTTTCTAAATGAACAGACGGCTGTGCTGCTGGGGAGTTTGTTGCGCCACTTCTTCTTTCCAGCTAAAGCACTAGAAAGTGGTGAAGGGTGGGCGTTTTGGGGGACTGACTTATGTAATTTTGACGTTCGAAAAGTGCTGATTCTCAGCCTAGTATATGAATAAATTCATTTTGATTTTAAGTTATTTAAAATTCGAACCTAAAAGTTTCTCGTTCTCTTAAAACGTGCTCAAAAACAATGATATCAGTATTGTTAGGCTAAGCCTCGAATTATATGTGCAGTCGACCTCATAATTGCTTTCCTGTATTTTTATGTAACGAAGCGACGCGCGTTTTACTTGTGGTAAACAAGTGCACAAACACGCTGTTAATGTATGTGTAAGCGCAGGAGCTCTCTCTAAGTGTGTATGTGTTATGTGCTGATGCTACTTCGTCTTAACTTGTACTTGCGAGGTCGATTTGTATTTAGAACATAAAAAAAATATCACTCAAATATTAATTGACTAATAAACTATTTCCTATTTATCAATCAATTAATTCTTTTATTTATGATGCTAAGCTACCTAGTTGTAAGTAGGTAATAAGTAGCATAACTGTTGAAATGGAGCTGTATTTTTGTATATAACATGTAAGTATCAGGAAGGTGTGGTCAAAGGAGATCATTCATAGTCCGTGAATTTTTGGACTAAATGTGAAAGCCAAACAAAAAAACCAGCCAAGTGCGAGTCGTACTCGCGCACGATGGGTTCCGTACCACTATCTATGTATAAAAACGGCAAAAAAAACACGTTTGTTGTATGGGAGCCTCCCGTAAATATTTGTTTTATTTTAATTTAATTACTTATTTTTAAAGTGAATATGTAACTAAATATTCTGTGAATATTTAAAGCGTCTACCTGTTGTCGTTTTCAATATCGAGCAAAAAAATCACGTTCGTTGTACCTATGGGGGGAAACAAAAATAAAATAAATATTAAATATTTATTTTATTTTTGTTTTTAGTATTTGTTGCTAGATCGGCAACTGATATACATCATCTGTGAACATTTCAGCTGTTTAGCTATCTCGGTTCATGAGATACAGCCTGGTGACAGACGGACGGACAGACAGACAGCGGAGCCTTAGTAATAGGGTCCCGTTTTACCCTTTGGGTACGGAACCCTAAAAAAGAGCTATATTCCGGAAAATTACGGATTTCTCTTCATTTTTTATTACTACAAGCTATTGCTTTAAAATTAGATTACTGTTAATTATTTTAACTAAAATCGTATAACGGCTCAGGGAATTTCCCTACAGATTTGGTCCAATAGTGATAAGTGAAGAGAATAACATGTTCTAACGTAATATATCATTTTTTTGTTTGCCAGCACTTTCATTATTTAGCCCAAAATTAATGATCTTTTCAATACCTTCTCGACCCAAATGTATGGGTTTTTCGCAATGACTAGGTATAATTTTCGCGATTACGATTTTATCCCATGAATAAAAGTGTTCAGTTTCATGGTCTATAATATCAATCTACTTAACCTTTTCCCAAATGTGTTGGGGTCGGCTTCCATTCTAACCGGATGCAGCTGAATACTAGTATTTTACATGGAGCTACTGCCTATTTCACCTCCACAACTGGGTAATACGATACCCCTTGGTAAGACTGGTTGTCAGACTTTCGGGCTTCTGTCAACCGGTTACAACTGTCTAAGATCCACGAATGACAGCCGCAACCAACGGCTTAAGGGCAGGTATTCCCAATTTTACATCACTTTGATTTAATAATAAACAAAGAAATCGTGATTTTTTAAAGCAAAAAAAAAAACTTAATGAAGTTTACTTCATGTACTTTGACAATTTGTGGTTCGAAACACGATATCGAAAACTTCACTCGATCAAAAAAAAATCCGAAGAACAGCCAAATTCGATATTTTTTTAATGTTTTTCTGGTTTTTCTCGAAGCTTATAAAAGTTTTACTACTAAAAACCACATCTTAAAAAAAGATAATAACATAAAGAAAAATAATTTGTGGTTACATTTTGAAAAATAGCTTAATTCTTTTAATAATAAATTATTTATAACACAGCGGCTCGCGTTCGCCACTTCAGTCGCCCGCCAGGCCTTGTCGAGGTACGACCTATGTCCCTTTTTCCAGCGCGCGGCTATCACGTACAGTGTAACTAAAAGAAATCACTTATTTGTTTTTGTTAGTGAACAGAAGTGGGTACCTATGGGGAATAAAAATAAATACAAGAAAGTGGCCAGGTGTAAAGTGTGTACATATTATCAACCTATTATGTCTTTTGATTTTTCAATCCGCCCTACGGTCACCTAAGCTCGATTTATATACCTAATAGTTTCCTAAGTTTCCTATTTTGAATCAGTATAAACGAAGTAGGTAACTTTTTTGTAAGGTAAATTCACGCCACCAAATATTACGTAAGTTGAAAACATGGTTTTTTGTTTGTGTAGATATTTTGTTGTTTTTAGTGTCATTTGATAGGTTTAGGTCTAAAATGGATACGACAAAATAAATTGTGCAAATAGGGTAATCTGTTTAGACGTTATTAGGGATTATCGATAGTGCAAATTGACGAATGTAAAATTTTGACAAATACAATCATACACACTTTCGCATTTATAGTATTATTAGTAGGGACACAAAATACAGAGAGTACAGAAGGAAATCACATGTATGTAGGTACCTACTTCACTTTTCATATCTACGCTCGGCGGTCGCGCTAGGGTAACTTTGGCTTATGCACAAAAAACTATCGTGGTAGTGGCCATCGTATCCAGTTGTTTGATTCATTGTTGAGAATGAAACCGGAAGAAAGGAAATATGAACCAATAATATCTCTGTTCTATTCTACGGATATAGGTACCTACCTATCGATTTCCGAGTATAATCGCCGGCACGGACATTGAAGTCTCAAGGATGCATTGGGCGCACATGCGTGCAGAAGTAAAATAGACCCTATGTCTATCAGCATTCATACCATGCGCAAAGCAATCCCCACTTCGTCCTTGAGACTTCAATATCGGTGCCGGTAAGTATACAACGTATATTCAAAGTATTGTCTAATTCTAAACGATTTATGTAATCAATGTTTACAAACAATATCTATGAAGTGCAATATATTAGGTACACATTTTATTTTACCAAAACCTACATATTACATAGTAGAATCATAACAGTAGAATAACTTGATAATGTTTTACTTGAACATTTTTTTATTGTTGCAGTGCATCAAATCCACGATGCAAAGGAATGTATGCGTCCAAAAAAAACACAAATATAAAGAGTTTTTCTCGGTAATTTGAAAACATTGTAAAATTTATGGAAAACACCATACAGTCATTTTGTGTTTATAATTTAATTTTATTTCGTATTTAAATCATTTAAAAGTAATTTCATGTTGTTTTCTTACCCACTTTAAAAAACGGAGGAGGTTCTCAATTCGGTTGAGTGAAAATCACTTTAGAACAAAAAAAAATAACCGACATAAAAATATAAACACTACGAAGTGCAAAATAATAGTTTCGGTGTCTAAAAAGGAAAAATCGACTTTCGAAACTTATTTTGCACTTATATTTTTATGCCGGTTGTTTTTTTTTTATTAAAGTTACCACAACACACCACAACTAGCCACCACCACAACTGAAGCGCGTGTTGCTTCGTGAGATACACTTTATGAAACTAAAATGCCGAATAATTGAATAAAATGTATTTACAACCCATGAAATTAATTTTCGGCCTTTGCGATTACTACGTATATCGGTAAACAAGAATAATGGATCAAGTCGCGTATTTTATTATTTTTTAAAACAAATTAATAATAAAATAAGTTGACCTACTGCCTATACGACATGCTTACCTGTACTGTGACACTTCTCCACTCGGCGTTGGGTTCATGTAAGTTCACGCAGGCGACGTAAGCGCACGGCTCGCGTCGCGTAAAAGTGGTAGCGTTAAATGCCTACATTGCTTGGTCTACCTGGCCTTAACGTGCTTTCCGAGGCACGGAGGAGTCTCGGTATGTAAAGATGGTCACCCATTTACGGATCAACCGCGGGAAGCGTAACTTAACCTGATGGATCGACCCGTGCGGCTGTTACTACTTAGCCATGAGCTCTTTTTTTGCAGCAGTTTGATGTTCTGTACAACCCTTTAATTTGACCACGCCTTTCCGATACACGCATAAAGCCTGTTAGATAATATTGTATTTTTAGATTCTTGTTCGTATTTGTGTCTAAATTCTGAAGCTACCTTAGCATTTGCTACAGGTGTCCCTTTAAAGGGCATAGTATTACATACGTATAAATGTATCTTTGAATACCTATTGATAATACATATAGCCCTATTACTAAGACTCCGCTGTCCGTCCGTCTGTCTGTCTGTCCGTTTGTCACCAGGCTGTATCTCATGAACCGTGATAGTTAGACAGTTGAAATGTTCACAGATGATGTATTTCTGTTGCCGCTATAACAACACATACTAAAAAACAGAATTAAAAGAACATTTAAGGGGGCTCCCAGAGGAGCTCGTGGCTAAGTAATAACAGCCGCTCGGGTCGATACATCAGGTTAAGCTACGCTTGCCGGGGTTGGTCCGTGGATGGGTGACCATTTTCACATATCGAGACTCCTCCGTGCCTCGGAAAGCACGTTAAGCCGTTGGTCCCGGCTGTCATTTGTGGATCTTTGACAGTCGTTACGAGTCGTCAGAAGCACGAAAGTCTAACAACCAGTCTAACCAAGGGGTATCGTATTACCCAGTTACTGGGTTGTGGAGGTCAGATAGGCAGTCGCTCCATGTAAAATACTGGTACTCAGCTGCATCCGGTTAGACTGGAAGCCGACCCCAACATAGTTGGGAAAAGGCTAGGCAGATGATGATTTAAGGGGGCTCCCATACAACAGACGTGATTTTTTTGCCGTTTTTGTAGGTAATGGTACGGAACCCTTCGTGCGCGAGTCCGACTCGCACTTGGCCGGTATTTTTGTCTCGTTTGAGCTGGAACTATAATCCCCTACAGTATGTCCTTCGGTTTACCAGACTCACTAATTATCAGTACGTTTTAATTATTGTTAGATAGAAACTAAGTAATGAACGAGAATATGGACAAACAAGTCTGCCCCATCGAGATATAAGTACTAACGTACTAGAGAAGCTACGTCAAATAACTGAATTGTCCTATTCTTCGTATTGAATCTTTAGTTCGCTGCAGCGCTAAAATAATAACAATTCGTCTAAACCGTACCTAATTTACCACAGTGCTAGATTTGCTGCGGAAGTGTATTTATTCTCGGCAAAAAGGTCTTAAGCGCCATGTAAATCACGGCACTACGCGTTTTCTTCGACAAACTGCGGCGCGATCGCCGCAGTTGAACGAGACAAAGTAGGAATTTACGGTGTCTTCTCTAGTACGTTAGTACTTATATCTCGATGGTCTGCCCAAAAAAAAATTGCCTCGATTTTAAATGGGGACCTGCCGATCTTTTCTGTAAAAAGCTTACCGTAAAAACTTTGGTGAAGTAAGCTGTCATTAGTGTCAACTCTTAGTGACAGCTCCCTTCACCTATGTTTTTACAGAACAGACCGACTGATGTATTATATTGTGTAGTAACGCCCACACTGAGAGCAATATGCTCGAGCAGTTTATATTGATAAATTTATAACAAACTAAATTACAACTAAAATAGAGTTAAAGATAGCGTAACAGTTGCGTAGGTATACTTTTGACTGACTTGACATTTTCCCGCACAGTCAGCCCTTGCAGCAATGCAACAATTTTTAAACATAGCGTTAAAAAAATGTTGCGTTACTGCAAGCGCAACTCTCTATGTTCATCTATGTGTATTGAATGATTATTTCATGAAATCATAACATTTGGCACTTATATAATGGTACGCAGTTGTATTGCTGATTCTAATGTTTATAATTCTGTAAAGCCATATTTGTTACGGTCGCGAATCATTTTTTGATCAACCTGACACTGAACTGCAAATTGCAATTAACGTAAGAAAACTTGAATTTCGCGGGCTACCTTAGCGCATTCCCCTTCGAAAGCGTCAGGGCAGCCCGCGAAATTCAAATTCCAGTATCAGGTTGTATCTTGATTAAAATAATGATTCGCGACCGTAGCAATAATATGGCTTTATAGAATTAATCATAAGAATCAGCAATACAACTCCATAAGCTACCTTTTCTTTCAACTACATAGTAGTATTATCATTAATCACTACAAAACCGATCCCAAAGGACGTATTTTTTGCTTAGAACCAAAACAGTACAGTAGAGTTGTATGAAATTTCATTGTTGCACTGCAAAACAGTGCAACAATGAAATTTCAAACATACTGCACTGTTTTTAGGGTTCCATACCAAAAGGATAAAACGGGACCCTGTTACTAAGGCTCGTCTCTCCGGTTCTGTCTGAGTTAAGTTGACTTGAGTTGACCTGACTTGACCTGACTGATTAATACAAATGGATAAATACCGTTTAAAATTACCTGACTTGACCTGAAATGACCTGACTTGACCCGACTTGACCCGACTTGACCAGACTTGACCAGGCTTGACCAGACTTGACCTGACTTTAGTTGTTAGTTGAGTAAATTGGTAGTTGAAAGAAAAGTAGATTACGCACCTTGCTAAAGTGAGTAATTGATGCCCTCTTGTTAATTTAGTGCCCTCGCCTACGCTCGGGCACCAACATGACCCTCGTGCATCAATAACTCACTTTGCGCTCGATGCAGCAATCTACTATACCTGCTGGGCTGCCTTAGCGCATACGCCTTAGTATTAGTACTATTTTATTTTGAGGAAGAAATCCGAATTTGAAATTGTTAGTTACAATAAAATTGAATTAAGATTTATCAGTCGTAAGTTTTTGAGTAGGTAAGTATGATTTTGTAAATAATATACATGAACGTAATGATTAAAAAATAATTACAATTCTCTGTATAGTTTTATTTATAGCTTTTTCCTATTGGTAAGCGTACTGTACGAGTGGCACATAGGTATTTGTTTGTGTTTTTTTTGTGAAATGTATTATAAAAACAAGATATTGGCGTTAGTTCTAATTTTGGCCAAGCACCGAAATAAACTTGTACCTACTTACCTAGCTATAATAATAAACATTTGTGAAGTTGTTGCAGAAATTGTTTAAAAAATGCAGCACGGGGCGGGCCAAATTTTTTGCACGCAAGTGTATTTATATTGGTAGCCCACGCAATGGTAGCATTTACATGGAACGTTGTCAATTTTGGTATTCGTAAAGATAATGCTTTTTATTTTAGTAGTCCTATTACCAAATTTTGCTCACGCTGGATGATCCGCTGGCGGTCCTACAGTTATTTGGATATTCCTGGCACTTAGGAACACCCAAAGTAACTGTTTTACCTTACTTATGGTCCCATTGCCAATCAAACATACGAAAGACACTGTCTTGGTTTAAATTGAACACTCCAACTGTGTCTAATTTTTGTTTTGTGGTTCTCGATTTCTGTATAAAATCGACTAAAAATACATCTCTAGCAAAAACCGTACTCTGCTGTCAAAGTTTAATAAACAAAGCAGGGAACATCACTAAAAAACGTATTTCCATTTCGACGCTTTGTTTTGATTGCATTTTATGAAATAATTAATTAAAAATGACTGAAAACAAGAGCTTTAGTCTTAACAATATGAAGAATACGTGTCGGGCCTGCCTTCAGGCAGACGAAAACGTGTATCCAATGAGCACTATGGAAATAAAAGCTTATAAAAATCTTACCGAAAAGGTGCACTATAAGTTATTGTTTTAATAATCGTTGCGTTTATTCAATCGTGTTCTAGAGTATAAATGTTCTGTGATCGTGTGTAAATACTTACCTGTTTTGTTTGGACTTGCTTATAGGTTTCTGTGCTAAATCTTAACTAAAGCTCCGCATTGTTAGGTAATGGCTTGCTTGCCCGCATATTTAAAAAGGGACTTAAACATAACTGGCGAAGGCATACTATACATTACTGCCTACACCATTCGAGGTAGTCACGCGTGATACTACTACTATAATGCTAAAATTTAAAAACCTTGTCATTTGCCTGCCTTTTTTCTCTTTTCTTGTGGTTAGTCTCAGATCAACAAAAAAGGTTGTCCTTTTTTGTTGGTCTGAGTGGTTAGTAACTAACCTGGTCTCAGAGTTTTAAAGCCGCCCAAGGGCACCTGACTTGACTTCACATGCCGTTGAGAAATATCTCTTAAGCATGTCGGTTTCCTCACGAATATGCCTGTAATTACACCAGCAGCCATACCCTATTTCAAATTCTCACACAGGTTCGGAAGCAGAAATACGTACATCATCTGCCTAGCCTTTTCCCAACTATGCTAGGGTCGGCTTCCAGTCTAACCGGATGCAGCTGAATACCAGTATTTTACAAAGAGCAACTGCCTATATGTCCTCCACAACCCAGTACTGCATAGCACGATACCCCTTGGTCAGACTTTCAGGCTTCTGATGACCCATAACAAATGTCAAAGATCTACAAATGACAGCCAGGACCAATGGCTCAACGTGCTTTCCGAGGCACGGAGGGGTCTTGGTATGTAAAGATGGTCACCCTTCCACGGACCAAGCGCGGCAAGCGTAGCTTAACCTGATTGATCGACCCGTGCGGCTGTTATTACTTAGCGAAACAGAAATACGTAATCAAGTGAATTAATTCTGAAAAACAATTTTTCAGATGACCAGTGAGGATGAGATCATGAATCTCTGTTTACTGTGTAGATGGACATTAATGAAATGTATAAAATTCACACAACAATGTGTGAAAGCGAATGAAATATTTAATCAGAACATGGAAGGGGTATGTATTGGCTTTTAAATTTTTAGGGTTCAGAACCCAAAGGGTAAAACGGGACCCTTTTACTAAGGCTCCGTTGTCTGTCTGTCCGTCTGTCACCGGGCTGTATCTGATGACCCACAATAGTTAGAAAGTTGAAATTTTCACACATGATGTATTTCTGTTGCCGCTATAACAACAAATACTAAACAACAGAATTTTTAAGGTGGGCTCCCATTCAACAAACGTGATTCTTTTGCTCGTTTTTGCTCAATATTGATAATGGCAACAGGTAGACGGTTGAAATATTCACAGAATATTTAGTTATATATTCACTTTAAAAATAAATAATTAAATTAAAATAAAACAAATATTTAAGGGGGGCTCCCATATAACAGACATGATTTTTTTGCCATTTTTATAAATAATGGTATGGAACCCTTCGTGCGCGAGTCTAACTCACACTTGGCCGGTTTATTTTAACACTATATTAGTACACCAGTGACTATCATACTTATAAATAACTAGCTGCGCCCTGCAGTTTCACCCGTGTAAGTCTGGATCCCGTGGAAATATTAGGATAAAAGTATCCCATGTCCTTCTCCAGGTTAGATATAGAACGTCAAAGTTCCATCTTTGTCAGACGTTTTTTAAAGAAAGCAAGTTTTAAATGCTATAACTTAATTTTAAATACCCCCACAAACCCTGAACCGTTGCATGCACCCATAAACACAATGTTTTGCGTGCATTACGTTGCGCACTACCGTAAACAGCGATTTTTCACACCAAAAATAAAAGTCGTTTCCCAGTAATTATTTTTGTGCAATGTTACTTAATTTGATGTACAGAATGCGTAGTTGACGGCTATGTGATGGGTCTGTTTACACCCTGTATATTTAAAACGAAATATGTTCATTAAAGATAGAGATTAGATATCTTAAGAAATGAGCATTGCCTTAGTACGAAATTTTTCTGTTTCTTAGAAATGAGCATTGCCTTAGTACGAATTTTTCTGTATCTTAGAAATGAGCATTGCCTTAATACGAATTTTTCTGTTTCTTAGAAATGAGCATTGCCTTAGTACGAATTTTTCTGTTTCTTAGAAATGAGCATTGCCTTAGTACGAATTTTTCTGTATCTTAGAAATGAGCATTGCCTTAGTACGAATTTTTCTGTATCTTAGAAATGAGCATTGCCTTAGTACGAATTTTTCTGTATCTTAGAAATGAGCATTGCCTTAGTACGAATTTTTCTGTATCTTAGAAATGAGCATTGCCTTAGTACGAATTTTTCTGTTTCTTAGAAATGAGCATTGCCTTAGTACGAATTTTTCTGTATCTTAGAAATGAGCATTGCCTTAGTACGAATTTTTTCTGTATCTTAGAAATGAGCATTGCCTTAGTATGAATTTTTCTGTTTCTTAGAAATGAGCATTGCCTTAGTACGAATTTTTTCTGTATCTTAGAAATGAGCATTGCCTTAGTATGAATTTTTCTGTTTCTTAGAAATGAGCATTGTCTTAGTACGATTTTTTCTGTTTCTTCGAAATGAGCATTGCCTTTGTACGAATTTGTCTGTTCCTGTCTTCTTGTCTGTATAAATGTGTGTGCATTTATGGTTAAATAAATAAATTAACAAAAATACTTACTCAATAAAGCATTCTATTTACCTATATATTTTCAGGACACGAAATCAAGCCTCTTCCTTCAGCGAACCTCCTTGTATGGCTTAAAAAGACGTAGCCTCGAGGTTCATTACATGGGCCCAATAGACATGGCAGATTTAAATGGAGAAGAACGGGAAGAACTAACGCCTTTAGATGATGCTGTAGAAGATGATGATGATGAAATACCTTTAGTGATGCTGCAGGGGGATTGTAAGAGTAAACGGATAGAGTCTGATAGTTACCAGGTAAAATAATTTATTTATTTATTTATAGGAGAACCAACAGTTATCATAAATGGATAACAATTTTATAAGAAACATAGAGCCAATTACAGGTTCTCACGGGTAAAAACTAAAAAAGTAGTAGACATCTTAGGATCATTAGCAAGCACGATAGAAAAGATTATAATATACAAGGTGGAGACGACAATACAACAAAAAATGAAACTCCGTATATCTAATGACGTTCTCGGTCTACATACAAAAAATTAATCAAATATATTTGATTGTAATAATAATAATAATTGGATTTGGAATCGATCCATCATCACTGACAGGACTATTGTTGCCAATAAGCCTGATATAGTGGTGGTGGATCGAACAGAGCGTGTTAAGTACGGATCCCCAATGAATACCGCCGACGCCGCGGATCCCTACATGTTTACTCCAAGCGCCTCGAAACTGCAACGGTGCAACCTTTGCGCCACGAGCCGCCGACGCAGCATATTTCAATATTAGAATTAAGTATAGTTTATTACTTTTTATGTCATTCCTATTTCTTACATCGATTAGGTTTCATCAAATTATATTGTAATTTTTATATTTAAATAAATTAGTTATAAAATCATTTCGGTTTTTTTTCGATCCACCGTCTGTAGTATACGTAATTGGCGCAGTCGGTAGGATACTCGCGGGCCGGTTCGCGAATCGCGTTAGAATCATTCCCATCGATTACAACGATCGCGAGTCACCTGGGCGACTTTCAAGTCCCTCTTCGAGAATCCAGAATCTACGAGCTGCAGAGCCGCGTGGAGAATCCAGACTTCGATTCCTGAAGAAGAGCCAGAGATGAAACTTTTGTGAGTACACCAGAATCTTTCTCGTGTTGCTTCCTTTTTAATCCTAGTATCCTAGTTTTATGTCCAAGATTTTTCATCGCGAAAGATCATCCCCGCGGGAACCTGCATCACGACAGGCGCGCCGACATTTGGTAGATAATAGTAGAGAATTAGGTATAGAATCAGATTTAGATCTTAATAGTTTATTTGAACCAAAAATGCCTCACGATCCAGACGTAATTTTCAAGGCCTTACGCCTTGTGCCTGATTTTGACGGAAACCCCAATATACTTACGAGATTTATTAACATCTGTGACCGTATAGTGGCCCAATATGCAAGTGCAGACCCAGGCAGCGAACTAGCCAATCTGTGTCTTTTGAACGGCATTTTAAATAAGATCACAGGGCCCGCAGCAGCCACCATAAATTCGAATGGCATTCCTGAGACTTGGATAGGTATTAGATCCGCTCTTGTTAATAACTTCTCTGATCAAAGAGATGAAACAGCTTTATACAACGACCTCTCCTTGGCTTCACAGGGAAATAAGACACCCCAAGAGTTTTACGACCATTGCCAGACGTTATTCAGTACTATCATGACTTACGTGACTTTACACGAAAATCTGCAAACTACTATCGAAGCAAAACGGGTTCTGTATAAAAAAGTTACAATGCAAGCTTTCGTGCGTGGACTAAAAGAACCGTTAGGATCGCGTATTAGATGCATGTGTTAAAAGGATGTATAATTAACACTAATATAATATGTATAGTAAGTACCTATATATTATTCTACTAATTAGTAAGGTTTGAGTGTCAGAATGGTTACTAGTTATTTACTGTGTATGAAAGTATGTATCTATTATGGTGTGTAGGGAAAAGGTTTTATGAAGAAAAGCACAGAAAGACAAGACTAGGCATTTATTTCAATTAGGCTTGTCAGTTCATTATGGTAATGAGAAAACTAGGTAGTTGTCCGTTCCAAATCTAGGTCATCATGGAGAAGAAGGACAAGAAACTCCATGGCAGCTTGTTTTAAAGAATTGGATCAACACAAATATTACTTCAGCATAAATCATTGTTATCACATTAATCTCTTGGACTATTCTTCAAAGTTATAGCAACGTATGATTATAATGCTTTACGGAACATGAATATTCCCTAATTAATTAAAGTTAACACATAATGACAATAAGACATATTATAACACATACATAATAACATAGTATAGCTATAGCTATTAGCTATCAGCAATAATTAAGAAATATGTTCAATTAACTTACATCATAACTACTCCATCTTTCACCACAGTAGTACCAATCCCAAAAAGGGCCCCCGAGTTGGCGGGTACACCCCTTTTATACCGCCAATATTACTCAAGTCCATCTAACATTGCCGCCATTTTTGACCAATTGCCCATGGTCATAGATTATTGTTTAATAATCTCTTAACATATTTCATAATGAACAAATCTTAAATAGTGGAACCATTTTAAAACCTAATACAATAATTTAGCAATTTAGTATGTACTTATTTGTTATCGAAAAGTATAATCAGATATGTTATTGACATCAACTTAAAGTTAGGAGAATCGTTTGAAAACTACTTGTGACTTTGAATTACAATATAAAGTCCTAATTAACATTATAATATCATATTAATTATAGCTTAATCATTTATTGAAACTCTAAATTAATAAACATTTGTTTTGGTTATTCAAAAACCACCAATCATAACTTTCGTTCCGAAACTAGTCTTATAAGTCGCAATACTTTTATTGCGACTTGAAAGGCTTGACTTGACTATTAGCATAAATGATCTGTTTGTAAAATATTAATACAGGGAGTGATAATAACATAGGTATTTTAAATTAAAACTGGTTTCACAAACTATTAATTTACAATGAGAATGGAATGAATGAAGTTTTAAAACGGAACGTAACTATAAATCAATGCCATCTGTCATAATGACAGCTGACATTGTCTTTGATAATTACTAGTACTAGTAGACAAACAACAATCATTGTAGTATAAATATGAGCAATCTAACACGGCCATACTGACTGATACTTTGCTCTCAAAGTATTTACAATATCAGAGCATTTATGTGCAGTAAAATCTAATTATTAATACTTAACAAGTTATCTTTGTGAACCCTTGCATCCAATTCTCAGTATCATCTTTGTGACTACTAGAATCATAACAATCTATCTTCATTCTTAGCCTCATCGTATGTGAACACCAGAATCTTTAATAATTGTTGCCAGTTTCATCTTTGTGACAACTTGCAACCCATTCCCAGCCTCATCGTATGTGAGCACCAGAATCTTTAATAATTGTTACCAGTTTCATCTTTGTGACAACTTGCAACCCATTCTAGCCTCATCGTATGTGAGCACCAGAATCCATTCCTAGCCTCATCGTATGTGAGCACCAGAATCTAGAATCTGTGATACAATGTTTCATTTACCACATTTGAAACCAATTCTCAGTCTCATCTTAGGCTGAGTACTAGAATCTATCAACAGCATTACAAAGTTTCATCTATGCGAATACTTGCATTTAGTGGTTCAAATAATAATTAATACAAAAATCAAATTAAATGTGATAATACTTGAAACAATTATTAACCGATCTAAAATTATTAACCAATCTAACACGGTTATTAAAAAGAAGGAAAAAATCAATAAATCATGTTATGGCTAGTTACATCATTCATCAAAGAAAAAAATACCAAAAATGACAAAAGAACAAGTACTTACAATAAAGTTTTAATAATTAAGTACAAAAATGTATTCTAATCACTTTTTTTTTTTAAATAATTTTCAATAGTAACCTTCTGATCAACCCGCTTGCCTAACCATTTTCTTAGTTTTTCTTGTTATATCTTGTAAAGTTCCTTTTCCTTATAAGGCAAATCTATCATTTTCCAAGATCTTAACAGTCTCATAGGGCTCTCTTTTTTAGAACTTAATTTATCATGGCATATAACATGATCTCGGTTAACATAAAGTATTCCAATATTATAGTCTACAGTATCCTGTTTAGAGGAGTCAAAACCTTTCTTGAAACTTTCAGCAACTTGGTTAAGTCTGTGCATAGCCAAGTTTCGTTCTGAATGAACATCAATAATGTGTTCCACATTATCGGATTGGCAAAATCAATTAATTAAGTCTGTACACCATCATGGTATGTTTGCATTACAACCTATCAGTAATCGCAAGGGAGGATCAGCAGATTTTGTGAAATTTAGTGATAGTTGAACTTTCCATATACCTCTCGGCCAGTCTGACTTATTATTCTGTAGTGAGCATAATATTATAGTATTATAGGCAAGACATAAATTTACTTCTTTGCATACCAGTTTTGAGTTAGTGTGGGCAAAACAGAGGAGTGGAAAAGAGAAGGAAAAGCCCTTGCCCTGCAGTGGGACAACACAAGCTAAAAATAAGTAATTGACAGTAACTTAAATAGGAGTTATCATAAAGATGAATAAATGCCCATTCATTAAAACAAATACCTAATTTGGTTAGTATTGGAATTAGTGCTCCGATCTGTATCAATTAAGAACGGAGTTCCGAAAACACTGGACTACAGTATAGAGAAAATCCATAATTTATGATCTAAATTATGTTTTTGTCCTTTGAATAATGTCGAGAACGAAACTGTGTAATCAAATGACCATATGGGGAGGTGTGAGTATTTTTTATTATTTAATGCAAAGGTCTCTTTTTCAGACTTGAATGTGATTAACTTTTTGTTCATACTAAGCACTGAGCAACATAGAACAAAAACAAAAAAAAATCTGAAGTAAAGTGAACATCAAAGCTTAAATCCTGCTAAAAATCCTGCTTTGCCACATTCATTTAACAACAATTTTAGTCATATTCATCATTTCAACGATAATTATTAAATCAAAAAGAAAAATAATATTTAATTTACTTTCATTTACCAACTTTAAATTCTTGCTTTTATAATTAGATGAGGTTACCCTATGTTCAAAATTAAATTAATAAGCAACACAGCTTAATATCTGTAATGGCCATGATAATTATTAAGTACCTTTTATCCAAACTTGTATCATATTCTTTTATATTATTTAGACCAATTATTTTCAAGTATTTAACATTTATTATAAGTTATATTATAACACTAATTTTCATCTTTTATAAACCAAGCTTAACTTTCTAAAACCATTACACAAAAATCTTCCAATTTTATAATCTTCATTAAATATAGGTAGGTATTTCGTTTTAACTTTAAGAAGAACCTCTAAGGGGCCTTACCGAATTTTGCTGCTTCTTATTGCTAGAAAGGTTCTTGATATTCGTTTAACAGCTCGAGTTTCTGTAGACTTGATACTTGACCAACAGCTTGCAGCTCCGCATTTGTGATGCTCGACCAGTTACTTGCAGCTCCGCAGTTGTGATGCTACACCAGCAGCTTGCAGCTCCGCAGTTTTATGATGCTCGTAGGTACAGTCACTTGCTACTCCGCAGTCCCGATGTCAGCTGCGGCATGCGGCAGCGCGATGTCATCGTCTAGGTGCGAGTTAGGTTAGCACCCTGCAGACACCAACAGTTTCCAGAAGATTCTCGATAGCTCCAGCATTGTTCATGAAAATTGAAAAATAAAATTCATTAGAAATCCGTTATGTAAGCCAGAGCACTATCCCACTTCTGATGTTAAAAGGATGTATAATTAACACTAATATAATATGTATAGTAAGTACCTATATATTATTCTACTAATTAGTAAGGTTTGAGTGTCAGAATGGTTACTAGTTATTTACTGTGTATGAAAGTATGTATCTATTATGGTGTGTAGGGAAAAGGTTTTATGAAGAAAAGCACAGAAAGACAAGACTAGGCATTTATTTCAATTAGGCTTGTCAGTTCATTATGGTAATGAGAAAACTAGGTAGTTGTCCGTTCCAAATCTAGGTCATCATGGAGAAGAAGGACAAGAAACTCCATGGCAGCTTGTTTTAAAGAATTGGATCAACACAAATATTACTTCAGCATAAATCATTGTTATCACATTAATCTCTTGGACTATTCTTCAAAGTTATAGCAACGTATGATTATAATGCTTTACGGAACATGAATATTCCCTAATTAATTAAAGTTAACACATAATGACAATAAGACATATTATAACACATACATAATAACATAGTATAGCTATAGCTATTAGCTATCAGCAATAATTAAGAAATATGTTCAATTAACTTACATCATAACTACTCCATCTTTCACCACAGTAGTACCAATCCCAAAAAGGGCCCCCGAGTTGGCGGGTACACCCCTTTTATACCGCCAATATTACTCAAGTCCATCTAACATTGCCGCCATTTTTGACCAATTGCCCATGGTCATAGATTATTGTTTAATAATCTCTTAACATATTTCATAATGAACAAATCTTAAATAGTGGAACCATTTTAAAACCTAATACAATAATTTAGCAATTTAGTATGTACTTATTTGTTATCGAAAAGTATAATCAGATATGTTATTGACATCAACTTAAAGTTAGGAGAATCGTTTGAAAACTACTTGTGACTTTGAATTACAATATAAAGTCCTAATTAACATTATAATATCATATTAATTATAGCTTAATCATTTATTGAAACTCTAAATTAATAAACATTTGTTTTGGTTATTCAAAAACCACCAATCATAACTTTCGTTCCGAAACTAGTCTTATAAGTCGCAATACTTTTATTGCGACTTGAAAGGCTTGACTTGACTATTAGCATAAATGATCTGTTTGTAAAATATTAATACAGGGAGTGATAATAACATAGGTATTTTAAATTAAAACTGGTTTCACAAACTATTAATTTACAATGAGAATGGAATGAATGAAGTTTTAAAACGGAACGTAACTATAAATCAATGCCATCTGTCATAATGACAGCTGACATTGTCTTTGATAATTACTAGTACTAGTAGACAAACAACAATCATTGTAGTATAAATATGAGCAATCTAACACATGCGTCCGGAGACTATAGAAAAAGCCTTGGAATTTGTGCAAGAGGAGTTAAACATAATATACCTGCAACAACGTAACGGCACCCCAAATCCCCAAGCCGTTCAGAGCGCACCTAAACTTTTGTATAAACCTGCTGTACCGAATAATCCATTTAATATTCCGCGACACCCAGTACCTAACTGGCCTGCTCCTGTAGGACAGCGTGGTAATCAACCCCCCCCTCAGCCTTTTAAATTCAGCGTACCAGGCCAACCACAAAACCGAATGCCAACCCGTACTCAACAAGTGTTCCGTGCACTGCCACCGAATTACCATCCACAGAGCAATGTCTTTAGGTTTCAACCTAGAAATAATCCACCACAAAACTCGGGTCCGAAACCCATGAGCGGCGTTCAACACTTTGCACCGAAACCATTACCCTTGGTATCCGGGCATGACTGGCAACGAAACGGTAACCCACCACCAACTAACTATTTTAAAACGCGTGAGTTAAATATGACTGAACTTGCTCTGCCTGATAATACTTATTATTCTGCTGCTGACTGTTACTATGAGCCAGTATACGACTACTATACGGACGGTAATGACTTGTACGTTGTTTGTGACGCTGACTACAACACCGGTATGACTGACTGTAATATAGGTCCTGAAAACCAGGTATTATGTGAAATAGAGCCACAGCCAGGCCCTAGCGGATCAACTCAGACCCAGAACCAAAATTTTCAGACGGACAAGAAATCCAAAGAACAAACATAGACCTTAATTTACAGACCCAGAGACAGTTACCCTATATAGAAATTTCTTGCCCTCCTCTAAAATTTCTGATTGACACTGGCGCTAACCAGTCATTTATTAGCCCTGAAGCTGTACAAAAATTCTTTAATGACTATCCCTTGAACTATGACCCTTTTGAAGTTACAAATGTTCACGGTGTAAGTAGAAACGATTATTCCATTACATTACCATGTTTTAGCGAATTTAATGAGACAGACAGCATAAAATTATTTGTATACCGTTTTCACGACTACTTTGATGGACTAATAGGGTTAGACTTATTGTCCAAATGGGAGGCTAAAATAGATTTAAAAGATTTCCAATTAATAACGCGAACTGCCACAAATCAGATCAAAGTTTATAATTCACGTAATGTTAATTTATATGAGGATATTATTCCGGCTCATAGTTCTAAATTAATTAAAATACCAATAAATGCCGCGGATGGCGAAGTTTTAATAAGCGAACAGGTTATCTGTAACTGCGTTATACATGAGTGCCTCACCACTGTTGTTAACAGCCGTGGTTATGTAGAACTGGAAAATCCAACTTCCAACGACGTCATATTTTCGTTAGACCAACCAACACGTGCAGAACTATTCAATGCTAAGTGCACGCCAGTTACCCAATCGGATCGCGCAAGTGACGTACTATCGCGTTTGCGTACAGACCATCTTAATCCGGAAGAAAAAGCCAATCTCTTAGCATTATGCTCTCGCTATACTGACGTATTTTACATCGACGGAGAACCACTGACATTCACCAACAAAATTAAACATCGTATACGAACAACAGATGAAGTTCCCGTCTATACTAAGAGTTATCGGTACCCTTTTGTTCACCGGGAAGAAGTTAGGAACCAAATCACCAAGATGCTGGATCAAGGTATAATCAGACCCTCTGATTCCGCTTGGAGCTCACCCATATGGGTCGTGCCAAAGAAAATCGATGCTTCGGGAAAGCAAAAATGGCGTCTTGTAGTTGATTTCCGTAAACTTAACGAAAAGACAATAGATGACAAGTACCCCATACCAAATATTAGTGACGTCCTTGATAAATTAGGTAAGTGCCAATATTTTACGACCTTAGATTTGGCAAGTGGATTCTACCAAGTAGAAATGGACCCTCAAGACATTCAGAAAACCGCATTCAACGTGGAACACGGGCACTTTGAGTTCCTTCGAATGCCCATGGGACTTAAGAACTCACCGTCCACTTTCCAACGTGTTATGGACAATGTTCTAAGAGGCCTTCAGAATAACATCTGTCTCGTATATCTAGACGACATCATTATCTATAGTACCTCTCTTCAAGAGCACATGGATAATCTGGAAAAGGTCCTCCAAAGACTTAGAGACTCCAACTTTAAAATCCAGATGGATAAGTCTGAGTTCCTTAAACTTGAGACCGCTTATCTAGGACATGTAATTAGTAGAGATGGCATCAAGCCAAACCCTGACAAGATCTCAGCAATCCAGAAATACCCGATTCCAAAGACCCCCAAAGAAACCAAGCAATTTTTAGGACTGTTAGGTTATTACCGAAAATTTATTCCCGATTTTGCCCGAATTGCAAAACCTCTTACTCAATGCTTAAAAAAGAGTAGTAAAATCACTCTTAACCCCGAATACGTTCATGCCTTTGAAACCTGTAAGACCTTATTAACTAATGACCCTATTCTACAATACCCAGACTTCAAAAAAGAATTCAACCTCACAACAGATGCTTCCAACTTTGCTATCGGAGCCGTGTTATCACAAGGGCTTATAGGCTCTGATAAACCCGTATGCTACGCTTCTCGAACACTTAACGAAAGCGAGCTAAATTATAGTACCATCGAGAAAGAGTTGTTAGCCATAGTCTGGGCCACGAAATATTTCAGACCTTATCTCTTCGGTAGAAAATTTAAAGTACTGACTGACCACAAACCCTTACAATGGATGATGAGCTTGAAAGAGCCCAACTCACGACTGACTAGATGGAGACTCAGACTAAGCGAATATGACTTTACTGTAATGTATAAGAAGGGAAAATGCAACACAAATGCTGACGCCCTATCTCGCATAGAAATCCATAATGAGGAAACTGATGAGATTACATCATTAATAGAAAACATCAAAAGCCTCAGATCAATGATCAACAACCCAACGGAGGCTTCACCTCCAGCAGTAAATCCCTCGACTGATACTGAGACACTGACGGAAATTAACGACGACCTTAGATCAATGACAAATAACCCATCGGAGGCACCACCTCCACTGACAAACTCTTCGACTGACTCTGTCCATACTAGTAATGAACATCCTATACTAGAAATCCCCATCACAGATGAACCTATCAACAAATTCCACAGACAAATACACTTTACTATAGTAGGTGACATAAAACGCCGACCGACAGTAACTAAACCATTTGAAAATCATACCAGAATCGCAGTTCAACTTTCAGAATCTAACTTAGAGAACGATGTCATCAATGCCATAAAAGAATATGTGAATCCTAAAGTCAAAACAGCCATCCTGATTAACCCACCTTTAGCTATGTACACCATTATACCTATCATTCAAGAAAAATTTAGAAGCTCCTCACTAAATCTTGTATTAGCTAAAACAGAACTTGAGAACGTAAAAGAATACCTTAGACAACAAGACATTATCCGACACTATCACGACGGTAAGACGAACCACCGGGGAATAAACGAATGTCACTTAGCTTTATCTCGAAAGTATTACTGGCCAAAGATGAAGGATCAAATCACCAAGTTCATAAATGAATGTACCATCTGTGGTCAAGCCAAATATGACAGAAACCCAATTAGACCCCAATTTAACATTGTACCACCAGCTACCAAACCACTTGAAATCATTCACATGGACCTCTTTACAGTTCAGAACGAAAAGTACATAACCTTCATAGATGTCTTTACGAAATACGCTCAAGCGTATCATCTTCGAGACGGTACCGCCATAAGCATAATTCAAGCACTATTACGTTTTTCCACCCACCATGGACTGCCTATGACAATCGTCACCGATAATGGAACTGAGTTTACGAATCAACTCTTTTCTGAATTCGTACGCCTTCACAAAATTACCCACCATAAAATACTACCTCATAGCCCAAACGATAATGGCAACATTGAACGATTTCATCTGACCTTATTGGAGCACATTAGGATCCTAAAACTACAGAAAAAAGATGAACCAATAGTTAACCTTATGCCATACGCCATTATAGCGTACAACAGCTCCATCCACAGTTTTACGAAATGTAGACCGTTTGACCTATTAACCGGACATTTTGACCCTAGAGACCCTACAGACGTAGACTTGACTGAACACATCTTACAGCAGTACGCGCAGAATCATAGGCAACAGATGAAGCAAGTTTATGAGATTATCAACGAAACATCTCTTGCAAATCGTACCGCCCTAATTAATAACAGAAATAAAACCCGCGAACCCGAAGTAGAATATACCCCTCAGCAACAAGTTTTTGTTAAGAACCCCTTTGCCAGTCGACAAAAAGCTGCACCACGTTACACACAAGATACAGTACTCGCTGATCTACCTATACACATATATACTTCAAAGAAACGAGGCCCCATAGCCAAAGCCCGTTTGAAACGTGTACCCAAATCGAAACAATTATTACAGAATCCTGATGCTACTGACAATACATGCGACTCATCCACAGGAGATAAGACTTGAGACTCTAGCCGAATTTTACCATACCAACTAGGACCGACAAGACTAACCACCCATTACCACTCATTCATACAATACATACAGTTAACCGATATCGAAAATAAGATAAATTCAGTACAGATGCAACTAAAGACTTTTAAAACTAAACTTTCAAACGAGACTTACTATCTTTACGAATACCAGATTGACTATCTCACTAAGAAACTCAATAAAGTCTTGCAACAGGTAGAATCTCTGGAACCTGTAAGAGTCAAAAGAGGTCTTGTAGATAGCCTTGGGTCAGTAATAAAGAGTATTACTGGCAACTTAGATTACCTAGATGCCCTGAAATATGACGACGCCATTAAAACCTTACAAAATAATAGATCGATTAAAATCAATATATAACGAAGATCAAATCTTAAATCTAGAGTTACGAGAATATTATAATCTTATAAAACCAGGTTCCTACTTTATTGAGAAAAGAATAGTTATAATATATAGTTTCCCTATAGTCTCTAATGAACTTTACTATTTATACAAACTTTCTATAGTTCCTAATAAGAAGCAACTTTCCCTCATTCCTCCCTCTCCCTATATAGCAACAAACGAGAAATTATTCGTGTACATAGAGGCTGAATGCCCGAAGTACGGTAATATCCATCTCTGTGAAAAGAAGACAAGTCATTAGATCCGGACGAAGCCTGATTGCATTCAAGAGCTCATCATAAACCAAAATCTAGAAGATACCTGTCATTTCACCAAGATTTCACTCTCCAAACAAGCCGTAGAAAAACTGGATGACCAACACTACGTTATCTCACTGCCACAACCTACTAAAGTACAGCTAGCCTGCGGCAGAAAAGACTTCAATACTCTTCAAGGAAGTTATCTCGTCACCATACCCCTGAACTGCTATCTGGAAACACCAGAATTTACCATCATCAACGACAGCAACGAGATAAAGGGACATCCACTAACACTATCAAAAATCCCTTACAACGAAATTAACCATACATCAGATTCCACTCACATCATTGGTTTCAACTCAGTCAACCTGGAAGAACTTCACAGCATCCAGAACAAATTACTAATGGAAAGCCCTATCCAGATCGACAAAACTCAATCGGTTGTCTTATACCACACAACCATACCATTCTACATCATAGTACTTTGCGCAACCATGATCATCATTCTGGTAATAAGTCGCAGATACAAATGCTGGAATATCAGAGCTGATGCTGAAAAGAACCAACAGACCATTAAGACCCACACCTACGAAGACGTAATCAGAAAACGAGAAGAAGTTCCCGCAACATTTTCTCTTAATATGAGCAAATAGTTGCTATTCTACGGGTGGAGGTGTTAAGTACGGATCCCCAATGAATACCGCCGACGCCGCGGATCCCTACATGTTTACTCCAAGCGCCTCGAAACTGCAACGGTGCAACCTTTGCGCCACGAGCCGCCGACGCAGCATATTTCAATATTAGAATTAAGTATAGTTTATTACTTTTTATGTCATTCCTATTTCTTACATCGATTAGGTTTCATCAAATTATATTGTAATTTTTATATTTAAATAAATTAGTTATAAAATCATTTCGGTTTTTTTTCGATCCACCGTCTGTAGTATACGTAATTGGCGCAGTCGGTAGGATACTCGCGGGCCGGTTCGCGAATCGCGTTAGAATCATTCCCATCGATTACAACGATCGCGAGTCACCTGGGCGACTTTCAAGTCCCTCTTCGAGAATCCAGAATCTACGAGCTGCAGAGCCGCGTGGAGAATCCAGACTTCGATTCCTGAAGAAGAGCCAGAGATGAAACTTTTGTGAGTACACCAGAATCTTTCTCGTGTTGCTTCCTTTTTAATCCTAGTATCCTAGTTTTATGTCCAAGATTTTTCATCGCGAAAGATCATCCCCGCGGGAACCTGCATCACGACAGGCGCGCCGACATTTGGTAGATAATAGTAGAGAATTAGGTATAGAATCAGATTTAGATCTTAATAGTTTATTTGAACCAAAAATGCCTCACGATCCAGACGTAATTTTCAAGGCCTTACGCCTTGTGCCTGATTTTGACGGAAACCCCAATATACTTACGAGATTTATTAACATCTGTGACCGTATAGTGGCCCAATATGCAAGTGCAGACCCAGGCAGCGAACTAGCCAATCTGTGTCTTTTGAACGGCATTTTAAATAAGATCACAGGGCCCGCAGCAGCCACCATAAATTCGAATGGCATTCCTGAGACTTGGATAGGTATTAGATCCGCTCTTGTTAATAACTTCTCTGATCAAAGAGATGAAACAGCTTTATACAACGACCTCTCCTTGGCTTCACAGGGAAATAAGACACCCCAAGAGTTTTACGACCATTGCCAGACGTTATTCAGTACTATCATGACTTACGTGACTTTACACGAAAATCTGCAAACTACTATCGAAGCAAAACGGGTTCTGTATAAAAAAGTTACAATGCAAGCTTTCGTGCGTGGACTAAAAGAACCGTTAGGATCGCGTATTAGATGCATGCGTCCGGAGACTATAGAAAAAGCCTTGGAATTTGTGCAAGAGGAGTTAAACATAATATACCTGCAACAACGTAACGGCACCCCAAATCCCCAAGCCGTTCAGAGCGCACCTAAACTTTTGTATAAACCTGCTGTACCGAATAATCCATTTAATATTCCGCGACACCCAGTACCTAACTGGCCTGCTCCTGTAGGACAGCGTGGTAATCAACCCCCCCCTCAGCCTTTTAAATTCAGCGTACCAGGCCAACCACAAAACCGAATGCCAACCCGTACTCAACAAGTGTTCCGTGCACTGCCACCGAATTACCATCCACAGAGCAATGTCTTTAGGTTTCAACCTAGAAATAATCCACCACAAAACTCGGGTCCGAAACCCATGAGCGGCGTTCAACACTTTGCACCGAAACCATTACCCTTGGTATCCGGGCATGACTGGCAACGAAACGGTAACCCACCACCAACTAACTATTTTAAAACGCGTGAGTTAAATATGACTGAACTTGCTCTGCCTGATAATACTTATTATTCTGCTGCTGACTGTTACTATGAGCCAGTATACGACTACTATACGGACGGTAATGACTTGTACGTTGTTTGTGACGCTGACTACAACACCGGTATGACTGACTGTAATATAGGTCCTGAAAACCAGGTATTATGTGAAATAGAGCCACAGCCAGGCCCTAGCGGATCAACTCAGACCCAGAACCAAAATTTTCAGACGGACAAGAAATCCAAAGAACAAACATAGACCTTAATTTACAGACCCAGAGACAGTTACCCTATATAGAAATTTCTTGCCCTCCTCTAAAATTTCTGATTGACACTGGCGCTAACCAGTCATTTATTAGCCCTGAAGCTGTACAAAAATTCTTTAATGACTATCCCTTGAACTATGACCCTTTTGAAGTTACAAATGTTCACGGTGTAAGTAGAAACGATTATTCCATTACATTACCATGTTTTAGCGAATTTAATGAGACAGACAGCATAAAATTATTTGTATACCGTTTTCACGACTACTTTGATGGACTAATAGGGTTAGACTTATTGTCCAAATGGGAGGCTAAAATAGATTTAAAAGATTTCCAATTAATAACGCGAACTGCCACAAATCAGATCAAAGTTTATAATTCACGTAATGTTAATTTATATGAGGATATTATTCCGGCTCATAGTTCTAAATTAATTAAAATACCAATAAATGCCGCGGATGGCGAAGTTTTAATAAGCGAACAGGTTATCTGTAACTGCGTTATACATGAGTGCCTCACCACTGTTGTTAACAGCCGTGGTTATGTAGAACTGGAAAATCCAACTTCCAACGACGTCATATTTTCGTTAGACCAACCAACACGTGCAGAACTATTCAATGCTAAGTGCACGCCAGTTACCCAATCGGATCGCGCAAGTGACGTACTATCGCGTTTGCGTACAGACCATCTTAATCCGGAAGAAAAAGCCAATCTCTTAGCATTATGCTCTCGCTATACTGACGTATTTTACATCGACGGAGAACCACTGACATTCACCAACAAAATTAAACATCGTATACGAACAACAGATGAAGTTCCCGTCTATACTAAGAGTTATCGGTACCCTTTTGTTCACCGGGAAGAAGTTAGGAACCAAATCACCAAGATGCTGGATCAAGGTATAATCAGACCCTCTGATTCCGCTTGGAGCTCACCCATATGGGTCGTGCCAAAGAAAATCGATGCTTCGGGAAAGCAAAAATGGCGTCTTGTAGTTGATTTCCGTAAACTTAACGAAAAGACAATAGATGACAAGTACCCCATACCAAATATTAGTGACGTCCTTGATAAATTAGGTAAGTGCCAATATTTTACGACCTTAGATTTGGCAAGTGGATTCTACCAAGTAGAAATGGACCCTCAAGACATTCAGAAAACCGCATTCAACGTGGAACACGGGCACTTTGAGTTCCTTCGAATGCCCATGGGACTTAAGAACTCACCGTCCACTTTCCAACGTGTTATGGACAATGTTCTAAGAGGCCTTCAGAATAACATCTGTCTCGTATATCTAGACGACATCATTATCTATAGTACCTCTCTTCAAGAGCACATGGATAATCTGGAAAAGGTCCTCCAAAGACTTAGAGACTCCAACTTTAAAATCCAGATGGATAAGTCTGAGTTCCTTAAACTTGAGACCGCTTATCTAGGACATGTAATTAGTAGAGATGGCATCAAGCCAAACCCTGACAAGATCTCAGCAATCCAGAAATACCCGATTCCAAAGACCCCCAAAGAAACCAAGCAATTTTTAGGACTGTTAGGTTATTACCGAAAATTTATTCCCGATTTTGCCCGAATTGCAAAACCTCTTACTCAATGCTTAAAAAAGAGTAGTAAAATCACTCTTAACCCCGAATACGTTCATGCCTTTGAAACCTGTAAGACCTTATTAACTAATGACCCTATTCTACAATACCCAGACTTCAAAAAAGAATTCAACCTCACAACAGATGCTTCCAACTTTGCTATCGGAGCCGTGTTATCACAAGGGCTTATAGGCTCTGATAAACCCGTATGCTACGCTTCTCGAACACTTAACGAAAGCGAGCTAAATTATAGTACCATCGAGAAAGAGTTGTTAGCCATAGTCTGGGCCACGAAATATTTCAGACCTTATCTCTTCGGTAGAAAATTTAAAGTACTGACTGACCACAAACCCTTACAATGGATGATGAGCTTGAAAGAGCCCAACTCACGACTGACTAGATGGAGACTCAGACTAAGCGAATATGACTTTACTGTAATGTATAAGAAGGGAAAATGCAACACAAATGCTGACGCCCTATCTCGCATAGAAATCCATAATGAGGAAACTGATGAGATTACATCATTAATAGAAAACATCAAAAGCCTCAGATCAATGATCAACAACCCAACGGAGGCTTCACCTCCAGCAGTAAATCCCTCGACTGATACTGAGACACTGACGGAAATTAACGACGACCTTAGATCAATGACAAATAACCCATCGGAGGCACCACCTCCACTGACAAACTCTTCGACTGACTCTGTCCATACTAGTAATGAACATCCTATACTAGAAATCCCCATCACAGATGAACCTATCAACAAATTCCACAGACAAATACACTTTACTATAGTAGGTGACATAAAACGCCGACCGACAGTAACTAAACCATTTGAAAATCATACCAGAATCGCAGTTCAACTTTCAGAATCTAACTTAGAGAACGATGTCATCAATGCCATAAAAGAATATGTGAATCCTAAAGTCAAAACAGCCATCCTGATTAACCCACCTTTAGCTATGTACACCATTATACCTATCATTCAAGAAAAATTTAGAAGCTCCTCACTAAATCTTGTATTAGCTAAAACAGAACTTGAGAACGTAAAAGAATACCTTAGACAACAAGACATTATCCGACACTATCACGACGGTAAGACGAACCACCGGGGAATAAACGAATGTCACTTAGCTTTATCTCGAAAGTATTACTGGCCAAAGATGAAGGATCAAATCACCAAGTTCATAAATGAATGTACCATCTGTGGTCAAGCCAAATATGACAGAAACCCAATTAGACCCCAATTTAACATTGTACCACCAGCTACCAAACCACTTGAAATCATTCACATGGACCTCTTTACAGTTCAGAACGAAAAGTACATAACCTTCATAGATGTCTTTACGAAATACGCTCAAGCGTATCATCTTCGAGACGGTACCGCCATAAGCATAATTCAAGCACTATTACGTTTTTCCACCCACCATGGACTGCCTATGACAATCGTCACCGATAATGGAACTGAGTTTACGAATCAACTCTTTTCTGAATTCGTACGCCTTCACAAAATTACCCACCATAAAATACTACCTCATAGCCCAAACGATAATGGCAACATTGAACGATTTCATCTGACCTTATTGGAGCACATTAGGATCCTAAAACTACAGAAAAAAGATGAACCAATAGTTAACCTTATGCCATACGCCATTATAGCGTACAACAGCTCCATCCACAGTTTTACGAAATGTAGACCGTTTGACCTATTAACCGGACATTTTGACCCTAGAGACCCTACAGACGTAGACTTGACTGAACACATCTTACAGCAGTACGCGCAGAATCATAGGCAACAGATGAAGCAAGTTTATGAGATTATCAACGAAACATCTCTTGCAAATCGTACCGCCCTAATTAATAACAGAAATAAAACCCGCGAACCCGAAGTAGAATATACCCCTCAGCAACAAGTTTTTGTTAAGAACCCCTTTGCCAGTCGACAAAAAGCTGCACCACGTTACACACAAGATACAGTACTCGCTGATCTACCTATACACATATATACTTCAAAGAAACGAGGCCCCATAGCCAAAGCCCGTTTGAAACGTGTACCCAAATCGAAACAATTATTACAGAATCCTGATGCTACTGACAATACATGCGACTCATCCACAGGAGATAAGACTTGAGACTCTAGCCGAATTTTACCATACCAACTAGGACCGACAAGACTAACCACCCATTACCACTCATTCATACAATACATACAGTTAACCGATATCGAAAATAAGATAAATTCAGTACAGATGCAACTAAAGACTTTTAAAACTAAACTTTCAAACGAGACTTACTATCTTTACGAATACCAGATTGACTATCTCACTAAGAAACTCAATAAAGTCTTGCAACAGGTAGAATCTCTGGAACCTGTAAGAGTCAAAAGAGGTCTTGTAGATAGCCTTGGGTCAGTAATAAAGAGTATTACTGGCAACTTAGATTACCTAGATGCCCTGAAATATGACGACGCCATTAAAACCTTACAAAATAATAGATCGATTAAAATCAATATATAACGAAGATCAAATCTTAAATCTAGAGTTACGAGAATATTATAATCTTATAAAACCAGGTTCCTACTTTATTGAGAAAAGAATAGTTATAATATATAGTTTCCCTATAGTCTCTAATGAACTTTACTATTTATACAAACTTTCTATAGTTCCTAATAAGAAGCAACTTTCCCTCATTCCTCCCTCTCCCTATATAGCAACAAACGAGAAATTATTCGTGTACATAGAGGCTGAATGCCCGAAGTACGGTAATATCCATCTCTGTGAAAAGAAGACAAGTCATTAGATCCGGACGAAGCCTGATTGCATTCAAGAGCTCATCATAAACCAAAATCTAGAAGATACCTGTCATTTCACCAAGATTTCACTCTCCAAACAAGCCGTAGAAAAACTGGATGACCAACACTACGTTATCTCACTGCCACAACCTACTAAAGTACAGCTAGCCTGCGGCAGAAAAGACTTCAATACTCTTCAAGGAAGTTATCTCGTCACCATACCCCTGAACTGCTATCTGGAAACACCAGAATTTACCATCATCAACGACAGCAACGAGATAAAGGGACATCCACTAACACTATCAAAAATCCCTTACAACGAAATTAACCATACATCAGATTCCACTCACATCATTGGTTTCAACTCAGTCAACCTGGAAGAACTTCACAGCATCCAGAACAAATTACTAATGGAAAGCCCTATCCAGATCGACAAAACTCAATCGGTTGTCTTATACCACACAACCATACCATTCTACATCATAGTACTTTGCGCAACCATGATCATCATTCTGGTAATAAGTCGCAGATACAAATGCTGGAATATCAGAGCTGATGCTGAAAAGAACCAACAGACCATTAAGACCCACACCTACGAAGACGTAATCAGAAAACGAGAAGAAGTTCCCGCAACATTTTCTCTTAATATGAGCAAATAGTTGCTATTCTACGGGTGGAGGTGTTAAGTACGGATCCCCAATGAATACCGCCGACGCCGCGGATCCCTACATGTTTACTCCAAGCGCCTCGAAACTGCAACGGTGCAACCTTTGCGCCACGAGCCGCCGACGCAGCATATTTCAATATTAGAATTAAGTATAGTTTATTACTTTTTATGTAATTCCTATTTCTTACATCGATTAGGTTTCATCAAATTATATTGTAATTTTTATATTTAAATAAATTAGTTATAAAATCATTTCGGTTTTTTTTCGATCCACCGTCTGTAGTATACGTAATTAGCGGCGCGCAATGATCATTGACATAACAGTCCCGCATGACGGGAACCTCGTGAAGGCCGAGAAAGATAAACAAATCAAGTATCTTGACTTGGCTCACGAGGTTGTCGACATGTGGGATGTGGACTCTGCGATCATTGTGCCGATAGTCGTATCAGCCAATGGCTTAATTGCCAAGAGCCTCGACCAACACCTAAGGAGGCTCTCGTTGGGCAGCTGGATTAAGGGCTTGATTCAGAGAGCTGTACTCCTGGACACGGCTCGCATCGTTAGGAGGTTCCTCTCTCTGGAGCCCTGACCGCCGGTAGCTTGGACCCTGTTCCCGATACCGGTGGGCTACTATTTTTTATATTTTTAAATGTTTTATTTAATTTTTTATTCTAATATTTAAAAATATAATTTATAAGTATGAAAAATGAAATAAAGATAATAATAATTGGATTTCAGATTTATGTACTGTATTTTTGTACTAACTGTGTTGATTGTCTTAGTCTGTAGTCTGTCAACTGTACTTATTAAAATAAATAAAATAAATAAATAAATAAATATCCAATAGTTTAGTTACGATAGCTAGTCAAAGATCGGCAAACCCCATAGTCGGCCCATCACTACTATTTAGTTTGTTTGAAAAAATGACTTTTTTAATTTCGATAGGATTTATTTGATAGTTCCAAAATACTCTTATGCATTAGTATTGCCAGTGTTTTCATTTATTGTTGTATTGTCGTCTCCACATTGTATATACATATATGTATATATATATACAACGTGTAACAGAATAAGCGCAAGACCTGAAAGTAGTTTGCTCAGAATCGGCTTCTGAATCGATTTCCATCATTATTTATATGTGTTAATTTTTCATGAAAAAAATCTTTTCTTTAACTGAAATTAGAACCACCGCGTCTTACCAAGGTAATAAGATATTTTATTTAAGGAAATTTAAGCCTTATCTCAAAGGAATAAAGCCTATTCAAATGCATAAACAAATTTGTAATAGGCTCATAGCTATCCTATGTTTCATGTTTAGTCAGGAAGTCTATTTTGTAAAAAAAAACTAGGTGTCGTTTAATTAAATTAAATTACAGATATTATTTTAGTCTTATAATTTAATATTCTAATTGGGGTGTATGAGCTCTTGCGTTTATTCCGTTACAGGTTGTATATATATATACAGGGTGTTAGTGTAAACACCGTTATCCTTGAAACCAGTGGCTTGATTTTATTTATAGAACGTAAAATCAATGGAAAAATACAACTTTTATTTTTTAAAGAAAATCTACATTTTTCGACAAGAATATTTCACCCTACACGCAAGGGCAACGACCGGCCGCGGCCGGCGGTTCGCGGGGGCGGGCGGGGCGCGCGGGACGTCACATGACCGGCCGTCAGCTGTTTCGCAGCACTCTCGAACGCGTAGCCATGAGTATCGGGAATTCGGGACAGTGACGGATATTTACTTTCTAAAATCTTTTTATGAAAATAAGGTTTTTTTTTTGTTGTTACTGGGTCATTTATTTTTATATTTAAGTCAACTACCCATGGTTTGAGTGACAACGGTGTTTACCCTTGCATACTGTATATAAATGTCAGATACAATAAGCACTAAGCAGTTTAAAAAAAGTCAGCGTTCATCCGATTGCGTGCAAAATGGGGTTTGGTGGTAAATGGGTCAAATGACAACTCCTTACAAAGAATATGAAAATCCTTACTCGCTCGCTTCATGCATGAGTTTTGCCTGTAGTTAGAAGAGGAAAATAGAATGGAGATAGGTGGATTAAATCTAACTGATCTCTGAGGGATATTGAAACGCAGTTTATTCAGGAGGTTAGGACAGTCAATCTCATTAGATTAGGCTTGCAGAAAAAATATCGATATTTTTTGTTCGATATATCGATATTTTCCGGCGATATATCGATGTATCGATATTTCGATATATCGATATTTTCCGGCGATATATCGATATAAAATATCAAGTATCGAAAATGTATCAAAAACGATATAAATTTTCAATAGCAACACCGTTGTCGCCGCTGACTAAAACCGCTGGAATTCAGAGCTGTAAAAATTATTAGTACTTTTTTTCCTAGTTTGGTATTTAAATGATTATAAAACTTGAACTATATAAAAAAAAAATATTTTTGAAAATTCCACCGATATATCGATTTTTTTTTTTCGATATATCGAATTCGATGTCGATATTTTTTTAAAATATCGATACGATATATATCGGTACTTTTTTACACTTCTTGCATCCCTACATTAGATATAATTTTGAGAAGAAAAGTGCAATCTGCTCGTCGACGACGGTTTATAAGTGGTACTGGTAGTTTTTAACCAACTTCTTCAAAGAGGCTCTCAATTCGTCTGTATGTTTCTTTTTTGTGTTTATGTTACGTGATTACTCCGCCAATAGGGAATATGCATGTATTTTTTTTAATATTTTTATTCGATAGTTTACATCGTCAAATAATAGTAAAAACAAAATTCGACGGCAAAAAAGCAATTTAAAGTAGTTAAAAAAATGTTTAAAAATATCCAACCGATCCGGGCTATTTAAACGCCCTCCATTTGGCGCGCTTGCTGTGGTGACGTCACAGTATGTGAAAACAGACAAGCAACTGTCAAGTCAACGTCAAACACTCCTTTTTCTATGAGCGTTTGACATTGACTTGACACTTGTTGATTGACTTGACATTGACATTTTGATTGTTATCCCGGATCGTTACGTCACATCCGCTCTTAGCCTTTTCAAGTATTTGAATTACCCACAGTTTTTTGGGCCTTTTTAAAAATTAATTTCTCGCTCAAAAAGAAATTTTATTCAAAAATATTGATGGAGGCATAATTCTGAAGTAACATAGTTTATAAAAAAAAATATTTGACCCATATTTGAATCACATGCATATTCCCTATTATGAGTCGATTTTTGTTTGGTAGGTCATGCTTTAGAGGTATATATTTTTTTTTAACTTTGCTTGCGTAGTTTTTGAGTTAGCTTCAATATTACGTATTTTTCCCATTTATTTATAATTATCTAGACGTTGTTTTAAGTGACTCCGTCATTGTTTATGTAAATAACAGGTGGTATTCGAATTTGTGTGGGGTAGGTACTACCACAACTAAAAAGTTAAAAATAAAAAGTTTTTAACAAAAAAAAAATATTTTTAATTCTTGGTTGGACACAAAAACTTTTACAAAAAAAAACTACGCAAGCAAAGTTAATAAAATTTATATGGGATAACATCCGAAGATAGACCCACAAAAAAAAAAAATCATCAAAATCAATTCATAATTGGCGGAGTAACCGCGTGCATAACATACAAATTATACAAATTAAAAAAAAGACAAACGACTTAAAAAAAAAACACTAAAATGTGAAAAATTACTTTAATTTCGGAAGTCGGTGGCTTTTCAATTTTTGCCACCGACTTCCGAAATTAAAGTTATTTTTCACATTTTAGTGTTTCTTTTGGAAGTCGGTTGTTTTTTTTTGTAAAAAGTTTTTATTCACTTTTTAGTTGTGTTACCTACCCAAATTCAAATACCACTACCTGCAATGTAAATAACAGTGATGGAGTCACATAGAACATCGTCTAGATATATTAAGTGGAAGAAAACTTTACTAATTTAGTTTTTCGAAAATATTCCCAGGCAAAACTGGAATTAGAAATCAAAGAAGAACCAGACATAAAGGAAGAGTTCAAAGAAGACTTCTGTCCTAAAGCGAGAAGTAAGAAGAAGAAGAAAGAAGTAAAAGAAGGCTTTTCTTCTCGAATGGTGCAGGAGACTGATGAATATGTTGTTATAAAACTTACTAAGAAACAGGTAAGAACGAACAAATACAGGGTGTAAGGGACAGCCCTTCGCAGACTCAATCAATCTGCCTAGCCTTTTCCCAACTACATTGGGGTCGGCTTCCAGTCTAACCGGATGTAGCTGAATACCAGTATTTTACATGGAGCGACTGCCTATCTGACCTCCACAACCCAGTAACTGGGTAATACGATACCTCTTGGTAAGCCCAGCCCTTCACAGACTGATGGGATGAATTCAGCATATCATACTAAGACGACCGGTACATGAAATTATTTCAGGAACGTTATGGGAATACAATACGCGCAATGTATCGTTACCGTGGCCAAATCCGCGTAGCCGCACTCCCCCGGCGGCGGGGCGCGCTCGAGTATTTTAACATCCATTGCTAATTTTTTATTTCAGATTTTTTATTTACATAAATGGAGTGCTGCGTACAGATAATTTAATTTTACATTGAAATAAAGGAATAGTAACTGAAAAAACGATGAAAAAAAAAGAAAACTTTTCTGAGAAAATTGCCAGTGGAATATGATTCAAAATAAGGAGCTGAATGCCCCCTGTTAATTTGCGGCGCGCTGTCCCTTACACCCTGTATACAACATGTTTAAAAATTATTATTATCATACAAAGTATTACTATGCACTGTGGCAGGAAAAAAAATTAATATATTGATCAAAATCTAAATCTAGAGAGAGAAACCGAAAAAAAACAACTGTTCCCTACATTTATGTTCGCATAACTCGTCAAAATGTATGGAAAGGCAGATTTTTTTTTTGTTGGTCCTTTAGTAATTGTTGTTCATAAAGATGAGTACGATGACTCCTTGAGATTTCGTGGATGAATACACCTTATACAAGGTGTTAGGGTAAACACCGTTATCCTTGCAACCAGTGGTTTGGTTTCATTTATAGAACGTAAAATCAATGGAAAATTACAACTTTTTTTTTCTTTTTTTTTAATCAATATTTTACCACAAGAGACGCAAGTTCGTTGCCCTATGCGCTAGGGCAATGAACTTGCGTCTCAACACGGGCGGGGGGTGCGGGATGTGACCTGACCGGCCGCGAGCGCGAGCCCTCCCTCAGTCAGTCAGCTGTTTCGCTAGAGAGCACGGTGTCGGATAGAAACTTTTTAAAGTCTTTTAATGAAAATGACGTTTTTTTTTTGTTGTGTGATTTATTTTTATATTTAGGTCAACTACCCATGGTTTGAATGACAAGAGTGTTTACCCTTACAGCCTGTATATGGCGTGAAAAGGTGGCACACAGACAGAGTTACTTTCGCATTTATAATATTAGTATGGACTAGCTTCCGCCCGCGGCTTCGCCCGCGTGGTATGTCGATAAAAAGTAGCCTGTGTCCTTTCTTGAACACTTTAAATTCATATATCTGTTGATATTTTGAAGCGATCGCGATGAAACATAAACTTAATAAAACATCGAGTTACACACGGTTAACGGTTAACCATATTGATTTCGTACTTTTTAAGTGATACTGGAACAATCAAACAACAGAACATACAAAAGACAAAAATTCCAAAAATGGTAGAAATGGTATCTGTCGGTTATTCTTGGACACTCCACCTACTTATTTTTTTTTACGCCTCGTCTACAGATGTATTATAATATGTATGGATATGAATTACGTTACAGGTGTTAGCAGAGCTGGCAGAGAGGGCCAAAGTGGACTCCTACATAAGATCTCCGTACAAATGTGAGAAGTGTGTTAAAGGGTTCAATTTCGAAGAGGTGCTTACCGCTCACATGGTGAAACATACTAGGGTGAGTATTATAAAACACTAGGGGCCTTACCACAAAAACATAGACTCTTGTTAAGAGCCCCTATCAATTTCGCGGTCTAAAAACAGAAAATTCAAGTTTTTTCGGAGCCAATGTCTCAATATACTTAAGATACCTGTTTTGTTTTTAAATGCAAAATTATTCATCACCTATTAAACTAGTAAGTTGTCGAATAAAATTAAAACTAACTACTCAATATAAATTACGAAAAATAAAAATCTAACACACGTTTTTACGTAAGCGTGAAACACCTGGTTTTTCAATTGCTTTCATAGCTTACTGGTAGCAAATATCAATCTGAGAAAAATCCTAAATACTGGGCATATAGTATATAAGTAAGGCGTCAGATCATTTTTCCTAAGTTTATTGAATTAGTACTTGAAAAAAAATGTGATCCACGCTGAAAAAACGCAATAATACCATGTGCAAAATCGTCGTCTACGCGTAAGAATTTGTTACATATTAACATTTAGTCTTAAATATTTTAAAATTTGAGTTATTTATCTACCAAATTCAGTTTTTATATTTTATTTTTGACTACTAATTTAATTATAATAAAAGATCTAAATAATGCCTTATAAACCGATGCGCTCGCTCGACGCAATCAGTCGCGCCCGAGGGCTTCTCGACGTCGGACCTGTGTCGCCTGTGACGTTCGCCGCTGCCGCCGCTCCCGACGTAATTCGCGGAATCGGGGGTACTTTTGTACTAGAGCTAACCAGTGTTGAGACTGTGAGTACCTATATAATGTATGGTGTCACACTTTGTGATTTGCTAATGATATTTATACATATTAATGTTTTGTATTAGACTTACAGTAAAATTGTGTTTAATTTTTAGAAAATGGGTCGAGTAAGTGAACTATATTATCACGGAAGAATGAAAGCTAATAAAAAGAAAAAAGTTGAAAGAACACGGAAGGCACGTGCAGTTCTTAGGTAAATAATAATTTTACAAAATATTGGTTACATCATTCATGTTTAAATTATACATGTGAGAACAATGTAGAAAGCACATTAAAATCGTCCGTAATAAAAAGATTAAAAAACAATGAAAAAATTAAAATAATCCATGGCAGTCAAGAGATGACCAGTTACAACTGACGGCGCCCGTTCACGAACATGACGCATGGATCAGCACCATTCAGCTCAACCATTCTGAAGGGAGCTAAATGATCCAACACACGCGCCACCATCAGCGAGACATCTGAGTGAGCATGACATACTCACAGCCACCAGGGCACATTCAAGTCAATGAAAGAAATAATATACGGTAAATGGTAGCTCTATAGTACAGTCATGGACTTTAATTGATGAGCCACCTTCAAACTTTTCAATTTTGCTGTTTCATACATTCACGAGATTACACGATTAAACACGAACTCAAATCGCACGCTTGTAAACAAGATGACAAATAAATTACTTTTAATCGCCGCCACCGTTGAAACCTGTAATGAAAAACATAATTATAGGAAAATAAATATAGAAATGATATTAGATAAAGGTGAGCTTAAAACAAATAATGTTCTGTTTGAGTATTTGCTATCTTCGTTATCCTCCATGTCCCGCTCGTTTTTCGACGTGTATACAAATAAATTTAGTAGCTTTAAAATACAACAAGTTGGCTCGCACAGGAGTCTCAAAGCACACCGTTATCTAATTAATCTAGATAATAAAGGAGTACAATAACACGTGTAATTAGTTTCAGACTTACCTTATATACGCTGGTCACACTTTATAGTTTGCTTTTACTTCAGTGAATGCCATACTAGGTAACCATATTTTTAATAGGGTACCTAAACATAGCACGTCATAATCACAAAATAAAATCCATCCAGTATTACGGAACCTAGTAAGTAAAAACTCCTAATAATAGCGGTTACGGACCAAGATTATTAGTTCGCGCTGCACCGTGCGCACAGCGCACACTACGACTGTCAGCGATACGTCGACCGCACACAGACACACTGCGCTCCGATAGTTACCTAAACTCGTAGCGCGCAGAAATTGATAGGGACTCTTAATGTCAGTGTATAACTAATGTCAGTTTTATGTCAAACTCAATACAGAAATGTCATGTTTATAAGGTGTTTAGGCTAAACAACTGATATACATGGTTTTGTGGTAACGAGGTAGCTGTTGCTTGCGACTTCGTCTGCGATCAAGAATGCAAAGTATCCCATGTCCTTCTCCAGGTCAAGGTCTACCTCTGTGCCAAATTTCATTATAATCTGTTCAGGCGTTTTAGCGTGAAATAGTAACAAACAAACAAACTAATAACTATAATATTACTAGCTTCCGACCGCGGCTTCGTGGACATACCACGCGTCGAAGCCACGGTCGGAAGCTAGTAATATTATAGTCGATAAAAAGTAAAAAAAATCACCTGTTCCCTACATTTATGTTCGCATAGCTCGTCAAAATGTAGGGAACAGCTGATTGTTTTTCGCGATTTCAGGGTTGGTGCCATAGTCAAAGTTGTTCATAATGATGAGTACAATGACCCCTTAAGAGGATGGCCTTGAATTAAATTTCACTCTGTATTAAATTAATTCTTGTGAGGAGCTCGTGGCTAAGTAATAACAGCCGCACGGGTCGATCCATCAAGTCAAGCTACGCTTACCGCAGTTGGTCCATGTATGGGTGACCATCTTTACATACCGAGTCTCCTCCGTGCCTCGGAAAGCACGTTAAGCCGTTGGTCCCGGCTGTCATTTATGGATCTTTGACAGTCGTTACGGGTCGTCAGAAGCCCGAATGTCTGACAACCAGTCTTGCCAAGGGGTATCATATTACCCAGTAACTGGGTTGTGGAGGTCAGACAGGCAGTCGCATCATGTAAAATACTGGTGCTACTATTCAGCTGCATCCGGTTAGACTGGAAGCCGACCCCAATTTAGTTGGGAAAAGGCAGGGAGATGATGATGATAAAATGAATTCTTGTCATATTTCAGGAGCACGGAACTTATGAATGTGACATGTGCACACAGTTCTGTCCCAGTCCGGTATCTTTGAGAGGACACATCAAATCACATACAACGAGGTAAGTCCTCCGCCACATGCGAAGTACGCATCATCATGACGTCATGCAAAATCCTGCATCGCGCAAGCAAGGTTTACCGCGCGACGAGTACACAGCGTGTAAGGGTAAACACCGTTGTCACTCAAACCATGGGTAATTGACTTAAATATAGAAATAAATGACCCAGTAACAACAAAAAAAAAACAAAAACCTTTTCATTAAAAATTTCTATCCGACACCGTCCGCAAATTCATGGATACGCGACCGAGAGACGTAGTAGGTAATAACTGTGACGGTCGCCGCCCGTCTTCTACCTACACAACACATGAATAAATACACAATACAGCTGACTGACTGAGGGAGGGGTCGCGCTCGCGCCCCCCGCCCGTGTTGACACGCAGGTTCGTTGCCCTTGCGTATAGGGTGAAATATTCTTGTGGTGAAATGTAGATTTTCTTTTTTTTTAAGTTGTTTTTTTCCATTGGTTTTACGTTCTATAAATGAAACCAAACCACTGGTTTCAAGGATAACGGTGTTTACCCTAACACCTTGTATATTCAATGTCCCGACATCAATCGTCGGGCAGTTACAACACCCGTCTGGTAGGAGGATCCACCCTTTTCTATGGTGGATGAGTGAACTTTACACCCTGTTCCTCATATTATTATCTCTATATCCTTGTGTTAGTGTTCGGCGCAACATGTCGATCATCTTCCAAACATCTCTATCAGCCGACATCTCATCTCACATTTGCAGTTGCAAAAACGTGTTTTTCAACTACAATTTTAAGTTTGTTCTTGGCATAAATTAATGCCAACTATGAAATTAAATGATGAAGGATGAATTTGTCCCAATAACAGATATAAAAAAAAAACAAGTAATAAAAACTAAAACCCAACTACGACTTAAAAGGTATAAACAAGACACCACAGACAGACAAATTAAAAATCCGGAGTCACACGTGTTAGGGCATAAATAGAACTGATTACGTGTGTCTTGTTTATACCTTTTCAGTCGTAGTTGGGTTTTAGTTTTTATTACTTATTTTTTTTTTATTATTTTGGGGTTATAATATATATATTTTTGAAATGTGCTCATTAAGCCCTTTCATTTGATACCCAACATGGTACGATTAAACAATATTTTTTTTTTAGTTCCTGACTTTATTGCCTCTAGAGGGCGCCATTTTTAATTTAATGTGACGTCACATAGCCTATAACCAGCGGACAATCAAGACGCTTCTAACGATACCTTATTTGTCAAATTGTGATGAGTGGTTTAGAAGATACAAGGGAACAGATGAACATACATACATACATACCGGTCAAAATCATAACCCTCCTTTTTCTTCGCCTTAGTCGGGTAATTATTTTAAATGTTTATTCATTTAAAATAATACAATATTAACGATTTTATTATACTTTTTAGATATAAATGCAAGCTTTGCGGCCATGTCCGTCTGTCTCGCCAACATTTGCTCGAACATCATGCTATAAACCACACGCAAGGAGCCACGACCTACACTTGTGACAAGTGTCACTTTAGCACCAAGTAAGTACAGGGTCAAATAAATTAACTAGCGAAACTCCACAGACTTGATGTGTATCGATATCTTATAAAATCCTAACTTATCCATACTAATATTATAAATTCGAAAGTAACTCTGTCTGTCTGTATGTTACCTTTTCACGCCTAAACTACTGAACGGATTTCGACAAAATTTGGCAAGGAGATAGATGGCATCCCGGGGAAGGACATAGGCTACTTTTTATCGACATACCATGCGGGCGAAGCCGCGGGCGGAAGCTAGTAATATTATAAATGCGAAAGTGAGTTTGTTTGATACGCTTTCACGGTAAAACGATTGACCGGATTGGGATGAAATTTAGCACATCGGTAGACCATGACCTGGAATAGGACATAGGATACTTTTTATCCCGATATTGCCACGGGATCAATATTTATGCGGGTGAAACCGCGAAACAAAAAAACATGCATGATTGGCATCCCGGGGAAGGACATAGGCTACTTTTCATCGACATACCACGCGGGCGAAGCCGCGGACGGAAGCTAGTTATTAATATTCTAGTAAGCGATATTTCTTAGTTCCATACAGTAATATTGCCAAAATAATCAAAACAGGTAAATATTTGACAGTTATTTGCGACGTTGCCAACTTTTAGAATCAATGCTCTTAAAATCTTTAACTATGGTTTTATCATTTTTTTTTAAATGTATGTTCCAGTAAGCGAACAATTATCCAACGCCACGTGAAGACGCACGCAATTAATGCACGACACGCGTGTCATCGATGTGGGAAACTATTCAACACTATCGAGTCGCTAAGAGTGCACACTACGTAAGTATAAATCTGTGGCGGCGTACTACGCATCACAATAGGGGAATATGTATGTATTTTTTTTATATTTTTATTCGATAGTTTACATCGTCAAATAATAGTTATAAAAAATTCGACGGCAAAAAAGCAATTTAAAGTACTTAAAAAAAATGTTAAAAATATCCAACCGACACGGGCTATTCAAACGCCCTCCATTTGGCGCGCTTGGTGTAGTGTCGTCACATTCTATGAAAACAAACAAGCAACTGTCAAGTCAATGTCAAACACTCCTTTTTGCGTATCTTTAAGTAGTCTGTGTTTTTGTAGGAGTGTTTGACATTGACTTGAAACTTGTTAATTGACTTGACATTTTGATTGTTGTCCTAGATTGTTACGTCACATCCGCTCTTAGCTTCTCAAGTATTTGAATTACCCACAGGTTTTTGGCACTTAAAAAAATTATTTCTCGCTGAAATTGAAATTTTATTCAAAAACATTGATGGAGGCATAATTCTGAAGTAATATAGTTTATAAAACAAAAATACTTGACCGTTATTTGAATCACATGCATATTCCCTATTCTGCATCGCACAATCTGAGTTACCGCGCGACTAGCATATATGGTGTTAGGGTTAACACCGTTATCCTTGAAACCAGTGGTTTGGTTGCATTTATAGAACGTAAAATCAATGGAAAATTACAACTTTTAAATTTTATTTTTTTAATGTACATTTTACCACAAGACACGCAAGTTCGTTGCCCTATGCGCTAGGGTACTATGGGTAGTTGACGTAAATATAACAATAAATTACCGAGTAGCAACAAAAAAGAAACGTTATTCTCATTAAAAGATTTGAAAAAGTTTCTATGCGACACCGCGCTCGCTAGCGAAACAGCTGACTGACTGAGAGAGAGGTCGCGCTCACGTCCGGTCAGGTCCGTCTCACGCCCCACACCCGTGTTGAGACGCAAGTTCGTTGCCCTAGCGCATAGGTGAAAGGATGAAATAAACCAGTGGTAAAATGTAATTTTTTTTAAAGTCGTAATTTTCCATTGATTTTACGTTATATAAATGACACCAAACCACTGGTTTCAAGGATAATAGTCTTTAAGTTATCTTGTATACTAACACTATGGACGAATGTCTGAAATAAATTATTTGAATTTGAATTTGATAACGGTGTTTACCCTAACACCCTGTATAATTATCTTTCACAGGCGCCACGACAAATCGAAGCGCTTCCAGTGTTCCCTGTGCGACAAGCACTTCATCTACCCGTCGCTCCTGCACAAGCACGTGCTCGCCGTGCACGACAGGAAGGACTATTATTGCGTGGAGTGCGATGTTAAGTTCAAATCTGCGGTGAGTTTATTAGAATATAATAGAATAGAATTTAGGAGCTCGTGGCTATGTAATAACAGCCGCTCGGGTCGATCCATCAGGTTAAGCTACGCTTGCCGGGGTTGGTCCGTGGATGGGTGACCATTTTCACATATCAAGACTCCTCCGTGCCTCGGAAAGCACGTTAAGCCGTTGGTCCCGGCTGTCATTTGTGGATCTTTGACAGTCGTTAGGAGTCGTCAGAAGCACGAAAGTCTGACAACCAGTCTAACCAAGGGGTATCGTATTACCCAGTTACTGGGTTGTGGAGGTCAGATAGGCAGTCGCTCCATGTAAAATACTGGTATTCAGCTGCATCCGGTTAGACTGGAAGCCGACCCCAACATAGTTGGGAAAAGGCTAGGCAGATGATGAGAATAGAATACTCTTTATTATGTACACCATAAAAAATACAGATACAAATGTAGAAATTTAACATAATGGTGACACAATGGGCGGTCTTATCGCTAAAAGCGATCTTTTACAGACAACCTTCGGATGGATTAAAGTAAGAAGGAGAGACAATACTGCAGGTAGTCAGTGGTGTACCGTTTACATATACAATAAATACATACACATATAAAGCATATACTTATCTATATAAATATATATGTTACCGGCCAAACCCGATTTCAGGACAAACTAGTTTAGCCTAGGCTAAACTAGTTCTTCCTATACGCGATAGGATTAACTAGTATAGCCTAGGCTAAACTAGTTTGTCCTAAGCCCGATAGGATAAACCAGTAAACCCGATAGGATATTTGGAAGTTCCTTGGAACTTTAGGCATCGGCAAATCACGAAATTCAGACCTTCCTAACACATTTGGATTGGACGATCTAAATCGTCATTTCGCCACTGTTCCCACTCTAGATAGTCTAACAAAATGTCAAACCCTCGACTACCTTGCTGGTCTGACGCGACCCAATATTAACCCTTTTGTCTTCACCCCAGTTGACCCGGGAGAGATCAAAAAGATTATCCTTTCCATTAAATCCAAAGCTGTGGGCTGCGATAAAATCAGCCGCCATATGATCGTAACAGCTCTTGATCAACTTCTTCCTGCAATCTCCCACATCATAAATTACTCCCTTTACTCTGGTGTTTTCCCTTCCCAGTGGCGTAAAGCCCTTGTCCGGCCCCTACCTAAGATACCTAACTCCACTCTTCCTAGTCACTTTCGCCCAATTTCCATCCTTCCCTTTCTGTCTAAGGTGCTCGAGGCCAGTGTCCATAAACAGTTCTCCCGCTTTATTCACCACAACTCCCTCATCAGTCCCTTTCAATCTGGTTTCAGGCCCGGGCACAGCACCGTTTCAGCTCTCCTTAAAGTGACTGACGACATTAGGCGGGGAATGGAAGACACTAAAGTAACAGTCTTAGTGTTAATTGACTTCTCCAATGCTTTTAATACCGTCAGTCACGAAGTCCTTTTATCCATTCTTTCCTATCTTATGGTCTCTCCGGAGGTATTGGAATGGTTTTCTTCTTATCTTCGGGGGCGTCAGCAGTCTGTTCATGCTGGAGACTCGTCGTCGAGTTGGTGTGACCTTGCGGCTGGCGTCCCTCAAGGCGGTATATTATCTCCTCTTTTGTTCTCCATTTTTATTAATCTCATTACCACCGTGCTTTCAACTGCGTATCATCTTTATGCTGACGATTTGCAGCTTTACTGCCAGGCGAGCGTTGACAACATTTCCGATGCTATCGAGGAGCTGAACCGGGATTTAGATACGGTTAAGAACTGGTCTGATCGATTTGGGGTGGCGGTTAACCCTACCAAGTGTCAAGCCATCATAGTAGGGAGCCCCTATAGCATTAGGAAGCTGAATGGCATAACTGTTCCGTCTGTAATATTCGATAACTCTGTCATTCCGTTTAGCTCGGATGTAAAGGATCTTGGTTTGCATGTCGACACTTGTCTTGACTGGCGAAAGCAGGTCACGACAGTTAGTAACAAAGTTACCGGAACGTTGCGGTCGCTCTATCGGTTGAAAAACCTTCTCCCATCACACATAAAGGCAATGCTTGTACAGTCCCTAATCTTTCCCATTATTGACTATGGTGATGTGTGTTACTATGACCTGAATGCAGATCTCCTTAATAAACTAGATCGCCTTCTCAATAATTGCATTCGATTCGTTTTCAATCTTCGTAAGTATGACCATGTATCCGCGCATCGATTGCTCTTGAAATGGTTACCCATTCGTCAGCGCAGAGAGTTGAGGGCTTTGTCTATGCTGTTTTCTATACTCGACAAACCCACTTCTCCCTCTTACCTGACTTCCCATGTTCAATACTTATGCTCTGCCCATAGTAAAAATCTTCGTTCTACCAACAATCGTCTTCTACGATGTCCTTCTCACCGCTCTGGTTTCATTCACTCTTCTTTCTTCGTCCAGGCGGTCTTTCTTTGGAATGCGCTCCCCCTGGAAATCAGGACGGCAACCAGTCGCTTATCGTTTAAAGTCAAGGCACGTGAACATATTCATAAGATGTTGGCAGAATCATCCCGGCGCTAATTCGCTGGATTCGTTTTCTCCTCTACCTGTCGTTATTTCTCCTGGCTAAGTTTTTTTTTTTTCTTTAGTTTATATTTATGTATGTATATGTGTATGTATTAATTAGTATTCATTTTTATTCAAGTTACATGTATTGTCTTATGTTGCACCTGCCATGTCTGTCTCTGCACCACCCTAAGGTTGACTGGTAGAAAATGCCTCAGGCATTAAGTCCGCCTTTGTACAGTAGTTTTTTACTTGTGCATAAAGTTTAATAAATAAAAAATAAAAAAAAATATATAAACCATACAATAATAAACATGAAACGGGAGGAAAGAGATGATGTTCATTTGGGTGACACATGATGTTTTATGTTCATTTGGGTATTGTTAAGGTTAAACCCAAACTCAAAGCATTTATTTCCCTGCCAGGGTTGCGGGAAAGTCCGGAAGGGATACCGGGACCTTGGCAAGGAAGGAAGGAACACGGGTGGGTTTTAGTCAGTAAAAGTCTGACGCGCCCTTCCGCTCCGCACAGAGCGGGAGAAGTCATTGGATGATATCCCACCCTCAAAAAAAAAAGCATTTATTTCAAACAAGCTGCGCCCCGCGGTTTCCCCCGCGTTAGCCTCGATCCCGTGGGAATATCAGGATAAAAAGTATCCTATGTGTTAATCCAGGTTATAAACTATCTGTTTGCCAAATTTCATCCAAATCCATTCAGTAGTTTTTACGTGAAAGAGTAACAAACATCCATCCATCCATCCATACTTACGAACTTTCGCGTTTATAATATTAGTTAGATTTCTTTACTTTCTTTCAGGAAAGTTTAAGATTGCACTTCAAAAAGGCCAAGAGACACCGAGACTCGTCATCTTACAAGTGAGTGAGTAAGTTTGGTTAAATAACAAAAAAACAAGTGCGAATCGGACTCGCGCACGAAGGGTTCCGTACCATTATCTATAATAATAATGTTTTTTTTTTTTTTTTGTTATAAAAATATTAAAAAATGTAAAGATTATGTATTTAAAATGAAATAAAGGAAAATAATAATAATAATAATTTATTTATTTCGCGCTTTAAACGCGGCAAAAAAATCGCGTTTGTTGTATGGTTTTATTTGTTTAAGGTTGTTGTTTGTTGTTGTTGTTTAAGGTGTTTATTTGTTTAAGGGGGCTCCCTTAAACAAATATTGTTTAATTTAATTTAATTATTTATTTATTTTTAAAGTGAATATGTAACTAAATATTCTGTGAATAATTCAAGCATCTACCTGTTGTCGTTTTCAATATCGAGCAAAAAAATCACGTTTGTTGTATGGGAGCCTCCTTAAATATTTATTTTATTCTCTTTTTTTTTTGTATTTGTTGTTATAGCGGCAACAGAAATACATCATCTGTGAAAATATCAACTGTCTTACTATCACGGTTCATGAGATACAGCCTGGTGACAGACAGATAGACGGATAGACAGACAGACAGCGGAGCCTTAGTAATAAGGTCCCGTTTTACGGAACCCTAAAAACCTATCGAAAACGCTATAAAAACTTGCTAGGAAAAAAAAAAGCTGTTCCCTACATTTTGACAAGCTGAAAAGCATGAAATAAATTTTATTTTATTTTATAAATAAATAAAATAAAATAAAATTTATTTCAGGCTTTAGACCCATATCAGATAACATACGAATTTGAAAATTTGCAGCCAATCACATTAATGCATCATAATCAATCACACTCATAATAATGATAATATAATAATAAATTCAATAAATTACAAAAAAATTATTCTAATAACATTAACAAACAAACAAAAAATCAAGTATCTTGATTTAGCACACGAGGTTGTCGACATGTGGGACGTGGACTCTGCAATCATTGTACCGATAATCGTTACGGTCAATGGCCTAATAGCGAAGAGCCTCGACCAACATCTCAGGAGGCTCTCATTGCGCGGCTGGGTCAAGGGCTTGATTCAGAAAGCAGTACTCCTGGACACGGCACGCATAGTGAGGAGGTTTCTTTCTCTAGAGCCCTGACCACCGGCAGCTTGGACCCTGATCCTGATGCCGATGGGCTACTATTTTTTATATTTTTAAATGTTTTGTTTTCATGTTTTTTATAAAAAATATTTAAAAATGTAACAAATATGTATTTAAAAAGAAATAAAAAGTTAATAATAGTAGTTTAGTCTCTTATATGCACCACTATATGTAACTTGTCTGTCACAGCTGCTAAGCTATGCGAACATAAATGTAGCAAATAGCAGATTTTTATTTTGGGTTGTAGAGGTCAGATAGGCAGTCGCTTCATGTAAAATACTGGTATTCAGCTGCATCCGGTTAGACTGGTAGCCGACCCCTACATAGTTGGGAAAAGCTTATGTAATAACATGTGTCATTTTTTTTTTTTTTTTTCTCCACAATATTACTGTTAATTGCCAGCCTTATTTCTACGGTAACAATATTATAGGGGTATTATACAGTATGTTAACTAACAAAGGGCGTTCCCATTAACCTGCAATAGTATAGCGTCTATACATGCCAAAAAAAATATTACCATTAAAAAAAATATGCTTCTTTTGTTTTTGTATAGTAAAATATACACAAAAAATATTAAATTGTTACGGAAAATAAACTTTCTGTACACGCCCACTTGTCACACTTGTTTTTCTACGTTGAAATACAAGTGTGCGTGTACAGAGAGTTTCTTTTACGTTTCAATTTAATCGTTTTGTGAACATTTCATGACACAAATGAAAAAAAAAAATTTTTTTTTTTAATTATAAATATTTTTTTTAGCATGTATACACGCTATACTATTTCAGGTTAACGGGAACGCCCTTTGTTAGTTAACATACTGTATTCCGTTAGAACATGTTATTCTCTTCACTTTCCACTATTGCACCAAACCTGTAGGGTAATTACCTGCGCTGTTATACGATTTTGAAAAATACTGTTTTCAGTATATTATGTAGCTGAAATTAAAAAGTAATCTAATCAAAGTAACAGCTTGTAATAATAAAAAAATAAGCGAAAAACGTACTCTTTACGCCCTTTGTTAGTTAACATACTGTATTGTGGGAGACTGGTGCCTAAACTAGGCTCAAGGCCTGTATTTCAGGTCACCACAAAAGGCGGGAAGATTGATTGAATTTTGTTTTTGTTTCTTCTAGATACGAGTGTCCCCAATGCCCCCAACGCTTCATAAGCACGTCGACTCTGTCCGTGCACATGACGTGCGCACACGACGCGCCCAAACAACACGCGTGCGACATCTGTCACCGACAGTACAGCAACCGAGAGGCGCTCAGGGCGCATGCGTGGAGAGTGCATCATGCAGACGCAGGGGTTGCAGGGAACAGCTGAAACTGTGAGTTATACAGGGTGTTAGGGTAAACACCGTTATCCTTGAAACCCAGTGGTTTGGTTTCATTTGTAGAACGTAAAATCAATGGAAAATTACAACTTAAAAAAAAAAATCAAGTAATAAAAACTAAAACCCAACTACGACCTAAAAGGTATAAACAAGACACCACAGACAGACAAATTAAAAATCCGGAGTCACACGTGTTAGGGCATAAATCGAACAGATTACGTGTGACTCCGGATTTTTAATTTGTCTGTCTGTGGTGTCTTGTTTATACCTTTTAGGTCGTAGTTGGGTTTTAGTTTTTATTACTTGATTTTTTTTTAATTCTTTTGGTGTTATAATATATATATTTTTGAAATGTGCTCATTCAGCCCTTTCATTTGATACCCAACATGGTACGATTAAACCATATTTTTTTTTAAGTTCCTCACTTTATGTCCTCTAGAGGGCGCAATTTTTAATTTAATGTGACTTCACATAGCCTATAACCAGCGGACAATCACGACGCTTCTAACGATACCTCATTTGTCAAATTGTGATAAGTGGTTTGGAAGATAGGAGGGAACAGATGAACATACATACATACATACATACATACATACATACCGGTCAAAATCATAATCCTCCTTTTTTCTTCGCCGTAGTCGGGTAAAAAAAAATAAGATCCAAATTTTACCACAAGAGTATTAAACTGGTAGAAAGTGCCTATAGTATTAAGTCCGCTTCTGTACATTTGTGTGCTTAAAGTATTAAATAAATAACTATTATTATTTCGCCATACGCGCTAGGGCAACGAACTTTTTTTTTTTTTTTTTAAAACGTTTCCCCACACTAAGAATTTCTTCATGTATCGAGGGTGCGTTTACAAACATAGAAACTCACATACACTAACACCCTCCACCACTAACACCACTTACATCTCAACACGGGAATGAGGGCGCAAACTTTGCCTCTCCCTCACGCGTTCCGCCTCCTCCATCGCGAGCATTTTACTGCTTCGCAGAAGGAGGTGACGGCGTCTGGGTGCGAACTTACGACCTACAACTCGTAAGTCGTGGCCGTTACCACTGGGCCACCACTGCTCCGCACACACATTTTGAATAAGTTACCAAAGAACATAGCTAAAAAAATAAAATAAAAACTAAAACCCAACTACGACTTAAAAGGTATAAACAGACAAATTAAAAATCCGGAGTCACACGTGTCAGGGCGGCATAAATCGAACAGATTACTTGACTCCGGATTTTTAATTTGTCTGTCTCTGGTGTCTTGTTTATACCTTTTAAGTCGTAGTTGGGTTTTAGTTTTTATTACTTGATTTTTTTTTAAATAAATATATGTCATTGTTAACAATTTGTTTGTTACGCTCACTTTCGCATTTATTAGTTATGATTATTTTTTGTTTGTTTCAGAACAAAAGCGTCCTCAGTCTACATGCGGTGGCTTGAAGACCTGACCGCTGTTCAAGATCAGGTAGAAAAAACATTTTACAAAAAAAAAAAAAACAACCGACTTCCAAAATAATCACTAAAAAGTGAAAAATAACTTCGGAAGTCGTTGTTTTAAATTTTCGTTTTTTGGCACCGACTTCTGAAACTAAAGTTATTTTTCACATTTTTGTGTTTTTTTTTATGAAAATGTTTTTATTTTCAGTTTTTAGTTGTGGTACCTACCCAGCACAAATTGGTATACCACTACCTGCTATGTAAATAACAGTACGGAATTTTGAAGCTAACTCAAAAACTATGCAAGCAAAGTTAATAAAATTTATATGGGACCACCTCTGAAGCATCATCATCTGCCTAGCCTTTTCCCAACTTTGTTGGGGTCGGCTTCCAGTCTAACCGGATGCAGCTGAATACCAGTATTTTACATGGAGCGACTGCCTATCCGACCTCCACAACCCAGTAACTGAAGCATGACCTACGAAACAAAAAAATAATCATCAAAATCAATTAATAATTTGCGGATTAATCGCGTAACAAACACAAAAAAAAACATACAGTCGAGTTGAGAACCTCCTCCATTTAAAAGTCGGTTAAAAAAAGAGGTAGTAGAATTGATATAACAAAATCAACCACCAGAGGGGGCCCAAACCGGCCACATTAGCAATTCCTCTAATCCATACTAATATTAAAAAATCGAAAGTAACTCTGTCTGTCTGTATGTTACCTTTTCACACCTAAACCACTGAACGGATTTCGATAAAATTTGGCAAGGAGATAGATGGCATCCCGGTGAAGGAATAGGCTACTTTATATCGACATACCACGCGGGCGAAGCCGTGGGCGGAAGCTAGTTTGACATAAAAGCAATTCATTAATTGTGGACCATTTTATAAATCTCTATAGAAAACTGTCAAACAGGTGAATTATTTCGTAATAGGAATTACACGCAGAGCATCATAATTATGAATTGTCAGTTTGTGACATTTTACGATGATTAATAATATTTTTATCCGACTTCTTAAAAAAGGAGGAAGTTCTGTCGAGGGTAATTTTATTAATTTTGCTTGCGTAGTTTTTGAGTTAGCTTCAATAATTACGTATTTTTCCCACTTTGCTATGTAGACGATATAATTATTTCACTCCGTCACTGTTATTTACATAGCAGATATATATATAATTTGTGTGGGATAGGTACCACAACTAAAAAGTGAAAAATAAAAACTTTTTACACAAAAAAAAACAACTGACGTCGGTCAGTGTCTGCTTTTCAATTTTCGTTTTTTTATTATTATTATTATTATTTATTTAATACTTCAGACAACAAGATCCATTTTGTTAGTAAAACATAGTGCTTAAAACCTATGTTAGTTTATACACAAACGCATACAGTGTTTAAAAAACGGACAGTCATACCTGTCCGCTATCACACCCAGGATGCTGTTACTACTCACACGCACTCTGTGCAGCAGTGACGCTGCTTTCTTGCGCATGATAGCTGCGAAACCATCAGTGCGTGCCTCCATGAACATTGTGGACGCGCTGCAAAACGGAGGGAGCCTCAGCAGCATCCTGAATGCGTTATTGTATTGGACCCGCAGAGCATTGACAGCCCTTTGTGTATATGCTGTCCACAAGCTGCTGGAGTAAAACGTCTGACAAAAGGATTTAAATAACAAAATCTTTACCTCTTTTGTGCAACGGGCAAACTTGCGGGCCAGCATATTAGCCCTGACTGTCAGCGCTCTGCGTTCCCTTTCCATGTCACATTCGTCGTTCAAAGAGTCCGTGACGATATGCCCGAGATATTTGAATTCACAGACTCTTCGAAGTTCAGTCTTACATAACATCACCGGTGGAACTTTATCCAATCTCCTGCACCTAGGAGCAAAAACCAGGAACTCGCTCTTTTTCACGTTGTACTGCAAGCCATGGCTGGCAGCATACGTCTCACACATTTTCAATAGTTCTCTGAGAGCACTGATAGATGGAGCCAACAACACCATGTCATCCGCATAGCTGATGTTATTTATGCAAACTCCATCAACATGGCATCCGACCGGCCTGCTGCTGAGTTCATCTATCAGATTATTCACGTACAGGTTGAAAAGAAGCGGAGAAGATATACCCCCCTGTCTCACTCCGCATCCTAAGGTGTATGGGTCTGAAAGAACCCCATCCCATTTAACATAATTAACCTGCCTGTTGTACCAATACCCAAGAACAGAACATAGCTCTTTAGGCACATTGGCATCTCTTAACTTCTTCCACAGGACATCATAACAGACCATGTCAAAAGCCCTGCTCAGGTCTAAGAAACAGGCATAGACTTTCTATCCATATAATATCTGACTGTGTGCTTAAGGCACAGTATCGCAGTCTCTGTGGACAGGCCAGGTCTAAACCCGAACTGTCCATCATGTAACAGTACATACTTAGCGAGGTGATTATCAATTAGACTGTCCAGGACTTTTGCCATGATGGTTGCCAGAGATATCGGTCTGTAATTACTTTTATCAGTAATGTCACCCATTTTGTTTTTTATCACTGGTACTACAATTGTTTTCAAAAAATCTGGCGGTAAGTATGAATGAGATATACACAGTGAATAAAACATCGACAAAACCCTAGGTAGATGCGTACCTGCATACCTGAGGTGCTCGACGCTGAGGCCGTCATGACCCGGGGATTTACCCCTACTCATACACTGTATAACCTTTTTTACTTCCTTGGCAGAGACCCTGATAAGATTTACCGTGGCCCGACCGTCCTCAGCCTCGACCACATCATGCACAGGTTCCTGTTTCAATAAAGGTTCCACCAAGAAATGGGTTTTAAATAATTCTGCTATTTTTTTAGGCTTCGAGACCCCTGCCACTTGAGTTGGGCGCCCGGGCTTAACAATTTGCTTATTCACATTTTTCCAAAATTGAGAAAAGTTTTTAGAATTCCCATTGCTAGCTATAATGTCCATTCTAATTTGGTCTTGGTGAGTTTGACACCATTTTAGTTTACACTTAAAAACCTTACGACTTAAACACATTTCATCATAAGTATGACCTTGACGAGGCTTCCCATTCCAGGACCAGATTTGAAACTTTAATTTCGCTACACTGTGCGCTTTGCTTACATGTTTATTCCACCCAGTCAGCATTCTAGCTTTATTACACCCTCTATCAGATGTCAGCCACGCCCCCTCACTCAGTATATTAACAATATTACTGTACATTAAATCCAGCCCTGCCCTATGAGTGACTTCACTACATTTCTTGTCGGCACACAGAGTATACATCTCAGGAAAATCTACCAATTTAAATTTATCATTACACAAGATGGAATATTCCTGTATATTTTTGTTATGACGTAATCCCCAAACAACTTTATCTCACCGACTTCCGAAATTAAAGTTATTTTTCACTTTTTTTGTGTTTGTTTTTTGAAGTCGGTTGTTTTTTTTTTTGTAAAAAGTTTTTATCATATTATGATTCTGCCAAAGTGACCGTATTAAGCCCCCTGTTAAACCGTTTTTTCAAGCAACAAAAAATATTTTAACAATAAATAAAATACATTACTGTTGCGGCCTGCAACTGGGCTATTAATGGACGATCGTGAGTCCATCAATAGCTGGTTGCGGCCAAGGCTTGTATTGTAATTATTTCTACTTAGTAAATTAATTATAATTTCCAGAATCAATGACGACCAACGTTAATTTTTCACGCGCTAATAATGTTCATTTGTTTCTTCTTTATTTTAAACAGCTCTATTTGGAAGCCAAATCGAAATTCAAATAAAATCTTTGATGCGCTGAAGTAAAAAGTTCGTTCCATTTTTAAATAACACAACAAATATTTTATGAGTTTTCATAGTAATTTATTTGGCCGCTAAACACGACAGATATGGATTTTCATACTTACTTTGCCGGCCGCATCGTGTAAGCTACGGTTCAGAAATACAGGGATTCGCAATAGAAAACTAAACAAGCTATTTAAACTCAAACATATTTATTTCCTTTTCCACAATATTATTTGTAAGAACACTCAGATCACCAAAATAATAATTCCTGTACTTACGCGCTAAGATTTTACAGTTAGGTACACTGATTTGATAAGCCTTTTATCTTACACGTCTTCACTGCTCGGTGTCTTGAACAAGAAGGGCCGGCTGTCAGTTGTCTCCGAGAGTGAATGACAGTGAATGTGATGGTGAACGAATAATCGATTTAGTGACATAATAGTATTAGTCGATTAATTAAGTAGGGTTACCAGGTACAAGCTAACAGCTCGGCCATCCTGTTCAAAGTGCGTCCTCGCGCTTACAATCTATATACTTACATTGTAGAGAGAGAAAAAAAAGAGAAAAATATTATACAATCCATTGCCATCTTATCAACAACCAAAAGTAATAACAAATTACACATAACAATAATTAATAATCCTTATTCAATATTTTATGATTACATTTGAAATAAATGCTCAATTTTACTTACTGTTCCTTATACTTAAACTCAATTTATATTCCTAAGAAATCAATATTGTTATACAATACAAATAATTTAATTTAATTCTCTACTTCATTCCGGTCCGTACCAGTAATAATATCAGTATCCTCATCATCACTGCTTTCTAAGTTTCTACTAAATGTTAGCCAAGGCTGCATTTTATCTATAGCTACCACGGCTTCATATCGACGGCCGTGTTTGCGCGTCATGGGGGTGTCCTCAATAATATATCTTTCAAATGAGTTTCGTTTTTAGGGGATTCCGTTTTATTCTTATTTTTAAAACAAAAAGAAGCTTGATGACCTAATTTGTCACATAAGGGACATTTAACAGAGGTTTTATTGCATCTAAAACTGGGGTGACCCAGTTCACTACAATTAAAACACTGGATGTTAGAACTCAGCGTACTAGACTTCGGATTTTGAGCCCGAGACATTGTATCAGTAGCGGCATTACGGTCTTTCCTATTTCTAACATTAGCTTCATACGCTTCTCTATTTTGGCCTACTTTTACCGTTCGAAAATATTTCAAAATTTGTTCTGGTTCACTAAATTGAGCTGCTTGCGCACCAACTCTAATAGCACGGTCATCTACTCCGTATAAGACACAATCTACTGCTTGTTTACCGTAAATCTTGCATCTATTTAATAGATTCAATTTCGCGTAATAATAGTGCTCCAATGATTCGCCGTATTTGACACGTTTAGCCAACATTTCCGTCAAGAGTTCGGCGTAGTCCTCGCGACAAGGGAATGATTCAATAAGTTTTTTCTTCCATTCACCCCAAGTATAAAGAAGAGAAGGTAAACCTTGGTACCAAGTTTTTGCTACTCCCAAAAGTTTGGGAAGAGCGTAGTGAATTATTTCCTTTTCAGACCAATCGTATATTTCCGCACATTCTTCTACTTTAGTGAGCCATACTAACATAGTTTGCTCTTTACTTAGGGGGTCAAAATTTGGCAAAACATTACTATTAAAGGACAGCTTGGGCTTCTCCGAACTCTTGACGTTACTTAAGATCGACAAAAATTTATCTAATAATACATTTGTTTCAGATTCCCTATTCCTATTCCGTCTACATTTATAAGCTCGGGTTGACTCACGGTTATCCGAGCTGTCGCTGCTATGCTCCGTCCGCCTGGAGCCGCCTCTCCTCACTCGTGACCTCCTTCTATATTTCCTTGTCCTCTCGCGGCTTGTATCACCACGCGATGAACTGTCCGTTTCCATGATAATATTTCGCCTTTTCCGGTTTCTGGACGAACGCAACGTCCGGTCTTCTATCCTTGCCGCTGTTCCGGTAGTAACCTGTTCCTTGTCCCGGCTGTAAATATTTGTTCCTTTGCCCTCTAACCTGGGCAGTCCATGACCTTCCAACCTAGGTGTTGATATGCCCTCAAACCTGGGCTCACTTCCGCCCTCAAACCTGGGCTCACTCCTGCCCTCAGTCCTGGGCTCACTCCTGCCCTCAAACCTGGCTCACTCCTGCCCTCAATCCTGGGCTCACTCCTGCCCTCAATCCTGGGCTCACTCCTGCCCTCAAACCTGGGCTCTTTGTCCTTATCCATATTGAATAACAACCCTTCCCCTCGGTTGTATCCAATATGAATGTGTATCTGAAACTTACATTTGAAAGCTTAGCGCAAGATCAAATAGTGTAGGCAAGAAAGCTAAAAGAAATTAAGTGGGTAGGTATATCTCTCAGTCCGTGCAGGTGGACAGGGCTACCAATTAAATAACAAAGACCGATATAAAGCATGAAGCCATCAACATCAAATTATCAGCAACGATAACTAACAAGGTCAACGTCACAATGTGAGGCTTCTTTCAGACCAGTCACTAGGCAGCAGTAAATAAATTTATTATTTAAAACAGGGTCAAGAGTGTAAGTAACCAATATTCATCAATGTATTATTTGTCTTATATTTTGTACTTTTCACCGCTCAAATCCGTTCACATGATAATAAGTATTAATCGTCCATATTCTTAGATCAACGCGTTCACCAGCCGTTAAATACTTACTTTCTTAATCAAGTTGTTTTTCAGAGCTAAGCTTCTCGTAATAAAATATCAGGAAAAGAAAGAAAGTGTCAAGTTTTAAATAAAAAAAATAACTATGTAGGTAGTCAGGAAAAGAAAATAAATTATGCATGTCTTTAATCAAAAAAAATCCTTCGAATCATACCAGTAACGATTATGTTTAAACATTCATTATTAAAATAAGATCGTCGTGGACGTGAGAGAAAGAAAATTATGAGAATTCTCTTACGATCCCACTTCTGAACTGTAAGCTACGGTTCAGAAATACAGGGATTCGCAATAGAAAACTAAACAAGCTATTTAAACTCAAACATATTTATTTCCTTTTCCACAATATTATTTGTAAGAACACTCAGATCACCAAAATAATAATTCCTGTACTTACGCGCTAAGATTTTACAGTTAGGTACACTGATTTGATAAGCCTTTTATCTTACACGTCTTCACTGCTCGGTGTCTTGAACAAGAAGGGCCGGCTGTCAGTTGTCTCCGAGAGTGAATGACAGTGAATGTGATGGTGAACGAATAATCGATTTAGTGACATAATAGTATTAGTCGATTAATTAAGTAGGGTTACCAGGTACAAGCTAACAATCGTCATTAATTTTTGAACAGCACGGTAATTTCGATTTATCTCGAAGAAGGTTGTCAAAATAATGCTCGAATTTCCAAGCATGTTTGAGAAAAATATTTTATCATAGCTGACTTTTTTCCTTGTTGATCTACAAAATGACCTTTATTTACAGCTAGAAGACCAGATGGTACCGAAGTCATTCAAACAATGATGTCTGGCGTCCCATTAGGAATATCGCAGTGGCAGCCCGGAATCTGGATTTGTGCCCGGTTGATGGCAATAGGCTCGCCCCCTATTACATGGGAGTTAAACATAACTGGCGAATTGTGGATGTTCTAATAATACCTTCGGGAATACACGCGTGATGTTAGTAAATATGAAAAGATTTTAGTACATAAATAAAAGAATTTCAAAAGAGGAGCTCGTGGCTAAGTAATAACAGCCGCTCGGGTCGATCCATCAGGTTAAGCTACGCTTGCCGGGGTTGGTCCGTGGATGGGTGACCATTTTCACATATCGAGACTCCTCCGTGCCTCGGAAAGCACGTTAAGCCGTTGGTCCCGGCTGTCATTTGTGGATCTTTGGCAGTCGTTACGAGTCGTCAGAAGCACGAAAGTCTGACAACCAGTCTAACCAAAAGGTATCGTATTACCCAGTTACTGGGTTGTGGAGGTCAGATAGGCAGTCGCTCCATGTAAAATACTGGTATTCAGCTGCATCCGGTTAGACTGGAAGCCGACCCCAACATAGTTGGGAAAAGGCTAGGCAGAAGAAATAAAAGAATTTCAAATAATTTATCAAGTTTTTTTATTAATAAAAAATATACTTTAACAAGATTCAAATACTTTCTTACATTATAATTATTATATGTGACAATAGATTTTAAACAACAAGTGCATTTTATGACATAATTTTATTTTATGCATCTTCACTTGAGTTACTTTCTGTATAGGAGTAGTGGACAACATCGGATAACAAAAAGTTATCCAATGATCATGATCTGCACAAGTTACTTTATCATGTTGCTTTACAAAAAGTAACTTCAATATGGATGCACCTTTAGTTTTAGTTCATACCGAGACGCGGCGCGACGCGCACTTTTTACGATCCGATACAATATCGAATTTATTTACTACACAATAAGGTACACGCGCTGCGCAGCACCGCGCTTCTCAACGTACTTTGACACGTGTCAACCCTCGCACTGAAATTATACCTTTTCGTGAAGAAAATAAGTTCGATAATTGTTAAAAAGTGCGCGCAGCGTCGCGTCGTTTCACGTCGCGGTCCGAACTGACCCTTATTCTTATAACTACAGAAGATTTTTTTAAAGGCCTTCCCACGACTTAAAGTATATTCAGAAAGCATGAGTCATGTCTCGCCAATATCTCAATGTCGCATGTCGCCAACTCGTTCACACTATACTCGTATGCTAGCACCTTTATCAAAAATTTGCGATAAACACCGCTAAAGACTCCCTATATTTTACAGGAACTTTGTATAGTGCTACAAGATTCTTATGGCGGGTGGCCGAAATCGGAACTAACGGCGCCATCTTGTTTGTTGAATACATTTCACAAAAGAAATGCACAAAATGTTTACCAACAGCGCCACCCTGTCAACGTCATTCGAGCGCCAAAACATCCTTGTAACAATATTCTCTTCATTACTGCTCAGTCCACTCGGTTGTCATTGCGTAAGTAAATAGGATCGGTTTATATTCAGTGGCACTGGCAGTTCATCTAACACTATACTCCATTTGAAATAAGATTAGACATTTAAACAAACCTTTTTACAGTCCGTTCTACCGAATTTGACTTCTATAACGTAGGCATAAGGATGGGATTAAAAGCAAAAAAGGTTACACAATACCAACTGTCTACTGCAGCTGCCATTTGTCATGCCACCAACGCAATAGAAGTCAAAATCGGTTGAACGGACTGTAAAAAAGACTTATTTAAATGTCTAATCTTATTTCAAATGGAGTATAGAGTGCGTTGGCTCCACTGTTGTAGGACCAATAAGAATATGCAACTCCGCCGCGGCGATACATAAGAAGTCCGTTTTTTAAATTTAACAGTGGAGCCAACATTACGGCGGAGAACTATTTGATGAAACGCACTCTACAGTGCGTTCATTATAAGGACGCGTGACGTGTAGCACTGAATTCAAATTTTCTTACGTTTTTTGCAATTTGCAGGTCAGTATCAGGTTGTATGTTGATCTAAATATTATTAGCGCTCGTAACAAATATGGATTTACAGAATTATAAACATTAGAATCAGCAATACAGCTCTCTAAGTTCATGTAAGTGTATGAATTAATGACTATTTCATGAAATCATGACAATTGGGAGTTATTCTAACTTAAAGATTTGTATTGCTGGTTCGACCCGTGCGGCTATTATGTGCCCATTATGCGGAAAATAAATGTTCTCCCTCTATACAAGATATTTTATAAACGTTTTAGTAAACATAAATATAAATTAGGTACTTACTATTGGAATGTGATCGATTCAAACTTAAAATATCGCTTAATAGGGAATATGCATGTGATTCAAATATGGGTTAAATATTTTTTTTTATAAACTATGTTACTTCAGAATTATGCCTCCATCAATATTTTTGAATAAAAATTATTTTTGAGCGAGTTTTTTTTTTTTTAATGTCCCAGAAAACTGTGGGTAATTCAAATATTTGAAAAGGCTAAGAGCGGATGTGACGTAACAATCCGGCATAGCAATCAAAATGTCAATGTCAAGTCAATCAACAAGTGTCAGGTCAATGTCAAACGCTCATAGAAAAAAGGAGTGTTTGACGTTGACTTGACAGTTGCTTGTCTGTTTTCACGGACTGTGACGTCACCACACCAAGCGCGCCAAATGACGATAAACGTTTAAATAGCCCGGATCGGTTGGATATTTTTAAACATTTTTTTAACTACTTTAAATTGCTTTTTTTCCGTTGATTTTTTTTTCACTATTATTTGACGATGTAAACTATCGAATAAAAATATTAAAAAAATACATACATATTCCCTATTTCAAGGGTATTTTCTGCATGTAAACCAGTGATGTTGCGGACATCCGGAACCGCGGAGCTTCCGCATGGATTTGGACATCCGCATCCGCAATAATTAATGTGGATGTTGATGCGGATGTCGCACAGGTCGCGACAATAAGAATAATGGGCGGGGCTTGAATGACTGGCGCGTGCTTTATGCGAACGAAATCTTCACTCCTATTGGTTAATGAGCACGCAGATTCTCATTGACCAATAGCACGCAGATTTGTTCCTAGCGAACAATTGTTCAGTGGCGCGGGTTTATCTATGAACCACTGCGTAACAGACCCCGAAAAGGTGGCAATATTACTTTTTATTTAATATAATGCTCAAATTTTTGACTTTACTTACTAAATATGTAATAAAAATATAAAAAACAATTTTTTATTTCTCCACCCACATTTAAAATTAAAAAAAAAACTTATAAAATATCTAAACATCCACATCCGCATCTGCGGATGTGAAAACATCTGCATCCGCAACATCCCTGACGTAAACCAAGCATGTCTGTGAGCTTCACCCATACGTTTACTCATATAAACTGAGCAAGTTTAAATTCTAATAATCAATACTTTTCCGTACTATGTGTGGTCAGCTCAGAGTTAACAGCAAAATGCTTGAACAATTTAAATTGATAAATCAACAATGAACGAAATCACAACTAAAATACAGTCGAAAATTGCTTGCCGGAGATCCCTGCAGGCGTAGCATGGCGCTTTCTATCTCTACGAAGATTAGAAATAGCTTTTTCTGTACAAAGTGACCGTTCGTCTCTTCATTTTTGACATCGCACCGTAGAAATCCTTCTACAATCTGTCATTTTGTCTTTCATTTCTAACGATCTTTGTCTAGGTCTTTTTGTAGGTAGACTATTTCGGAAAAAAGTTTTCTATCCTTACTGTCAAAATCACACTGACAGCCTATAAATCCTGTGACAAAACAAAGAATTCTGAGTCGAATTATGTAAAAGAGTGAATTTCGTAAAAAGTGCAGTTGACTCTTTCTACTTTGCTGCCGTCTACAGGAAACGTCATTTTTGTCTACTCTTCCGTCGACAAAACGGTGCTCATGCTACGCCTGCTGCAGCTTGTGTTTATTTTCAACTGTATTCAACTTGTAATTAAGTTCATTATGAATTAATCAACTCACCCCCATGAAAACTTATGTCATTCCTTCCTCATACATTTTCTCCTCTCCAACACAATCAGGCTTTTTAACGCACTGGCTATCGTGTACCTTAGTTCATGAAACTTTTCATATGACAACCTGTAAGTATGTGTTTGTCCGTTTGTTAGTTGCAGGATGAGGATAATGTGGGTGTCTCGGTGCATTAGATTTCTGGTCCGCTCTGGAGAAGGGTGCTCTGATGCTATAGACGATTGGCTGTGAAAACAGAACAGACATTTTATATACAGGGTGTTAGGGTATACACATGCACGGATGGCTTTCGCGCCATCTTGCGTAAGAAAGCGGCTTCCTTACTACAACGCTTGCTTAATACTCGTAACGGTATCCTGAAAGCGATTGCTGGCAGACCAGACTGCCCCATCCAACGACACTGGGTGAAAATAGCAATAGGTTTGTGCTAAGTAAACAAATAGGGCAAGTACTAACAACACTAACATAATATATAATATGCACAATCTGTTACTAACCACTAACAACGTATGGACTAAGTTAGGTCTAAAATAAAGATTTTTTTATTTTTATTTTTTAAACACCGTTTTCCTAAAAACCAGTGGTTTGGTTTCATTTATAGAACGTAAAATTAATGAAAAATTACAACTTTTTTTTTTTAAAGAAAATTACCTTTTACCACAAGAGTATTTCACCATACGCGCTAGGGCAATGAACCTACGTGTTTTTATATTTAAGTCAGCTACCCATGGTTTCAGTGACAATGGTGTTTACCCTTACACCCTGTATTAGGGTCACTAAGGGCGAATTGTACTAAACTTTTATACCGAGTATAAATCTTATCCTGCAGATAAATTTTGAATTTTGACAGTTTTTCCATAAAAAACTGTCAGATGATAATTTTATTCCACGGTTAAAATATATCTACACAAGATTAGACATTTAAATAAACCTTTTTATCGTCCGTTCCACCGTTTTTGACTTCTACACGTGTTACCACACCGAGCGCTTGACGCAGAGTCTCTGCGTCCAGCGCTCGGTGTGGTAACACGTCGCGTTCTGGTTTGCAATTGGTCAATCGTCATCCTGAAGATGCCTCGTTGAGAGGTGAAACACGTGTCGATTTCTTTTCTTACAGGGTTTTTATGACTCTTGAAGAATAGTCAAGCGGAATAGGTTACTAAATATATCAGCGTCTATTGTATTTTATAATGGATTTCCGCAAAGTCACGCCTGAATCAATTAACTATCTTCTACACCGTAGGCATAAGGATGGCATTAAACGCAAAAAAGTGGTTACAAAACCAACTGTTACCTGCAGCTGCCATTTGTCATACTACCAACGCAGTAGAAGTCAAAATCGTTTGAACGGACTGTAAAAAAGGTTTATTCAAATGTTAATCTTAATTCAAATGGAGTATAACTTTGATAAAATCAATCCTTAGTAAGTTTCTCTCTCGTTGGTCTAGTAGTCGCAAGTGCTGCTGCAGAGCATGAGGTCCCGTGTTCGAAAATCTACCATTTTGGTAGTTAAAGCTGATCATTTTAAAATCTACTCTATTTGAAAGCATAATGTTTGAATGCAAATCAGGGTAATTGAATGACAAGCAAATAACTGTCTAAGGTCTATTAAAATCCTTGTTTCCAATATTGATGTTATTTCCACTTAAACAAACATAAACTTTATGTACGAGTAAATAAAGTTGATTTTAGACTGACAAGTACCGTTGAAAACGTCATATAAAAATATGAAGTTGTAGCGGAAACTGAACCTTATGTGTAGGCATTACAGTTGATTTTCCTGAAACTCGTGTTTGTTTATATGTTTGGCAAATAAATTGCGAACGTAGAATACCTATGGTTCATGAGATATAGCCCAGTAACAGACAGATGGACAGCAGACGCTTAGTAATAGGGTTCCGTCTGGCACCCTTCGGGTACGGATCCCTAAAAAATATACAGGGTGTAAACAGACCCATCACATAGCCGTTCAACTACGCATTCTGCACATCAAATTAAGTAACATTGCACAAAAATAATTGCTGGGAAACGACTTTTATTTTTGGTGAGAAAAATCTCTGTTTACTGTGTAGTGCGCAACATAACGCACGCAAAACATTGTGTTTATGGATGCAGGCAACGGTTCAGCGTTTGTGGGGGTATTTAAAATTAAGTTAAAACATTTTAAACTTGCTTTCTTTAAAAAACGTCTGAAAAAGTTGTAACTTTGACCTTCAATATCTCCGTAACCAGAAGGTTCCCAGGTATGATCCAGAACAAAAACATTATCACAATGGCGGGAATAACAAATGGCTTTCGGCTTCGTTTAGTGTCTTTTTAGACCCATCATCATCTAACTAGCCTTTTCCCAACTATGTTGAGGTCGGCTTCCATTCTAACCGGATGAAGCTGAATACCAGTATTTTACATTGGGCGACTGCCTATCTGACCTACACAACCCACTTACTGGGTAACACGATACCCCTTGGTAAGACTGGTTGTCAGATTTTCGGGCTTTTGACGACCCATAACAACTGTCAAAGATCTACAAATGACAGCCGGGACCAATGGCTTAACATGCTTTCCGAGGCACGGAGGGGTCTTGGTATTTTACATACCAAGACCCCTCTGTGCCTCGGAAAGCCTTTCAGGTCTTTTTAGACACGTTATAAACAAACTAACCTCAATGAGATATCAATTTTCCACTGCATGCTCACCAAGCCAGGCTTCACTCGCAGGTGCATCGGTACATTCTCATACATCTTGTCTGTACATAGCAGTGTTGTAAATTCTGACACACAGTCTGCGGAAAACCTGGAATTAGATGAAGAGAGTATATAGTTAAATCTTCTTGGGATATTACAGGAAAGATATTAATTAGTTATTAATTCTTACTAATATTATAAATGCGAAAGTAACTCTGTCTGTCTGTCCTTATCACTTTCACGCCAAAACTACTGAACCGATTTAAATGAAATTTGGTACACAGATAGTCTAAAGCCTGAGAAAGGACATGCAGTAGCTAGTTTACAATATTTTATCTGGGAACTTTATTATGTGAACAGAGAAATGTATTCCTGAATAGACAGGCAGATTTATACAGAATGTAATGCGGTATTATAAAACCAGCCAAGTTCGAGTGGGACACGCTCACTAATGTTGTTACATTAGTGCGCGAGTCCTACTCGAACTTGAGCCTACAGAGCAGGGCTTGAAAACGATACCAATTCACATTAAAAGTAACGTTAAGTAACGGTATTTCCGTAGAGATACTTCGATATCGGTACAATTTGGTAGCGTTACTTAGTAGCATAACATAATAATAACGTTAAAATTTTTGGTAAAAATTACCGGTATTTTTAATGTTATTGTAAAAATAGCGGTAAAAAATTATCGATATTATTTTGTTATTTTATGCGACGTTGCCAGCCCGTCTCAAAGGCGGCCGCGGCCGGCGTGCTCGCGCGCCCCTCTCACTCTCACACGCTGTCGGCGCTGTTGCCATTTCGTTTGTCGTCTTCATATCTCTCACCGCTCACGGCAGTCGTACGCGCTTACAGAACACGGTGGACCAACCAACCAAGTATATTCTCAAGTACAAGCACAACACAGAATAGCAATGATAAGATAATATCTATTAAACGCGCAAATAGTCGTACGGCAGTCTTAGCGTCGATGCAATCTGACATTTTTTTGCGATTGGACGAGAGCGACGGTAACAAAACTAATTATAACGATAAAATTATCGTTACCTTAGATTTTAACGTTACGTATGTTTAACGGTAAAATGTGCCAGATATAACGTTAAATAATATAATGTTATTTATTATTTAACGATACCTGCGTCAGAAGGCTGTAACAATACCATATTTTAACGGAGTTACTTTCGAATCCATACTAATATTATAAATTCGAAAGTAACTCTGTCTGTATGTCTCTCTGTATGTAACCTTTTCACGCCTAAACCACTGAACGGAATTCAACAAAATTTGGCAAGGAGATAGATGGCATCCCGAGGAAGGATATAGGCAACTTTTTATCGACATACCACGCAGGCGAAGCCGCGGGCGGAAGCTAGTTTATAATATTATTATGGATTTAAGACGGACATTTCTAAATACCTTAATCCTTCTAAAAATGTCCTCACATCCTCTTGGCCCCACGGCTCCTTACTAGCAGAGCGTAGTCTAGCAAAGTGTCTCACCACCTCTCTGACTGCAGAAAACTTATCTGTGTTCATCAGAGTTGATGTTCGGCTGTCCGGATTGCCTTCTAGCTCTTTCAGTGCCACTGGGGAAGAGATGTGTAAAATGGGAGGACTTAGAATTTAAACGTACGACTTTTATGGTCTATACAAAGCTACAATTAGCAAATAACGGAAGAATATTTTATGTGGGCTACCTTAGAGTATTGGGGTTAATACTATTAAAGCTAAATTTCAGTAAAAGTAAATAAAACTAGATAATTTAGTTGCCAAAATGTACTTACGAATTACAAATGGTTTAATCTCCTTCTTTTGTATTTCCGGGGTTAAGAACGATACAGTAGTCCATTGCGATGGAGTCTCTGTTAGTAATTCTAATTGTTGAGACATTTTATTGCAGTTACAATTAAATACAAACTTAACAGAAAAAGCAAAACAACACGAACTTTTCGTCTATAAAATTGACATTTAATGGCAATCATCATGTATTCATGTGTGACAGATGACAGTAAAGTGACAATGTCATTTTTGTTAGGGTTCCGTAGTGAAATCGTAAAAAAACGGAACCCCTACACGTCTGACCGTACCGTCTATACGTCCGTCTGCCCGACCGTCCATGATGATACACAGCAATTTTACTCGGTGGCTATGTGCAGTGCACTATATAAGTATTTATTATACATAGATGAAAATAGAAAAGGTGTATTCTGTGCACCGCTAAACAATGGCACAAAAATAATTAAGGTCGCTCTAGCCGTACTTGTGTTCGTCTTGTTCTTGATACAAAGAGATGAAAAAACCAGGTCAATGCAATTATGCGTGTGGGGTATAGTTCGTTGGATGCTTTAGGGGGGATGCGCCAAGGTAGCCCGAGAAATTCAATGTTTTTCCAATTTGCAGGTAAGTGTCAGGTTGTGATTCCAAGTAATTTAAATTTTGCAGGCTACCCTGAAGCTTTCGCCATAATAGATTTTGGTGCTTTTAAATGACTTTATTCCGCTCAATTGTTGACTGGCCTTTTAAAGGCCGATAACAATTAAAATTCTATTGTGTCTCGTTAATGACAGATGGAGGTTTAAGTTTTTGAGAAATAGGATCTTTTCGGTCACAACCGCAGTAGTAACTTGTTTTTTTTTATAGTTTTACAAGAAACACTGATTTAAGAACTAATTTTTGCTGTCGATAAAAACTATAACTAAACTAACTACGGAATAACGGAACCCGTCACTGTTCTTGGTCCGACACGCACTTGGCCTGCTTGTTTTTTAGAGTTGTAACCATATACGTACAGTTCCTTTTTTTAAACAATTACTTTCTATTTTAATATATCGACTAAAATCGATAAAATTGTTGAAAATAACCGTAACCGTGTGTACACGTCATCACGTCACTACAAATTATAATGGCCGCCGCTTGTTTGGCGTTATCACGATAACTTCAGTTTTATTTGACGAAAACTAACCAAAATAGCACTACATTTTGACTAAAGAGTACACATAAGTTTTATTTTAGTTTATTTAGACTGAAATGGCTGCAGTACAAGGCGCTCCTGGAAACAAAAATTGGCCGGCTAGACCCGGTATGCAGCACCAGAACAGCCAAGGGCCACCCTCCAGTATGACGCTAAATAGGACAATTAATCTGTATCCGCTCACTAATTACACGTTCGGGACCAAGGAGCCTCTATTTGAGAAAGATGCGTCAGTTCCCGCCAGGTTTCAGAGGATGCGCGAGGAGTTTTCAAAAATCGGCATGAGGAGGTTAGTTTTTGACAGAATCTAATAAAAATGATTAGTGTTTATAGCTGTTGGAGCAAGTTGGCAGTGTATGTGAGAAGTTGGCATAGTGCTAGGTTCTATTCTTGATTGGGCATTGAACTCATCCCCTAGGATGAGCGATTATTTTAACATGGACATAGTTGCGCTAGTAAAAGCTGATAATCGCCTCCAAAATTTAGATGTAGTGGTATGGGTGTATTCACAACGAAAATGAGACTCAGAATATTCAGCCCCAGGCATTTATTCACCAACCAAATGATCATTTTTGCCGAAATTTGCTATATTTCCTTATCATACAGCCAAGATATCACTGCGGAACATACTATAACCAGAAGTTATTATAACCCATCAAGTGTTTTAAATATACACTCAAATGAGTCAAAGAAACAACATTATACAAAGCTGAACTTTTTCTCAAACTCGCATGTGCCATACAAACAATGTTACAATCATTCAAAATGTTTGCGTCTTTTACAGGTCAGTTGAAGGAGTATTACTTGTTCATGAGCATGGACTGCCACATGTATTACTGCTGCAGCTCGGGACTGCTTTCTTCAAGCTGCCTGGCGGAGAGTTAAATCCGGGAGAGGTGAGGAATTTATTAATCTTTTAAACTGTTGAACAATCACCTATGTACTAGAAGCCATCTGCATGTAAGCGCTAAACAGTTTTCAATATTATATTCATTTAAAATATTATAAATTCGAAAGTAACTCTGTCTCTCTGTCTGTATGTTACCTTTTCACGCCTAAACCACTGAATGCATTTTGATAAAATTTGGCAAGGAGATAGATGACATCCCAGCGACGGACTACTTTTTACTGACATACCGTGCAGGCAAAAGGGTGGAAGCTAGTACTTAATACTTTCGAATTTATAACATAAGTATGTATTATGTATTGGTCCACAGGATGAAATTGAAGGTCTGAAGAGGCTACTGACTGAGACTCTCGGCAGACAAGATGGAGTCAAACAGGAGTGGCTCATAGAAGACACTATTGGTAAGTAAAGAAGATACTTTTATCATCATTTGCCTAGCGCTTTCCTGCGAGTCTCAATATGTGTGATGGTCACCCATCGACGGATCAACCCCGGCAAGCGTAGCTTAACCTGATCGATCGACCCGTGCGGCTGCTATTACTTAAGCACGACCTCCTATCTAAATGACTTTTGAATAAATAAATGACTTTTGATTTTGATACACACACACATTTTTATGTGGACTGTAGATTTGTTGAGCATTTTCCTATCTACTTGCTTGGTACTTATTGAAAGGCCTGAAACTGTCCTCGTGAAAATATCGTAAAAGCCAATTATTTTTAAAAGAGTAACCATGGAGTTTCTTGCCGGCTCTTCTCCATAGGAAACAACCAATTGGAACCGTGCACCTAGCTTCTGACGTTTTATAAGTGCCCATGTAGGTTTTATGTGAAATAAAATATTTTGATTTTGACACAATGTATTTTTCCTTCCAGGAAACTGGTGGCGTCCCAACTTTGAGCCGCCTCAGTACCCATACATTCCACCTCACATTACGAAACCTAAAGAGCATAAGCGCCTGTTCTTAGTACAACTGCAAGACCGAGCGCTATTCGCAGTTCCAAAGAACTATAAGTTAGTGGCCGCACCGCTGTTTGAGTTGTATGATAATGCTCAAGGTTATGGACCCATCATCTCATCGCTGTCACAGAGTTTGTGCCGGTTCAATTTTGTATATATGTGAGGATTGACACAACGCCTGGCAGTAGTAGTGTAAAATATTTTAAGGGGTAGCACTCATTAAGGGGGATGCGCTAAGGTAGGGCTCGCGAAATTCAAATTTTCTTACGTTTTTTGCAATTTGCAGGTCAGTGTCAGGTTGTATACATGTTGATCAAAGTATGATTCGCGGACGTAACAAATATGGCTATACAGAATTATAATTATCATTAGAATCACCAATACAACTCGATAGTTGTACAGTTCGCGTCAAATAACTTTGCCGCTCTGAAGTAGGCTAAAAATGACTGCGCAGTACTCAATCTTACTTATACAACAGTAGTGCGCATGTGCATCCTAGCTTCAGAGCGGCAAATTTATTTGACGCGAACTGTATTTGTGATTTGAATGAGTATAATTCTGTAAATACACATTTTGTTACAGTGCGAATCATATTTTGATCAACATACAACCTAACGGACAAAATTATCCTATTGAATGACTATGTTCAGCTCAATTAGCAAATCGGGAAAAACGTAAGAAAATTTTGAATTTCTAGCTACACTGGCGCTTAATGAAACAGCAGATTTTTTATAGTTATATCATAGTAAAAAATTGTTCATATTTATGAGTACTGTCAACTGTTAAAATATTTTACATTATTATTGTTTAGACTTTATTAAATATGTATGGTGTGTGTTTAAATAGTGTTACGATACGATATTTGGTTGACATTGAGTAGTTAGTGGATGGAATGTGCAGAAGGCCAATCCTCGTACTTAAAAAACGTTCACATTCAAGTCGCAATCTGTCAAACTTGTCAAAAATGTTGGTGAAATGATTGTATTTTTGACATATTGCGAACGAATGTTCTTAAAAGTTACGGGAATTTGCCCTGTGATATGCTCCTGACATAATTTTAGTCACAGCGTCCAATCTCGAAAGATATTAGCCCAGTACACAGGAGACATAGTACACAAACACAGTGGCCAGGTGCAATCTCTCTTCCCTCACTCTCATAGTCCGAATAGACGACAATCCGATATTACCGGAGAGAGACCAGGCGCAGGAACTTTGATGCGTTTTAATGTCGCGCGAACCATCATCTGTCTAGCCTTTTCCCAACTATGTTGGGGTCGGGTTCCAGTCTAACCTACTAATTGCGTACCCAATACACAATCAATCAAAATCTGAATTGGTTTGAAACAAATTGCTAACCCATGCTTCATAAGTCTGGAAAAAAACTGCCTAGCAACGTAAATAACGCAATAAATGTTGTTGAACTGTCAAAATGGAACAAATTAGTCTTAATCGGTTACGAAAATAAGTTACGCAATTAGATAGCTGATGCAGACCCACTATGCCCAATCAACAGCTGCAATAATTCCTATTATTTAAATATATAAAATCATCAAATAACTTCTCCCGCTCTGGGCGGAGCGGGAGGGCGTGTCAGACTTTTACTGGCTAAAGCCCACCCGTGTTCCTTCAGTTGCCTGTTGCCAAGGGTCCTGGTATCCCTTTCGGACTTTCCCGCAACCCTGGCTGCAATGATACCTTGACATTCCATTTCTAAATCATTATTCTGTGGTCAACTAATTCTTTACACTCCTACAAACTTATCTGTGACATGGCGAAAATTGGAACTACGGGCGTCATGTTGAAAGTCATTCGATTATCAGTGTCGACTACATTCAGTGCACAATAAAATTATTAGAATGTAGATGAATTCATTCATTCTGATGTTAGAATTAATTTGTATAATCAACAACAAACTAAGCAAAAAACAACACTGAATCGACGGTGCCGTCCTCTTTCAGTTCACAGTATATTACTTTACTCTTCTATTTCTATTTAATTATTATTTTTTCACTTTTTTATTGACATTACTACTGAGTTATTATAAATGAATTTTAGTGATTGGCAAAAGCCTTCCATACACGTATATTTGTACGCCAAATGGCAAAACATAGAGAAACTATTATAAAACAACTGTAACATCTTGCACACTACTGTAACCTATGTTTACAAATAAAGAATATTGATTGATTGATTGATTGACTCTATGGTTCACAGATAAGTTGGTAGGACTGTAATATCATTTTGCACTATTTAAACAAACATCAAGCTTGTATGTGAGATAGTGTGTGTGTGTGTGTGTGTGTCTGTAATAGTTTATACTGACAGTACATAACAAAAAAGTCACTGGTCTTATACTGGAGTTTTTTCTTCTTGGCCAATTTGTCCAAATATTTGGGTTATTCCAAAAAAATCCACCCTAAGGTGGATACTCGAAAATGTATGTCCGAGAATCCACCCTAAGCCTATAAATTCCGTTTACCAAACTAGGCCTAGGGTGAATTCTTGGAAATACGTTTCTGAGTATCCACCTTAGGGTGGATTTTTTGGAACGGAATAACCCAAATATTTGCGTTATTTTGACCATACAAAAATGTACCATATTTCTTATGGAATATAGTTTATTTTGTATTGTCAAATACCGCAATATCTTGTACAAATACTTCGCCGTGCTCAGACAACTTAATACATCCAGAGAAAGACTCCCAATTTCATTTTTCAACAAATATTTTATGATCCAAAGAAGTTATGATTTATTTTTTCTTTTAAAACAGTTTAAATGTTCATAAAGCACTCCCGTATGTCTGTTCATCAGCCTACAAATAAGGACTATATTGTAATGTTAGTTTTTAAGTGAAATTTACAAAAAAATGACATAAACCTCTATTTCAGATGCGTTTTATTTCTTTGTACCTCAAGAAAGAAGATTGTTTAGTTTTAAGTTTAATTTTAGATAATAATAGCAATATTTATTTATCGCTTAGGGACTCGTCAATAAGCGCGTCTGTGCGAGTGTGCCGTTTCAAACGTTGACTACGTAGTTTCTACACTGTTCATATTTATACTGTGGTACAAGTTGTGTTATAGACTGATTCTGAAGTTGTGTTACTGATAAATGACCTATATGGATTTTTAGAAGTCCAGTTTGGATTTTTAGAGTCCAGTGTTAAATCCTGTTGGGGTCGGCTTCCAGTCTAACCGGATGCCAGTATTTTACATGGAGCGACTGCCTATCTGACCTCCACAACCCAATTATTGGGTAACACTATACCCCTTGGTAAGACTGATTCTCAGACTTCTGACTACCTGATACGTCTGTCTTAGATCTATGCGGAACAACGGCTTAACGTGATTTCCGAGGCATGGAGGCGTCTCGGTATGAAATGGATGGTCACCCATCCATGGACCGACCTTGGCAAGAGTTGCTTAACCTAACATCCAAACTGGATTTCTACACAACTAGGAGTAGAGGTAAAAATAAAAGAAAGCCAATCATTGGTTCCTTATATAGTATTGTTTTTAACCGATTTCAAAAAATAAAATTTCAATATTGGTGCCGACTCACCTGTCACAAAATTCTCTGAACTAAAAATCACTAAAATTTAGTTTAGTCCTGTCAAACGACCAAACTCATTTTGAAATACTATATTGACACAACTTAACTATAAATTAGTTTGACAGCACTAAGATGGCACTGAGATATTAGTTTAGTGAAAATGCTATTCTGAATTTGACGATTTAACCTAAAATTTTGTTCTATAACTAAAATCCTCTAACAAAATCTGACTATTTATAATCGCGATTAAAAATTAGATGTCATGAACTAAAATTCAAAGCAACACCTCGACTTCAGTTGCAAAATAGTACTGTTTATTTTCTTTTGCTTGTATCTCGAAAATGGTGTGTCCTATCGCAAAAATAATGAAGATATCGACCGCCTATAGGATACCCATAAACCCCTGAGGCTCAACATGTTGGTATTTTTTTTTTGTTTTACATATTTTCCATACAAAATGTGGTAAATTCCATAAAAAAAAACACGTCAAAGCTGAAGTCCCTGCGCGTCTCCGGCTCTAAAAAAATCACGGGGTAGGGAAAACAAGTACCAAGTGGAGGCGCGATTGTCAAAGTCCATTTTAGTTGCGTCAAAATAATTTTTAAATTTACAGATGTTTTTGTCAGAATAGCGTTAAGATTCTCATAGCCAAAAGTAAGGAATTTTAGTGATAGTTTAGTTTGGTGTACAAGAGAATCGGCACAATTATCAAATTTTTATAACTAAACTCTTTAAACTTCCTTTTTTTTAATGATGTTAACTTATATTTATTTCTGAACGAAGAAATAAAGAAAATACGTTTATTTGCGGCAAACATGACGCTAAGAAAGGACAAATACATAAACGATAATATTTTTTTTTTAATTGGGGGAAAATATGCATCACGTTCACGCAAAACGGCACATCATTTCTGTTAACATTAGTTACTTAGATTGATTTAAAAAAACAGGATCCCTTTTCGCATAATATTTTTTACTAATATTCTTGAGCATAACTATTTTGGTATTTTTTCTTTTTTTGTTTTATAATATTTTTTCTATAATTGTTTTTGGTTATACAGTTTATGTTGACATAATTATCTTGTTGGATAATTTGTTTTGGTATACCGAACTAGTTAGATTAGGTTTTTAAGGGTATGAGGAACAGGGTGTAAAGTTCACTCATCCACCATAGAAAAGGGAGGATCCTCCGACCAGACGGGTGTCGTGTCTGGCGGGCAACTGCCCAACGATTGAAGTTGGGTTCTTGTATATATGTCCATTCAAATTCAAATCTTTATTTCAGACCAAGAGATCCAAATAGTGTTAGTATGAACTTAGCCTATGTTAGTACAACATAATAACTTAAAGATATGATATATGTAACTTATAAACTAGTTGGCTACATGAACATGTGCACGCACATGTCTGCTAGCCCAGAGCTTGATAAATGGTCCATCGACTTTGTCCGCCAGTGTAGCTAAAATGTTATTAGGGCTACCATTGCATGGTAAACATTAATTGCGCGATGCAGGATTTATGTGACGTCAGGATTTTTGTGTGACGTCAGGTCTTTGATGCGTAGTTCGCATGTGGCGATGAAGATACCGCCACAGGTTAAATAGTTTTACTCGCAAAAAAAGGTTAGGTTAGAAATGTGACCCTTAAGACGCTGCCAAAAACGAATAGAATATATAGAAAAAAAAATACTTTCGTTATTATATAGTTAGTAGGTGTACTGAATAATGGACGGGTATATATGAATGGACCCATGAACGCCGCGCCACCAGTGTTCATTATTAATGTCATTATGCGTAAATATATTTTATGCTGTTGAATGTTATGCCTATACATTATTATGATTAGAGAAATTAAATTATGCGGAAGCTGTTATGCTTAAATGTAAATATAGTTTGGATAAACAAAAGTATGCCATGTTCTAAAATTTAATGCACAAAAATATATAACAATAAATATACAATGGCCGGCCTTATCGCTTCTCACGATCATCCAGGCTAAGTTGGAATGAACAGTGATTTGCCTGAACATAAAATGAGGAGAAGTTCTCACAATAAGTATACAATAATAATAATTATATTAAAATAGATACACGATATAATATTGTGTGTTTACTGTGATATTATTTATAAATTGAATCTTATTATTTGTATATTTACACTAGTCAACTTTATAATTTTATTTATTCAGAATATGAACGAGAAAATTGACGATTATATGAACGAGAAAATGTGGAAGTATTATTAGGTGCATCCCTGCTTAACCTTTCAGGGAAAATAAGGGGAAAGTTATGTGTTGTATACAGAATGTTAGGGTAAACACCGTTATCCTTGAAACCAGTGGTTTGGTTTCATTTATAGAATGGAAAATTACAACTATTCTTTATAGAAAATCTTCATTTTTCCACAAGAGTATTTCACCATACGCGCTAGGGCAACGAACTTACGTCTCAACATGAGTAGGGGGCGCGGGACGGGACCTGACCGGTCGCGAGCGCGACCCCTATTGTGTATTTATTCATGTGTTGTGTCGGTTGTTAGGAGGGCCGGTGACCTCGAGCGCTTATCCATGAATTTGCGGACGGTGTCTGATAGAAACTTTTTAAAATCTTCATTTATCATCTTTTTTTGTGCATCATTTATTTTTATATTTAAGTCAACTACCCATGGTTTGAGTGACAACGGTGTTTACCCTTACACCCTTACAAAAAAGGTGTCTGTTCTGCCTACCACTTCAAGGAATACAATATTATGTTAACTTTATTTAAATATGAATTTTGATATCTGATATATTGTGTAATGTGTATCAAATCCTTGGTACAATACATGTTGTGTGATCTCAAACCAATATCAACTTTACTAGTGTGTAAATTAAGTTGATTTCAAAATGGAACTAATGAAAAGGCCCTGACAATATTAAAATTGTATAGCGGAAACTATACCTTATGTGTAGGTGTTAAAGTTACTTTTCTTTTATCACATAAATGTAAATACACAGGTGAGCTCGGCTTTGAGTTGTATTTTTAACCCCCGACCGAAAAAGAGGGGTGTTATAAGTTTAACGTGTGTATCTGTGTGTCTGTCTGCACCATCGTAGCTGCCAAACGGCTGAACCGATTTTTTTTTTGTTTTGTTTGAAGGAGGACTTCATCGAGTGTTATTAGCTATTAAAAAAAAATCGTTTGTTAGACGCATTGTTTTTGTCGGGGGTTTTTTAAATTTTAAATTGAATTAACTTGTCATATGATTAAAGTGATCTTTGAGTGCAGATATTTGTGTTACAACGAAATGATAAGAATATAATATTTTTATTAGGATAGGGAAACTAATGCTTAAGCTTGGTGAAAAGTATCTGTGATATAACTTGTATATTCATCATCCATCAACATCATCATTTCAGCCGAAAAAAACGTCCACTGCTGGACATAGGCCTCCCCCAAGCACCGCCACTTCGACCGGTTCTGTGCTTCTCGATTTCCTTCCCTTTTACATGGAGCGACTGCCTATCTGACCTCCACAACCCAGTAGCTGGGTAATACGATACTACTTGGTAAGACTGGCTGTCAGACTTTCGGGCTTCTGACGACCCGTAACGACTGTCAAAGACTTTCCGAGGCACGCAGGAGTCTCTATATGTAAAGATGGTCACCCATCCACGGATCAACCCCGGCAAGCGTAGCTTAACCTGATGGATCGACCCGTGCGGCTGTTATTACGTAGCCACGAGCTCCTCCTAACTGGATGTACCTGAATGCCATATATATGGCATGTATTTTACATGGAACTCTCATTCTGACATCCACAACGCAGTAACTGGGTAACACCATACCCGTTGGTAAGACCCGTACACTCAGTGTTTGGCCAGGCTGGCAGTACGGCGCAGGTGCAGGAACGCGTGCGATCTGCCTGCCCGCAGTTGAGCGAAAATAATTTTAATTTCGGAAGTCGGTGGCAAAAAACGACAATTGAAAAGCAAAGACACCGACTTCCGAAACTAAGATTTTTCATTTTAGTGTTTTTTTTGTAATCATACAAAGCGAAGCTAAGTACACGTGCGTACTGTTAGCTAATGTGAAGCGGCACCTTTACTAACATCTTGACCTACCCTGCAAACGGTATGGCCCAGAGCTGCCAAACAAGTGTAAGAGCCTGCGGACCTAAAACGGCCACATTAGCAATCCTTCTAAAAGCAATTCATTTCCTGAATTTCCAACTGTCATTAGGAATTCCTCTAATTTGACACAAAAGCCATTCATAATGTGTGGACAATTTTACGAATCTCCATAGAAAACTGTTAAACAGATTAATTATTTGGTAATATGAATCGCAAGTAGATCTTATTATGAATTGTCAGTTTGTGACATTTTACAATGATTCATAATTATTTCCTGATGATTCATATGATTCTGCCATAGTGGCTGTTTTATGCCCCCTGTTCACACGATGCGTTAGGACGCCGCACCGCAGACATTGCCGCATTGGTGGTCACACGATGAGACTGAGCGGTGCCGCCCCGGCGCGGCGTCGCAACGCGTACCTACTTACTAACCTCCCCGCCTCGTCTCGCGGATTGCAAGTCCGGTGATGAGACATATACGCTTCTTTCATATTTCATACAAAATGTATAGGAGCGACGAGGCGTGGACCATACACAACCGGCGTGGCTAAATATGAAAGGAGCGGGGCAACGCCCACGCCGCATCGTCGTCGCGTCGTCGCCTCGCCCGCGCCTTGCCTCTTGTGTACCTATATCCTGCGCCTTGTGCATCGGCCCATAATACTTACCATGCCATTCCTAATAAAGACCTGCAATAATCTATGCATACAACAAAAAGTAATGTTCTAAAGTTCCTATTATGTACCTATACGTAGGTAGTCTAGGTAGCTTTTTTGTTGGTCTGAGGTAGGTAGTTTAATTTTAAATTAAAATTTCAATACCCACACAACAGCTATAAAAATAAATCGTTAAAAGCAGTGACGGAAATCGATAACGTTTGAAAAATAAACAGTTCATAAAACAAGAAAAATGCTTTTCTTTTTTTGCGCTATTTTTCTTTTTATTGAATACGGAGAAAGTAAATGGAGCAAGGGCATCATTCATTATGCTGTCAATAAAAAAGATTATGGTAAGATTTTTAAGTTATAAAAAAGAATATAGTAAGTTTTCTAAGATTTATGAAAGATAGCTGATGCCCGTGGCTTCGGCCGCGTGGATGTCGGTTATTATATACTAAAACCTTCCTCGAGAACCACTCTATCTCACACTGGAAAAATGGTGGCATTAATACTGCACCTGTAATAATTATTAGGTCCCCACTGACTTATGAAATCGTCGTTTTGTATGGGGAATTTTAAAGAAATTGCATTTTTCATACTAACATTTTCTTAATTTATATAACAACCATGAACACTAATGTTTTAAAACTTTTATGCACTAATGTTTAAAAACTAAGATAACGTATGCCACTTAGATTAAGCGACAAAATTAAGTTTTGGCTAAGTTGAAAAAAAAATAGTGGTCGTTTCTGCTAACAAAATGAGGAGGAGAGGAAAGGAGTAATAAGGTTTGTTTTACTATTGGTAGTTGTCTATGATGGTCATTATTCGTAATACAAAGCAATTGATGAATATGTTAAATCATAGAAGTGACGAGGTTCTCTATTTGTGAGAAAAAAACGCCAAATTTCATAGGTGGGGACCCAATACTTCCCCTAAGATGACCCACTGACCGAGCTCCTTATGTTTGACTCGACTAGATCCACACTCCCAAGACGTCATAACATCGACATTTCAGCAGCTAGAGAATGAGATTTGTCTGAAATTCTTCAATACGCCGCTTAACCATACCCTGGCCGACAATGAGAGGATCCTATATATCTCCAACCCCGATAAAACGAAGAACTGCCCACCGAAAATGTTTAATTTTAATAAATCAGTCGTGGTAAGTGAAACTATATTTTTAAGTTAACTATTAAGTAAGTGATGACTGATGATTTTTATGATTATATCTACACCCATGCTAGTTTCTGAAACAGCTTATTACCAACATTAAAACAACCAGTGTTATCCAAACGCACGGGTGTGATAATGTTGTACTGAATTTCATAATGCAACTCATTTAAAAAAAAGAACGCTGTCATGCAGGCGAGTTTCTCTAACAAGCCACAGTCATTTAAAAAAAAAACTTGTAGTTTATTCGAATTCTAAAAAATCGAATTCACGTGGGTCGTATCCCGTAATTTTTGGTTCGATATTAGTATTGCAAAGAACCTTTTATAGGGGATTCATAACATGGATGTAGATAAATGATTGTATGGGTCAGCTCAGCGCAAACGCAAGCGACGACACGCTGCACACACTTTTTAATAATTAAAGAACTTATTTTCTTCACGAAAAGGTGTAATTTTCAGTGCGAGCGTTGACACGTCAAAGTACGCTGAGATGGCAGCGCGTGTACCTCATTGTGTAGTAAATACATTCGATATTGTATCGGATCATAAAAAAAAATCAAGTAACAAAAACTAAAACCCAACTACGACTTAAAAGATATAAACAAGGCACCACAGACAGACAAATTAAAAATCCGGAGTCACACGTGTTAGGGCATAAATCGAACAGATTACGTGTGACTCCGGATTTTTAATTTGTCTGTCTGTGGTGCCTTGTTTATATCTTTTAAGTCGTAGTTGGGTTTTAGTTTTTGTTACTTGATTTTTTTTTAAATTCTTTTGTGGTTATAATATATATATTTTTGAAATGTGCTCATTAAGCCCTTTCATTTGATACCCAACATGGTACGATTAAACCATTTTTTTTTTAAGTTCCTCACTTTATGTCCTCTAGAGGGCGCCATTTTTAATTTAATGTGACTTCACATAGCCTATAACCAGCGGACAATCACGACGCTTCTAACGATACCTCATTTGTCAAATTGTGATAAGTGGTTTGGAAGATAGGAGGGAACAGATGAACGTACATACATACATACATACATACCGGTCAAAATCATAACCCTCCTTTTTCTTCGCCGTAGTCGGGTAAAAAGTATGCGTCGCTTCGCGTCTCGGTGTGAACTGACCCTATTTCAATAAATACATCTATACTAATTATTATAAAGCTGAAGAGTTTGTTTGTTTGTTTGAACGCGCTAATCTCGGGAACTACTGGTTGGAATTGAAAAATTCTTTTTGTGTTGGATAGTCCATTTATCGAGGAAGGCTATAGGCTATATAACATCACGCTACGACCAATAGGAGCGAAGCATATATGAAATATGTTGCAAAAACGGGAAAACATATTCTTTTTTGAGAGCTTTCGTTGCGTGCGCTGCGTAAACGGTTTATGTTACGTAAATATCATGTATGATGGAATTGTTCCTCTTTAAAGGTTCTAAAAAAAAGTCCGCGACAGCATATGTCTATCTTTTAAGATTGACTTACTATAACCTTTTTTTATGGTAACCAAATTTGTTCGAAATTAATGCATTATTTGCGAAGGAGTTTTATCAACATAATATTAATTCTTATTCAAATAAATAGTTTTAACATCAAGGGTATTTATTAAGCAGTAAAATACCTTTTAATTCATTCGAATCGGACATTTAATTTCGAAGTTATCACGAGTATTACGCGAACGGTTCGACGCTGGCGCCGCGACGTTCCCTATTCTCAAAGAGTATTAAACCACTAGGCTACATAGTCATTGCCTATTCTAGAGAGGAGAGGATGGGCACACGGGTAGACCATGACCTGGAATAGGACATAGGATACGTTTTATCCCTATATTCTCACGGGATCGAGACCTACGCGGGTGAAACCGCGGGGCACAGCTAGTTATCTTAGAAGGAGTTAAAAACCACGTATCATAGGAATTGGAGTAAAACTAACAACTTTACGACCCCCTATTTTTCATTTTTATCCCCTACTAGCCGTTGCCCGCAACTTCGTCTGCGATCCAGGATAAAAAGTACCATATGTCCTTCTCCAGGTCAAGGTCTACCCATGTGCTAAATTTCAGCCATTTTGGCGTGAAAGCGTGAGTTGGGCGTAATCAACTACTTTTGTAATCGGATAATCTGATTGAAAGTAATCATGAATACCTACATCAATCATGATTACTTTTAATCTTGATTACTTTCAATCATGACTACATTTGTAATCATTAGTTTTGATTACAATAGTCAGTAATCTTAATTACCTACATGGGTAGATTTGATTAATTTTTTAAGCATATTTTTAATAAATGCGGTTCTATATTCAATCAGTATGTATCTTGTATGTCTGCGTTTTTCTAAAAACTTCTGATCCAATTTGGATGTCATGGACGTTTTGTACTCTTTCGATTCGAAAAAGAATTTCTGCGTGCTCAATTGCATTTCGAAGATACGGCACGCGGGGTGCGGGAGTTGGGTTAAAAATATCCGCCGCCTTTTTTTTTTTTTTTTTTTTTGGGTGGGAAATCATCCAATGACTTCTCCCGCTCTGGGTGGAGCGGAAGGGCGTGTCAGACTTTTACTGACTAAAACCCACCCGTGTTCCTTCAGTTGCCTGTTGCCAAGGTCCCGGTATCCCTTTCGGACTAACCCGCAACCCTGGCAGGATCGTCCGCCGCCTGCGCTCCGCTTCTTGCCATAGCGCAAGCAGTCAGTCTGTATAATAGTGCGCAAGGATATAAACGTAAATTGATTCACGAGTCTAAACCGTGACGTATTGGCCTATGTGTTTTGGTGTTTAAACATTATTATTGTAAAATCAGTATTTATTGTAAAATGGCGTCAAGTTCTTTTTCGTCTTTATCTACTAATTCAGAATCTGAAACCGTGCACCATGAACAACTTGAGACATTACCATGCATTCTTGATGGAAATTTTTTTACGTATTCAGAATCGGAGTCTACGAGCAAAAAGAAAGTGGCAATTTGTACATTATGTCGGCCAAAACTAGTTAAAATTAGTGGTTTTAATAATTCTACATCAAATTTTGTAACTCATCTCAAACGAAGACACGGGGAAGAAACACACACCGAGTATCAGAGCTACTTGAAAACTATGAAAAAAAATAAACGGTCTACTAGAACATCCAACCAACTGCAACCAGATATTAGAGATGGTAGTACTAGTGATGTACCTACTGATCGAACGATTTCACAGGACCAATTTAATGAAAATATGTTAAAGTTTTTTGTTCATTCTATGATTCCTTTACAAGCAATAGACGATCACTTTTTAAAAAAAATCTTTGGTGATTTAAATATCTCTGCAAAAGGATTGAACGTTCCCAGTAGAAGAACTTTGGGTAGATTGATTGATGATTACTTTAATAAGGAAATTACAAAAATCAAGAGTGAATTGCGCGATGTAGATGAAGTCTGCACAACTGCCGATATCTGGTCGGCAAAAACAAGAAGTTTTTTGGGCGTTACCGCACACTGGCTCGACACAAATCTGAAACGGAAGTCGGAAACACTGGCTTGTCGAAGATTTTCAGGTACGCACAGCTACGACCGTATAGCTCTTTTACTTGAAGCAGTACATGCTGAATTTGGTCTCGACTCCCGGAAAGTGCTGGCTACAGTTACTGATAACGGTAGTAATTTTGTAAAAGCATTTAAAGAGTTTGGCATAGACGTGGAAAATTGTGAAAATTTTACTCATAACATTGATGACAATTCAGAACCCACAGAAAGTTCTATCCTCGAAGAAGATTCTCACATCGAGGTCATTTCTGTGGCACACTTTAGTACTTATAATGAAGTTGATCCGCTAGCTTTTGACGAAAATATTATTCCACAGTCAATAATACTAGAATTGCCTGTACATTTAAGGTGTTGTGCACACAAGCTAAACTTATGTGCCACTACGGACGCCAATAAAGTATTACGAAATAACGACACAAGTATTGGCAATATTCATAATCAAGTTATTAAAAAATGCAACAACTTGTGGAACTCCGCCGGCCGGCCTAAATCGGCTGAAATAATACTTGACATTGTTGGTCATACCCTTTCCAAACCGGGAATCACTAGATGGAACAGCCTTTATGATTCACTGAAACAAATTGCATCAATACAGGAGAAGAGTGTACAGCTGCACGTGGCATTAGGAATGACAAACGTTTTACGTGATAATGATTTCCATTACATAAAGGAATACTTGCGTTGTTCAAAACCAATAGCAGAGGCCCTGGATATATTACAAGGCGAACAAGACATGTATTACGGTATATTATTGCCATGTTTAGTATCTTTGCGCAAAAAGTTGCAAAAACTGAATAGAGAATCTCTTACTTTTTGTCAAATGTTGGTAAAGAAATATTTGGAGAGCGTAGAAACGCGATTTGCAGAGATTTTTGATTTCTCCTCAAAAGTAGCTCAAAATGCAGCAGTTGCTGCAATGTCTTACCCCAGATTCAAGGACAAATGGCTTGCTTGTGTTAATATAGAATACTATTCCAGAATCAAATCTATTTTTAAAGGAGCTGTAATCAAGGAAATCCATGAGGCACCTGAAACGCTTCAAGTCACACCTAATAATATATATGAAGACAGCAATTTTGAGTTTGACACTGATTCTTCAGAGCCTAATTCGGGAGATATGTACCAAATACAACGCTCAAAGGCAGATGCCATTATTTCTCATTTTTTAGCGGACCAGGATCGGGATGTATCGATGCTAAATCGATACCCTGAAATTAAACGTGTTTTAAAAAAATATAACACACCTCTTCCGTCATCGGGTCCTGTCGAAAGACTTTTCTCATATGCGACCATGACCAATTTACCTAAATCACACAGACTTTCGGATGAGATGTTTGAAAAGAGGGTGCTTTTAAAATCTAATTTTAGCCACACATGGCACACATAAAAATAATTCTTGATTGTTTTCTTAAGTATAATAATTATTAAAAAAAAAAAAATCATGAGACTGATCAAAAAATAAAGATGATTTACAATGTTAATGATTTTATTTTTCGAATTCCTAAATGTAGTTAGTATGCATCAATCAAAAAAGTAATCAAAATAACGATTACAAACTAATAATCATTAATCACCGATATGATTACTTTCTTGATTAATTTCCGTAATCTGTAATCTTGATTGATGATTACAAAATGTAATCGTAATCCTTAATCATTAATCTGATTACAATTTGCCCAACTCTGAAAACAAACAAACTCACTTTCGCATTTATAATACTAGCTTCCGCCCGCGGCTTCGGCCGCGTGGTATGTCGATAAAAAGTAGCCTATGTCCTTTCCCGGGATGCCATCTAACTCTTTGTCAAATTTTATCGAAAAAAATAATTAAAAATTTGGCAAGGAGATAGATGGCATCCTGGGGCAGGACCTAGGGTACTTTTTATCGACGAAGCCGCGGGCGGAAGCTAGTACCTATTTGATATGACCGCGAATCATATTTATACAACCTGATACTGACATGCAAATTGCAAAAAACGTTCTATTTTTTCGTCTACAAATTTACAAACGTGTCAGTGGTCTCACAATGATCAGTTTTTGACAGATATGCCATACAAAATCTGTCAAAAACTGATCATTGTGAGACCACTCACGTTTTATTAGTAGACTTGGCCCATCATTCAGCGCTTCGTACTGAATCTCTACTATTCTAATTGCGGCCATACACTCTACGGTCTACCAGAGTCTAGATAGAACGAGCATTTAGGTACCTAGGTATTGGAATAGGCATGAACCACATAAACTTACTTTTTAGTACTTTTTTTTTCAATTTCACAGGAGATGCCGATCGGCTACAAATGTCTGAACAGGGTGGAGATATCGAGGATAGTCGCTGACATGATAAAAGCCAGCATCGGAATACCAATTAGTTAGTATTTTTTATCAGTTTCGTATAAGTTGTATTAAAAAAAAAAAAAAAAATTTGTTTATTTCAAGTAACCAAACTCATAAACATACAGCTTCATAAAAGGATACAGACAGGATAACAAACATATACAAAAATAAACACTCACAAAGTAACAGTATGCCTGCTGCAGCATTGTCGGATATAAGGGCAATCCAGTCTATTAGCGATCATCGCCAGGACGGTGTTGGCGCTGCCCCGCACTCTGCGCACCAGAGACGCGCAACGCTTGCGCATCGTCGCATAAAAGCAGTCGGTGCGCGCCTCCGCAAACATGCCCGAGGCGCTGCAGTGGCGGGGCAGCATTATGTACATTCCGAAATATTTACATTCCTTATGGACATTTTCATTGGCTACATTGTCTTTTGCGGAATATAGAGCCATCTATAGTTCATCATCATCATGTCAGCCGAAAGACGTCCACTGCTGGACATAGGCCTCCGTCAAGCACTTCCACTTCGACCGGTTCTGTGCTTTTCGTATCCAGCTCATTCCCACCATTCTACGCGTTATTGAACTGGACGCGGAGGGCGCTGTATGCCGCACGAGTATAATTTGCCCACAGGCTGCAGGTATAGAGAGATGTACAATAGGCTCTAAAGAGCGTTAATTTTACCTCCCTCGAACAACGCACAAACCTACGCGCTATCATATTACCTCTAACTGACAACGCCCTCCGCTCCCGCTCAATGTCCGCAACGTCTTTTAGGTCAGCTGTAACAACGTGACCCAAGTATTTGAACTGCTCCACTTTCTCAAGCGGAGCATTATTTATACACACAGTGTATTCTTATGATTATGACACGTCCTGCACCATTTTTTTTTTTGGTTTGGGATATCATCCAATGACTTCTCCTGCTCTGGGCGGAGCGGAAGGACGTGTCAGACTTTTACTAGCTAAAACCCACCCATGTTCCTTCAGTTGTCTGTTGCCAAGGTCCTGGTATCCCTTTCGGACTAACCCGCAACGTCCTGCACCCTAATTGCGCAACAATGTAGGTATTCGATCAATCAGAATTGGAATCGATTTGAAACAAATGTCTAATTCATTGCATCGTATGTTCGAAAAAAAATCATATCGATAAGTTAGATTTTACATTACCCATATCACCCATATCGATTAAAATTACCCCTAGATAGACGCATTTATCGCATTGGGCAGTGGCGAATTTAAAGGCAAACTAGCCACGTGCCTAGTTTGCCTTACGCCACTGCCGAGGATTAAAGGGGCGCGCGCGGAAGATTTTTACAAAAAAAATGAAAATAAAATATATAATTAATTGTGTAAGTAAGTATGAACCTACTAACACAATGTAAACGATTATTGAATTCTATAGAGATGTAGAACTTCGGGGCGCGAGGAAAAAGGAGACCGGGCGGAAAAAAAATTATTTTTTAGAAGCCATATACTAAAAAAAGCCGATGAGTTACTTGCCTAGGGCGCTCTCGACATTTAATCCGACACTGGCATTGGGTTATCCTGTAATGGTGCTGTAAGAACATAAATAAACTGTGTTGTTTAATTTGTTTACAGGCAAACCGAACAGTAACGATTTGTTAAGAACGTTCCAAAAAAACCAGGTAATCTATGTGTTGACCTCAGACCAAATAAAAAACCAAGACAGAGCGCTGCGAACAATACAGTGAAGCATGCCAAAACTACACCTCCGCTCTGTGCATACACGCTCACACGCACACATTTATAACGATTTACAATCAAACTAATACCAAAATATGAGCAGACATGTTTACGAAACCGGCTTCACGTCACTGTTGACAGCGCTCTGTCTTGGTTTTTTATTTAGTCTGAGGAGTTGACTTGAATATTGAGGCTTAGGCATCATCCTCCGGCCCCTATCCTAGTTTTGGATATTGAACTCTCTGACCGCGTCATATAAAGCGATCATCACAGATAACTATATACAGTCGGAGACAGATTGGACCAGCGATCATCGCGCGAATACCTACACGATCGGTTTTGTTTAGAAAACCGGAAAGCGCCCTCTGTCGGCGCGACCACGCGTTCAGGTTCACCAAACGAAAAGTTCGATCGATCGTGTACCTATTCGCGCGACGATCGCTGGGGTCTGAATATGTTACCCCTGGGGATCACGTATACATGGTGTAAGGGTAAACACTCTTGTCATTCAAAACAATGACCGAAAACAACAAAAAAAACGTTATTTTCAATAAAATATTTCATAAAGTTTCTATCCGACACCGTGCTCGCTAGCGAAACAGCTGACTAACTGAGGGAGGGGTCACGCTCGCGGCCGGTCAGATCACGGCCCGCACCCCCGCCCGTGTTGAGACGCAAGTTCGTTGCCCTAGCGCATAGGGCAACGAACTTGCGTCTTTTGTGGTAAAATTTAGTTTATAAAAAAAGTTGTAATTTTCCATTGATCTTACGTTCTATAAATGAAACCAAACCACTGCTTCCACGCATAACGGTGTTTACCCTAACACCCTGTATAGGTGCTCGTGGTTAAATAATAACAACAGCACGGGTCGATCCAACAGGTTAAGCTACGCTTGCTGGGGTTGGTCCGTGGATAGGTGACCATCTTTACATACCGAGACTCCTCCGTGCCTCGGAAAGCACGTTAAGCCGTTGGTCCCGGCTGTCATTTGTGGATCTTTAACAGTCATTACGGGTCGTCAGAAGCCCGAAAGTCTGACAACCAGTCTTACTAAGAGGTATCTGTATCCAGTTCTGGGTTGTCGAGGTCAGATAGGCAGTCGCTCCATGTAAAATATTGGTATTCAGATACATCCGGTTAGTCGGGAAGCCGAGCCCAACTTAGTTGGGAAAAGGCTAGACAGATTGATTGTGGGGCCTGTATACAGCTTAGGGAAAACAGATGTAGTGGTATGTAACCCACACATGTAGACGAACTTGTGAACTCAAGTACCTATGACGTCACACGACTCACACGTCCCTTAGTTCGAACTCAGGGATCAACAGTCAGTCACTAGCCGTCAATACAGCCGGTCACTAACCACCAATCGCATCACTTATGCGTCAAATTATAATCATCATAATCATACTTATTGTTTGTAAACCGTGTTTAGTTATAGTAACTTTATTAAACGCAATATTTCATTGTTTCTGAGTCACCCTTGCCAGTAAATTTATTCTAATAATGTTGTGGATAAAAAAAAGTGGTTTAATGCAGTATAGGTCATTTACAAGTTATGATTATTCTACTGCGGATTTCGTACCGCCAACTTTAGTTGGTGTTTCGCTATAAGACATTGAGCACTTATAAAGGACCTTAAACTCACTGTGAAATACTCAATGAACATTTAATATAGTATAGAGGACGAAGTGCTACTATAGTATAGAGGAGTTTTTTAGTGACAAAAATAATGCCACAGTGTAACTTGTATATTGTTTGAGTCTAATTCTTGACGACATGTTATTTTTTTTTTTTTGATTATGTTGATTTCTTATTTTATTTTTGACATTTTATCTATTTATTGATTGTAACTTTTATTGATTATTATTATTATTCCGTGTATTCATTAACTTGTAATTAATTGTAACTTTTATTGATTATTATTAATCCTATATTCGACACAAATGTATTTTTGTTCAGAATAAATAAATAAAAAAATATAATTACACTATAGTCTATAGAACCTGTGATCATATCCCAACTATAGTTCTACATCACTTCTCATTACATTTTAGAAAAAAGACGACGAAACCCTCCTCTCAACAGAAGAACGTAACTTCATCAACGCTTATTATCTCGAGGAGTGCCAGCGTGACTTGGTTCAGAAGCCGATCAACGCCAGGCGGTCACACGGAGGGGGGACTATGGAGCTGACTTCTGACAATGAACGGTTTTATAAGGATAAACTGTGGCCGCTGGGCATGGTTATGTACGGAGTTGATAGGAAGATAAGTGAGTATCTCCTATTATACAGTATGTTAACTAACAAAGGGCGTTCCCGTTAACCTGCAATAGTATAGCGTCTATACAAGCAAAAAAAAAAATTACCGTAAAAAAAAAAAATTGTCTTTTTTATTGTAAATATAATATTCACAAAAAGTATTAAATTGTTACGGAAAATAAACTCTCTGTACACGCCCACTTGTCATTGTCACACTTGTTTTTCTACGTTGAAATACAAGTGTGCGTGTACAGAGTGTTTCTTTTACGTTTAAATTTAATATTTTTGTGAACATTTCAATACATATTTTTTTTTTTTTGATTGTTAATATTTCTTTTAGCATGTATACACGCTATACTACTGCAGGTTAACGGGAACGCCCTTTGTTAGTGAACATACTGTATATTATTATTTTTATTTATGTTCACATAGCTCGTCAAAATGTATGGAACAGCAGATTTTTTTATTCGCGATTTCAGGGTTGGTCCCGTAGTGAAAGTTGCTTATAATGATGAGTACCTACATTGACCCTTTACGAGGATTAAGAGCGTTAACGCTGAATGTTGGCAACGTCGCAAATAACTGTCAAAAAAGTATTTACCTGTACCTACCAATACTTTGCATTGAATGACGATTTCATGAAATTTTCATTCCATGCACTTACATGAACTTAGAGAGTTGTATTGCTGATTCTAATGTATATAATTCTGTAAATCCATATTTGTTACGACCGCTAATAATATTTAGATCAACATACAACCTGATACTGACCTGCAAATTGCATAAAACGTAACAAAATTTGAATTTCGCGGGCTACCCTAGCGTATCCCCCTTAACATGGCACCTGGCTCGGAACTCAATACTCCCCACGCCGCGCCCCGCCGTCGCCGTGCGGGGAAGCGAGGGGAGTTACAAACGTCATTGAGCCAGGTGCCATGTTAATGCGCACGGGTTGTACAATCAAAATGAGAATGTAATGAAAGAAATGAATGAAGAAGAAGAAATGAATGAAATAAAATGAAAGAATGAATGAAAATGAGTTGCGAATGCGAACTTTCCTAAAAATTAGGGGAATTGCCGTCTGAATATCGTATGTTAAATCATTTTTGTTAAACAACATTTTTGTCCGTGACATTTACAGTGACCTCAGACGTATTCCCACTTCTGCAACACGCTATGACGATCATAGAGCTGGCGAGCTGCGTCGTGTTCCAGCACATCACTGAAGCTGACCCACTACAACCTAAAAACTTGCTGTGGTTCGGTCTCGAAGGCGAGGAGATACCGCACCTCGGGTTTATGGAGGGAAACCAGGTAGGAACAGAAATAACCTACAGGGTGTAAGGGACAGCCCTCCGCAAATTAGAGAGGGCATTCAGCTCCTTAATTTGAATCATATTCCACTGGAAATTTTCTCAGGAAAGGTTTCATTTTTTTATCGTTTTTTCAGTTACTTTTCCTTTATTTCAATGTAAAATTACATTCTCTGTACGCAACACTCCACTTATGTAAATAAAACAGCTAAAATCAAGAAACCAGCGATGGATGTTAAAATACTTGAGCCACCCGACACGGGGAGTGCAGCTATGCGGGTTTTGCCACGGTAATACATTGCGCGTGAGGTAATAATACAAATCAGGTTTATTGGATACCCATAACGTTCCGGAAATAATTTCATGTACCGATCGTCTTAGTATGATATGTTGAATTCATCCCATAAGTCTTCGGAGGGCTATCCCTCCGTGCGTTTGCACTGGCGTAACATTCACATATAAACATGTTGAAATCTCTGTTTTCTGTCAATGTACGACTCGCGTTCGCATTGTCACGCAACTTGTTGACGCGAAACATGTTTGACGTTTCATATCACTCGACATGTTTCGCCACAAATGTCTTTACAAACCAATTTTGTATCAAAAAATATCTGTATGAATCTAGTAACATGTTGTAAGATTTGTTTTGACACTTTGGTCGGTTTTTATAGTCCACACATTTTGTATTCCACAAACATGGGAAACCTTGCCAAAGCTCTATAAACTTCATCGTGTCTACTTTGGACCACTCTATGTTTCGGTATAAACACGGGATGTTTACCACCATACTCGGATAACACTAAACATCAAGCAATAGACAAGTTGCGAGACATAATTTGACATAAACAAACAACAATGCGAACGCAAACGTGACAAATCTCTATACAAAACATGTCTATTGTGTATGTTTCTAGACAGTGCGAACGCAGTTTACAGCATATCTTGAGATCTGTCTTAAGACTTACTCATGTTTCGTACTGTGCGAACGCAAATTCAACAAAACAAGTAATGAGATTTGTTTCATGTGACAAGTTTCGAAACATCTACATGTTAAATGTTTTCTGGTGCAAACACATAGTTACACCTTGAATAGTTTTTCGTCTTCCCCGTGTAAAATCAGGCACAAGGGCAACGCGGGAAGCCAAGCTGAAGTAACAGTGGGTCGGCCATGGTTAAGCATCGTATCCTCGCTTGGCAACTAATTTCGGCAACGTTGCACTTCAGTGCTCAAATAAATGAAACTACCAAAACTATGCTAGCTATTTTTTTTGATGTATTTGTCAATAAAATTATAACTACAGCCGTTGAAATCAATACTTATTCCTCTGGCGACATGTTGTCGACGACTGAATGCGTAGATAGACGTTGCTAAAATAAAGTTCCGCGCTAACTTTCAATATGTTGTGCAACATGTCGCGCGCCAAATGTTGCCTAGTGGATAGAAGGCTTTATAGTTTGACCGACACCGCTGTACCACGCCTTAGGATGGCGTGGCGAGGCGGAGGGAGCGTTGACGAATGAGCGGCCTGCACAGCCCCCCGTTTCGCCGCGACGCACCTAAGGCGCGGTACAGTGGCAGTGGTGTCAGTCGAACTATTAATAAATCACAATTTTATTTAGGGTTTTTATCTGTTTTGAATTTATAATAGTTTGTAATTTAAATGTATGAGTTGTAACTATGGACTAGAATGTTGTCTGAAATAAATAAATATATCGAAGGACAGACTGCCGTTGGATTTTACGAGTCCTGTAAAGGAGACCGCGTATCGGTAAGCGTACCTAGTGTTCAACGCTAAATGGATAGAATGCGTAATAGTTCATAAAAATCTGCCTAGCCTTTTCCCAACTATGTTGGGGTCGGCTTCCAGTCTAACCGGATGCAGCTGAATACCAGTATTTTACATGGAGCGACTGCCTATCTGACCTCCACAACCCACTAACTAATGCGTAATAGTTCATACTGAATGCGAAATTTAGAGATGCGTGCGGGTGTTGTGGTGCATCTTGGGAAAAGTACATGTCCAGCAGTGGACGACGAAAGGCCCTCATTCGCAATCTGTCAAAAATACCTACAATCGATTTACCAACATTTTTGACAAGTTTGACTTCAAAAAAGGAGTTTTTTTTTTATGTATGTTCACCGATTACTCCGCCGTTTGTGAATCGATTTAAAAAAATCTTTTTTAGTTCGAAAGGGTATACTCCCGAGATGGTCCCATATTAATTTTATTAAGTTTGCTTGCGTAGTTTTTGAGCTAGCTTCAATATTGCGTATTTTTCCCACAGTCTATGTAGACGATATAGACTCCTTCACTGTTATTTACATAGCAGGTAGTAACTTGTGTGGGGTAGGTACCACCACTAAAAAGTGAAAAATAAAAACTTTTTACAAAAAAAAACAACCGACTTCAAAAAAAAAAGTCGATGGCAAAAAACGAAAATTAAAAAGCAAAGACACCGACTTCCGAAAATAAAGTTATTTTTCACTTTTTTAGTGATTTTTTTTAAGTCGGTTGTTTTTTTTTGTAATTAAGTATGAGAATTGGCTTTTAGATGGACTCGTCGGCCTGTTTACTATTCAAATAACATAGAAATATCTTCTCACAGAGTATCCTCATCTCTACAATGCTAAACGGGGCTCCGGGACACAGTGCACACACGCTGAACCTTCTGATGAGAATCCTGGGTATACCGATGATGTCAAACCGCTATGACAGGAGCAACTATGTGCATATTAACTGGGAAAATGTTGCCAAGAGTGAGTTTTTCTGTTGCACTATTTTTTGCCTGCAACTTCATTCGCGTGCAATTGGTTTCTTTTTCACATGTTTTGTTGTGAATGTTTCGCCAGTGCAAACTTGCGGTAACGCAATGAATGTTGTTGAACTTTCTACTTTCAGAGTTTTTAACGCATTTCTTCAACTTCTAAATAAAACAGGATGTTAGTAAATGTTAGTGTGTAGTGGTGAAATGTTATCATTTGCATAGCTTTTCCCTTGAGTCTACGTATTTGTCCCACTTGGTATACAGGGTGTAAGGGTAAACACCGTTGTCACTTAAACCATGGGTAGTTGACTTAAATATAAAAATATAAAAAAAAACAATATTTTCATTAAAAGATTTTAAAAAGTTTCTATCCTACACCGTGCTCGCTAGCGAAACAGCTGATTGACTGCGAGGCAGGGGTCGCGCTCGCGGCCGCTCAAGTCACGTCCCGCGCCCCCCACCGTGTTGAGACGCAAGTTCGTTGCTCTAGCACGTAGTTGAAAGGGTGAAATACTCTAGTGGTGAAATGTAATAAAAAAATAAAAATATTCCATTGATTTTACGTTTTATAAATGACACCAAACCACTGGTTTCAAGGATAAAGGTGTTTACCCTAACACCCTGTATAGCAAAACTTTTATACACTTTTTAGGTATTTCTCTATTTTAACATAAATAAAATGTACTTATACAACATTATTTTTTGTTTATGCTAAACCCGAAAAGGGGTCATTGTACTGATCATTTTGAACAACTTTTTCTATGGGACCAACGCGCGAAAAAAAAATCTGCTGTTCCATACATTTTGTCGATTTAAGTGAACACAAATGTATGGAACAGCTGATTCTTTTTTCACGATTTCATGATTGGTCCCATAGAAAAAGTTTTTCAAAATGATGAGTACAATGACCCCTTTTCGGGTTTAGCATAAACAAAAAATAATGTTGTATATGTTTTCCCGACGAATTTACAGCCAAGGAGCACTATCTCGAACGCGCTCCGAAGGACGCCTGGCTCATGAACACGGAGGGCGAAGGCGCCGCGTATGACTTTGACAGCGTTACACATGCTCCGGTGAACTACATGTGTGCAGACTGTTCGCTTGGCGAGCAGACTGTGGAAGCTTTACAGGTAGGAATGAAGGCCATTTATGGACGACTGAGCGGCCGACCAGGAGGCCAAGTCTACTAATTTACAAACGTGTCAGTGGTCTCACAAATACTCACAAGGATCAGTTTTTGACAGATATGCTAAAACCCAACTACGACTGAAAAGGTTTTAAAATATTAAATTTATTTATAAAAAAAAAAAAAAAAAAAATTAAAAATCCGGAGTCACACGTAATCTGTTCGATTTATGCCCTAACACGTGTGACTCCGGATTTTTAATTTGTCTGTCTGTGGTGTCTTGTTTATACCTTTTCAGTCGTAGTTGGGTTTTAGAAAATCTGTCAAAAACTTATCATTGTGAGTATTTGTGAGACCACTGACACGTTTGTAAATAAGTAGACTTGGCCCCCAGGTCTTTAAAAACTTTTTACAAAAAAAAAACAACTGACCTCCGAAAAAACACAAAAAAAGAAAAATAACTTTAATTTCAGTTGTTTATTTTTGTAAGTAAAAAGTTTTATTTTTTACTTGTAGTAGTAGATTCTACCCCACAAACTGCTATGTAAAAAACAGTGAGGGGAACCTAAAACATCATCCAAAAAATAAAAGTTAAAGTGGTGGCTAAAATGGGTCTACATTTTAAGGCAGTCATAATATTATTTTGCATAACAACGGATAGTCACTCATATAGCATGAAAATCAATTCATAATTGGCGGATCAATCGCGCATCAAACAAAGAATTGAGAACCTCCTCCTTTTAGAAGTCGGTTAAAAATCGGTAAAACCTATAAGTACTCCATTTGAAATAAGATTAGACATTTTTACAGTCTGTTCAACCGATTCCGTACAGTCCGCGCCAAAATATTCCGATATCCTATTTAAACAATAAATAATTTCATTTCTGTGCCGACCCTCATTGCATGATGCCATCATAAATGGTGCCGTTTCTGTTTTTCACAAACTGAATTTAAGTTCAGTGCATCTTTTTCTTTCTATTTCATAGTTTCATAGTTCATCATAGTTTAGTTTAGTCCTGTCAAATTAATCAGCGCCTGCCGCAATTTTAATATGCAAGTTTTTAATCACGTCTAAATATAGATGGAGTAGTGACAGGCGCTGATTAATTTGACAGGACTAAACTAAAATTTATATTCTGTCCTTTTCTTAATGAAATAGAAAGAAAAAGATGCACTTAACTTAAATTTAGTTTAGTTTGTGAACAAGGGAATCAGCTCCAGTATTTACTTTATATTCTAGGATGACCTCTGGCAGAGGACGCTCTCAATGGGTCACAGGACAGACCTGAGCCCCGCAGACGTCGAGATGGTGAACCTGCTATACAGCAGACAGTGCCAGCTTCGGTTCATGAGCAACACGAAGAAATAGCGCTTTTATTACTGAAATAAACATAATTTAACATCATCCCCTTGTATGTTATTACTGAAATAAACATAATTTAACATCCTTGTGGGTAGCGATATTTGCTTTGTGGCAGTTATATAATCCTTACTAATATTATAAATGCGAAAGTAACTCTGTCTGTCTGTCGCGCTTCACGCCAAAACTGCTGAACCGATATAAATGAAATTTGGTACACAGATAGTCTAGAGCCTGAGAAAGGAAATAGGCTACTTTTTATCGACATACCACGCGGGCGGAAGCTAGTTAATTATAATTCTATACTTATTTATTTATTTAAACTTTTTGCACTAAAAAAAAGGTATAAAGGCTGACTTAATGCCTTAGGCCAGTGGTTCTCAAACTTTTTAAATGACGGAACCCTTTTGGGAAGCAAAATACTTGATGGAACCCTACAATAAAACAATTGTTTTTATATGTGTATTTTTTATTAATCAGCATAATAAAAGTACAATGTAACAGTTACTAATTATTATTTACTTCACCACTTGGCAAGGACAACAATAGAAAACATTAAAAAAGAAAAAATCTAACTAGTGGGAGGTATGAAACTGTTTTTTATTTTTCATCAATTGGTTGATATCAGGTTTGATGGAAGAAAGTTGGAGTCTCATATCAGCTTCGGCGTCCAGTCTATTGCGATATTTTGTTTTCGTGGCTGCGTAGGTAGAGAATCCTGTTTCGCACAAATATGTAGTTGGGAACGGGAGCAGAATATCCAGAGCCATTTGGCCAAGCATTGCATATTCATCTTGGATTCTGCACCCAAAAATCATTGAGAGGCGTCGTTTTGAACAGTGACTCCATACTTGTGTCTGATGACATTTCTAAAAGAGATTCATATATCTCGTTTGACATGTTTTCAGGCTTTTCCAAGTTGGGTAAAAAAGGATTATGAATCCATGAATTCACTTTAATTTTTGTATTGTGTTCTTCGGGAAAATACTTTTCAAAAGATGCGCGCATCGAACTGAGATATTGGACCAATTCAAACACATCATCTTCAAACATTACTGAGTCGTTTTCGCTAACAAACTCACTGAGTAACGTAAAGCTTTCTATTTCTTTCTTACCAATGCAAATGATCCAAAAATCTAATTTTCTTTTAAAAGCAGTTATTTTATTATAGGCCTGAAACACTGTTGTCTGTTTACCTTGCAACGATAAATTCAATTCGTTAAGTTTTTGAAAGATATCCGCCATAAAAGACAATCGGAACAACCAAGTTTTATCATACAAACGGTCCTTCAAATTAAAAGAAGTATCTGCTGAAAGAAACATTTGTAACTCGGCTCTCGACTTATGAGATATTGTACCAGCTATTGTAACACATGTTTCTACAAATACAAATAAATAAATAAATAACGTTCATAGCGTTTTGTCTCCGCGCGGCCGCGGAGTCCGCGGTCCGCGCAGCCGCGGAGCGACCAGAGAGAGGTGTTTTGATTTTTTTTTCTAAATTCTTACGGAACCCCGACAGAGGTATCACGGAACCCTAGGGTTCCGCGGAACACACTTAGAGTATAGCTGCCTTAGGCATTTAGCAGCAGGCAGGGTATCGTGTTGTCCGAACATATTTTGATGGGACGTCACACAGCCTATAACCAGCGGACGATCAAGTCGTGTTATCGATACCTCATTTGTCAAAATATTATGAGTAGTTTAGAAGTTATGAGGGAACAGATGAACATACTTACACACATACACTAGCACTTTGCCCGCGTGGATGTCGGTTATTATACAATACTAAAACCTTCCTCGAGAACCACTCTATTCATTGGTAAAACCAGCATGAAAATCGGTGCAGTAGTTTTTGAGTTTATCGCAGACAGACAGACGTGGCGGAGGACTTAGTTTTATAATATGTAAGGGTCAAAATCATAACCCTCCTTTTTGCTTCAACGTAGTTGGGTAAAAAAAAGTCATATTATTTTTTATATTTTTACGTGTTTATTGGCTCGGGCTACATGATACAGAGTTCTTATCACAAACAATTTGAAATGACTATCTTACAATTACATACGTCAGCCTTAGAGAAATGTAAATATACAGGGTGACGATTTAGGGCCGAGTCACACTAGGCTTGCAGAAAAAATATCGATATATCGATATTTTTTGTTCGATATATCGATATTTTCAGGCGATATTTATTATTTCGATATATCGATGTATTGATATAAAATATCAAGTATCGAAAATGTATCAAAAACGATATAAATTTTCAATAGCAACACCGTTGTCGCCGCTGACTAAAACCGCTGGAATTCAGAGCCGTAAAAATTATTAGTACTTTTTTTCCTAGTTTGGTATTTAAATGATTATAAAACTTGAACTACATAAAAATTTTTTTTTTTTTAATTCCACCGATATATCGATATTTTTTTTCGATATATCGAATTCGATTTTTTTTTTAAATATCGATACTTTTTTACACTTCTTGCATCCCTAAGTCACACCGGAATGGCAGGGGCCGGCAGCGGCCAGCAGTGGCTCCCGGCGTCACCGCTGGCGCCTCGCGCGGCCTCCAGACCCCACGCGGCTAGTCTCCTCTTGACTAGTTTAGTTTCTACATTCCGCAAACGGCCGCCCGCGGTTCCGCTCGCGACCTTTTCAAGCGATACTGGTCTTTTAAGTATGTAGCTAGAGTTTAAAATTATTTCACACTAAAAGTGCTCGCCGCGTCGCTACCGGCCGCTGCCATTCCGGTGCAGGCGCGGTCGCAACCCAAGATTTTGGGGGGGGTCACCATTGGTGCCGCGGAATATTTTTAGGGAAATTGCTAATTGATAAGTACGTAAATCGGGGGGGTGTCATGACCCCCAGGACCCCCTCTCCCCCTCGAACCGTGTTCCGGTGTGACTCGGCCCTTAGTTACCTGCATCCGTCAAGGGGATGATTCTGCCTGTCATACTACACAACTTTCGCTATGAAACTCATATAATCAACATTATTTCAGCAGAAAAATGTACACATTGTACACTGCTGGACATAGGCTGATAGACACTCCCCAAGCATCGACACTTCGACCGGTTCCGTGTCTCTCGCATCCAGCGGATTCCTGTGGTCTTCCAAGTCCACTGCCATTAAAGTTAGTGTCACTGACTCTGGCAGGGCCACCTTCAGGGATTTTAATTTTGATTACCCAAAAAAATAGTCGCTAATTAGTCGAAATTTGGCGACGAATTTCGACTATAATGAAAAAAATAGATAAAAAATAGATAAAAAAAAAATAGATAGAGATAATGAATTCAATACGATATCATAGTCCAAGAGCTAAATCGCAGAGTTTACGCGTAAACTCTTCGATCTAGCTCTTGTACTACACCGGCAACCTATAAACCCTTATAACTTTTGAACTAGTGACCGACTAATTCTGATATTTGGCGACAAATTTCGACTACTTAGCGAGTAACTTTTTACCCGACTACGGCGAAGAAAAAAGGAGGGTTATGATTTTGACCGGTATGTATGTATGTATGTATGTATGTACATCTGTTCCCTCCTATCTTCCAAACCACTTATCACAATTTGACAAATGAGGTATCGTTAGAAGCGTCGTGATTGTCCGCTGGTTATAGGCTGTGTGACGTCACATTAAATGTTAGGACAACACGACACACTGCCTGCTGCTAAATGCCTAAGGCATTAAGTCAGCCTTTATACCAGGTGAAGTCACATTAAATTAAAAATGGCGCCCTCTAGAGGACATAAAGTGAGGAACTTAAAAAAAAAATTGGTTTAATCGTACCATGTTGGGTATCAAATGAAAGAGCTTAATGAGCACATTTCAAAAATATATATATTATAACCACAAAAGAATTTAAAAAAAAATCAAGTAATAAAAACTAAAACCCAACTACGACTTAAAAGGTATAAACAAGACACCACAGACAGACAAATAAAAAATCCGGAGTCACACGTAATTTGTTCAATTTTTGTTTAATCAAAATTAAAATCCCTGATGGTGGCCCTGCCAGAGTCAGTGACACTTAAGTTTGGCAATTCTTCTGGCTATGTCGTTACGTATCTTGGTTCTCCTGATGATCTCTTCATTACCTCAAATCTCATAAACGATTCGTGGAATAAAAATCCTATACAACAGTACCGAGACAAAACTTTTCGATGCAAGTATGTAATTTTTTACCACTCGTATGAGTTTCATAGCGAAAGTTGTTTAGTATGACGTTTAAAGGCCTACGCAGACCAGGACGGCATGGCAAGGGATTTATTTTTTTACCAATGAATTGCACGGCATTGAAGGACGCGCCACGGGCTCCCGCGGCGGGATGCCGTGGCGTACTGCGGTCAGCGGTAGGCAACGGCATGCTGAGGACGCCGGCGCTGGTTGTGACATACCGCGGGGCGCGCGCGCCGTGGCAAGGCGCTGGAATGCCGCGGGATCTAAGCGGCTAGTGTGCGCTGACTGACGGCAAAATCCTATGCCATCCCGTCCCAGTCTGCGTTGGCCTTAAATCACCCCCTTGACGGATGGCCGGTAACTAAATCACCACCCTCTATTCAGAGTGCAGAAAAAAGGTCAGTGAGGGCAAGCACCTTAAAACATTGATGAAAGAAAAGGCGAGATTCCTTGCAGTGAAACACTTTTATTATTATGACTGCTTATTAAAGTCCTCTCTTATTTTAGCCGGGAATCAACCCGACACAAATGCATAAAAATAATATGCATTGGGTTCTAGGCCCAGCAGTACCAACATTGCGTACCTTTAAGCTGAATATGCATGTACAAAAACATACAATGACATGATGAAAGGATTTCATGTTAAATCATAATCCTATATTAAATGAGCAATATTTGTCTACAAATATATCTTTGTAATCACGTTCTCGAAAACGGCTCTAACGATTTCGATGTAAGTTGTTAAAGCGGTTAACGGAGGCGAAAAACCAATCTAGCCAGGATCAGGGTAAATCTGAGCAAACGAAAATACAAGACCAGTTGCATTATAGCTGTTTAAAGTGGGTGATAAACGTGCGTACTTAATGTACGCGGTCTTTAAGTTCGCGAACTTACTCGGCTCGCCGTCGGTGACACATGTGAAGCTTGCTCAGAATTTAATCGGCAAATTGTCAAATAGGCTCGCGGCGATGACAGACGGGCGAGTAAGCTCGCCGAGCCATAAGTACGCGTACTAGCTCGCACGTCTATCACCCGTTTAAGGAGGCGTAAAATCGATCTAGCCAGAATCTGGAAATATCTGAGGAAACGAAAATACTACAAAAACGAAAGACACAGACTTCCGAAATTAAAGTTATTTTTCACTTTATACGCGTAGTAATATTTTTAGAAGTCGATTGTTTTTTATTGTAAAACAGTATTTATTTTTCACGTTTTAGCTGTGGTACCTGACCCACACAAATTCCTACGACCTGATATGTAAATAACAATAACAGGAATTTATTGTAACTTCATCCACTTATTACTAAGTGAGACAAATACGTAGTCTCAAGGAAAAAGCTATTCAAATGTTATTTTTAAAGTATTTTAACATTTTTAAGTCTGATTCAGAACATATTTATGACTCCAAGATATCCTAGCAACATCTTTACAAGAAGAGACATGTTTCCTGTAAACCTCTTTCGTATCCGCAAGAAAATTGCACAAGCCACAAGGCAAGATTGGCGCCATTTCACACTTTTCACAAGAAAAATCTGTCGATCCATTTTCGGTTTTTTCAATACAGTAATCGCAATTCTTTAGTCGATTTTTGTCGTCTTCCAAAACGATTTTAGTGTCGCCATTTTCTTTTTCGTTCTCTGTGCGCTCTTTGACATCTGTCACAGGAATGGCGGGAGAAGGCTTTTCGGTCTTTTTCAAACGCATTGTACTTTTGCATTGTTTGAAGAAATCGTTGAGTTTTCCTCGTACAGTATCTAATTTAGTCATTTTAATGTTTTCAGCCGGGGTTGTTTCATTATCTGGATTATTTTCGATTTTAAATTTATCTGGTGTTATTTTGTACACAGTTATGAATTCACTAAGATCCTTTGTTTTTTTATTGTTCACAGTGTTTGAAATATTCGCATCGTCAACATGTGAAGATTTTTTTGTTGAAATTTCGTTCTTTCCCATATCGATATTAAATCTATTAACTACATCTATTAAAGAACTTGAATTATCATTATTACCTAAACTAGAATTTGTACAACTATCTACAATAACAATATCATCAGATTTTGTATCCGAATTGGAATTAATTTCTTCTAAACTAACATCACTTCTTAATTCAGAACTTGTATTAGGAATACTGTCTTTATCAAAAACCGGACTTTTTATCGAGAATTCTTCTTTAATTTCCGATTTTATTTCTATTGCTAAAATTTCCCTATCAACATTATCGTTTTTTGGCGCAACTATATCATTTTCATGTATATCAAGAGCTTCTTCTTTTATTTTAATTTCATCTAATTCACTTTTAATATCTAATAATGGGTCGTTCGGTTCTGTTATAGATTGTTCTATTGGAATCTCCATATTCTCAAGGTTTTTTAAAATTTCTTCCTCATTAAAACTCAAATCTGAAAAATCTCCTTCACTTTCAGAATGTTTTCTATTTGTTTCGTTATCATTTGTCAGTTCATGTGTAGGTCGACTAGTTTTATTCTTAATATTACCAAGTATGTGTTCTAATTTCAGTTTTTTCTGAACAAATCGTTCGTCTTTTTTGTTCTCGATTACTTTTGGTTGTTCGAGTTCTGATGTAGTTATATTGTTATTGTTCGATTTATTTGATTTTTTATTTTCTGTGACTCTTCTCTTTTTTGGTTCTTTATTAATCTTTTCAGGAGGAGGCTCTGGTGATTTTGTATGAATTGAATCTGGAAATAATAATATTGTGTAGTCAAATTAATGATGTCTTAGTTAACATTAAGTTTATTTTAATTATACTAACAGTGATACATGACATGTGGAGCTCGTGGCTAAGTAATAACAGCCGCACGGGTCGATCCATCAGGTTAAGCTACGCTTGCCGGGGATGGTCCGTGGATAGGTGACCATCTTTACATACCGAGACTCCTCCGTGCCTCGGAAAACACGTTAAGCGATTGGTCCCGGCTGTCATTTGTGCATCTTTGACAGTCGTTACGGGTCGTCAGAAGCTCGAAAGTCTGAGAACCAGTCTTACCAAGGGGTATCGTATTACCCAGTTACTGGGTTGTGGAGGTCAGATAGGCAGTCGCTCCATGTAAAATACTGGTATTCAGCTGCATCCGGTTAGACTGGAAGCCGACCCCAACATAGTAGGGAAAAGGCTAGGCAGATGATGATGATAGGTGTTATATGTATAAATAAAGAAAATATTGGTATGAAAATGTTAATATCCCCATACAAAACGCTGATTTCAGACGTGGGGACCTAATATTAAAAAGTTAGGATTAGGATAACTACCTTCATCAAATCCTCCATCAGGCGGATCCTCCCACCACACAGGACTGGGGCAGGTGAGGATCTCCATGAAATCCTCATCGCTAAGACTTCTGGTCTCCTCCATCATCCTCACCAAGTCTGGCATGCTTAGTTCCGGACTGCTAGAAGGTTTAGAGGCGATCTTGGACCTTTTTAGTGATTTGGATCCAAGTCGCGGGGAACTGTGTAAGGAGATCGGTGACTCAATGCCTGTAAGAAAGTTATACAGGGTATAAAAAGAGCCATCACATAGCCGTCAGCTACGCATTCTGTACCTACATCAAAATAATTACGTTGCACAAAAATGCTGGGAAACGACTTTTATTTTAGGTATGAAAAATAGCTGTTTACGGTAGTGCGCAACGCAACGCACGCAAAACGTTGTGTTTGGGTTTGTGGGGGTATTTAAAATGAAGTTATAGGATAGCATGTAAAACTTGCTTTCTTTAAAAAAAACGTCTGGAAATGTTGTAACTTTGACCTTCAATATCTCCGTAACCAGAAGGTTCCCAGGTATGGTCCAGAACAAAAAAATGATCACAATGACGGGAATAACAAGTCTTTTTACAACCGCTGTATGCTGTTTACAACTTATTTGTATAGGTTTTTTGTTATAGGCTTCGTATTAACAAAATGTTGTCTTTAACTTAATCAAGTGTATTAAGAAAATTTGAATTTCGCGGGCTACCCTAGCGCATCAACCTTAAGCAATGATTTTCTTTTCAACATTCAATGTGTTGCAATTAATTCTGACTACAATTACCTTTCTGTGGTGTTGCCAGCTTCCTTTTATTCGTAGCTGCGATAACTGTGAAATTGTGTTTGGGTGCCAACATAATTTTCTTAGTGGTAACAGCACGTTTTAACGTATTGGGATAATACTCTACTTGTTCTTTATCTACATCAGATTCGGACTTTTTTACGGGAAGTTTAAGTAGAGACACTTGCAGGCGTTTTACGGTTTTGTTAACTTTAGTCGATTTTATTTCTGGTTTAGTAAGTTCCGGTTTTTCGGTTTTCTGATCTTCTTTGTTTTTTAGTTGCCGTGATTTGGTTCGCGTTATTATTGGCTCGGGAGCTTTGGGTCTTGGATTCTTAGCTTTTCTTGAGGTTTTCGTTTTAGATGACATTTCTTTCTGAAAAATAAAGTTGGAGAAATTAGTTAGTTCATTTTTATAAATTCGACCTTCGGGGCAATCCCCATAATTTGATGAACGTTCATATTCGCATATCATTCGCAATCTGTCAAAAATACAATCAATTTACCAACATGTTTGACATCCGCAATATTTTGCGGATCATACAATGTGTTGTTTTGGTAGGTATCACCCCTGCACTATGTCGTACTACTAACTGGACACCCTGTATATACATATGTAGTTTTATAAATAAAATCCCTTTTTTTGCGTGGTTTGGACATTGTTTTCAAATGTTAAGGCAATTTTTTGTAGGTACTGTTTGTTAACAAGAATATACTTAACATCAATTTCAATAAATTATACTTCAAATTTTAAACACTTCAATTTTGTTTAAGTATTGTCTGCTAGCTGCGCCCCACGGCTTCACCCGCGTTGGTCTCGATCCCGTGGGAATATCGGGATAAAAGTATCCTTTGTCCTATTCCAAGTCATGGTCTACTCCTGTGCCAAATTTCATCCAAATCCGTCCAGCCGTATTAGCGTAAAAGCGTAACAAACAAACAAACTCACTTTCGCATTTATAGAATTACTAGCTTCCGCCCGTGGCTTCACCCGCGTGGTATGTCGATAAAAAGTAGCCTATGTCCTTACTTAGGCTCTAGACTATCTGTGTACCAAATTTCATTTAAATCGATTCAGTGGTTTTGGCGTAAACTCACACTGGGGACTGAGATAAAATGTTTTTGTAATACAACTGTAACTCTGAATAAAGGCTATTTATAAATAATTAATGAATACTCTAGGTCTATTACACTTAAACGGAAAGGATGCAGTCTACCGGTGTCCCTAAAGAAGAAATATTTACTTACAGGAAAAAATACTGCTCGAACGAACAGAAAAAAATAAAATCCTTTCCATTTCAACATTTATTATTTTATCCATAAACTGGAATATTATTCATCATCAATATAACCAATCGAAAGAACAATTTCTTCATTTAGTTATTTAGTAGTAAATCATCATCTGCCTAGCCTTTTCCCAACCAAGTTGGGGTCGCCTTCCAGTCTCGCCGGATGCAGCTGAATACCAGTATTTTACATGGAGCGACTGCCTATCTGATCTCCACAACCCAGAACTGGGTAATACGATACCCCTTGGCAAGACTGGTTGTCAGACTTTCGGGCTTCTGACGACCCGTAATGACTGTCAAAGATCCACAAATGACAGCCGGTTATTTAGTAGTAAATATATTTAAAAAAGTCTTCTTAGATAGAAACCGTTGTACTTTCTATTCTTGCACTAACATAACAACTTGACAACGTTGCTGATGATAATTACAAAGGGAATTATTCCCACTCTGTATAAATGTTGCATGTTTGTATTTTTATTAAAGTTGAGTGACTAATTAGTAAAAAATAAAACATACTTAGTCAAGTAATAGACTCATAATAAAATTTATGAGTCTATTACTGTTGGTGGTTTTTATAAAAAATATTTAAAAATGTAAGTATTTAATAGGAATGAAAATAAATAAAATCATACCTAGTCATCATTTTATTATGAAACTTACACACTTTTAAATGTTTTTAAAACATATTTTATTCTATTTAGGATGATGACACATGCTTTTATAATTCTGTGAGGTAAGCTAAAATGAAAGTAGGTTCTTTGGCAGACATGGTGTAAGTCATAAGTAATTATTGCTAAAATGTAGGTCAGTGGGTCGTCTTATGGGCGGAGTTACTATGATAACACAATAAGTAACCACAGCGGCAGAAATACCAAAATTTCTTCAATTAATTTGTTACTAAACTGATCATTAAAATAAATTTATACTTACTTTTTTATTTAGGTAAGTGCCTTAGTAGTCTAGTAGCTAAAATTATTTTAGAGGGGACCTCTCTAAAGAACATATTAGTTAAAACCTCTAAGTAGGTATATGCAGGTCATTGGTGTTATTTGAAATAATTTATTATGAACCAATATAATTGAGAGAAGTGCCATAAAATATGAAAACAAACCAAGTTAACAGAACTTTCATTCTAAAATTAAATAAGAAAGATGTAAATAGCTTAGTACTCCACAGTATTCAAATAATGTAATACAACAACTGTGAATAAAACACTACTGACAATGACATACACAGCATCAGCATACGGCTACCTTTAGGTAGGTACATGTAAGTATGTATGTGATCACAACATGTTTTCCCCTATAAAAAAATGTACTAAACATGTCCCCACTGAGGTACACAGATTGGCTACAATAAATTATGACAATAGCCACAGATTTTAACACTTTTATCTAGGCGAAGGTAAGACTTTCTCCCTTATTCAGGCATAGAACATAATAGACCTTGGAATTATACAGCCTTCCTAGGTATATTCTAAACCTTCATGGTTTATGCTTCTACATTTTGCATACAGATGGCGACACTTGTATCAACTAGATTACCTCGATATTCGGGTATTTCCAGATAAAGTTGTTGTTGTTATCAAGAAAACCTAGCACATAACTCAATTGGAGGAAGTAATTAACGCCCAAGTCCACAGAATATGACCCACGTGCGTGGGATAGCGAATAATATCTGCTATCCTTGTCGTTAGTCGTAAGTTGGATGAAGAGAGAAGTAGCAGCTTCTACGAGATGTTAAAACGGACAGAATTACACCTCATGGTACCTAGATTCATAATAGACCCTAGATTATCTCATTATCATACACTATATACAATAATCACTCGAAAGTCTTTCGAAAGGAGACGGAACCTTGTGTATAAATTACGCAAAAGATATCATAAACATTTTTACCTGCAGAATTGGACCCAGGTGGGAAGCTGTCCTTAAAATCTAATATCTATCTTGTTTAAATGCTGCTAGAACTGATTGTATCACAAAATTAAAGCAATTCATAAAGTCTATTTAACTAATTTGCTATATTTTAATTCATTACATTCGACACGGACTACAAACGACGAGTCGGGGATTCGAAGAATAGTGCTGCGAACATCGAAATGTCCGCAACGTAATTTAGTCAGAATATCGACTAAAATATGATTGATGTGATAAGGATGTCTCGTTATTTAGTAAGTTTGTCCTGATAAAAATAAATTGTTTGTTATGCAGTTTTACACGAATGCTCAAGTGTTCCTACTGACGTTGGCGTGACTTTCGCACGCGCAGGTATACCGACGTAGTAGACTGTACCAGTGTGACTGTGCGAGTTCTTCAGTTTCTGAGACATTTGGCCTCCATTGAAACCAACAGTTTGGAAATAAAAATAAATAAAATAAAAATAGCCTTTATTTCCTCTGACCTCAATATATAACAAGTAATGGTAACATTTTGTCATTAATACTGGTAAAATTTTGTCATAGGGTTGCCAACCTCACATTATCAAGTATCAGCTACCAGGCCAGGCTGTCTTGCGACATAGGCCTCCTCTATTTCCCTCCACTTGCTCCTGTCCCAAGCTGTTCTTCGCCAACCTTTTGGCAAATCATCCTCCCACCTTTTCACCTGTCTTCCTCTACGTCTTTTTCCGTTCATCGGGTACCATTCTGTTTGGAAATAACAATGACAAAATATTAGGTACGACTGTATTACCCAAAAGGGGTGGGCAGAGGTGTTGGCATAAAGAACAACAATAGGATGAAGGTATAGTACGGCAAAACGGCATAATTTCACCACTTTCTTATGAAGTAAGGCCAAAATTAAAAATTAATTAATTTAAAAAAGTAAGTAAGCCAAGGTGATCAAATTTTTGTTTCGTGGCATTGACATTTGAATAGTACCTATAAGTATTCCCGCTCACTCGTACTGAAAACCGATTCTAACGTTTCATGCGGGATTTGTGAGCTCACTGTGGGCACTTTATCACACGACGCAATCTTTCCTTGTATCCAGTAGCAGACAGTATCCAGTCCGCTACTGAGAAATTCACACAGACCTCTAGCCTCGCTAACAACCACTAGACTAACGATATTTTATAGTTTTTCGTCAAGTTTGTATAATCGACTAAAGTTTATTCGATTGCACTTGACTATCGACTAAATGAAAACTAGTAAAGTACCGACCTATTCAATGCTAAATTTATCAAATTATATTTACCTACTTATGTACCTACATCTTCAAAATATATTATAATAGATTGATATTTGCAGATAAAGGTAACTTTGACTAGGCAGATAACATATCCTAGGTAGGAAGCGGCCAAACGCTGCCCTAATATTTGAGGAATTTTGTATGACAGAATAAGAAAAACCGGCCAAGTGCAAGTCTGACTCGCGCACGAAGGCGGGTCCGTACCATTATCTATAAAAACGGCAAAAAAATCACCTTTGTTGAATGGGAGCCCCCTTAAATATTTATTTTATTCTGTTTTTATATTATTTGTTGTTATAGCGGCAACAGAATTACATCATCTGTGAAAATTTCAACTGTCTAACCCTCACCGTGCGTTTGCACTGGCGAAACATTTGCGACAAACATGTTGAAATCTCTATCTTCTGTCAAAAATTGTACGGAACATTGACAGGAGATAAAGATTTCAACATGTTTTGTCGCAAATGTTTCGCCAGTGCAAACGCATGGTAATCCTTACATTGTTTTTAACCGACTTCAAAAACAGGAGGAGGTTAAAAATCAAATCAATTCGTCTGCACTTTATTTTTTTTATTTGTTACTTACCTACCTCAAAACTTTCGTCTGGTTGAACTGATTTTGATGATCCTTTTTTAAATGCTGGTGCTTCCCGTGTGGTCCTATATAAATTTTATTAACTTTGCTTGCGTAGTTTTTGACTTAGCTTCAATATTACGAATTTTTTCCCACTTAGTTTATCTAGCTAGACTATAATATCTTAATTTACTCCTTCACTTTTATTTACATAGCAGGTAGTGGTATTCGAATTTGTGTAGGGTAGGTACCACTAGGTACTAAAAAGTGAAAAATAAAAACTTTTTCAAAAAAAACACAAAAGAAGATGAAAAATAACTTTAATTTCGGAAGTTGCTTTGCCACCGCCTTCCAAAATTAAAGCTATTTTTCAATTTTTTTAGTGATTTATGGAATTCAGTTTTTTTTTCATATTAACTCGCTTTACGCGTTGCACGAACATTACATACACACATTTTTTTTTTTTTTTTAGGATGGAAAATCATCCAATGACTTCTCGGGTGACGCTCTGGGTGGAGCGGAAGGGCGTGACAGACTTACTGACTAAAACCCACCCGTGTTCCTTCAGTTGCCTGTTGCCAAGATCCCGGTATCCCTTTCGGACTGACCCGCAACCCTGGCAGACTAACCCGCAACCCTGGCAGAAATTACATAGACACCATGAACCACTCCGACCATTTGTGAACACCAAAGAGTAGGTAAGTGTATAATAATAAGGGGGGTGAATACCATATGAAAATCCGTTCGGTAGTTTTTGAGTTTATCACGTTCAGACCGACAGATAGACGCGGTAGGGGGGACTTTGTTTTAGATTAGAATATGCAGTATTGTGCATGGATGCCCACTGCATGCATCCCTATCTATACCGTGATATAGTGATTAGTTTGACCAATACGTATTAATTCTTGCTGTATTCGAAGACGCCTCTGCGACACGTGGCGTGACTATTCCGTGCGCCCACTCTGATAAAGTCCGGTCGAACTAAGACGACGACATTAAAGACTTGCTGAAACGAACAATATGTAGGTAGCGTCGCATATCATCTTGTTTCCAACCATGACTCCAAATCACAATAAAAGTCAACCACCATGATAATTCAATTATACGGGACAAAACCACATTAGGATAATTCAAAATGGCGTTGGCGGCATATTATTTTCCGTACTTAGTAATAATAATTGTGTTAAACATAAAAGAGACTAAAACAAATATGCCTAGTGAAAATAAAAATGTTGACATGCGGGCTCACTTAAAATTTGAAAGCGTTTCAAATTATTGTGCTCACAGAGACGATGCCTGCAGGTCCACTAACACAAACGTCTGTGCAGTAAAAATGGTGAAACAAAAAAGAATATACAAGGATTTTGTAAACGGATGTTATTTGTTTTTGAGTAATATGTGTGATCATCCCGGGGATGGTAAGCAGTAGTTCAGTTCTTTCTTAATTTCCTAGGTAGGTACCTACACTTTGAAATAAAATAAATATTTAAGCTGCTCCCATACAACAAACGTGTTTTTATTGCTCGTTTTTGCTAGATATTGAAAACGACAACAGGTAGACGCTTGAAATATTCACAGAATATTTAGTTACATATTCACTTTAAAAATAAATAATTAAATTAAAATAAAACAAATATTTAAGGGGGCTCCCATACAACAAACGTGAGTTTTTTTCAGTTTTTGTAGATAATGGTAGGGAACCCTTCGTGCGCGAGTCCGACTCGCATTTGGCCGGTTTTATTTCTTTTATTTTAATTTTAATGATGGTCTGGCAGTTTGAGTACCTACTAGATGAGTTCTACTACCCAAATGTCCTTTCTTTGGTATGTTCGTGGAGTCTTTGAGCTCTTTATGTTCTGAGTAGAGCTACATGTATTCTGACAAGTCAGAATATTGGGCCACAAAAGGTATGAATGAAAGGCAATTCGATGCAGCTGAGATGAGAATGGTAACCGTGTGTTTACACTGGCGAAACATTTAAGACAAAACATGTTGAAATCCCTATCTTCTGTCAAATTTGACAGGAACTAGAGATTTCAACATGTTTTGTTGTAATGTTTCGCCAGTGCAAACGCACGGTAAGAGGGATGTGTGGTGTTACACAAATGGATAGAATATGAAATGACTTTATATGAGGAAGTCTGAAAGTGGCACCGATGACTGAAAAGATGTACGGAAATCGGTTGTCATGGCATAGGCACGTGATGCGAAGGAATGAGGAAAATGGGTATGAATTTCGATGGCTATAAGAGTAGGGGAAGACCAAAGAAACAACGGATGGACTGTGTGAAAGATGTTATGGCTAGAAAGGACTACCGAGATGACGGCTAATAGAGAAAATCGAAGAAAGGGACATGTTACGCCAACCACCAATAATTTGGGAATTTACTCGATCGAGCTTTTTCTTTTTCCAATGGTGGGTGCTAGACGTGCGTACTTAAAGTACGCGGTCTTTAAAAGTTCGCGACCTTACTCGGCTCGCCGTCTGTGACACACGCGAAGCTTGCTCAAAATTTCATTGTCAAATTGGCTCGTGGCTCGCGGCGGTGACAGACGGGCGAGTATGCTCGCCAAGCCATAAGTACGCGTACTTGCTCGCACGTCTATCACCCCTTTAAAAGTGGTTCGAAAATGTTGGTATTTACAGACTAAAAACGCGTTTTTAGAGTACTACATAGCAGCTTCTGGAAGTTGCGAACAGTATTTGACGACAAGACGAGAAACAGAACCAGAAGATGTACCAACTGCTTCAGCTGATGAAGCAGGAAACAAAACGAACTCTTCTGAGAATTTCAGTGATAATGATAACGTTACTGGTAGGTAATTTTTTTTTTTACCCGACTACGGCGAATAAAAAGGAGGGTTATGATTTTGACCGGTATGTATGTAGGTATGTTCATCAGTACCCTCCTATCTTCTAAACCACTCATCACAATTTCACAAATGAGGTACCTTTGGAAGCGTCTTCGTCGACTTTAGGCGACCTATAGAGGAAAAAGTCAGGAACTAAAAAAAAATATTGTTTAATCGTACCATGTTGGGTATCAAATTAAATGAGCACATTTCAAAAATATATATATTATATCCCCAAAACAATTAAAGTAAATAATAAAAACTAAAACCCAACTACGACTAAAAAGGTATAAACAAGACACCACAGACAGACAGACAAATTAAAAATCCGGAGTCACACGTGTTAGGGCATAAATCGAACAGATTACGTGTGACTCCGGATTTTTTATTTGTCTGTCTGTGGTATAAACCCTTTTTCGGCAGCCACGCGCGGCCTGCCGCGCTTTATTTGGACGACTGCCGCGCGCGAACGCTTCTGTCTACCTGCAGTACCTGCTGCGCACAAACATTTTTAGCAAACATTCGTTAGTGCTGCGACATACGCAACCACTTTCATGGCAACTGAAGTGCGCGGCGCGTCTTGGTACAGGTGCGGTCCTAGGGGGGGGATCCTGGGGGTCTTGAACCCCCAAAATCATTCAAGCTGTCGAGACACTGAATGATTTACGTGCTTTACTAACTAAAAACTGTAGGTACTTGAGCCAGTTGAGCCACAGTGACAAAAAAAAGTTTTTAGAGTACCTACTTATCAATTAGGTAACCATTTCCCTAAAAATATTCCTCGGTACCAATGGTGACCCCCCAAAATCTTGGGCTGCGACCGCGCCTGCTCGGATACGCGGCGCAGTGCTGCCGCTCAAATATTCGTCGGTATAGACGAAATTAGAGCGCGCGCGGCACAAATGTGTCCTAATGTTACATTATATGCAATTATTTTTTGTTCTAGTTACCGACGCCGGCGCTCTCCGGGAGAAATCAGCTCCAGGTGCTAAATCATTCGTAACAAAGTATTCAACTCTAACAGCGTTTGATGATCACATCTGCCCCCTCTCATGCCCGAGTACATACGACCCGGTGTGTATCAACGTCAACAGAGGGTTCGGGAAGCACCTCAAATTTCTCACTTTCGTGAACCATTGCACGGGCGATATTTATTATTGCAAGAACTTTGAAGGTGATGATTATTTTTTTAACCGACTTCTTCAGAAAGGAGTAGGTTCTCCATTCGTCTGGCTTATTCCACGTTTCCCCCCTGAGAGAATCCCCCTCAGGGAGGAAAACTAGAGCCTAATGTAAAAAGAATCCAGAAAGTCCCCTTTTCATATTGAGTTATTCCACTTTTCCCCCCTGAGAGAATCTACCTCAAGGGGGAAAACTGGACCCTAATGTAAAAAAATATAGTAATAAAAACTAAAACCCAACTACGACTTAAAAGGTATAAACAAGACACCACAGACAGACAAATTAAAAATCCGGAGTCACACGTGTTAGGGCATAAATCGAACAGATTACGTGTGACTCCGGATTGTTAATTTGTCTGTCTGTGGTGTCTTGTTTATACCTTTTAAGTCGTAGTTGGGTTTTAGTTTTTATTACTATATTTTTTTAAATTCTTTTGAGGTTATAATATATATATTTTTGAAATGTGCTCATTAAGGCCTTTCATTTGATACCCAACATGGTACGATTAAACCATTTTTTTTTTAAGTTCCTCACTTTATCTCCTCTAGAGGGCGCCATTTTTAATTTAATGTGACGTCACATAGCCTATAACCAGCGGACAATCACGACGCTTCTAACGATACCTCATTTGTCAAATTGTGATAAGTGGTTTGGAAGATAGGAGGGAACAGATGAACATACATACATACATACATACATACATACATACAGACATACATACATACATACATACATACCGGTCAAAATCATAACCCTCCTTTTTTCTTCGCCGTAGTCGGGTAAAAAAACAGAAATTCCTCTTATCATTTTGGATTATTCCACTTTTCCCCTTATTTTTAGTTTTGATTTCTACGCTCTTAAAGTAAACAAAAAAAACTAGACAAATGCATGTCGAATCACGCACAATGAAGGTGTGTATAATGAAGGTAAGGTTCCGTAGTTGTAATGAATTTATAAAACAAACTTAACATGGTAGTTGAAAAACTTGTTCTCCCATACAGAATGTACATATGGGAGAACAAGTTTCAATTTTTTATTGTTTAATTGGCTCTCGGCTCGCGGCGGTGACAGACGGGCGAGTTAGCTCGCCGAGCCAAAATTACGCGTACTTGGTCGTCGGTTGTTTTTTTTTTTAAGTTTCTATTTTTCACTTTTTAGTTGTGGTACCTATCTACCCCACACAAATTAGAATACCACTACCTAACAGTGACAGAGTAACTTAAAACATCGTCCACATAATATACTTAGTGGGAAAAAAATACGTTATATTGAAGCTAACTCAAAAAATACGCAAGCAAAGTTAATAAAATGTATATGGGACCACCTCTGAAGCATGACCTACCAAACAAAAAAAGAATCATCAATATCGATTCATAATTGGCGGAGTAATCGCGTAATAAACACACGATATAGACGAATTGAGAACCTCTTCCGTTTTGAAGAAGTCTGTTAAAAATGAAAAGCACTGCCATCAACAACCATTTTATGTGTTACACAATTACTCCGCAAGCATGCGAGTTGAGTGAGAAATATAAGCCTTATTACCACAAAACCGTGTTTATCAGTTTGTTTAGCATAAACACCTTTTAAACATGACATTTCTGTATGGAGTTTGACATAAAACTAAACTGACATCTCAGACCAACAAAAAAGGACATTAGACACGCGTTGAACAAGTGTCTAAGTTTTTGTGGTAAGGCCCTTATAGTTTTCCTTTGTTACAGAGTTTGTCCCCCCACCTGGTGAGGAATACGAGATGGTTCAAGATTCAGGTTTAGGTTGGTCATTCTGTGCAGCCAACAGGTAATGCTCAATTTTTCTACCGCCTGCATTTGCCTCATATTAGGTTGTATTCATTTTTCTACTGCCTGCATTTGCCTCATGTTAGGTTGTATTCATTTTTCTACTGCCTGCATTTGCCTCATGTTAGGTTGTATTCATTTTTCTACTGCCTGCATTTGCCTCCTGTTAGGTTGTATTCATTTTTCTACTGCCTGCATTTGCCTCATGTTAGGTTCTATTCATGTGGAGTGCTGATAAACGGCACCATTATGCCAGCGCCGCCAACCGCTGGTCAGCGCAGGCAGTTTTCATACTTTTTGTCTAATCCGCGCGAACCGGCGCCGACCAATCAGATAGGAATTTGTCGGCGCTTATCGGCGACGGTTCGCGCTGATTTGCCAAAAAGTATGAATCAACAACAACATTTGTGAAATGTTTTTCTATTCCATTCTCCTTTGTCAGCTGTCACGTTATAATTTACTCCATTTTCATTCATGCATATTATAATCTAGCTTTTGCTAGCGGCTTCGCCCGCGTGAAGGTCAGATAATCCCAAGGGAACGTACTACAACCCCTAAGTAGGTGATAGATGTGCGTACCCACAGACAGACAAATTAAAAATCCGGAGTCACACGTGTTAGGGCATAAATCGAACAGATTACGTGTGACTCCGGATTTTTAATTTGTTTGTCTGTGGTGTCTTGTTTATACCTTTTTAGTCGTAGTTGGGTTTTCATTTTTATTACTTTATTTTTTTTTTCTACTACATTTTTTTTTTTTTTTAGTCCAAAATCATGCTTCTAAGGGTTAAAGCAAAAGATTGATGTGTTGTATTCTTCTTCCTCAGTTATATCCAATTCGCGCGTTTCTCAGAGGCTGCGTCATCTATGGGTCATTACGGCTGGCTAGCCGGCGACCACAGGTATTCCCATATAATGGAGCCACATCAACGAATACCCGGTTTTGGGTAGGTGCCAGGAAGGACAGTAATCGTCATAGTGTTTTCGAATTTTATCATATCAATGTCAGCTAAACTATAGGAGGGGTGTTCAATAAATAGTGAGAATGCGATACATTCTCCTTGGAAAGAAAAAAAAAATACTGGCAGCCCAGACAAGCTATGATAATAAAAAAAACAATTAATTCTCTTTTGTTTAAAAAAAATAGAAGTCATTTGTTTGCGTCGTTTCGGAACGTGTTCTGTTTTTTGTTTCACCAAGATAACGCCCCCGCGTACAAATCCAGAGTTGCGATGGCTGCCATTCAAGAAGCTGGCTTCGAATTGATGGCACATCCTCCATAATCACTGGACCTTGCTCCAGTGATGTTTACCGATATTTGCGGTTAAAGAAATATCTCAGGGGCCAGAAATTTGAAAATGATGACGCAGTAGTCGCCGCCGTACACTATTTTTTAAGGGATCAGAAAGAATATTTTTTTAGAAAGGGAATTTTAGTTTTAGAAAAAAGTTATACACAGTGTATAACCCTGAAAGGTGACTACATCGAAAAATAAAATAACGTTTAATAACAGATAATTGCGTCATAGTCATTCTCACTATTTATTGAACACCCCTCGTATAACACAGATAGGTAAGTCTGGAACGATGTGTTTATTTCATTGAAATGGGCGTTGATAGCTGCGACACAGTTTTTATACACCCCTTTGCAAAAAAAACGGGCGGTTTTGATTTTTCTACATTATTGGTCATCATTTAATTATAACAAATTACCAGTCATTTATGCTAAAGACATAGTAAAAATATTAATATTATCCATACAAAAGCCAATGACTGTTAAGGTGCCCGTTTTTTTTGCAAAGGGGTGTATTTAGCAGCTATCATCGTTACCAATGTAACTAATTGTGGCAATTTGTTTTTGTTCCAAATAAAAAAACTTTTTTTTTACTTTTTTACTATTTAGTAAAACCGACAGACGACAATTTTACATGTTTTCTTTCATACGTTTTCTGCTTTACTAGACAGCACTTGTCGCAAAAATGTGACAATTATAATAATATTTTTTTGACAAATACGTGTCACATTGTCAGTTAAATTAAACTACTCATTTTCATTGCAAACTCTTAGAACCTTTAACATAAAAAATAATTAAATAAAAAATCAGGTTTTTTTTTTAATGCTAAGAATTTGCAATGAAAATGGGTAGTTTAATTCGCATAATCCCAAAGGATTCAGCGTCGTCTATGGGACATATCGGGGCTGGTTTTAGTTTTAATTATTTTGTATCTATACTTAATTATTTACAAAGTCTTTGAAGATGATTGATTGCCATTTTTTTTCCAAAAATATATAATATTATCATTACTTTTTTTTTTATTCATAATATCTGGGCCGTTATCGCATCCTCTTAATGGTGGACGGTAGCCCGCGAAATTCAAATTTACTTACGTTTTCTGCAATTTGCAGGTCAGTATCAGGTTGTATGAAAATTTAATGAAATCGTCATTCAATGCTCTTACATGAACTTAGATAGTTGTATTGCTGATTCTAATGTTTATTATTCTGTAAATCCATATTTGTTACGGCCGTAAATCAAATTTAGATCAACATACAACCTGATACTGACCTGCAAATTGCAGAAAACGTAAGAAAATTTGAATTTCGCGGGCTACCCTAGCGCATCCCCCTTAATCTATAGCGCCATTTGGCTCCGCCATGATCCCCAACTCTCTCAAAATCAACGTATCCACTACACTCTCATCAACTTCTTGTTCCGGATGGTGTATCAAATGCAACAGTATCCTGGGCTTACTGTTTCCCTCCCATTTGCAAATCGCGCAGGTGAATAAAAACTTTTTTGTGGGTTGTTTTCTTTCTTTTTTCTTCACACCGTGTACTTCCAAACGATGTTGTGAATATAGGCGTGCACAGAACATTTTTTTGCATTCTGGACATCTGAAAATGAAGTGTAAGCGTTTAGGGGTAAGTATTAGGCCCCCACCTATGAAATCAGCGTTTTGTATGGGGAATTTTAAAGAAGCTGCATTTTTCATACTAACATTTTCTTAATTTATATAACAACCATGAACACGTATGTTTTAAAACTTTTATGCACTAATGTTTAAAAACTAAGATAACGTACGCCACTTAGATTAAGCGACAAAAATAAGGTTTGGCTAAGTTAAAAAAAAAACAGTGGTCAATTCTGCTAACAAAATGAGGAGTCATTTTTAAGGTATTTTTTATGATTAGAAAACTATAAGTAATAAGGTTTTTTTACTATTGGTGTTTGTTGTTGTTGAGTGGAAGCCTTCTTGTCACAGTCATGACGTGCACCTGCCGATTATTTATCTGTATACTCCTGATCTCATATGTTTTTTTTTATTTTTTATCTTTTATTGTATTTAGATCTATTTTGGTTAAAATTGCTGATCTTTTTGTATGCACGTGTTTCTGTGACAAATAAACCTATTTTTCTTTTTTTCTTTCTTTCTTCTTTCTATGATGGTCATTATTCGATATAATACCAAGCAATTGATGAATATTTTAAATCATAGAAGTGACGAGGTTCTCTATTTGTAAGGAAAAAACGCCAATTTCATGCACTTCGAAGTCAAGTTTTCTTTTTGGTAACGAGGTTTTACGTAGTCAAGAGCCTCACGGCGTATTTTAAACGCGCTGACGACACGCGTATCAAAGTTTTTCTTCGCCGTCCGAAGTCAAGTTTCAAGTCAAGTTCTTGAAACGCTCTGCGCGTTTAAAATACGCCGTGTGCTAGGGGCCTTAGAGGTATATTAAGGCCCAAGCAGTCAATTAAAGCCTAATATATATTAGTGTTTTTACCAGTCACGGTCCGAGGGGGCCATGACCCCCCCCAAAATCATTGAAGCTGTCGAGAGACTGAATGATTTACGTGTTTTACTAACTAAAAACTGTAGGTACTTGAGCCCCAGTGACCCCGATGAGCATATACAAAAAAAGTTTTTAGAGTACTTATCAATTCGATAACCATTTCCCTAAAACTATTCCTCGGCACCAATGGTGACCCCCCCCAAAATCTTGGGCTGCGAACGCGTCTGGTGCCATGGAAATATTCATTTCCATAAAATACAATAGACGCAGATATATGTAGTAACCTATTCCGCTTGACTATTCTTCAAGAGTCATAAAAAGCCTGTAAGAAATCGAGCGCTGGACGCTAAGTGCAGTGCTAGTCCAGCGCTCGGTGTGGTAAGTGTGGTAACACGTCGCGTTCTGGTTTGCAATTGGTCAATCGTCATCCTGAAGATGCCTCGTTGAGAGGTGAAACACGCGTCGATTTCTAACAGGGTTTTTATGACTCTTGAAGAATAGTAAACAGGAATGGGTAAATCCTCCAGATGGTACGAGGACAGAAACACGGGAGGTAACTTGACAATAGTGGACTGTATTCGAATTTATATAAAAGGAAAAACAAACGGTTAAATAAACTTGAATCGGTGAGAATATGAATAACGTTCGTTGAATGGCGGTCGATGACGCAGTGGAGTGCCGGCGAGTGCGCGCCCGCAGCTCGAGCTCCCCCTCCGCGACCGCAGCCTCCGCCCGCGGTCGCCCGTTGCGGCGTGATATTCTCGACATGCTCCCGGCGTTGAAGACTTGTCTTCAATGATTTAAACTTAGACGCCAGTTGAGTTAAGCGGAATAGGTTACTAAATATATCTACGTCTATTGTATTTTATAATGGATTTCCGCAAAGTCACGCCTGAATTAATTAACTATTCATTTCCCTGTCACGATACATACCTCTTCTTACTTTTACGATGAGTAGTATAACTCTTCACACTACAGAATGTTTCTTTACAAACACCACATTCCTTCACCACTTCTTTCCCGTGACTTAATTCATGGTGTTTCAAAGCCTTCGCATGTCTGGCTATAAAGCCACATTGATCACACTTGTGTGGGTTGTCCGGTCGGTGAATCAGTTCATGTTTTTTTGTATTTTTCTTTGAGACACTGCGGTATGAACAGTGTGAGCATTTGTAGGGTTTTATACCTGTTAAGAAGATTTCAAGGTTAGGGTTGATGCGCTAGGGTAGCCTGCAAAATTCAAATTTTCTTACGTTTTTTGCAATTCGCAGGTCAGTATCAGGTTGTATGTTGATCTAAATATTATTAGCGCTCGTAACAAATATGGATTTACAGAATTATAAACATTAGAATCACCAATACAACTCTCTAAGTTCATGAAAGTGCCAAAGGTCATGATTTCATGAAATAGTCATTCAATGCACTTACATATTTTGCGCTACTATTTTACCTACTGTATTTTACCAATTTTTATTATTGAATAAATATTTATTATTATGTACTTTATTTCTTTAAGTATATATTTATCAATAACATTTTTAAATATTAGAATATAAAAAAAAAAACATTTGAATTATTTGCTGCGTCCCATGGTTTCACCCGCATAATGCTCGATCCCGCGGGGAATATCGGGTTAAAACGTATTCCCAAAGCTAAATTTCATCCAAATCCGTTCAGCCGTTTTGACGTGAAGGTGTAAACAACAAACTCACTTTTGCATTTATAATATTAGTTAGGATAAACAGGCCAATGTGTAGTCCGAAAAATTAATAGTTATTTATGCAACTGTTATATAATAAAGGGTATTACACGAATGTGGGTTTATCACATGAGTGTTTTAATACCTAATTATATACAGTTGCATACAAGATCCTATCTACACCCATGATATGAATCTTCTATAAAAGTTTCTTTGCAATACCAATATCGAACAAAAATGGCGCGGTACGACGTGAATTCGAATTTTTCGAATTCGAATGTATTTTATTTTTAAATTACGGTGCTTTGTTAGTGAAATGAGTTGCATAATGAAATTCAGTACAACATTATCGGTTTAAAATATCATTTATTTCTCAAAGATTTACATAATCACTTAATGAGAAACAAAGTTTTAATAATTACATGTAGGTTATAACACCCGTTTGGATGATATTATGGTTACTATGACACTGGATGTTTTAATGTTGGCAATAAGCTAACTGTTTCAGATACTTTTATAGAGGATTTATAGCATGGGTGTAGATAAAAACATTAACTCACCTTGATGAATCCGCACATGCTCTTCAAACAAGACTTTATTATATGTAGAGTAGTCGCACATAAAGCATTGGAAAGGATTCTCCCCTCTATGCATCTTACGGATATGACGTAACATTTTTTCTTCCGTTTCTGCCGTGTAACGCTTGCATTCTGGACAGCGAATACGACGCGGTTGTGTTGCGAGGTATGCTTCTAGAGGCGACGTTGATCGACTGAAAAAGGATTTGCACGAGGTTAGATGGGCTTATGGTGTTGCTAGATTTATATTTTACAGTCATTTGCAAAAAGATGTATGATTTTTAGGGTTCCGTACCCAAAGGATAAAACGGGACCCTATTACTAAGGCTCCGCTGTCTGTCTGTCACCAGGCTGTATCTCATGAAGCGTGATAGCTAGACAGTTGAAATTTAAATTTACATTCACAGATGATGTATATCTGTTGCCGCTATAACAACAAATACTAAAAAACAGAATAAACTAAATATTTAAGGGGGCTCCCATACAACAAACGTGATTTTTTTGCCGTTTGTATAGATAATGGTACGGAACCCTTATGCGCGAGTCTCACTCGCACTTGGCCGGTTTTTCATCTACACTAATATTATAAAGAGGAAAGATTTGTATTTTTGTGTGTATGTTTGTAATGAATAAACTCAAAAACTACTGCGCCGATTTCAAAAACTCTTTCACCATTAGAAAGCTATATTCACCCTGAGTAACATAGGCTATAATTTATAAAGATTACACGCGGGCGAAGCCGCTGGCGGCAGCTAGTAGATAATATAAATAATAATAAGCTAGTAGATAATATATAAGCCCGGTATTGTGGTGATAGATCGAAGAGAGCGCCGTGCAATGATTGTTGATATCACTGTCCCTCATGACGAGAAACTCGTGAAAGCTGAGAAAGATAAAAAAATCAAGTATCTTGACTTAGCACACGAGGTTGTCGACATGTGGGACGTGGACTCTGCAATCATTATAATAAATCAATAACATCTCAGGAGTCGTCGTGTCGGGGGACGGCTAATGAAAACGCCAACACATACTAGGAATAATGAATGTATGCTATTGTAGAAAGGGTAGCTGCTTTTAACTTCCTATTTTCACTAGCCCGACGCAACGACCCTTGGATCAAAATATTAACTACAACTTTTATATTAAACTTAAAGGGCCAATACCTAAATATTATTTTTTTACTTTTTAGATGCTTTGATTTTGTCGGGGGTTTTTAACCGACTTCATCAAAAAGGAGGAGGTTCTTAATTCGTCTGTATGTTTTTTTATTTTTAATGAACAACTTAACTCTAAACAGAATGTACGGATGCTGGTTTATAAGACAGTAGCTGAAGTCCGCGGCTTCGCCCGCGTGGATGTCTGATGTTGGTTGTTATATACTAAAACCTTCCTCGAGAACCACTCGATCCATTGGTGAAAACAGCATGAAAATTGGTGCAGTAGTTTTTGAGTTTATCGTGAACAGACAGACGCGGCGGAGGACTGAGTTTTATAATATGTAGTGATAATTAAGCTAAAGATGGATACAGACTTTGCGATGCATGCGCCACGAACGGCGCACAACGAATGCCTCTGCTTGAGGCTTGCGTGTTGAAAAATTATACCAACATAAATGCTCAGGGCGAGCCATCGCGTGCGAAACAATTGCCTCGTTTGTCTGTCTTCATGTTATTATTATTTTGTTATGTTATTATTTTGTTGACACCTCGAACGTGCATGCGCGAATACGTCCACAACTAATGTAATGCTCGCACTGAGGCACTTTGATTTATTTATTTATTTTATTATTTATGTACACACAGTAAAATACAAAAAGATACGACATAATTAAAATATGAGTACAAAGGTACTGCTTATTTCTTAAGAAATTTCTTCCAGCAGACCTGCGAAAGGATCTTGATCTTGAAGCATTTGCCGACATACGTTGGCTCGCCCTCGCAAGTGCGTAGCACATGCCTCGCCACGAATAGAAAGGTACAGACCTTGCGAGGCATTCGCTGTGCGCCGTTCACGGCGCATGCGTCGCCAAGTCTGTATACGGCTTTAGGTGCCGGACACCAGTACATACTTATTTTGTTCTTCTTTGACTGGCTCAGTAGTCTCAACTATTGGGTACTGAGAGCTGGAAGCCACATCTATAAATACTGTGTTTGATAGCCCGCTGGATTCTACCTCAGCCATGGTTTATCTGAAAGAATAATAATATCTCAACCTGAGAAGCATAAGGTCTGATTTGTATTGTATTGTAAATTCCATATCAGACCTAATGCGTATCAGTGCCCTGTTTATCAAAACTTACAAGTCTTGTATTACGAAATGTCATTATTTAGTTCACAAGTACTTACATTTTGACACTTTTATTCGTGATTTTGTTTAGCAAAAAAATATTTGTAAGTTACAACTTGTAGAAAATCATAACAAATCCTGAGAGTGTCTGGCGACTCTCTGTTCCGTCTTACAAGTACCGCAATAAATATTTAAATTCAATTTTCTTTTTTAAAATGTGGTCAAACAAGAGAGATGACCTGATGCCCGTGTCCCAGCAGTGGGAACATTAAGGCTGATTATGAATATGGAGATGAGCTATGAATTTAACGAAAATGAACATTCTAGGTAACTTGTGAATGTGTAGACTTGTAACTTTTGATAAACAGGGCCAGGTCGAGATTATGGTTTTGTTGAAACACCATTTTTCTTGTATTTTACATAAATTCATGCCTACATCCCCAGCGGGAACTACAGAACACCACCTGCTATGATTCTTACATATTCCTTTTGCCTCTTTTACGTTCATACATCTGTTCATACACGCACGCCGGATTATTATACATTGCACCTGACCTCTGACCTGGCTCCTGAGGTGTGTGCGCGTTTGCGCGAGTGTGCTCAGTCAAACTATAGCCATTAGCTATTCTCCCATTTGCGGTGAAGTTTCTTGGCCATTCTTCTCAAAATAACAAAATATTTTATTTCACATAAGCCTACATGGGCACTTATGAAACGTCAGAAGTTAGGTGCACGGTTCCAAGTGGTCGTTTCCTATGGAGAAGAGCCGGCAAGAAACTACACAGTTACTCTTTTAAAAATAATTGGCTGTTACAATATTTTCGAATTACAGTATTATTAGGTATGGGAGGACAGTGTAGGCCTTTCAACATTATGAAAATTACTTTTTGGAACCTTTTCTCGGTATGTTAAGATGGTCACCCATCTACGGACCAACCGCGGCATTCGTAAGTATCGTAACTAAACCTGATCGATCGACCCGTGCGGGTGTTATTACTTAGCCACAAGTACTGGTGGAAAATTATAGGTACATACATCAATGGGCCATGGCCAAACAATAGAATTTTTACTTACCAAATTGATAGAGTGTACCAAAAATTCGATAAAATAAACCGAAATTATTTTTTTGTCCAGTTAAACAGTATGCGGGTCCACAGGTGACACCAAGTAAAGACGACAAATATTGCCTACAGCAACGATATCATGATAGTTTCTTGAACTAGCTATAAAAACACAATAAACAAATAATCAAAACAAGTCCACACCACAGAGCACTGTAATGGGTGACAGTGACATTTTAAATTTGACAGATCTCTATTGTTTATTATTTGTGATCCTTGCTTTTAGAGGAGTGTTACTACGACACTTTTAGTCGAGTTGTATGCGATTTTCTACATATTTTTTGTGACCAGTGTGAGTTTGAATAAATATTACCTATAAATTATATACTTTTATTTAATAATACTAAGGGGCCGATTCACACCGGAATGGCAGAAGCCGGCAGCCGTAGTACCGATGACAACACGCGCGTGGCATCGCGGCCGCTCGCCGCGCAGCACCGCGGTCGGCCGCGCGACTTTTTCGAGCTTTTCAAGCGATACTGATCTTTAAATAATGTAGATAGTTTAAAATTATTTCACACTGAAAGTGCTCGCCGCGCCGCTGCCGACCGCTGCTTACCCGCTGTAAATTGAGTCTAAAAACTAAAGACGTAGTTCCATTGCTACATGTACATTTTCCTGTCTGGATACGTGTGTCTACTTACTGGACTTGCTGTACATGGCTACTGACAGCGCTGACCCCGTGAAGCAATGAAAGTGCGCCAAAGAATGGAAATAATAGAACAAAAATGGATCTGCTGTTGGCTTCCATGATCTAGCCAATAGGTAATTTAAAAAGCAACATATCAACTAGTTTATTATTCATCAAATTAATAAATTCATTTTAAAAAATCTGCAGGATTTTCAGGGTGTTGTTTTTGCCATTTAGCCAACTTTTCATGATAATCCTCGTACTCAGGAGCTCTAACATACGTATAAAGCTTGTGACCCTCACGCCTGATCACTGGCTTGCTAGAGTTTGGGTCTTCACCCGATTGTTCTTTCAAGCTATGATCTTCTGAAGACTGCAGTTTAGACCTCTCGTCTTCTAGGGACTGTTTTTTAGACCTTTCATCACCACTGTCATCTGAAGCCCTAGTTCTGTAAACGCCTAAGTATGGTTTGTAATCAGAAGTCACTTTATTGTCCTCGATGCTGTCTTCACGTGCTCTAAACTGTGGAATAACATTTTCACCTTCATTCATCTCCTCCGTGCCGCTTTTTTCAGGTTCTCCTTCAGTTTTTTCGACTTCCTCGATATTGTTTTCTTCGGAACGTGTGACATTTTTCCGATTCTCTTCATCCAAACTTGATGGTTTATCTTCTGTTGTTCCATTGTTCACCTGACTCGCCTCTTGTTCTACAATACCCTTACCTTCTGGTCCTGAATTTTGAGCGTCGTGGAAAATTGTCAGTTCATTTTCCGGGTTTAGTTCTTCCAGCGAATTATCAGTTTGATTCTTATAACTGCTGTCATTTGTTTCGCCATCCGTACCGCTATGACAACTTTCATTTAATTCACTATTTCTATTAGGATCTTCCTCCCGATCGTCATCTTTCATATTATCGTCTCGAGAACGTTTGTTTTCGTCGATCGATTCCTTTGTGGTATCGTTTTGGTTTTTCTCAATAGCATTTTGATTTGAAATGGGCTCTTTTGTTTTGTTATTACGATCTTTAATATCTGTGAGTTCTGTTGTCTTATTATGTTTGGATGGATCTTCTTTTGTATCGTTTTTGGGAAGTAGATTTTGATTGCTTTTCATTCTTTTCTCAAGCGAGTTTTTCTTAAAGTATTTGTATTTGAGCTGAAGGTTTTCTGACAGTAAAATCGTTGCATTTATGACCGCTTGGGGATTGATTTTGCCTGAGAACTCTTTTCTTATTTTCTCATTATTCATTTGGTTCTTTTCCATTTTGTTTACGTATTCTCTGTTTGACTGTTTCTGATTAATTTCTTGTATACTCTCTGTATTATTTTTATCATTATCATCGGTGGCCCTTTGTATAAGAGCAGGGGCTGCATCTTTAAGCATTATCCTGTTAGCAGCTTTTTCAGCCAATTTTTCAGCCAGGACATCAAACTTCCTTGATGCAAGTAGTTGACTTATAAAGCCATCTATGTCATAGTGTCTTCCTGTGCCTTTTGATTTGTGCCATACCGAGACAGCAGATATTTTTATGTTACAAATATGCACCATAACTGGAAAATTAAAAATATATAATCGGTATGATGTTATAGGTACCTACTTATGTGCGCTTTTATTTATTATTTATTTAATTTAATGCACAATGTACACAACCAATTTTACACGCTAAGCTAAAACTAGTGAGTACATGACCCTGTTAGGGCGCAGCAAAATAACTTAAAACTAATATTGCAGAAGAGGTACCTATCTAGATTTATCCAATATCACATAAATATCATTAGGAATTAAATTAATTAAATTAATATCTAACATTTCACTTTATTCTTAGGAGTTTTCAACGAACGTTTCTTATGTTAATTCTGGCCATAGTGTACCTAGGTACCGAGCTTCGTTTAAATCCGTTCAGCTGTTGAAGCGTAACAAACATCAAATTCACAGTTACATTATTTACTGAATTCTAAAGTAGGATATTACCTAATATCTGTAAAGGAGTTCGTTCCAAGAAAAATCACAGACAGTGGAAGATATTTTACTTACAAAAATAATGTAGAATCATATATTTCATTTTAGTTAACTACAATAATACAGGTCGGTAGAAACTTTAACATTTTCTTTAAACGACTATGAGGTCATAAAAATAACAAAAGCCGTAAAATAACACTTATTTTTTAGTGATAAGGCCTGCCTGACTGACGACGTATGGGCAAGTATACGCATGTACGTCTTTAGAAAAAGTTTTCTTGAGACCTGTTCTTGAGACTGTTGTGTTATTCTAAATACCAGACTCCACAGGTGGAGGCAAGATGAAAATCTTCAACGAAATGAGTCCAGGCAAAGTGCAAGATAATAGTCAATTCGGTCCCCGGAGCCTCAAGGGAAGGGACGGGAATAGGTACCTACAGCCATAGCATAGCACAAGCATTTTAGCTTATTTGGATTATCAACAAGGGTAGATAATTCCTTAAATTACTATAAGAAACATGTCACCCTCAGTGCTCTATTTATTTTTTAACTTTACTTCACTGTGAACTAACCACCTTTGGCTGAATTTCTCTTACGCTGATGTCGGTCGCGTACAGTCGGTCGAGTATAAAGATTCTAAAGTTTAATTCATATGTGGGAATGGAAATAAATAAAACAGAAGGGTGTATAAGTATTAGTCAGAAACAGTATATTAAAACATTGATAGATAAATTTAATTTGTCGGATGCTAAAAGTAGCAGTACTCCTGCCGATGTAAATGTACATTTATCTAAAAATGAAAATAATGCTCCCAGTAGCAGTCGTACGCGCCACCGACGTCAGCGTCGCAGTATGGTGTTTATAGAACACAATGTATATACGCATGCGCGACTGACGTACGCGACCGAAATCGGCGTAAAGTGGGTGACGTGCGTACAGTGCGTACTTAAAGTACGCGGTCTTAAATTCGCGACCCTACTCGGCTCAAATGTTAAAATTCATGATCTTCCTTTTTTTTGTGACACTATGTTATTTACCAAAAAATAATCCTTATGATGACGCCTTTCGATCGGTATGATAAAGCTACAGGGTAATTATTTTTCTCATGTAACGGGTTCGATTCCCGGTTCAACCACGTAATTATTTAAATATCTATGAATGCAGTTAAATTGTTTTTTAAATTCAAATAATGTCTCCTTTCAGTAAAATGTTCCATCTACAATATTCAAGGTACTTTCCTTCCATGTGGCATATCCGTGGGACGCCCTGTATAATGTACTCTGTGGGTATTGCGCAGCTAAAAGCTTACTTGGGAACCTCGGTGAAGTTAGCCGCACGATTTCATTATTATGAACTTTTGTTAATGCTAATCGTTAGAGAATCGTTAGAGAGGGTTAGAGAGAAAAGAAAAATCGTTAGAGAGTAATTAGTTTTTATGTAAAAACAATTTTAATTTTTCGTGTGAAGTTGGCCCCCCTTCCCGCAAAAATGGACTTAGACGTAATCTTATTTTTTTAATCGTTTGCGAATCGTTAGAGAGAGATTGAGAGTTACGCAAAATCGTTAGAGAGTTAATATTTTATTTGATATTAAATAATTTCTGAGAGCGTGACATTAGCCCACCTCTGTGAATTTTGCCCCCGATATAATTATTCTCAACTTTTGTTAATGCTAATGGTTAGAGAATCGTTAGAGAGAGTTAGAGAGAAAAGAAAAATCGTTAGAGAGTAATTAGTTTTATTTATCAACGATTTTAATTACTTTTGTGAAATTGGCCCCCATTCCCGCAAAAATAGACGTAGATGTTATTTTTTTATTTTTATAATTTGAGATTCGTTAGAGAGAGATAGAGAGTTAAAAAAAATCATTAGAGAGTTAATATTTTAATTGATATTAAATAATTTCTGAGAACGCGTTTTAGATTAAACAGGCTCGCTCTTATTATGGGCAACATATTCAGCCGAACGGTACTTTTACTGTACCTAGAAGTTAGTGAAGATACATTTCGTGTGGGAGGCAGGCATTTCGTCATCACATGAGACAGCTTTGATCAGAGGACTCACACCACTATAGTTATAGAGTGTATTACATTATTGTCTGGTATCTCTCACCTGCTCAGTTTCTCGACAGTATTTTATTAAGAGAAGACATTGAAAATGAATAAAATCAATAAATCATTACTTAATTTAAAAAAAAGTTTTATTTCATAAAAAATCTGTAACACTTGCATTCAAAGCATATTATTCAGTTTTAAATATCACAATTGTTGAAAGGCTTTTCATCCACTTCCGATCTCGATTCTAAGTCATAAAACAGGAATTCTCCATCGTAATTAAAAAAATCTTCTTGATCAGTAGGTAGGTACTATTATCATTTTACTCCTGCTAAGCCTGTAGACTATGCTGAAACATGCACTTCTTGCACTTATAGATTCCTAGTAGCTATAATCTAAAGAGAGGTCTAAAAGAATTATGCTACACATTTTTGACTGAAAATATCCCATTTCATCTTATTTCAGAATATAAAGACTTATAATATCTATAACTAAACAATTTTCTAACTAATATTAAATAAAATTAAATAAAACTAACTGTACAAATAAACAACTAATATCTAAAATATGGCGTCGAAAAATTCCTCCGCATCGCTGTCGGCTGGTAGTGTACCCAAGAGACTGGCGGCATTGCCACGTTGAATGGCAATGCTTAGCCTCTGACCAAGGTAAAAGCCAGCCCTTGGGTCGCGGGAAGTGTCAAACAGCCGTTTCGAGATTTCATTAAATAAACTATGAGCACTTGGACCCCACGGCCCTAGGGTTTCAACCCCAAACGGCTCGAAAATATAATTGCCTATAAGGCTATTATACTTTCGCCGCTTGAGGTTTTCCGCAGCCGCAGCGGCGGCGCCAGCACAGCACGCCGAGCCAGGAAGATGAGATGGCGCAAGAGTATCGACACACGTTGCGTCCCACACTAAAGGCCTACCCATCTTCCATGGAAATAAGGACATGCCGTCCGGTCTTTTGCCATCGTCGCGTGCCAAGCCATTGGGTTCTAATACAGCTGGAACGCCGACGGTGACAAGAGCTCGTCGGATGATGTCATTAATGTTAGCGTGACGTGCTAAGCGACCTGCACTTCGGCTGCAAGACAGGCCGTGGTGTCCGAGGCTGTTGACAACTTCGCCACAGTGACAGCGATGAGGAGAACAACATGGAGCTCCTAGTCGCAGGGAAGCAGCGATGCGGAACGTAGTGTCGTCGAACAAAGTTCCCAGGTTCGATGACGGTAGTGCGTGAAGCCACAGACCCGACTCCCACTTACCCACAGCCAGCAGGCGCGCGCGCTCCGCAGTAGTAGCAGACGTGTCAAGTAAATTGTTCTGTACTACTCTGCAGAGCGGCTCATCCCACCGTCTCTGGGAAGATGGATAGTCGGGCGGATCTGTATTCGGGCAAGCGAGTCTCCAGGCATCCATAGCCTCGGTGAAGCACGGCACGTCAAAATTAATCAGTGTGGAGACTAGGATTTTCCTGATTAATTTCTCAGTACCGTGGACCGAGGATATGAATGCCGGTAAACTAATACTAGAAATTTTGCGGACGCCGAGGCCTCCCATGCGGATGGGAAGAGTAGCTTGCGCCCAAGCTCGGTCGTCCATGGCCACATTTAGGATCAACGTTAATGTATGACGGATAATTTGGTCCATTTGGTCTAAAAGATTAGTGTGCTTCCATAAATGCGAAGCGCGAAGGAAATATGTTAATTTAGGGCCGAAACAGCAGTAGCGGATTAGGGTTATGGCCGAATGCATGTTAATTTGGAACAATCTTTCCGAAACGTCATTGAAATTTTGAATTTTTTCCTCAATGAAACTGGGAAAGGAATCCTCAAAGATTGGAGACCCAAGGAGACGAAGAGAGCTTTTTTCAATAATTCTGATATCTGGGGCTATTGCGTTAAATTTGGGAAGTGTCAGATGTCTGTCAGTACTGTCCGCTAAGTATAGTTCACATTTCGAAAGGTTGAGATCAAGGCCAATGGAATGAAGTTCATTTTTTAGAAATTTAAGGTCATTTATAACAGTTTCTACGTCGCCTCCCAAGGTTCCATCATCGAGGTACCAAACATTAAATTTGGAATTTAGCTGCCGAATAATTGGGTGAATGGCTAAGCTAAAAATCACTGGCCCGAGGGGGTCACCTTGTTGACAGCCAACAGCAGATTCCAGAAGGTTGTCCCGAAACAATAATTTAGAGGGTTGTCTGTAACATTGCCAAAGAAAACTATAAATTTGAGGTATTTCTTTTTTAGTTTCTGCCAGCAAGGTGTCCCTATTAACAGAATTAAAGGCATTCTTTATGTCAACCTTCAGGATGACCTCTCCTTTCTCAGAATTTAGATAGGTCGACAATGCGTGTACAGCAGCCTCACAGCCCCCTTTGGAGCCGTAACCTAGCTGCAGGGGCTGAAATTTTTTCGAAACATCCTCACCATAAAATTTACAACAGATCTTGGCTGCCATACGACGGTAGGTAGTTCCCACGGCAATGGGACGAATACCGCCATCTCTTTTACGCAGGGCGCATAGATTGGCCCCATAAAGAACGTCAATGACGGACTCATTCACCTTGCCGGAGAGCATAAGGTTGATCAGAGTCGTAAGCTCCTTCACAAGCGACTCACCAGCTGTCCCGGCACCTGAACAAATGAGGTCCTTAAGGTGCTGAGGACTCAGGCCGTCGAGGCCGCCAGCGGAGCCGCTACGAAAGGAGCAGACGGCTGTGATCAACTCTCGACCTGTGATGGTGAGGGAGTGATTATTCAAGTCAGGGGGGTCGGGAAAAGAAAGACCATCCGCTGGGGCAGGGTGTTTGCTCTCCAGAGCTGCGAGTGTTTCTGGAGAACATGGTGCCACCACATCACTACTAAAGAGAATCCTGGCTGCTCCACTGATGTCACCTTCCCCTAACTTAGATTCTACCAGATGAGATATACCTCTTGAGGAGGCATATTTCTGTGTCGGGAATTGTGAATCTAAATTAAGAGCCGAAATATTACAGTTTTCATTAATTTGTGCGGTTAAGGTCTTTTTGGTTGCCAAATTCTTTTGCACATGTAGAATCCTGTAAGGGAAGGTGAGCAGCTGTTCCCAAGCACTTTGCAAGTTCTCCCGGGCGGCAAGACGAACGCAGCTTGCTAGCTGTTGTGCCACTAGAGGTCTAGCGCCGCGGGGAACTCGCTTCAAAACAGGAACAGAGTTTTTGAATTTTGAAAGGGTTTTCCAAAATGGTTCAAAAGTGGGTGTGTCTGGTGTTATAGGTATGGCTGTTGGGACAGGGTCTGAAGAGAGTGCATTTGATGGTCTGTGCACCTTTCCAATATGCACATTCAGACCCCGCTTACCTTTAAAAAACCGGGCCTGGGTACACAGCGGACATTTCTCCAGGATGCTCAGTGATGTCGAAGGTTGACAAGCACTACCACCAACATCCACAACATCGCTGCTGCCACTAAGCATTAATTTTATAATTTAAAACTTATAAATTAACTTACGACAATACAAAAATAAATTACTAAAAAAACACAAAAACGTCTATGATGTATGTACGAGTATGTGACACTTGTGACAGCAGTGACAGGAGCGACGGAGTCGCGCTCTGGCGGCCTAGGGCGCCGCGCCTCCGATGCGTTACGAAGCATCGGCTGCCAGGGCTGGCAGCCGATGCCGGGCTGGCGCGGCGTCGCCGTAGCGTCCTCAGAGCGTCGCTACAATTTTTTCCTTTTTTCAGACCTTTTATGATTTTCAGCTCGACGATTTTTCGCAAGATTTTTCTTTTATTTTCAAAAACTATATTTTTTTCTGTATTGCAGTATCTATGTGCCTTTCGGATCGGACCGTATTCAGACAGCAAAAATCATATTTCATTGTATAATTTCATTTCACAATATTTTGTGAAGCCGCAGAAGTATTGATAAAATGGATTCCACAGAATATAAATAACTTGATTAGAATTTTTGTTTGCATTGTCATATTCTTTACAACAAAATATTAATTGACTGTAATGACAGTACCATGTGTCAATTTTGAAAAGTTTGTTATTTTCTGGGGTGTGTTCACTTTATTAGCCTAGATAATTAGAAAAGTTTGTTCGTTTTAGGAGTAAACTAACACTAAATTATTTCTTTTTTTTTTAGTTTGAGAATCGTTAGAGAGGGATAGAGAGTTTAAAAAAATCATTAGAGAGTAAATATTTTAATTGGTATTAAATTATTGCTGAGAACGCGTTTTACCCTAGGACCTGAGCAGGTTAAAATTTAGAAACGTGCCGCCTCGATAGGGGGATAGGGGGGAGGAGAGGGGGAAGGGTTAGTAGATCCCCCCACTCCCCCCTGCCGGAGATACAAAGTTTTTTTTTTAAATATGACAAATCTCTTATAAGCTGGGGCCACACCAACGGATTATCGCGATAGACGTTAACCGTTGGTGTACTACACTACGACTTACCTCGAGAATTTGTCAACGGCATTTACATTGGCGTTTGACGTTGGGTGATTGATAACTCTGGTGGCGGCATTTTAGGCAGATCAAAGAGATTTACCGCGAGAATTATTGCATTGAATGAAGCGGCCACACTTACATTTCTCTTTGTGCACCGTGAGCGCGAGTAGTACCGTGAGTAGTAGGTACTACTGATACATGACATGATGCAGAGGGACGTTATAGTTATGAGTGGTAAAGTTGTGTATTTGATTAACGATCATTTAACAGTGATACCTACCTGATAAGAATACGAAATATTGTTGGTAGTTTCAATTGGATTCGGTACTTATAGTGCATCATTTGTGCTCAAAACACACAAAAGATGGGTGCTTGTCGGGAGCTGGTCGGGTCTTTTTTAACCCACTGACGGAAAAAGAGGAGTGTTATAAGTTTAACGTGTGTGTCTGTATGTTACATCGTAGCTGCCAAACGGCTGAACCGATTCTGATATTTTTTATTTTGTTTGAAAGGTGACTTGATAGAGTGTTCTTAGCTATGATTCATGAAAATCGGTTCAGCCGTTTGAAGATTATCAGCTCTTTTCAGGTTGATGAATGGATGTGAGCATCTTCCACAGGTCACATCGATTCGAAAGGTCATGTCCAAAAATGGTTTTTTATTATTCAATAATTCTCACCAGGATAAAGCCCAAAACACACAGAGCGGGTGCGGGGCGGGAGCGGGTCGGGTGTGGGAGTACGGCGGGTATAATAATTTGTAATTCAAGGAATTATATGGATGTCAACACACCGAACGCGGGCGCGGGTCGGGCGCGGAGCGGGCCCCGCGCGGGAGCCGCGCCCGCCGCCCGCCGACACAACAGCGCGGGGCGGGAGCGGATCGGGCGCGGGAGTACGGCGGGTGTCATAAATTGTAATTCAAGGAATTATATGGATGTCAACACACAGAACGCGGGCGCGGGTCGGGCGCGGAGCGGGAGCCGCGCCCGCTGACACAACAGCGCGGGACGGGAGCGGGTCGGGAGCGGTTGTGCTATTCTGTAAAAATATCTCCGTGAAAACTAAGTGTAGTAAAATATCAAAGTGAGCTTGGAGTGAACTGTCACTGCCTTAGCATCAGTAGGTATCGATGACAATGACTCACTCCACTATCACTTCACCTAAGTTTTCAAGGTAAGATGGTTACAGAATAGCAATGTGGGTGTAGCGGCGTTACATCCGTTGCAATACACGTATCGATGATATTCTCCATATTGATGTTTTTTTTTATTAATGTCAAGAACCTACCACTTTTTCCATTTTCGCGTTCTTCTGTTTAAAATAAGTAAAAAATATTAATTCTTCGTCCGTGTCAGAATCACCCAACATTTTCACACTGCAACCGCTGCCGTCTGTCAAAGTACAACCGCGCCCGACCCGCTGCCGTCCCGCGCCCGAACCGCTGCCGCCCCGCGCCCGCGCTCTGTGTGAACACGATGAACCGCGCGACTCACGCGATGAAAACGACCCGACCCGCTCCCGCTCTGTGTGTGTTTTGGGCTTAAGTTAAAAATATTTGGATAGACATCCCAAAAAGTAGTAGCTCTAACTGTATCATGCATTTTTAAGGATTACCAATTTTGAGAAAAATCGTTTTTTAATTTATTTATTTATTTTATTCTTATGTACACACAGTAAAATACAAAATAGATACGACATAGTTAAAATATGAGTACAAAGGTACTGCTTATTTCTTAGGAAATAAATAATTTAGTGTTAGTTTACTCCTAAAACGAACAAACTTTTCTAATTATCTAGGCTAATAAAGTGAACACACCCCAGAAAATAACAAACTTTTCAAAATTGACACATGGTACTGTCATTACAGTCAATTAATATTTTGTTGTAAAGAATATGACAATGCAAACAAAAATTCTAATCAAGTTATTTATATTCTGAAATAAGATGAAATGGGATATTTTCAGTCAAAAATGTGTAGCATAATTCTTTTAGACCTCTCTTTAGATTATAGCTACTAGGAATCTATAAGTGCAAGAAGTGCATGTTTCAGCATAGTCTACAGGCTTAGCAGGAGTAAAATGATAATAGTACCTACCTACTGATCAAGAAGATTTTTTTAATTACGATGGAGAATTCCTGTTTTATGACTTAGAATCGAGATCGGAAGTGGATGAAAAGCCTTTCAACAATTGTGATATTTAAAACTGAATAATATGCTTTGAATGCAAGTGTTACAGATTTTTTATGAAATAAAACTTTTTTTTAAATTAAGTAATGATTTATTGATTTTATTCATTTTCAATGTCTTCTCTTAATAAAATACTGTCGAGAAACTGAGCAGGTGAGAGATACCAGACAATAATGTAATACACTCTATAACTATAGTGGTGTGAGTCCTCTGATCAAAGCTGTCTCATGTGATGACGAAATGCCTGCCTCCCACACGAAATGTATCTTCACTAACTTCTAGGTACAGTAAAAGTACCGTTCGGCTGAATATGTTGCCCATAATAAGAGCGAGCCTGTTTAAATCTCAGAAATTATTTAATATCAATTAAAATATTAACTCTCTAATGATTTTTTTTAACTCTCTATCTCTCTCTAACGAATCTCAAATTATAAAAATAAAAAAATAACATCTACGTCTATTTTTGCGGGAATGGGGGCCAATTTCACAAAAGTAATTAAAATCGTTGATAAATAAAACTAATTACTCTCTAACGATTTTTCTTTTCTCTCTAACTCTCTCTAACGATTCTCTAACCATTAGCATTAACAAAAGTTGAGAATAATTATATCGGGGGCAAAATTCACAGAGGTGGGCTAATGTCACGCTCTCAGAAATTATTTAATATCAAATAAAATATTAACTCTCTAACGATTTTGCGTAACTCTCAATCTCTCTCTAACGATTCGCAAACGATTAAAAAAATAAAATTACGTCTAAGTCCATTTTTGCGGGAAGGGGGGCCAACTTCACACGAAAAATTAAAATTGTTTTTACATAAAAACTAATTACTCTCTAACGATTTTTCTTTTCTCTCTAACCCTCTCTAACGATTCTCTAACGATTAGCATTAACAAAAGTTCATAATAATGAAATCGTTCGGCTAAATTCACGGAGGTCGGCTCCCCGTTTGAATCGATCTGTACCGGCATGACCACAGAACATTAAAACTGGCATGCACAGAGCACTATAATTATAATACCTGGCATGGCTGTTTGGAGCAAGTTGGCAATGGCAACACTTGGCGGCTTATTTCAATTTTTTGAATCTTTCAATCTGTGTTTCAATCTCATCATTTCCTAGTTTCCTACCCTCTGTTTAAAATATTGTTTTGTGAGATATTTTGCGGATTTTTACAAAAACTATTATCAAAAGTAATTCTCGACAAACCTAAACCTCAAAGATGTCCGTGCCAGCATTGAGACAGCCTAAAATATCTCACGTAGAAGTGAAGGTTTCGCCACCAAACTTGACAGAACCGCAAAATTTTCTTATCGTTACTCTAAAAGGCGGTAAAAAGCTTGTGGTGTCTTCTGATGCTTACCACGGCATGTTAACGGCTGGAGAGCTGTTCAGATGCGTGTTTTGTGAGACGGAGATGGTCCGAGACGTGATTTGTAAAGAGAGACATAAGACTTCTGAAAATCACCGTAAAATCTTAGAAAGTTACCCACATGTTGAGGAATTCAAGGAGAATTTAATTAGAAAGGTTGGTTACAGTTCTTTTTACTTTTAATTCGGCTATCACAGTCTAATAATATAGAAGCTACAAACAAAAAAATCCATGGCAACGATTTTGTTTTACAACTTTCTAGTACTGCATTTGAGTCTCTGAATCTACGTCTTTTTTATGTTCATCAGTTATGTTTCAATCAATATGCCTAGCCTTTTCCCTAATGTTGGGCTCGGCTTCCAGTCTAACCGGATGCAGCTGAACACCAGTATTTTACATGGAGCGACTGCCTATCTGGCCTCCACAACCCAGTAACTGGGTAATACGATACCCCTTGGTAAGACTGGTTGTCAGACTTTCGGTCTTCTGACGACCCGTAACGACTGACAAAGATCCTCGAATAACAGCTGGGACCAACGGCGTAACGTGCTTTCTGAGGCACGGAGAAGTCTCGGTATGTAAAGATCGTCACCCATCCACGGACGAACCCCGGCAAGCGTAGCTTAATCTGATAGATCGACCTGTGCGGCTGTTATTACTTAGTCACAAGCTCCTCACCAGTTATGTTTATTTCTCATTTAATAAGGGTTTATGTCCGGGCACACATCTATCTACGCTATTCCTGATCGAAAAACCCATTAACATTTTGTTTTCAATTTTATTTGCAGTTAAACGGCTCTGAACACTACTGCACAATCTGCAATGTTGTAGTAACGTCCCATTTCCTCCATAAACATATAACTGCAGAGGTGCACACCAAGGAGTTGCAGATGGCCATAGGACGGGCTCTGGCGTACAAGCCTTCCAACTGAATTGAATCAAGAATGTCCATTTACTGTCACTTACAGTTATTTATGCAACTGTTATATAATAAGGTGTATTAAAACACAAACACCTTGTATGATAATAGTACTAGTGTTTTAATACCTAATTATTTACAGTTGCATACAAGACTTTATCTACACCCATGATTTGAATCCTCTATAAAAGGGTGCAATACTAATATCGCACAAAAAAATGGAGGGATACGACGCTCGTGAATTCAAGTTTTTCGAATTGGATTATCCTGTTTTTTTCTTTTTAAATTACGGTGCTTTGTTCGTAAAACGCGCCTGCAACACATGTTCTTTTTTTGAAATGAGTTGCATTATGAAATTCAGTACAACATTATAACACCCGTTTGGATGATACTCTGGTTACTATAACCCTGGTTGTTTTAATGTTGGCAATAAGCTAACTGTTTCAGGAACTTTTATAGAGGATTTATGGCATGGGTGTAGATAAAAATTTTTTTTTTGTTCTTTTTTTATAACTTGTAGATCATTATGACCCTAAGAGAAGTGTGTAGAAATAAACAGTTGCCTTCCAGCACGGATTCCAGACTAAATAATGTTTTTGTAAACAATCAAGATGAGCTGGAACTCATATGGTTCAAAAGATATGTGGGTCTCATTAGTCTAAAGTTAAAAATGTAAACAAGTTGATTTCCGTCTTATTATGAATTATTTAATATTGTGGCTTTTGGTGTTTGTCTTTATGTCCGCATTGCTCTTCTAAACCATGCAATAGATTTTGATGAGGTTTTCACCATCATCATTTAGAGCTTTTATTCCGGAAGGTTTAATTATGCCACATATTCATTAGGCAACATTTGTTACTGTTTCATCACCTTTGTTTACAAACTGTTTTCATTGATGATGAAACATAGTGAAACAACTTAAACAGTGTTTATTTAACAAATGTTGCCTAATAAATACGGGGCTTTAAAGTTACATATAACTAAGAAGTCTCGATGTTTTGTCAAGTCGTAAAAACCGTGCGGAGCACGAGGGTCGCTAATTGTTAATAATACAACGGAGATCATTATTACAGTATTATACAAGTATTGTAAGTTTCATGATTAGGAGTTGTTTGTCTCAAGTATTGCTCATCATAAAATCTTTAAAATGATCTTACACACGGCTACACATAAAGCTATACATTTCCGTCAGTGCAGCCGTGTGTACACACGGCTACACATCAAGTTATACATTTCCAGTTTATGCTGATCTCGCATTGTATAGGATTTCCGTACAATGCGAGGCCAGCTTATACTGGAATAGTGTAGCCGTGTGTACAAGGTAGGTACCAAAATTTATATTGTGGGTATCTCTGTGTCCTGCAGTGTACGAGTAAGTGACTCTCTGCTACGATGCTACACGGGCCTACCTCTAATTGAACTAGCTTCCGCCCGCACGGTGTGCCGATAAAAAGTAGCCTATGCCCTTCCCCAGGGTGCATCTATGTCCTTGCCAAATTTTGTCGAAATCTGTTCAGTGGTTTAGGCGTGAAATGTTAACATACAGACAGACAGAGTTACTTTCGAATTTATAATATTAGTATGGATTATATACTTAAATTACAATAATCATAGTCTGATCACCCTTGTTATAAATAACTGATCAATCTGATCATACATAAATAATAATATATGAACTTTCCTAGCTACAATCCTTATACTCCTTTCACCTCATTTATGTTCATAAGATAAGATAAAGATAAAGATAAAGATAAATTTATTTGCTCAAACATGTGTACACATACAGAAATAAAAAAACGTGCATGCAGGATAACATTTAAAAAATACAGGTTCAGACATGTTTGCCACATATTATGGCGTGCAAATATGAATAATTGTGATTGTTTATAATAAAATTTCGGTAGTCAAGTCATTATGTTAATTTAGCAAACTTAAGTAAATTATAAATGTCAACAGTAAATAAAAATAATTCATAAAATCTATGTCAAAATAAATGGTTCTGTCAAAAATTCCTTAATATTATAGTATGCCTTGTCAGCTAGAAATGACTTTAGTTGTTTCTTCAATTGTATATCATTAAGCTCTCTCCAAGTTTTCGGTAACTTATTATAAATAATAGGGGTCATGCAAAACACACTTTTGCGCATAAGTGCAGTCCTACTACTATGCAGACAGAGCTGACTTTGATCTCGCCTGTTTCTAGGAAATTTATCTGCCATTCGCGAAAATAAATTACTATTATTTCTAACGTACATTACTGATTCTAGAATATACAGAGATGCCAATGTCAATATTTTATAGCGTATGAAATAAGGCTTACAACTATCGGTTGTTTTTAACTTAAACATGGCTCTGAGGCATCTCTTTTGTGCTTTAAATGCCACTTCTTTATTAGTTGAGTTTCCCCAAAAGATAACACCATCCATACATCATCTGATCAGTCATAAATAAATTGATCAGCCTTTTAGGAAAGTGATGTTCTTTTGAATAATGTATGTGTAACATATTTGTTATTATGAAATGAAAATGATGCAGATTTTGTTAAAAAGTAATATAATTTGATCTATAAAAATCATACTGGTTTTTCTTATTTATGCCTACCTTCTTGTAGTAAATGATGAAAAGATGTACATAAAGCTAAAGGAGGACACTTGCATAGCTACTTAGTACTAAAGTTGCTAAGCTAATGACTTCTGATACCCTGGTATTTATTAATTTATTTAAGCACAATTTATTACCATTCTAGCTGCGCCCTGCGGTTTCTCCCGTGGGAATATCGGGACAAAAAGTATATTATGCCCTATTCCGGGTCATGGTGCCAAATTTTATCGAAATCCGTTCTGCTGTTTTAGCTTGAAAGCATAACAAACGAACTCACTATTGCATACAATGTTATAGTTGGATGACATTACAATATACATGGCCGCCAGTAACAAGGACAATACGTCGTGTTTTGGTTTGCAAGTGGTCAATCGTCATCCTGAGGATGCCTCGTTGAGAGGTGAAACAAGTGTCTATTTCTTATAGGGTTTTTATGACTCTTGAAGAACAGACATCTACGTCTATTGTATTTTAATGGATTTCCGCAGTCACGCCAATCAGTGAATCAATTAACTAGCACAATACCCCTTTCAGACCAAATATGAAACCCAGGCAGACCACTGTCAACAGTGACGTGAGGCCGGTTTCGTTAACATGTGTGCAGTTAGTGAGGTGTAGTTTGATTGTAAATGTGTGTGTGTGTGCACAGAGCGGAGGTGTAGTTTTGGCATGCTTCACTGTATTGTTTACAGCGCTCAGTTTTGAGTTTTTTATTTAGTCTGACCCCTTCTATCTGTTTGATACAAATAATGAAATTATGATAAGTATTTTAAAAGCAATATCTAATCAAGGTCATGGATTGTATTGATAGGTTGACCGTGTAATGGTCACTTAAGGTGTGTATTGAGCACTTACATAAAATGGTGTAACATAATAAAACCACAGATTACTAAATACATATTTATTATAACCTTTTTCGTTTCTTATTCTTAGACCGTTTTTTCGTATTTTTCTTGCCGACTTTGTTGATTTTGGCGATCTTTCTCTTATGCAGCCACACAGGGTACTGTCCGTTTTGATCCTTGAGCGTTTTGGTACTGAAAACCCGTTTTTTACCGTCGTCATCAACTTCGATTTTCTCGTCGTCAGAACTCATTTCCACGTCCTCTACAGCCTTCTCAGCTTCAGCCTTCTCTGCTTCTTCCTTTGCCTTTTTCTTGTTCTTTTTATCTGCCTTCTTGCTAATAGCTCCAGCATCTAAAAATATTACTTGGTCAGACTCCATAACCTCTTCCGTGGTGATTTCTGCTGGTTTGTCCTCTTCTTTTACGCCCAACATCTTCTTCAAACGTGCCAATTCTTTGACGGCGTAACGTTCGCGCTTTACTGCCCTGCATTTTCGCTTCCAACGGCTTCTGAGTGATTTTGCCATCGTTTTTTAATAAACAAAAATATTTTTACGCGACGTGCTTTTTGACGCAAAGCACATGAAAGAACGAAATGTCAAAATATGACAGTGTTGTCCGTACTTTTTCAAAAGTGCACTATGGAGAATTATTTTTTGGGATTTTTTTAATGAAGCAGTATTATGCTGGCAACTGTTAACAAACTTGTTATTTACAAGAACGTAATATTTATTTATTCATTTTACGATCGGCCCACTGTAATATTTACTTTTTGTTCATCGTATTTCGATTAACGAAATCGTATAGACCTACTTTGTACTATTTCGAAAATTAGACGCTGTCTTGCTTCCCACTCGACATTGTGAGTAAGAGAAAACCTGTACATCAGAACGAAACTAAATATTCTACAAATCAAGGAGAAATAATTACTCTAGCAATTCTAATCGGTAACTGTCAAAACAAAAAAAGGTTCTTTTTGGGGTCAGCTTTGCCTTTAATCATTGAAATTATCAAACCAATCCGAAAGGAGTTAGTTTATAAACTCTTGCTCTGATTGGCTAAAAAATAAGATTTATTTAAAGATATGGCAATTTAAAAGAACTTAGGTAGAGCACGAAAAACCGAATATTTCCGAAAGTTTATGTGATTGCTTCTCTAATTAGTTATTACGCTATGAATTTAGTACTCGACTAAAACCCTAAATCAATAACTCTTCTACGACTTCTACTAAAACACCTCTAGTTGTTTTCTTCAGTCAACACCCGATTTTTCGATTTTGTGATTATTATTGTGATTTCTCGTAAAATCTTTTTGGAATTGTTCCAAAATATTAAAAAATCGTGTGTTTGTGTGTATACTGCGGTTCATATCGTCGTTTATTCTTGTTTTCCTTTGTCTCATCTCTTGTGTTGTTTTCAATAATTCCAATGTGAGGGTCTTTTGTGACCAGTGATTATTTTTTCAAACCTGTTATTTTGGTGAAAATGGGATCGCTGAATCATGAAAATAGTTTGAAACAGGATCTGGATGATAGCGGATACGTTCAGGATGGTAAGTTTTATGTTCGACGTAATAAATTTCTAATATCTACCTTTTGTTTAAAATATTACGTTCTCAGTTTAACAATTTATTTTATATTCTTGTTTGGGACGTAAATGGCACTAAGGAGCGATGGATTTTGGTGTCTGGGTCTTTCAGACCCACTGAAGGGCCATTGGGTCATCCTTGGTATGGTCTCAAAATCAACACGAACGATATGGTCTCAAAATCAATTTATAAGTCAATACATTCTTGCTGTAATCGAAATTTTAGTCAGTGGGTCGTCTTAGGGAATTTTCATTTACATACAATTTCGGAGGTCATGGTCCTTGTAAAATACTGGTATTCAGCTGCATCTGGTTAGACTGGAAGTCCGACATCAACTTATTTGGGAGAAGATGTAGATAGATGATGGATGATACATAAACCACTTTTTGTCAAATCAAAATTAAAGTATTTTATTTCACATAAACCTACATGGGCACTTATGAAACCTCAGAAGCTAGGTGCACGGTTCCAATTGGTCGTTTCCTATGGAAAAGAGTCGGCAAGAAACTCCATGGCAACTTTTAAAAATAATCCTTAAAAAGTACAGATTGTCCTTTTTGTATATTTATGTTGCACCTTTAAAATGTAATATGTAACCATATGATTATGAACATCATTCGTCTATAATCTCTCTAGCGAGATTACAAACTATCAACATCAAAATTGTGAACTCAGTGGCGGATCTACCAGCTGGCTGAGTAGGCTTGAACCTAGGGCGGCAGGCTAATCTATGTCATGACAATTGTAGAGGCAAGGGTGCGGGGCGGCAAAAACTTTACAGCCTGTACCTTGAAAATTTTCAAATCCGCCACTATGAACTGCAACAAACCATTTACAATTTAACGCATTAATTTAAATCTAAAATATTAACAAGCTAATTAAATTAAAAATTTAAAAAACCCCCGACAAAACCAAAGCTTCTAGTAAACGATTTTTTTTTTTTTTATCTAAGAACACTCACGGTCAAGTCAACTTAAAAAAAACAAAGTTGGTTCAGCCGTTTGGCAACTACAATTTGCACAGACGGACAGACAGATACACACATTAAACTTTGACACCCCTCTTTTTCTGTCAGGGGTTAAAAATAGTCTCTAAATCTATTCATGGAAAACTGACAAATTGTGAATTGCTATCTTTGCATGCAACAAATATGCACCTTGCTCTAATACTTAATACCAAATTAACTGCAACCAACTTGGAAGAAGCAACCTTAGGAACCGTCTCAGTTAAGCGGTCGGCTTAAACAGTCTTAAGCTCTTGTATTGTATACTTTACTAACATAGACTTTGTTCCGGCAGCATCCGCGAGTGAGAACAGCTGCAGAGGCTATGCACAGCTGCTGGATCTCTCTGATGACGTGCTGCTTTATATACTGCAGTATTTAACTCCGCGGGATTTGAAGGCGTTGGGCCAGTGAGTATACCGCTATAGTAGGGTTGACTTATGAAAACCTTAACCATACTTAGGCCCCGCATCAGGAATCATTAAATACATTTATCTACACCCATGCTATAAATCCTCTATAAAAGTTTCTGAAACAGTTAGCTTATTGCCAACATTAAAACAGCCAGTGTCAGTAATTATAATATCATCAAAACGGGTGTTATAATGTTGTACTGAATTTCATAATGCAACTCATTTCAAAAAAAGAACATTGTCATCCACGAGCTTTCACTAACAAAGCACCGTAATTTAAAAACAAAACATACATTAGAATTCTAAAAATTCGCATTCACGTCGTACCGCGCCATTTTTGTTTGATATTGTATTGCAAAGAAACTTTTATAGAAGATTCATATCATGGGTGTAGATAAAGTCTTGTATGCAACTGTAAATAATTAGGTATTAAAACACTCATGTGAACCCACATTCGTGTTTTAATAACCCTTATTATATAACAGTTGTATTAATAACTATTATAACTGTGGGGCAGTTCAGTGGTTGCAAAGGCTTCTGCTAGGTTTGATGCCTAGGTGTGGCAAAGTATTACTGGGTTTTTCCATCTGGAATTTCTCCCAGTTAGGTAATACCACCTCTCACAGAGGTCATCCTCTCTTCGTTTGTCCCAGCACAGTGGGAACATAGGCTGATTATGCTAGACTACTCGCGTAATGAATGGAGTCATCGGGCCATAAATGTCTTATCTAACGGAATGTCTTATGGATAGTTTGTTACCAACTCCATAAGTGCGAGCGAGATAGAATAATAACAATGATTCATGGCTCGATGACTCATTTCTTAACACGGATGTGTCAGGCAAATACAGGGTTTAAGGGTAAACACTGTTGTCACTCAAACCATGGGTAGTTGATTTAAACTTATAAAAATAAATGACCAAGTCACAACACAAAACATTGTTTTCATTAAAAGATTTTTAAAAGTTTCTATCCGACACCGTCCGCAAATACATGGAAACGCGCCCGAGGTCGCCGCCCCTCCTACCTACCTACACAACACATGAATAAATACACAATAGAGGTCGCGCTCGCGGCCGGTCAGGTCACGTCCAACTCTCCCCGCCCGTGTTGCGAGGTAAGTTCGTTGTCCTAGCGCGTATGGTGAAATACTCTTGTGGTAGATTTCCAATAAAAAAAAGATTTTACGTTCTATAAATGAAACCAAACCACTGGTTTCAAGGATAACGGTGTTTACCCTAACACCCTGTAAACCTGACGCTGATATTCTGCTGGATCCTTGCAGTGACATACATACATATTTCCAGCACCTGCCCTCGTCTCGGAACCCTAATATGCGACCGCACGCTTTGGACAAAGGTGGACGCCAGAACATCACCGGTTGGTCAACAGAGGCTACGTTGGCTACTTACGCATTGCCTTTCTCCGGCCACCACCGAACTCAAGATAGCAGGATACGCGAATAAGTTTAGCAGGTGAAGTATTTTTTTTTTTGCAATATGTATGAAATGGCTTAAAACCGACCAAGTTCGAGTCCGACTCGCACACGAAGTGTTCCGTACCGTATTAAGTTTGTGCTCGAACTTTATAACGCCGAAAAAAACGCGTTTCGTGTATCGGGACCCCCTTTTATTTTAAACTTTATTTTCTTTTTACTCGACTAGGGCGAAGCATAAAGGAGGTGTACGGTTTTGACCGGTATGTATGTATGTTTATCTGTTCCCTGATATGTTCTAAACGACTCATCACAAAATGACAAATATCGTTGGAAGCGTCTTAATCGTCTCCTGGTTAATAGGCTATGTGACGTCACATTAAATTGAAAATGACGCCCTCTGGTCTCGCAATGATGAGTTTTTGACAGATTTTGTATGGCATATCTGTCAAAAACTTATCATTGTGAGACCACTGACACGTTTGTAAATTAGTAGACTTGGCCCCCTGGTTCATTGTATTGATTGTGCAAAGGAAAAATCTACTTTTTTTCTGTTTGAGTAACTAATTCATAATAATTATTTGTTCCCAGATGTCTGGGGATTCAAGACTTGCACTGGCCGGTAGAAGCAGACCAAGGTTTGGACTTATTCAAGCAGTAATTCAGCAATCATTTGTTTGTTATTTTAAGGCCTACGCAGACCAGGACGGCATGGCAAGGGATTAAAATTTTTACCAATGGACATTCAAACGTATCAATATAGAAATACGACATAAATTGCTATGCTTTAAAATGATTCCATGGCATCGAAAGGGATTTCATTCCACGGCATTGAAAGACGCGCCACGGGCTCCCGCGGCGGGATGCCGTGGCGTACTGCGGTAGGCAACGGCATGCCGAGGACGCCGGCGCTGGTTGTGACATACCGCGGTGCGCGCGCCGTGGCAAGGCGCTGGAATGCCGCGGGATCTAAGCAGCTAGTGTGCGCTGACTGACGGCAAAATCCTTTGCCATCCCGTCCCGGTCTGCGTTGGCCTTTATTTATTTTAAAGGAAGTGCGATCAAAACTTAGTTGTTTTGATCATTTTCAATTTACTTAGTTTCCAAAGATGTAAACAAACATGTGTTTTTTTTAAATCAACCTTACAACCCACACATAAAGCTCAGTTTGCCCAGCAATTTTATGAGTGTACTACTAGTTCTGAAATCAACTTAATTTATACAGGCATAAAGTTGATATTCGTCAATTGTGGAAACAAGGACTAGAATAGATTTTATATTTTTGACTTTGACTGTACAGCTAAAATGTTAATTGACTGGTAATTGTACCTTCAAGACCTTGCCATAATATATCCTAAATGGGCTCAAATCCTAAACAAGAACTATTCCTTGATGGGGTCAAATCCCAAAGAAGAAATGTTACCAAATGGGGTCAAACTTAAATACTAAACAGAACTATTCCTTGTTGGGGTCAAATTCTAAAGAAAAAATGTTCCCAGATGGGGTCAAACTTAAATACTAAACAGAACTATTCCTTGTTGGGGTCAAATTCTAAAGAAGAAAAGTTCCCAAATGGGGTCTCAAATAGAAATCTCAATAAGAAAAATCATAACCAAGAAATGTTACCAAATGGGGTCAAACTCAAATCCTATACAAGAACTATTCCTTAATGGGGTCAAATCTTAAACAAAAAATGTTCCTAAATGGGGTCAAAACCAAAATAATAATGTATCCTAAATGGGGGACTACTCCTTATCAAGAATGGGTCCTAATTTTCAAAATGGGGTCGTATCGTCTCTTCCACCTCTGAACATATTTCGTACCAACAGATTTCATCCGGGGCACCTGTATAGGTTCTCAGGAAGGGGTGGATGTGGAACACTTCCTGCTCCGCATGTGGTATCCACACCTCCCACGGTAAGTTAACATTTTTTTTAAATACATGCATATTTCCTGTTGTCATGGAAACGCCATTGTTATTGTGTGAGCTCGCTCTTTTCAGTATGGAAATTTTTTCGTACTGTGAGAGCAAATCTACGATTTAAATCTGTGGTCTGCGGAGTTTTTCTAGTTAATCTTATTTTTTACTAGTTAGGCTGCCATCAGACGGACTACATAGGCTGCCATCAGACGGACTACATCGCAGCAACCGCGCGAACTTCGTTCAGTCATGATATCAACTTCACGCGGTCGTCTGCATTCGTGTGAATTCAATATAAACTGCATACAGTCGTGACTTCAACTTTACGGTCGACACACGCTGTCCATCGCTAACTGCATACAATTAGTGTGCAGTTAGTCAAGGAGAATAACTGTAAGCCGATAGAGAAGGACAGCGTGAGTCGACACTTTCACGACTGTATGCAGATAATATTGGCTTCACACGACTGCAGCCGACCGCGTGAAGTTGATATCATGACTGAACGAAGTCGAACGTACAACTGCATGCAGTTGAATATGTCGACTGCGCGCGGTTACTGCGATGCAGTCCGTCTGATGGCAGCCTTGCTTCAAACAAAAACATGCATAGCTTTTATATAAAATACGGCTTTTTTTTAATAACGAAACGGCTCGTTCACATCAGGAAAAATAATTGCTTAGAAAGTTGAAATTGACTACTTATCAACTTTAAATTATCCGTAAATTGAAACCAGAACTGTCATGCGTTGGCGGAATGGCTGTATCCTTCGATCAACAATTTATAGCACTATACAGGGTGAAATTAAATTCTTGGGCATCCTCTTAAGGGGTCATTGTACTCATCATTACAAAACAACTTTCACTATGGGACCAACCCTGGAATCGCGAAATCAGCTGTTCCCTACATTAATGTTCGCATAGCTCGTCCAAATGTAGGGAACAGCTGATTTTCAGGTTTAAGGCGCGGGCCCACCGCGGCGCATGCTGTGCACGGGCACGCGGCGCATTTTAGCTGCGTGTATTAATTACCCGACTACGGCGAAGAAAAAAGGAGGGTTATGATTTTGACCGGTATGTAAGTATGTATATGTATGTATGTATGTATGTTCATCTGTTCCCTCCTATCTTATCTTCCAAACCACTTATCACAATTTGACAAATGAGGTATCGTTAGAAGCGTCGTGATTGTCCGCTGGTTATAGGCTATGTGAAGTCACATTAAATTAAAAATGGCGCCCTCTAGAGGACATAAAGTGAGGAACTTAAATAAAAATATGGTTTAATCGTACCATGTTGGGTATCAAATGAAAGGGCTTAATCAGCACATTTCAAAAATATATATATTATAACCCCAAAAGAATTTAAAAAAAAAATTAAGTAACAAAAACTAAAACCCAACTACGACTTAAAAGGTATAAACAAGACACCACAGACAGACAAATTAAAAATCCGGAGTCACACGTAATCTGTTCGATTTATGCCCTAACACGTGTGACTCCGGATTTTTAATTTGTCTGTCTGTGGTGTCTTGTTTATACCTTTTAAGTCGTAGTTGGGTTTTAGTTTTTGTTACTTTATTTTTTTTGTTTGACAACGTGGGTCTACGTTTCCACTGGAGTACACGAATATGACCCACGACTATGTATAGCGTGGCACGGCGCACGGAGAGGCTACGCACGTGCCACTGCAATCTGTGCACTGTAAGTAAGCTGTACATAGTCGTGGGTCATATTCGTGTACTCCAGTGGAAACGTAGACCCACGTCGACAGCGTTGAGCTATGTAACCGCCTATTCGAGCAAGCCACGCATGTATCAATCAATTCATGCGAAGCCTCTCCGTGGGTTGCAGTGGACACAACCACATAGCCTCTCCGTGCACCGCGGTGGGCCCGCGCCTTTAGTCCCATAAGACGCGCCTCACTCCGCTCCGTCCTGTACTAAAGTGCAGCTTACACTACAGTAATCGCGGAGTGGGGCGCGTCTTCGTGGATGGCACTATTTGTAGATTAGGGATTAGAAACACTTGTCAGGGTTGCGGGAAAGTCCGAAAGAGATACCGGGACCTTGGCAACAGGTAACTGAAGGAACACGGGTGGGTTTTAGTCAGTAAAAGTCTGACACGCTCTCCCGCTCCGCCCAGAGCGGGAGATTCATTTAATGATTTCCCACCCTCAAAGAAAAAGAAGGGATTAGAAACAAAAACGCATCGCTCCAGTAGCCGCGACTGCATAAACTCGGTTATAAACCTTAACAATCAAACATAAAGTTTATTATCGTTTGCCTGAAATAATTTCATGTGCCGGTCGTTTTAGTATGATATGTTGAATTCATCCCATCAGTCTGCGGAGGGCTGTCCCTTACAACCTATATTTACTACTTCGATTGAAAAGTAAACGTTTTTTTTTTTAATAAGAATAAACATAAGCATAATCAGCCTATAATGTTCACTGCTGGGACACAGGCCTCCTCTTTGTGAAAGGGAGTGGGCCGTAATCTACCACGCGGGCCCAGTGCGGGTCGGTAGATGTCACATATCTTCGAATTTTTGGTCTAGGACATGCCGGTTTCCTCACGATGTTTTCCTTCACCGTTTTGAGAGAAGTGGCGATGAAATAATTTACACAAAGTAAAGCGCCTGTCAGGGTTCGAACCTACGACATACAACTCGTAAGTCGTGGCCGTTACCACTTGGCCACCACTGCTCTCAAGAATAACAATATTAGTATTAATGACTTATGGATAAATGAAACATAATTTCTAAGCAATACGGTTAAAAAAACTATGTTGCAAAATAATAACACAACATTATTGGTGATGTTATATTTTCTCGGCCATTTTTTATGCGCTCTTCGGACATCTAGTACTAATGTTGATGGAAGGTTTATCACGGCAAACTGGTGGCCTAAAACGTCCATATTAAGCAATTCCTCTAAAAGCAATTCATTACCTGAATTCCCAGCAGATCATTAGCAATTCCTCTAATTTGACACAAAATGGTGACACATATTAGTTGAATCATAAGTACTCAATTCAATTCAAATCATATTTATTGATGTAAATATTGCTGCATGAAAATGAATAAAATGTAATTAAAATTAATTAATTTTAATTTAACATTAACTGGAATAAAGCAATTCATAGTTTGTGTACCATTTGACAAATCACCATACAAAACTGTCAAACAGATTAATTACGTAATATTAATTGCACGCAGATAATTCAAATTCAAATATTTTATTCAAAGTCAAAGTCAAATAATTTATTTCAAATAGGCACATACATGGCACTTTTGAACGTCAAACAAAGAAATAGAATTGATTCTAGTTGCCCCTTCCAAAAGGTAGTTTTCGTATGGAGAAGAATGGGCAAGAAACTCCACCGTTACTCTTTTAAAAATGTTTTACAATATTTTGTATACATTAATTATATAATTATATGTGAAGACGATGCACCTACAATAAGATTACTGTACCACAAAAGGTAAAAAGAATGTGCTCACATATTTACAAAGATTGTAAAAGTATACGATATTACAATAGTCCTAACATTGTTGCAGATAATCATCCATATGTTAGTAATGGTATAACTTAGCCTACTGTTAGTAATAATCTAACTAATATTATAAACGCGAAAGTTTGTAAGTATGGATGGATGGATAGATGGATGGATGGATGGATGGATGGATGGATGTATGTTTGTTACCCTTTCACGTAAAAACTACTTACTGAATGAATTTGGATGAAATTTGGCAAACAGATAGTTTATAACCTGGATTAACACATAGGATACTTTTTATCCCGATATTCCCACGGGATAGAGACTTACGCGGGTGAAACTGTGGGGCGCAGATAGTATAATATAATATTATGAATTGTCAGTTTGTGATATTTTACGATGATTCATAATATTATCCTATGATGATTCTGCCAGAGTGGCCGCTTTAGGCCCCTGAAGTAATGTGTCAAGCTGCTGAAGAATTATTTTCCCTGATGGTGCATAGTAAAAATAGAAGAAAAATAGTTAATTGGTTCAGGCGTGACTTTGCGGAAATCCATTATAAAATACAATAGACGCAGATATATTTAGTAACCGCGCTCGGTGTGGTAACACGTCGCGTTCTGGTTTGCAATCGGTTAATCGTCATCCTGAGGATGCCTCGTTGAGAGGTGAAACACGTGTCGATTTCTTGCAGGGTTTTTATGACTCTTGAAGAATAGTCAAGCGGGATAGGTTACTAAATATATCTACGTCTATTGTATTTTAGAAGAAAAATATTTATTTTTCCTTTTTTTCATGCTTATTTTAAATGGAAAAAAGGAGAGATATCATACTGGCTAATCTTGCTGAACAAAGCTATCGCCGATATCAATCGTAAGTTTTTATTCAAGAATCTAGCTATTTCAGTGTATCTAAAGCGCAGGCCACATACAGGCTGTAAGGGTAAACACTCTTGTCATTCAAACCATGGGTAGTTGACTTAAATTTAAAAATAAATGACCAAACACAACAAAAAAAAAACGTTATTTTCATTAAAAGATTTTAAAAAGTTTCTATCCGACACCGTGCTCTCTAGCGAAACAGCTGACTGGCTGAGAGAGGGGTCGCGCTCGCGGCCGGTTAGGTCACATCCCGCACACCCCGCCCGTGTTGAGACGCAAGTTCGTTGCCCTAGCGCATAGGGCAACGAACTTGCGTCTCTTGTGGTAAAATGTAGATTGAAAAAAACGAAAAAAAGTTGTAATTTTCCATTGATTTTACGTTCTATAAATGAAACCAAACCACTGGTTGCAAGGATAACGGTGTTTACCCTAACACCCTGTATAAATGGCGTCAGGCGCAGACATGCCACGGGCGGCTTCCTATTCCATTCAAATTTCATACAAAATGCATGGAAATAAAGCGTAATTTAGGACACACGGTATGTAGTTGCTCGGACGTGGTCATGACGCGCCATCCACCATCCGCGCCGTGTCCTCGCCCGATGTCATTTATATGTGGCCGGCGCCTACGGCCCGTTTGCACTACAAATTAAATCTACTCCCGTTTGTACTTCAAATCACTATATACGCTCTAAGGCGCGGGATATATACAAGGGGCGATGGTACGCTCGGGCGTCACGCAGCTCTTTCCAAACAAAAGCAGTGTTCTTACTTAGGGCGCAAAAGTCCCGTGACATTTGTCTTCTGAGACATCGCAAGAATTCGCGCGACGTCGCCTAACTTCGCGCGACATGTATAGCGTAATCAAAAACTTTGAATAAGGTAATTAGTAGCTGGCTTTATGTCGTTCTAAAGGAATAAATAGAAACAATCAATCAACATCAAGACATGATGTCAGCGGCGTCACGTCTATTAGTGCCATGGGCGTACCCAGCAGGCGTAGCATGAGCACCGTTTTGTCGACGAAAGAGTAGACAAAAATGACGTTTCCTGTAGACAGTAGACAGTACGAGACGGCAGCAAAATAGAAAGAGTCAACTGCACTTTTTACGAAATTCACTCTTTTACATAATCCGACTCAGAATTCTTTGTTTTATCATAGGATTTATCGGTTGTCAGTGTGATTTTGACAGTAAGGATAGAAAACTTTCTTCCGAAATAGTCTACATATAAAAAGACCTAGACAAGGATCGTTAGAAATGAAAGACAAATTGACAGATTGTAGAAAGATTTCCACGGTGAATGTCAAAAATGAAGAAACGAACTGTCACTTTGTATAGAAAAAGCTATGTCTATTCTTCGTAGAGATAGAAAGCGCCATGCTACGCCTGCAGCTTCTGGCCTAGGGGGGGGGGCAAGTCAGATTTTTTAGGTCGGATCGTCCGCGGCTGTTTTGTCATACACACTACACAAACACACCTACATGAAACATTAGGTATACAGGGCGTCCCACGGATATGCCACATGGAGGGAAAGTACCTTGAATATTGTAGATAGAATATTTTACTGAAAGAATACATTATTTGAATTTAAAAAACAATTTAAACTGCGTTCATAGCTATTTAAATAATTACATGGATGAACCGGGAATCGAACCCCATTTTTCTGAACAAAATTTCACATCAAAATGTTAAAATTCATGGTCTTCCTTTTATTTGTGACACTATGTTATTTAGCAAAATATAATCCTTATGATGAAGCCTTTCGATCGGTATGATAAAGCTACAGGGTGATTATTTTTATCATGTAACGGGTTCGATTCCCGGTTCAACCATATAATTATTTAAATATCTATGAATGCAGTTTAAATTGTTTTTTAAATTCAAATAATGTCTTCTTTTAGTAAAATGTTCCATCTACAAAATTCAAGGTACTTTCCCTCCATGTGGCATATCCGTGGGACGCCCTGTATGTAGTGGAGTGTGCCATCGTCGCGCGCGGTGCCTTTTGCCGGTGTCTACTGCGCGGTTTATTTAAATGTTAGAGCATAACGCCCCGTTTACATTTTGATTAGTAATTAGGCGAGTTCATACTGTTCTGCGAGATTTCCAGCGGGGCACCTGCCCCCCCTGGGTACGCCCATGATTCGTGCCATATCTCTGCGGACATTTGTCGCGGGACTTTGTCTCCTAGTCTACGGCATAAGAAAAAAGGCTATTTGTATCTGTATTAAAGTGTATCCACCAGATTTGCGGTTTCTCCCCGCTGGCCAGACAAGGCAGAAGCCGACAGCAAGAACGCGAAAGCCGAAGCCGACAGCAAGAAAGCTGCTGAAGCCGCGACTTCCAAATCTGGCGACGCTTCGAGCAGCTCAGGCAGTTCGGTCCCAAGCTCGAGCAGTTCTGGCCAAAATTCGAGCAGTTCTGGATATGAATCAGGCAAATCCGACAAATATCCAGCCAGTTTGAGTCAAAGTTCGAGCAAATCAGGCCAACACGCAGGCTGCTCCGCCCAAAGCTCGAGCAAAACAGACCAGAACTCGAGCAATTCAGGCCAAAAACCGAGCAGTTCAGGCCTGAATCCTGACAATTCTGAATCAAAGAAGGAAAATAAATGTGAATATCCATTTCTATTTGAAGACGATGTGACAGACGATTGTAAGGGGCCCCAGTTCACTTTGACTACTACTTTAATGAGGGATTTGAGAAAGACATGCTCGCACTTGACGTCTTTGGCTCTTGAGTACTGTAATTTGGATTACAAAACGGTACGACTTATCCTAACTTCCTAATCATAAGAAATCCATACTAATATTATAAATTCGAAAGTAACTCTGTCTGTATGTTACCTTCTCACGCCTAAACCACTGTGTACTTAGCTATAAAAGAATTTGCTTCTATCATTTACTATTCTAGTATCCAAAAGATATATTAAGGTTCTAGTTTGAACGGATTTCGATAAAATTTGGCAAGGAGACAGATGGTATCCCGGGGACGGACATGGGCTACTTTTTATTGACATACCACGCGGGCGAAGCCGCGGGTAGAAGCTAGTAATATTATAAATTCGAAAGTAACTTTGTCTGTTTGCCTGTAATTCTGTATGTTACCTTTTCACGTCTAAACCACTGAACAGATTTCGATAAAATTTGGCAAGGAAATAGATGGCATCCTGGGGAAGGACATGGGCTACTTTTTATCGACATACCACGCGGGCGGAAGCTAGAATTTTATTATAGATGCGAAAGTGAGTTTGTTTGTTTGTTACGCTTTCACGCCAAAACGGCTGAACGGATGTAGATGAAATTTAGCACATGGGTAGACCTTGACCTGGAGACGGACATAGGCTACTTTTCATCGACGTACTACGCGGGCGAAGCCGCGGGCTGAACCTAGTTTAGGGGTATGAGGAACAGGGTGTAAAGTTCACTCATCCACCATAGAAAAGGGAGGATCCTCCGACCAGACGGGTGTTGTGTCTGGCGGGCAACTGCCCAACGATTGATATTGGATTCTTGTATATGTATATGCCCACTGCACGGTAAACTTTAATTGCGCGATGCAGGATTTATGTGCCGTCAGGATTCTTGTGTGACGTCAGGTTTTTGATGCGTAGTTCGTATGTAGATAGATAGATAGATAGATAGATAAAACATTTATGTATGTGGCGATGTAGATACCGCCACACTAGTATTATAAATGCGAAAGTGAGTTTGTTTGTTTGTTACGCTTTCACGCCAAAACGGCTGAACGGATGTAGATGAAATTTAGCACATGGGTAGACCTTGACCTGGAGATGGATATAGGATACTTTTATCCTGGATCGCAGACGAAGTTGCGGGCAACGGCTAGTAGGGGATAAAAATGAAAAAATAGGGCGTCGTAAAGTTGTTAGTTTTACTCCAATTCCTATGATACGTGGTTTTTAACTCCTTATAAGATAACTAGCTGCGCCTTGTGGTTTCACCCGCGTAAGTCTCGATCCCGCGGGAATATCGGGATAAAAAGTATCCTATGTCCTATTCCAAGTCATGGTCTACCCCTGTGCCAAATTTCATCCAGATCCGTTCTGCCGTTTTAGCATGAAAGCGTAACAAACAAACAAACAAACTTACTTTCGCATTTATAATATTAGTTAGGGTTATGATTTCTGTGTTATATTACTTAATTTGATGTACAGAATGCGTTGTTGTCGGCTATGTATGTGATGACTCTTTTTACACCCTGTATACTTTTGACCCATAGACAAACCTCCGTCATTTTCCAATGCATCTTAAGAAGCTGTCCTTGCGCGGCTCAAGATGTTACAACCTACCACTGAACACGTCATACTTGGGGAAAGTACAGGAGCGCTTGCCTAAGCTAGAGGTAAGAATATCCCGTAACGCGTGGTTGCGGGCGAGGTGACGTGCGGCGTGGGCGTTGCGCCACTCCTTTCATATTTCGCCTGCGCCGCGCCCACGCTTCGTCGCCTGTGTTCCGCGTCTCGTCGCTCCTATACATTTTGTATGAAATACCCCACCACACGATTGCTCTCCCGAAACCACTGTAATTACATATTATGATGTTGCTGTAACAATAACTTAGCGTGCGCTATTTGATTTGACCAATGAACGCGCGCAGTGCTAGATTTGACTGTCAGATGGTACCAACTCATTTTGAGGTACTGTCTAGACTTGTAGAAAAAATATCGATATTTTTCGTTATCGATATTTTTAGGCGATATTTATTATTTCGATACATCAATATAAAATATCAAGTATCGAAAATTTATCAAATACGATACATTTCCAATAGCAACTCCGTTGCCGCCACTGACTAAAACCGCTGGAATTCATTCAGAGCCGTAAAAGTAGACTTTTTTCCTATTTTGGGTTTTTATAGTGAATAAAAAACAAACACAATTGAACTTCGTATAGTTTTTTTAAATATCGACACGATATAGTATATCGATACTTTTTGGCACTTATTCTTTTGCATCTCTAGTACTGTCCGCCAAGATGTCAGATGTTATTTTTATTTTTTCAGTACCTTGACGTGTCAGAATGCGACTGGTTCGAGCCAGCCTCCCTAATGCCGCTGAGCAAGCTGGCCGCTCTCACTGAGCTGTACATGAGGGATTGCAAGCGACTGACTGAGTGTGTCGCTTACGCGTCGCTCGCTACCAGATACGGGTTCAGAAAGCTTAGGGTAAGTTTAAAATATTGGAGTAAGTTAGCAATTTCATAGGTCCCAAAAATACGCTTTTTTTATTATTGAGGGTGGTAAATCATCAAATGACTTCTCCCGCTCTGGGTGGAGCGGAAGGGCGTGTCAGACTTTTACTGACTAAAACCCACCCGTGTTCCTTGAGTTGCTTGTTGCCAAGGCAATCAGACCCAAAAGACCATTTCAGACACCAATCTACATGGTCTTCACATGATCTGACCAAGATTAAGTCTGGACTTTGAAAGAGACTTTGACCTCTGAGTTTGTTTCGGCCTTTCTTCTTAGAGTAGTCAGATAGGAAACGCCGACCTCATCTAGTTTTAAAAATGTGATTGACGTGTAAAAGTGTTTGTACGAACCTACTTAAAGAAATAACATCATTTATCATTTATACACTGATAGAGAGGCTCAGCAGCACGCATGTCGGTTGCCATATTGGGGGTGTGTGCCTAAACAATATCAGTTACGCTGACGACATGGTGCTGCTGAGCGCCTCTGTCTGTGGTGTGACAAGGCTGATTCGCATCTGTGAAAAGTATGCTAAGGAACATGGTTTGTTGTATAACACAAACAAGAGCGAGTGCATGGTCTTTCGGGCCAAGAGGAGGTGTCCTGAGTACTTACCGGCCATTAAGCTCAACGGGTGCCCACTTAATAGAGTTGATACGTTTAAATATCTTGGACATTTATTAACCTCTGACCTGGAAGACGATGCAGACATCGAAAGGGAACGTAGGGCGCTGTCTGTTCGTGCGAATATGATTGCCCGCAGATTTGCTCGGTGTTCGAGAGGCGTCAAAATAGCAATATTTAGGGCATTTTGTACGTCCTTTTATACTGGCAGTCTGTGGGTGGATTATTCGCAGAAACAGTACAGCGCTCTACGCGTCCAATACAACAACGCGTTCAGGGTGCTCTTGAGGCTGCCTCGCTTCTGTAGCGCGTCGGGGATGTTTGCCGAGGCGCATGTCGATTGTTTCCACACAATCATGCGCAAGCGGTGTACATCCCTGGTGCGCAGGGTGCGGGTCAGCTGCAACAGTATCCTGAACCTTTTTTCTGAACGTTTCGATTGTCAGTACGTGAACCACTGCTGTATGGTTCACGTACTGACTAACGTTAAGATATTATTTTAATTTAATTTTGTTTTATGTTTATTTTAATTTGTAATTTTAATTGTATGATCCAAGGTTGATTGAAATAAAGATAATAATAATAATTTATCCCGGTATCCCTTTCGGACTTTCCCGCAACCCTGGCAGGGCCCAATAATACGCTGCCATTATAATACCATCAATCTGCCTAGCCTTTTCCCAACTATGTTGGGGTCGGCTTCCAGTCTAACCGAATGCAGCTGAATACCAGTATTTTACATGGAGCGACTGCCTATCTGACCTCCACAACCCAGTAACTGGGTAATACGATACCCCTTGGTTAGACTGGTTGTCAGACTTTCGTGCTTCTGACGACTCGTAACGACTGTCAAAGATCCACCAATGACAGCCGGGACCAACGGCTTAACGTGCTTTCCGAGGCACGGAGGAGTCTCGATACGTGAAAATGGTCACCCATCCACGGACCAACCCCTGCAAGCGTAGCTTAACCTGATGGATCGACCGGAGCGGCTGTTATTACTTAGCCGCGAGCTTTTTATTTTTTTATAATACCTTTCCGTGTCCCCCAGGTGTTCGACGTGCGCGGCTCCCCGCTGGCCGACTCCGAGGTGTCGGCGCTGGGCTGGCTGCCGCGCCTGGAGGAGCTGTACGTTGCGCCGCCAGAGGACTACAGTACTGTGACAGAGCACACCCACTCTTGGGCTGACACCAACACTGTGTTCACTGAGCTAGACAGCTGGGAGATTGAGGTATACTAAAAGAAATAGTTATGAATGTTAGGAATATTGTGATATCGTAGACTTTTACTTACACTGTTTAAAATACAATAGACGCTGATATATTTAGTAACCTAATCCGCTTGACTATTCTTCAAGAGTCATAAAAAACCCTGTAAGAAATCGACACGTGTTTCACCTCTCAACGAGGCATCTTCAGGATGACGATTGACCAATTGCAAACCAGAACGCGACGTGTTACCACACCGAGCGCTGGACGCAGAGTGAATTTTTGTATTTTATAATGGATTTCCGCAAAGTCACGCCTGAATCAATTGACTTACAATGTTTGTAAATATGTGACCACCATGTATCTGTCACATACTTTAATTTATTTGTCATTGCTCCATTTTTAATTCTTTTTACCCGACTACGGCGAAGAAAAAAGGAGGGTTATGATTTTGACCGGTATGTATGTATGTATGTTCATCTGTTCCCTCCTATCTTCCAAACCACTTATCACAATTTGACAAATGAGGTGTCGTTAGAAGCGTCGTGATTGTCCGCTGGTTATAGGCTATGTGAAGTCACATTAAATTAAAAATGGCGCCCTCTAGAGGACATAAAATGAGGAACTTAAAAAAAAAAATGGTTTAATCGTACCATGTTGGGTATCAAATGAAAGGGCTTAATGAGCAAATTTCAAAAATATATATATTATAACCCCAAAAGAATTAAAAAAAAATCAAGTAAGTAATAAAAACTAAAACCCAACTACGACTTAAAAGGTATAAACAAGACACCACAGACAGACAAATTAAAAATCCGGAGTCACACGTAATCTGTTCGATTTATGCCCTAACACGTGTGACTCCGGATTTTTAATTTGTCTGTCTGTGGTGTCTTGTTATCTATTGTGGTACAGTAATCGTATTCTAGGTGCTTCGTATTCACATGTAATTATAAAATAGATGTATACAAAATATTGTAAAACATTATTTTTAAAAGAGTAACGGTGGAGTTTCTTGCCCATTCTTCTCCATACGAAAACTACCTTTTGGAAGGGGCAACTAGAATCAGTTCTATTTCTTTGTTTTTGACTTTCGAAAGTGCCTTATTGAAATAAATTATTTGACTTTGTATAAGGAAAGAAAGAAAAAACGTTTATTTGCGGCAAACATGACGCTAAAAAAGGACAAATACACGAACAATAACAAATTGGGGGAAAATTTGCGTCACATTCACGCAAAACGGCCATCGCTCAGCTTAAGGGGCCGGCGGAGCATCGATCGCAACTACGAATCGAGTGCTACAAATGTTGCGCTAGTGTTCATGTCGGAGCGATACACACAGCTATGAACTATATGATCTGTACGACCACGCACTCATTTTCATTGACATGACATTTGCTTGACACGACAGCACTACTAGCTATTGAAAATGTATGATAAATTTGATGTGTTCCGTTATACCAAAAATGCTGAATGAAAACTTAATGTTTTTCCAATTCTTTTCTATAATTGTAACTTGATAATATAGGCTATGTTTCTGCTGAAACAATATCACAAGTATTGTTGTTTATAATTCAGGAAATACAATATGAAAACATGTCATTTACGCTGTAAAAATGTGCGAAATTCAATTCGCTACAACTTCATTTTAGTTGTAGGAACCTAAAAAAAAAAGGTGAGAGATAAATACTGTCTCAATCCGAATAACGACATTATGGTGGAAATATGCTCAAATTGCAAATGATTTAGGTATTACGTTTGTATGGAGAATTCATCTGTCGCCGCGTTCTTAACGCCCCGTGGCCCTATGCGAGACAGACCCCGGCGCTGGTTATCAGTAACAGCCGGCGTTGACGTGATGACGTCAATCGGTGCAGCATAATAATAAATCATCATAACCTGCTCCCGACACCGGCGGCCATCTATTTTTTATATTTTTAATTTTTTTTTTATATTTTTATTTGAATTTATGAAATATTTAAAAATGTAAACAAATAAGAAAATAAATAAATAAACGGAAAAAAATCATCATAATATCATTCACTATCATTTTCATCATCTTCCTAGCCGTGTCGGCTTACAGTCTAACCTTCCAGCTGAATACTAGTATTTTACATGGAGCGACTGCCTATCTGACCTCCACAGCCCAGAAACTGGGTATTACGATACCCCTTGGTAAGACTGGTCGTCAGACTTTCGGGCTTCTGACTACCTGTAACGACTGATCATCGTCTGTTTCACGAAATAAACAAAAACTAATCAATTAGGTCCGCACACCTATGAAATCAGCATTTTGTATGGAGAATTTTAAAGAAGTTGCATTTTTCATACTAACATTTTCTTAATTTATATAACAACCATGAACACTAATGTTTTAAAACTTGAATGCACTAATATTTAAAAATTAAGATAATGTAATATGCCACTTAGATTAAGCGACAAAAATAAGTTTTGGCTAAGTCATGGGGTCTCAACTCGAACAAATTATAATTAGTCTTGGAAAAAAAATCATAGATGGCAGCATAAGTAACAATTAATGAAATTAACAATCACTAAAAAGCGTTATACGACAAATTTTGGCTGAGGTAATATTAGTAAAAATCAAAACATCTTTGTTTAATGCTGATTTATGTATTTACACTCATAAATCTCGGATTTTCAACAAAAAACTTAAATTAAGCCGTTTACTTTAATTCGAACCCTTAGAATGATAAAGTAGCAATCTGTAAATCATTTTGTTGAGAGCTCTTGGCAATAGATGGCGTTTTACTCAAGTGATGACAGGGTCACTTTAAACTTGCGTTTATGTCGTTTCATTAAGGAAAATCAAACAATTTTTTTTTTAAATCTAGTACTTTCCGTAGAAATATAAAAATTGAACACTTAAGGAGAAAAAACGTAAAAAAAGGAAGAAAAACATCTAGGAGTCTTGCGTAGTATCTAGGCAAGACTCCTAGATGGCGTTGTAAAACTACAGTCACTGGCAATTACCTAGTGAGTCGCTGAAGCTGCCATCTTTTTAAAAAAATGGAGGTAGAAAAATAGCCAGCTCAATAGCCAGACTTAGGGTGGTGTCATTTCTTTGTATGGGATTGGGTATCTGTACGTAGTATTATAATATCTGTGGCTAAGTTAAAACAACTAATTAAAAAAATTAAAATCATTTATTTGCCTAAGGTACAGAAGGTTGGTTGGTAAAATGTGTGCGTGCAAATATAAAATAAAGTTACATTTTTTTTATTTAGATTTATTATTGATCATAATCAAGCAGTCATTAAACATTTATCATTTTCATTTATGCCACGCCCACCAACGAGTTCGGGCCGTCGACTAGTGCAACCTTAAATCTTCTGCCTAGCCTTTTCCCAACTATGTTGGGGTCGGCTTCCAGTCTAACCGGATGCAGCTGAATACCAGTATTTTACATGGAGCGACTGCCTATCTGACCTCCACAACCCAGTAACTTGGTAATACGATACCCTTTGGATAGACTGTTTGTCAGACTTTCGTGCTTCTGACGACTCATAACGACTGCCAAAGATCCACAAATGACAGCCGGGACCAACGGCTTAACGTGCTTTCCGAGGCACGGAGGAGTCTCGATATGTGAAAATGGTCACCCATCCACGGACCAACCTCGGCAAGCGTAGCTTAACCTGATGGATCGACCCGAGCGGCTGTTATTACTTAGCCACGAGCTCCTCTTCCTCTAGTGCAACCTTAAATAAAAGGCCTAATATTCTGTTACAGGAACCAGACTACTATAAAATTAAAAGCCCAGATTCGGATCAAGAGGAGGATGACAAAGAGGAGGAGCCGGAGAACGAACGACAGGGCGACGTCCTGATCAACAACCCGTGGTGGTCGCACGAGAGACGGTACGTTGACGCTGGTTTAATAGGTTCCTTATTCATCATCTGCCTAGCCTTTTCCCAACTATGTTGGGGTCGGCTTCCAGTCTAACCGGATGCAGCTGAGTACCAGAATTTTACATGGAGCGACTGCCTATCTGACCTCCACAACCCAGTAACTGGGTAATACGATACCCCTTGGTTAGACTGGTTGTCAGACTTTCGTGCTTCTGACGACTCGTAACGACTGTCAAAGATACACAAATGACAGCCGGGACCAACGGCTTAACGTGCTTTCCGAGGCACGGAGGAGTCTCGATATGTGAAAATGGTCACCCATCCACGGACCAACACCGGCAAGCGTAGCTTAACCTGATGTATCGACCCGAGCGGCTGTTATTACTTAGCCACGAGCTCCTCCTAGGTAATAGGTTCCTTATTACGGAACCTTGTTACTAATACTCCGCGTCTGTCACCGGCTGTATCTCATGAACCGTGGTACAGTTGAAAACGTGGTGACAGTTGAAAATTTCACAGATGATGTATTTCTGTTGCCGCTATAACATCAAATACTAAAAAACAGCTTTTTACCATTCAGTCAGCAACGACTCGTGCGCCGCCGGCTTAGAGTAGATTCAAGCATTATGTTAAAGTAGCAGCAACTAGCTGAAGCCCGCGGCTTCGCTCGCGTGGATGTCGGTTATTATATACTAAAACCTTCCTCGAGAACCACTCTATCCATTGGTGAAAACAGCATGAAAATCGATTCAGTCGTTTTTGAGTTTATCGCGAACAGACAGTCTGACGCGGCGGAGGACTTTGTTTTATAATATTTAAGGATATAATTTGGACTTTGTCACGGTAGGATATCATATTGAGTATTTTGTTCTAAATTTAATTTATATTTAATAGTAATAATAATTTTTAATTATCTGGGATTCAGAATTGAAGTTCTTACGAGATCATTACCACCTAGTACGACACTTTAAGGTTGATGCGCTAGGGTAGCCCGCGAAATTCAAATTTTATTACGTTTTTTCCAATTTGCAGGTCAGTATCAGGTTGTATGTTGATCTAAATATTATTAGCGCTCGTAGCAAATATGGATTTACAGAATTATAAACATTAGAATCAGCAATACAACTCTCTAAGCTCATGTAAGTGCATTGAATGACTATTTCATGAAATCATGATATTTGGCACTTTCATGAACTTAGAGAGTTGTATTTCTGATTCTAATGTTTATAATTCTATAAACCCATATTTTTTACGGTCGCAAATCATATTAAGATCAACATACAACCTGATACTGACCTGCAAATTGCAAAAATCGTAAGAAAATTTGAATTTCGCGGGCTACTCTAGCGCATCAACCTTAAGCGAATGAGTTATGTGCAGAAATATCGAAATTAAAATCCAGTTATATCTCCACAGTATTATCGTCATCCAGCCGAACGCCAGTCGGCAGGAGCTAGAGCAGCGTTACCCTCCGCCCAGGCAGAGACAACCAGGCAACGAGGAAGACGAAAACTGGCCCGGAGGACCACCTCGGCCAGCTCCCAGGGTCCCAAGACCGGGAGAACGTCCGCCAGGCCCCGTGGACCCGCAACCTGGTCCCGCAGACCCGCAACCGGGTCCCGCAAACCCTCGACCAGGTCCCGCGTACCCTCGCCCCTTACAGTTGGGCTCCATAGATATAGTACCCATCAACCCCCCACGGCCCATGCAGCATCAACCAGTTCTGTTAGCACCTCGACCGGGCCCCGTTAACCCGCGATCGGTGCCTTCAGACCCTCGACAGGGGCCGACAGACCGACCGGGCCCCGCAAATCCCCAGCCGGTTCCCGCGCACCAACAACCAGGGTTAGCTAATCTCGGAGAGGGAACTTCGAAACGCCGTCTCAATGTAGGGGATGCAATTGACCTCGCGAAACGCCGTCGTCTTGAAGATGAGGAAGAGGAGGCCATGCAGGTACCCTTACCAGATTACCCTATTAACTTCCCTCCGTATAACCCCGAAATATGTCCAAGATTACGTCTCGAAGATATTGAAGTACCTGAGAATGAACCGCCGAGACAGCCCGGCTGCGTGCGGTTCCGACGACACGATCTCCGCCCCATAATGCATATAGACGTCGATATCCACAGACAATCTACTATCCACATCGGCAGCCATGTTGGATATCATCTTGTCTCTGATTCCGCGCTACTACGCTTTGGTAGGGCGGAGAATGAAAATGTGAATTATGTGCACATTGGAAGAAATGGCGTACATCATGGATCTGAGACGGGCAGTCGGCCCGATAGGTCTAATTTACGCATATTATCAGTTACTGGGTACAGGAACATTACTGATCGGAGTTTAGAACATTTGGTTACGGCTGCGCCATATCTATTGCATATTGATTTTACTGAAACGAATGTCACTCCGAGAGGTGTTGAGCTCTTCAAAGCTGTTAGACCCGATTGCGATGTGATTTTCAGTGAATTCGGTAGAATGACGTAGGTTTAGGATTTTGTCGGATTTTCGGAAATATATTTTCAAAATTATATATACAGTATGTTAACTAACAAAAGGCGTTCCCGTTAACCTGCAATAGTATAGCGTACACATGGTAAAAAATATTACTATTAAAAAAAAAATGTTTTTTTTTTTTTGTTTTTGTATAGTAAAATATTCACAAAAACTGTTAAATTGTTACGGAAAATAAACTCTCTGTACACGCCCACTTGTCACACTTGTTTTTCTACGTTGAAATACAAGTGTGCGTGTACAGAGTGTTTCTTTTACGTTTAAATTCAATCGTTTTGTGAACATTTCGCGACAAAAATAACATTTTTTTTTTTGTGTTGTATTTTTTTTTAGCATGTATAGACGCTATACTATTGCAGGTTAATGGGAACGCCCTTTGTTAGTTAACATACTGTATGAAAGGAGAATTGGCAAAAATGTATGGAAGTTGGTCCAAAAACCAGACAAAGTCATTAGATAGGTATTTTAATATAATGCAAAAACTACTATAACGCCATAACATTTTTCACACAGCGTTTTAAAATAGAATACAATATAAAATTCAGTATAAAATTGGTAAAATATTAACATAAAATCTTAGAAATAATTTACAAGGTATTATAATGTTAGATGCCTGCACTAGGATAAACCTGTATCACAGGCGGCATGAGTTCACACTTTATGGTAGTTATAAGGACAATAAAATTCTTCAAATGAAATTAAATGAGCCGCCATTGAAGTTATTGCATTGTATTAAATTAAAATACTTATCTAATAACATGTGTAGTTGTTATTGATCATGCACACCATTTTGCCCAGTCTTCTTTTAGAGTCGAAAAAAAAAAAAAAAATTCGGTACTAAGTTGGGAGATGGGGGGGGGTTCGGATATTTATAATAATGTCGGATATATGAATAAGGCAAGTCTATTTATAAAATTATGCTTGTAAGGACAGTAAGTGCCGGATATTTGTAACTATGTCGGATATAAGGATAGTTTATGTCGGATATTTGTGGAAAGGTTTGATCTCGGGGTTGTAAAGTCTCGAAAGTTGCAGCTCGGTTAATAGGATATATCGGATATTTAATAAATGTTCGAAAAGTCAGGGTCAAATTTTCGTAAAAAATATCTCAAAATTAAATGCAATTTGACTTATGTCAGATAGATCCGACTCTTAAAAAGTCGGATATCAGTAGCTTGTATTTCGGATACAGTCATAATCGATTCATGCAAGTAAGGGTGAACACACGTTCGGATCAGCATTTTCCTGTATATCTATCTCTTTCTGTCATTCAGAAGTGCAATTGACTGGAGTGAGAGGTCATTTGCGCTCTCGGTGCAAACGGACTTCTCGCTCTGGCAAATGACGCTTCTAAAGGGGTCCCTAGACGATCATGCGGCATGACATGCAGTTGTTACGTGAATTATCATGCTGCGTGAAGGACCCTCTTTTTTTGACTAAAACCTTTTAAAAAAGACTTTTACTGACTAAAACCCACCCGGGTTTTAGTCAGTAAAAGTCTGACACACCCTTCCGCTCCGCCCAGAGCGGGAGAAGTCATTGGATGATTTCCCAATATCAAAAAAAAGAAAGATATTATGCTATAGTTTTTGTTCCTTCAGTTGCCTGTTGCCAAGGTCCCGGTATCCCTTTCGGAACAAACAAAGAAAATATAGACAAAAAAATAATCATTCAATTCAGTTCAAACCCGTGCCTACTGTTCATAGTTTGTTGCGCGCACTCTATACTATAATTTTATCTCTATGGCGACTATCATTTATAAATCTACCACAAAGTCTACGGTCCGTTTCTGCACCGTTGGCAGAATATTCAAAATCGGACAGAATGCCAAAATAAAAATAGATTTCGCGGCCTTAGTCATAGAAAGAGATGGAAATATTTAAAAATGCTGATGACGATTTCACCTTAAATATGTAACAGTGTCAAAGACTACTCAATACTGATGATTATTGTAAAAAAAATATTACTTATATACTTTTTTCGTAGTGATATTTTTAATGGGTATAGTTTAGTGAACTGTAGATTCGGCTTAATGGATTAATTTGCAGAATTATTAAAAAGTCTAAGGCAAGTGTCAGTTCAGACCGCGATGTGAAGCGACGCGACGCTGCGCGCACCTTTTAGCAATTATCGAACTTATTTTCTTCACGAAAAGGTATAATTTCAGTGCGAGGGTTGACACGTGTCAAAGTACGCTGAGATGTACCGTAAGTGTACCTTATTGTGTAGGAAATAAATTCGATATTGTATCGGATCATAATAAGTCCGCGTCGCTTCGCGTCTCGGTGTGAACTGAACCAAAACCTTCCAGATTCTCGATCACAAAAAATGCGAGTTATTTCGCCAAATCGCGATGAGGAGACAAAAAACGTTCTGTCTCGTTTCCTCTCACGTTGCCCGAGTATGTCTGTCCTTTTCTTGAACTATGAAAAGCTAATGAGACGGTCTATATCTATCTGTCATTACAGAAAATAATTTATATTTCAAATGATTCTGCATGCTTTAACTTAATAAATTAATGGGGTAACTACTTTTATTTTCGTATTATATTAAATGTAATAATTATATTATGTCTATTTAATGAATTTAGAATTAGTATTTAAATGTATTGTAGCTTAAAAATAAGGTATTTTTGAATTTCAAGTAATATTAAGTTGTTGCAATCTGTGGGAGTGATTTCGTGAAAAGGGACGGAAGTGTGTAACAGGAAGCCGGGGAAGCGCGCGCTATTTGATTTGACCAATGAGCGCGCGCGGTGCTAGAGTTGGCCGTCAGATGGTACCAACCCATTTTCCGAAAGGTTGGTACTGTCAGCCAAGATGTCAAATTTTACACATCATATGAAACTACTGTAAGACCCTCTCGTTTTAAAAAAAAAATATAACAGCCTAGGGGGCTCGATCATCTGCCTGGCCTTTTTCCAACTGTATCGGAGTCGGCTTCCAGTCTAACTGGATGCAGCTGAATACCAGTATTTTACATGGAGCGGCTGCCTATCTGACCGCCATAACCCAGAAAACTAACTTAATATTACTTGAAATTCTTCATGAAATATATAATAAGTATGTGATTTATATGAATTATCTCAAAATTTGTTGTTTTCATGTTTGGTATGTAGTCAGATTTTACGAATTGGTACACTTTGAATATAATATTTTCAATTAACGTGTGCTATTTCGTATTTTTTTTTTAACACCTAAACCACAGAATTGTACAGAAGGCGCACTCCGCATTTTATTTATGAAGCTACAAGTACGCGGCGGGCTCGTCTTGTCGGGCCAATTCAGTGAGCGTAACGTAGTCAGAAGATATGAGGGTTACGCGATAGAAAGAGAGGCAACTTCTAGGTGAATACAGGGTGTTAGGGTAAACACCGTTATCCTTGAAACCAGTGGTTTGGTTTCATTTATAGAACGTAAGATCATAGGACAATTAAACTTTTATTTTAAAAGAAAAACTACATTTTTCCGCAAGATTATTTCATTATACGCGCTAGGGCAACGAACCTACGTCTCACCCAGGGTCGGGGGACGTGACCAGACCGACCGCGAGCGCGACCCCAATTGTGTATTTATTCATGTGTTGTGTAGGGCGCCTATCCATGAATTTGCGGACGGTGTTGGATAGAAAATTTTAAAAACTTTTAATGGAAATAATGTTTTTTTTTTTTGGTGTGCCTCAGACTTTTTTTATATTTAAGTCAATACCCATGGTTCGAGTGACAACAGTGTTTACACCCTTACAGAATATAACTGTAGGTAATTCGGCGCTGTGCGACCCGAATTCCACTTTATTGTGTCGAAGTAACAGTTGCTTTAGGCTTCCAGTCTAACCGGATGCAGTACCAATTTTTTTATATGTAGTGACTGCGTATCCGACCTCTACAACACAGTTACTGGGTAATACGATACCCCTAGTTGATCAATGCTTGAGTACCGTTCTTGACAGCTGTCAGTTTCATACTAACGAATGTGTTCGGCGAATTTGATCCTTATTACCACTAGAAATTGTCTAATTTTTAATGGGTTGTAGACTCATACCCATAATGTTGCCATTACATTTATTTCACTGTTTTAAAGCCTATAATTTTCTCAGATCTCGAATAAGTAAATTATTAGTCGTAAGTAAAAACTATTTGTAATTTAAATTAAAAACAAATTCAATATAATTTGTGAGGCGCTACAGCTTTAGGGGGTGTTAAACACGGTAGGTGCGATTTATAGAGAACGCTACGAAAATGTGAATGTTAAGGGTGAAGTCACCTATTACGGTGACATATTTTACTTAGTTTTATGTCACTGTAATTACGGGAAACTGACTTCTAAGACATAGGCTTATTGCCTAGTTTAGAAGCCAAACGTTCGACTTTAAACAACCGTTTGTTTTTGTATAGGTACTACAGTTTGATTGAGACCGCTGTTCCGCTTTGACTAATGGCGCGGAACAGCGGTATCGTTCAAACTATAAATGGATCATTAGCGGTAAACTCGACAGAATATTTTCTTAAGGATTGTTTGATCTAAGGTGAATACCGCGTCTATTGGTATAGTGATTAGGAAGTCTCGCGATTTTCGCGTCAGTTTGAATCCTACAATTTAGTTTACAAAATGCTGCTTCCACGCGGGATCGCTTCAGTTAGATCAGAACATTAGCTGCAGTGAACTTTACAAAGAGAGCACATAAGTATATTCTCATAGCAATCATTTTCACTTAGCAAGACGCTCTATGTAACTGAAGACGTTCAATTCATTCATTATGCAACTGTTATATAATAAGGGGTATTAAAACACGAAATAGTATCAAATAATTAGGTATTAAAATACCTAATTATTTACAGTTGCATACAAGACTTTATCTACACCCATGATATGAATCCTCTATAAAAGGTTCTTTCTTACACGTGAATTCGAATTTTTAGAATTGGAATTACTGTTTTTTTTTTAAATGACTTTTCTTTGTCAGTGAAACGCGCCTGCACGACAGCATTATGCAATTATTTATTTATTTAAACTTTTCGCACTAAAAAAGGTACAAAGGCGGACTTAATGCCTGAGGCATTCTCTACCAGTCAACCAAGCAATTCTGAAATTCAGTACAACATTATAACATCCATTTGGATGATATAATGGTTACTATGACACTGGTTGTTTTAATGTTGGCAATAAGCTATCTGTTTCAGAAACTTTTATAGAGGATTTATAGCATGGGTGTAGATAAATAAAATTATTTTATGTCATGTAAACCTACAACGGTTCCAATAGGGTATATGCATGTATTTTTTTATATTTTTATTCAATAGTTTACATGGCCAAATAATAGTTTAAAAAAATCCACGGCAAAAAATCCAATTAAAGTAGCCTACTTTAAAAAAAAGTTAAAAATAAAAATATCCAACCGACCCAGGCTATTTAAACGCCCTCCATTTGGCGCTTGGTGTGGTGACGTCACAGTCTATGACAACAAACAAACAAGTGTCATGTCAATGTCAAACACTCCTACAAAACACATTGACATTTTGATTGTTGTCATAGATTGTTACGTCACATTCGCTCTGAGTCTGACCAATAGCGTCGCTTTTTTGGCACGTTTAAAATTTTTATTATTTCTTGCTCATAATGAAATTTTATTCAAAAATGTTGATGGAGGAATAATTCTGAAGTAATATAGTTTATAAAAAAATACTTGACCCTTATTTGAATGACATGCATATATTCTCAATTGGTCGTTCTCTATAGAGGAGCCGGCAACAAACTCCAGTGTTATTCTTTTTAAAAATTCTTGGCATTTACAATGTATTCACTGTGACAAACTTTCTACTCACAAATAACTACCTAGATACAGAGCGCTTGCTTTTCTCTGAGAATAACCCACCCTAAATCCTTACAACTACAACTCAACACACATTTTCCACGGAAACAACACACGCCATTACCATTACACCCCCACACACACATACACAGATACACATTCATACACACACAAACAAACTCAAATGATCCACATTTTTAAACACTTGTTCTGCTTGCAATTCTTTTGTGAAACTAAATTAAGTATGGGCTTGTACCACTGCCCTTAATACAAGTTATTTCATAACTTAGTAAGGGTGCTGGTTGCAACACCTACCTGTTTTGTTAACTAGAATAAGTCTAGTGTACCTACTATAGATCCTAATATTTAATGTTAACGTTATTATTATTATTTGAATAAATAAATTCTAAATTCTATTCAAACTAAAGTGTTAATAGGTCTGTGAGGACAGTGTAAACCTGTCGTCAAGTACCGTTAATAGGAGACTTCACCCCTACAGTCCGGCTGTCGAGATAATTCATTCTTGTCACCTGTCAGTTTCAAAGTGTTTTGCGAATTTGATCCTTATTACAACTAGAAATTGTCCAACTAACAGGTTTAGGAATGCATTCTTTCGACGGCCGGACTATAAGTGAGAATTATTGGTAGCGCTGCAAAATAAACTTTTAGGCATAAGTTTGGTATGTTGATGAAAAGGATGTAAATAGTTTGTATGAAGTAAGAAACGAGACGGCGTTTTTAACAGTGTGCCCGGGTTCGCACGGACGATTTTCTTTCGCGCACTTGATTTTGAACTCTCTGTATTGGGCTGAGGATTGAGAATCCAACCAAACGCATCCTTTTTTTTTTTGAGGGTGGGATATCATCCAATAACTTCTCCCGCTCTGGGCGGAGCGGAAGGGCGTGTCAGACTTTTACTGACTAAAACCCACCCGTGTTCCTTCAGTTGCCTGTTGCCAAGGTCCCGGTATCCCTTTCGGACTAACCCGCAACCCTGGCAGGCCGCAACCCTAGCGCGTCAAGTAAACACACTGTTGAATTTTCAACTCTCGGCGCTCAGCAGAGCGTTGAAGATCCAGTGCGTAGTTACCTGGGATTATAAAATACAGCATATTATGTATAATCTTAAAAATGGTGTGTAAAACATATAAAACCTAGAAATAAAGTAATATTAACTGTAACAGAGTTTGGTAGCGGTAAAATAGCTATATAATATATATAGCTAAGTCTAGGTCGACTCGTTGAGATAATTTTATGGAAAACTAGCTGCGCCCCGCGGTTTCACCCGCATAAGTCCCGATCCCGTGGGAATATCGGGATAAAAATAATCCTATGTGTTAATCCAGGTTATAAACTATCTGTTTGCCAAATTTCATCCAAATCCATTCAGTAGTTTTTACGTGAAAGAGTAACAAACATCCATCCATCCATACTTACAAACTTTCGCGTTTATAATATTAGTTAGATTACAAAATAAAATCTACATATTCATCTTCAGTTCCGTCTGGCAAAAATTCGTACTGCGTTCGCTATTTACTTACCAAACTTGTACTTACCTTGGAAAAACAACTTTAAATATCGACGCGTAAAGTTCAGTTTCCGCTACAATTTCAAACATTTTTATGGCTTTTTCAATTTTCATGGTACGAATAATTCTGAAATCAATTTAATTTACACTACAATAAAGTTGATATTCGTTTAAATGGAAATAACAGCAATTAGAAAAAAGGAATTTATTAGACTTTGTGTTTTTTTTCCATAAAATTATTTCAGCGGGTATAGGGTATAAAGGTAAAATTCAAATTTTGCATAATGCGCTACAAATACCTGTAAACTGTAAGAAAATGATTAAGTACTTTGTAGTGATACCGTTGAGGACAAAAATATGTAATCACTTCGTTAACTTCAATATTGCCTTTGTAATTTTATGTTTTTTGTATGCCTACTTTAATCCAATGTATTTATAAATTCGAAAGTAACTCTGTCTGTCTGGATCTTTTCACGCCTAAACCACTGAACGGATTTCGATAAAATTTGGCAAGGAGATAGATGGCATCCCGGGGAAGGACATAGGCTACTTTTTATCGACATACAATGCGGGCGAAGCCGCGTGCGGAAGCTAGTTTAAAATAAAAACATGGTAATTTTTTTATTATTCACTTTTAAAAGATTCGCCCGCGTTTATTGTCGATAAAAAGTAGCCTATGTCCTTCCCCAGTATGCCATCTATATCCTTGCCAAATTTTGTCGAAATCCGTTCAGTGGTTTACGCGTGAAAAGGTAACATACAGACAGACAGAGATACGTTCGAATTTATAATATGAGTGTGCATGTCAAAATTGTTTTCAAGACTGTCATATTGTGAGTAAAAAAAAAAAAAACAGTGGATAGCATCTTTGCACTCGTAAATTAATCTGGGGTCGACTTCCAGTCTAACCGGTTGCAGTTGGATACCAATATTGTACATGGAGCGACTGCCTATCAGACCTCCACAACCCAGTAACTAGGTAATACGATACCTCTTAGTACATATACCCATCTTTGCACACATACGTTGTTGAATTAACATTTCAAACGATACTGTCTATTTTGCAAAATGTATACAATCATAATAATATTATAAATTCGAAAGTAACTCTGTCTGTCTGTATGTTACATTTTCACGCATAAACCATTGAACTGATTTCGATAAAATTTGGTAAGGAGATAGATGGCATCCCGGGAAAGGACATAGGCTACTTTTTATCGACATACCACGCGGGCGAAGCCGCGGGTGGAAGCTAGTGTATACATATGTTTGTCCTTAATTGTATAAAATGTTAGGTACTTTGTTAATGATACAAGATGTAAATATCTTTTTAAAGTGATGGAAAATGTGGGCGTCGGTATTTGTAGTGAAACACACTAGTAGTCTGTTTACACGAGTTTAGTAACTAATTATTAGTACCTACTTGTCAACTAACACAACACCATAACTTAGACTAACTTAGACACTTGTTCAACGGTTGTCTAATGTCAGTTTTATATGTCAAACCCCAGGCAGAAATGTCGTGTACAGAAACCAGGGGGCCTAAACTGGTCACATTAGCAATTCCTCTAAAAGCAGTTCATTTCCTGAATCCCAGCAATCACTAGCAATTCCTCTAATTTGACATAAAAGCAATTCATAATTTGACGACCAATTTACGAATCTCCATACAGTGTTAGTGTAAACACCGTTATCCTTGAAACCAGTGGTTTGCTGTCATTTATAGAACATAAAATCAATGGAAAATTACGACTAGGGCAACGAACTTGCGTCTCAACACGGGCGGGGGTGCGGGACGGGGCCTGCCTGGCTGCGAGCGCGACCCCTCCCTTAGTCAGTCAGCTGTTTCGTTAGCGAGCACGGTGTCGGATTGAAACTTTTTAATTTTTTTAATGAAAATAACGTTTTTTTTTGTTGTTACTCGGTCTTAAATTTTATATTTTAATCAACTACCCATGGTTTGAATGACAAGAGTGTTTAACCTTACACCCTGTATAAAACTGTCAAAAAGATGAATTATTTCTTTATATGAATTACTCGGAGATCATATTATGAATTGTCAGTTTGTGACAATTTACGATGATTCATAATATTTTCATATTATGATTCTGCTAAAGTGACCGTTTTAAGCCCCCAGAAAGTACCCAGGTATGGTCGAAAACAAAAAATTGACCACAATGACGGGAATAACAAGGGAAAACTTTCGCCTTCGGAAAATAACATCACACCAGGGGGCCAAGTCTAGATTTTGTATGGCATATCTGTCAAAAACTGATCATTGTGAGACCACTGACACGTTGGTAAATTAGTAGACGAGGCCCCCTGTATTCACGGAAGGGGCCAGAGCAGAGGTGTGTTGTACACCCTTGTACAGGGTGTTAGGGTAAACACCGTTATCCATGAAACCAGTGGTTTGGTGTCAATTATAGAACGTAAAATCAAAGAAAAATTACGACTATTTTAAAAAAAATACTTTTTACATCTAGTGTTTTGCACCCTTTCACCTATGCGCTAGGGCAACGAACATGCGTCTCAACACGGGTGGGGGGCGTAAGAGGTGACCTGACCGGCCGTGAGCGCGACCCCTCTCAGACAGTCAGCTGTTTCGCTAGAGAGCACGGTGTCGCATAGAACCTTTTTTAATGAAAATAACGTTTTCTTGTTGTTGTTACTGGGTCATTTATATTTATATTTAAGTCAACTACCCATGGTTTGAATGACAACGACTGTTTACCCTTACACTCTGTATATACCCGAAAGTCCCTTGTAATAGGGGGCGAGCCTATTGCCAATAAACGGGCAAAAATTGTTTTTCTCCGATAAAATATCATACGAGTGCTTATTATGTTGATACAAATTTAATTTAAAAATAGTTCGTATGATTAGGTCTATAAGCATCTAATTTCCATGTTTTTTGTGTAGACATTACGGATGTTTTCAATTTTTGAACTTCTGAATGTGTAAATGAAATATGAATAAAGTCTTTCAAAAATATTTTGTATTTTATTAGGTATTCATACCCTTTCCATGACTTAGCAAATTATCTTTTTATTAATTAAAAAAAACAACCGACTTCCAAAAAAAACACAAAAAAAGTGAAAAATAACTTTAATTTCGGAAGTCGGTAGCAAAATACGAAAACTGAAAAACAAAGATACTGACTTCCGAAATTAAAGTTATTTTTCACTTTTTTTGTTTTTTTTTGTTAGTGTTCCTAAATAAATTCTGCCTTTGGTACAAAAAAAAACAACGCTCTTCGCGATTTATTTTCCAAACATGTAAACAAATACGTGTTTTTGGAAAAACAACTCTGAAAAAAGTGAAAAAAAAAAACAATGACTAAAAAAAAACAATAAAGTGAAAAATTACTTTAATTTCGGAAGTCGGTGGCAAAAACTAAATTACGATCCAAAGACACCGTTTTTTTCGTCTAATGGTACTAACGATTGTGTACTTATGTCCGTGATTTCAAACAAAAACTTCACATAACACATTACATTACACCAAAGACAATTAAACATTACACAAACAGCCAAGACCCGGAAATTGAATGACCTAAAGACATTTGTCTTTAGGTCATTCAATTTAAATATTATCTATCGGTGTGGGAATCGACAAAGCTGCTCATTGCGCAGTGCCAACTTGCCATTTTTAGGGTTCTGTGCCCGGAGGATGCAAACGGAACCTCCGCTGGCTGTCCGTCGGCCTGTTCGTCAGATTGGTAGGCGATAACTGGGTATTACGGATGGGCTCGTCTGTGTCCGTCCGTAATATGGCGCACCGTCGGATCTCGGCATAATATCTACAAATGACAGCCGGTTTATCGTTCTTTCCGAGGCACGGAGGAGTCTCAGTATGTAAAGATGGTTACCCATCCACTGACCAACCCCGGCAAGCGTAGCTTAACCTGATGGATCGACCCGTGCGGCTGTTATTAGTATTAATTAGCCACAGATTGCGTACCTATTTCTAATCGGCTTTAACAACTTTTGTTTTTTTTTTTTAATATTGCCTTCGGAAAATAACATCACACCAGGGGGCCAAGTCTAGATTTTGTATGGCATATCTGTCAAAAACTGATCATTGTGAGACCACTGACACGTTTGTAAATTAGTAGACGAGGCCCCCTGTATTCACGGAAGGGGCCAGAGCAGAGGTGTGTTGTACACCCTTGTACAGGGTGTTAGGGTAAACACCGTTATCCATGAAACCAGTGGTTTGGTGTCAATTATAGAACGTAAAATCAAAGAAAAATTACGACTATTTTAAAAAAAATACTTTTTACATCTAGTGTTTTGCACCCTTTCACCTATGCGCTAGGGCAACGAACATGCGTCTCAACACGGGTGGGGGGCGTAAGAGGTGACCTGACCGGCCGTGAGCGCGACCCCTCTCAGACAGTCAGCTGTTTCGCTAGAGAGCACGGTGTCGCATAGAACCTTTTTTAATGAAAATAACGTTTTCTTGTTGTTGTTACTGGGTCATTTATATTTATATTTAAGTCAACTACCCATGGTTTGAATGACAACGACTGTTTACCCTTACTTTTGTTTTTTTTTTTTAATATTGCCCTGGCATGTGATGCCGCACATCACAGTAATATTAAAAAAAAATGTCATCGAGTTGAGTAAAAAATGTTTTTTTTTGGGGTCAACCGCAGTGTACTTGAAAATTGAATTAATATCAGTTTAAAAAGTCAGTTTTTTTTGTTATAGACGTGCTGGTATCGATATCTAAACCATCACGGAGTTTTGCTAGTTAATTTAATATGACCCTGTATCTTCCATTCGCAGTGTTTTTGGAAAAATAATGAAACACCCGTACAAAGTTTACTTTGTGCTACTTACACTTCAACATTTTGTATAACTTTTCCAATAGTACGAGTCTTCCCAAAATCAACTTAATTAACTCCACCGTAAAGTTAATAATTGCATGCGGAAATAACATCAATTGGAAACGAAGATTTGAATATGGAATATGTACCTTCATCTCTGCCCTCCGCTTCGGGGAATAAGCGCGATGTTATGTTAAGTAGTAATTATTTTGAACGCAAACATTGCAAACTTTTTACACACGAACTGCGTAGACTACTTTCGCCAGCATACAGACAGAAATGCGAAATATAACTGTGAATACATTTTAGTACCAGACGAGGAACCGGGGCGACCGTACGCACGTGAAAACCGCGGCTGAACGCGTCGTAAAACTATTTTGACTTAATAAAAAGTGTTTTTATTGATTTAGTTCATTGAGCAATTGATTTAAAATAAGTCAATTTCCGGTTTTTGTGTTATTTTTATAGTTCGCTGCAGTTTTGATTAAAATAAAAGTTTTTTTTATTTACGTTGTGTACTGGCGAGTAGGTAAGTTTGTATTGTCACATATTTCGTACTTATTTGTGTGTGTTTACCTACTAGGATGTGACAGTGTTGCTGTTTACCAACTGTAGTGTTAATTACTTACTTCTGCCGGATTTCTTATAACTGACCAGAAGGTAGATGGCAAAAACAAGAACAAAAAAAAAAACAACTTAAAAAAAAAGAAATACAAAGTCAAAAATAACTTTCGGAAGTCGCTGTCTTTAGTTTTTATTTTTGGTTTTTTTGTCACCGACTTCTGAAATTTAAGTAATTTTTCACTTTATTGTTTTTTTTTAAACTCAGTTTTTTTTTTGTAAATTGGTTTTATTTATTTTCACTTAGTTCCAAAAACACGTACCTATTTGTATGTTTTATTTACATGTTTGAAAACTAAATCGCGAACACCTTTTTGTTGTACCAAATTTTGCAGGATTTAGAAACTGTGGCTTTATTTGGTATTTTTAATTTTGTAAAAAAGTTTTATTTTTTCTCGGTCAATTTGTAATTTATCAAAGTAAGTTACAATACTAATAATGTCAAATGCTCATCACCTTTTACATTATATAAACTACCTTTTGGGCAACTAGAATCAGTTCTATTTCTTTGTTTTTGACGTTAAAAAGTGCCTTTTTATGTTAAATAAATTATTTGACTTTACCTACCTACTTTAAAAACTATGTAACATCTCTGTGTAGGTAAAAATATTCTCGCAAATAAATGGACTATGTATGACTACTTATGCTATTAGTCATAGCAGGTGGCAGGAGGAGCTCGTGGCTAAGTAATAACAGCCGCTCGGGTCGATCCATCAGGTTAAGCTACGCTTACCGGGGTTGGTCCGTGGATGGGTGACCATTTTCACATATCGAGACTCCTCCGTGCCTCGGAAAGCACGGTAAGCCGTTGGTCCCGGCTGTCATTTGTGGATCTTTGACAGTCGTTACGAGTCGTCAGAAGCACGAAAGTCTGACAACCAGTCTAACCAAGGGGTATCGTATTACCCAGTTACTGGGTTGTGGAGGTCAGATAGGCAGTCGCTCCATGTAAAATACTGGTATTCCGCTGCATCCGGTTAGACTGGAAGCCGACCCCAATATAGTTGGGAAAAGGCTAGGCAGATGATGAGGTGGCGTTCTGTAGTTTCTACCTTCCCCCGTGGGAAGGCGTACCTAGTGTATACTCCTTGTTTTTCCAATTGATGTTATTATCACTTAAACAAACATCAATATGTAAATAAAATTGATTTTAGACTCAAACTCAAACTCAAAGCATTTATTTCAATTAAACCATTTACAGGCACTTTTGAATTGTCAAGGAGTCGGTCAGTCACTGACTAGTACTGTTGAAAATGTCATAAATAATATGAAGTTATAGCGCAAACTGAACGTTATGTGTAGGTATTACAGTTGGTTTTCCTAAAATAAATAAATAAATAATCTTTATTATGAACATCTTACAATATCTTAAAACTTGTGTTTGTTTACATTTTTGGCAAATAAATTGCGAACGCAGTATATGTGTATTGTATTACTATTACACTAGCCTCATGTCACCAGTAGGCTCCAAAAAAAAAGTTAATAAATAGCCCTCTGCGCCTGCGCCAAGTTCGGAACTGTCAAGTTGTATCGGTCCGTAAACCGTACAGCAACTTTTATCGAAATCGTTAGAGCCGTTTTCGAGAACGTGATTATAAATATTGCTCACTAGCTTCCGCTCGCGGTTTCGCCCGCGCGGTATATCGATGAAAAGTACCCTATGTCCTTCCCCAAGGTGCCATCTATCTCCTTGCAAAAATTTTTCGAAATCTGTTCAGTGGTTTAGGCGTGAAAAGGTAACATACAAAGGTAGAAAATACCTATGGCATTAAGTCCGCCTCTGTACATTTGTGTGCTTAAAGTATTAAATAAATACATACAGAGAGACAGACAGACAGAGTTACTTTCGAATTTAAAATATTAGTATGGATATAGATTTATATATAATCAGCCTATAATGTTCCCACTGCTGGGAAACAGGCCTCCTCTCTATGAGAGGGAGTGGGCCGTAATCCACCACGCGGGCCCAGTGCGGGTTGGTAGATGTCACATGTCTTCGAATTTTTGGTTCTAAGATATGCCGGTTTCCTCACGATGTTTTCCTTCAGCGTTTTGAGAGCAGTGGTGATGAAATTATTTACACAAAGTAAAGCGCCTGTAAGGGTTCGAACCTACGACCTACAACTCGTAAGTCGCGGCCGTTACCTCTGGGCCACCACTGCTCATAGATGCCTTATAGATTTATAGGATAGGAAATTCTTAGTTGAGTTAGAGTTCACTAACTTTCATCGTATGCTCAATTCCTCCGCATCACATGTCCACACCATGACAATTAGTCATTCGGTCATTCTCATTCCTCACCTTTACTGTCGCAACTATTATCACTTTATCGTATGCTTATCCACTAATGCCATTACACATAAGTGACTGATAGACAGACAAGCAAGTAAGTTCGGATGTAGGTATGGTCCGGAACATCACCTCATCTAGCTTATTTTTACAACCTTTTAATATGACGTGTAAAAGTGTTTCCAATATCCTATTTACAGAATAAACAATTTCATTTCATTTCATTTCAACAAAAATAACTTTTTTACAACAAAAAAAACAAAGACAATGGCAAAAAACGAGAATTGAAAAGCAAAGACACCGACTTCCGAAATTGAAGTTATTTTTCTCTTTTGAGTGTTTTTTTTGGAAGTCGGTTGTTTTTTTTTTGGAAAAAGTTTTTATTTTTACTTTTTAGTTGAGTATCTACCCCACACAAATTCGAATACCACTACAATCAATCTGCCCGCCTTTTCCCAACTATGTTGGGGTCGGCTTCCAGTCTAACCGGATGCAGCTGAATACCACTACCTGCTATGTAAATAACAGTGACAGAGTCACATAGAACATCGTCTACATAAACTAAGTGGAAAAAATACGTAATATTGAAGCGAAATCAAAAACTACGCAAGCAAAGTCAATAAAATTTATATGGGACCACCTCTGAAGCATGACCTACCAAACAAAAAAAAATATCAATAAAGATTCATATTTGGCGGAGTAATCGCGAGATAAACACACAAAAAATAAACATACAGACGAATCGAGAACCTCCTCCTTTTTGAAGAAGTCGGTTAAAAAAATTATCAGAATGACGGGAATAACAAGTGCGTCTTTTTACACCCGTTATACTTTCTCCCTTTAGTATTTGTTTATTAGACCCTTGTTAGACGTAATGTTACAATTGAAGATCAAACGAGGTCTATCGCCATATTGGTCACAGATGTGGAGCTCACACCTTTCACCAGTTATCACAAGTCACGTGGACTCAATACTGTTGCTAAATAATCTGACCTTTTGGCATTTAGCGGTTTGAGAATGATATGCTCTCTTTTCAAAAGCAAAAACATTAGCATCTTTATTCAGCATATTTATCAGTGCGCAGTGCATGAATTGTTGCCAGGTGTCTCCAGAAGGTGGCTTAATAGATATACCTAGCGTTCATTAAGTTGTGTAATGTTGTGTGTTTTTGTTGCTACTTAATTGTTTATGTATGTCCTAATTAAAGATAAATAAAAAATAAATTTATTGGGCTTTTCCGCAATCGGGTTAAAAGGAGGAGGTTCTCAATTTTGTGTATGGTTTTATTTTTGTTAACCGACTTCTTCAAAAAGGAGGAAGTTCTCAATTCGTCTGTATGCTTTTTTTTTTGTATGTGAGTATGTTACGCGATTACTCCGCCAATTATGAATCGATTTTGATGATTCTTTTTTTGTTTGGTAGGTCATGCTTCAGAGGTGGTCCCATATAAATTTTATTAACTTTGCTTGCGAAGCTTTTGAGTTAGCTTCAATAATTACGTATTTTTCCCACTTTGTGTATGTAGACGATATCTTAGTTACTCCGCCACTGTTAATTCATCGCAGGTAGTGGTATTCGAAATTGTGTGGGGTAGGTACCACAACTAAAAAGTGAAAAATAAAAACTTTGTCCAAAAAAAAAACAGCCGACTTCCAAAAAAACACAAAAAAAGTGAAAAATAACTTTAATTTCGGGAGTCGGTAGCAAGAAACGAAAATTGAAAAGCAAAGACCGACTTCCGAAATTAAAGTTATTTTTCACTTTTTTTGACAGACGGACAGACAGCGGAGCCTTAGTAATAGGGTCCCGTTTTACCCTTTGGGTACGGAACCCTAAAAATGCTTTGTTTTTGAGTCCTGTTGGCGGGAACATCGCTTTGGCTCCGACATTGACATAACGGCATTACATAGGTACAGGTTTCATAGGCATTCAGTAATGTTCTAAGCTAACGGTACACTTACTACCTATGTGTGTAGGTAAGTAGTAAATATATCTGTGGCCCTAGTGAAAAAGGATCTCAGTCCAAAAATGCAACTTCACAGGAGACGCAAAAAACACTCCGCGCACTTCAAATTGCGTGTTTGCCTCGTGTGACATTTAAACCACTACCAATTGAAATACATGTGATGTTTTTTATAGGTAAACAATTTATGCTCTTTATTATTATGGAGTTATTTTTTATGTAAAGTAATTCGTTTTTAAGATAGTGACTTATACTAACCACAAAATGAATTCCTTGAGGGTGTAAAATAAATTATACCCCTTCTCCCATATGTTAAATGTTAATTCACACAAGTGAAAATGGATACGCATTTGGAATGATTATGTTCATACAAATCCCAATAGAGTTTCTTTGATTTTTTTCCTTTATGGTGGTGAAAACGGATTTATGTCTAATAATATCACATTACTCACTAAATCATTTTTAAGAACCAGGTGTTGTTGTATTGATAAACACCAACCAAATTAAAACGTGGGTAATTTATGTTAATTTAGATTAAAAAACACAAAATGCATTTTTTTTTTTCGTTTAAAAGAATACAAAAGTACTTGAAACCGACTTTTGAATTTTTTTTGGTGTCAGTTGGACCCTTTTACACAAGGTAACTTCTTTATTTTTAGAGATAGCTTAGATCCGTTTACACCGAACGATAGAGCATTTTTTTCTGATCACTTCTGTATACTTAACTCATTTTCCACAAAATCGGACTTATACCCCTGTTCACTAGGGCCACAGATATTTCCTATTACGTACTGTCACCAAACATAGTAAGTATGTTCCGACACTAAAATCTTGATCTTCTAACTAGTAATCCTACTAATATTATAAATGTGAAAGTTTGTGTGTTTGGATGTTTGTTACTCAATCAGGCAAAAACGGCTGAATGGATTTGGATGAAATTTGGCAAACAGATAGCTTATAACCTGGATTAACACATAGGATACTTTTTATCCCGATATTCCCACGGGATCGAGACTTACGCGGGTGAAACCGCGGGGCGCAGCTAGTAATATTATAAACGCGAAAGTTTGTAAGTATGGATGGATGGATGGATGTTTGTTACTCTTACACGTAAAAACGACTGAATGGATTTGGATGAAATTTTGCAAACAGATAGTTTATAACCTGGATTAACACATAGGATACTTTTTATCTCGATATTTCCACGGGATCGAGACTGGGGGTGAAACCGCGGGGCGCAGCTAGTTGACAATAAAATTGTTACGGGTCGTTAGAAGCCCGAATCGTATTGGGTTGTGGTCCGACAGACATATAAAATACTGGTAGTCAGCTGCATCCCGTTAGACTAGAAGCCGACCCCAACATACGAGGGTCTTGCTAAAAGAAGTTAGATATTCTTTACTCACTTGTTTGACACTGGCAAGTTATTCACTATCTTATAAGCTGGTTATTTATTGACATATTTGAAACAGTTTGTCCTCAAACGGTGTGACAAGCGACCGCAGTCAAGAATCTGGCACCTTCTCGGGCACCATGAAAATGCGGTGCCCCACACGTCTGCCAGAACACTCGAATCATTTTACTTAACAAAAAAAAAACAACCGATTTAAAAAAAACACAAAAAAAGTGAAAAACAACTTTTTGGGAAGTCGATGTCTTTGCTTTTCAATTTTCGTTTTTTGCCACCGTCTTCCGAAATTTAAGTTATTTTTCACATTTTTTGTGTTTTTTTTTTGAAGTTGGTTGTTTTTTTTTTTCGTAAAAAGTTTTTATTTTTCACTTTTTAGTTGTGGTACCTACCCCACACAAATACCCCCCTTACCGATATCTGCTCTGTAAATAACAGTGACGGAGTGAAATAATTATATCATCTACATACGCAAAGTGGGAAAAATACGTAATTATTGAAGCTAACTCAAAAACTACGCAAGTAAAATTAATAAAATTTATATGGGACCACCTCTGAAGCATGACCTACCAAACAAAAAAATAATCATCAAAATCGATTCATAATTGGCGGAGTAATAGCGTAACATACAAAGAACCTTCTCCTTTTTGAAGAAGTCGGTTAAAAAACCATGTCTATCCTCCCTCACCCACCGTACCCACCCCTGACCTCTGCCTATAATTTCGAGATTGCTGAGGTGTCTAAAGAAGAGTGGTCAGAGGTATTTTCCAATTGGTTCACACGTATGGAAAAGTGTAAACGTGCTCAGGGTGAACCCTTCGAAAAGATCGATAGGTACTTGTATTATAGAATAAATTTTATAAAAAATTTAGTAGGTATCTAATTTCGTTTAGCGACGAAACGATGGATAGACTGTGTGACAGATGATATGGCTAGAAAGGGGGTGACTACCGAGATTACGGCTAATAGAGAAGTATGGAAGAAAGGGAAATGTTGCGCCGACCACAAATAAATTGGGATAAGGGCAGGAGAATGGTGATGATGATGATCTAATTTCTTTGGGCATGACCCATCAATCTGCCTGCCTTTTCCCAACTATGTTGGGGACGGCTTCCAGTCTAACCGGATGCAGCTGAATATCAGTATTTTACATGGAGCGACTACCTATCTGACCTCTACAACCCAGTAACTGGGTAATACCATACTCCTTGGTAAGACTGGATGTCAGACTTTCGCGGTTCTGACGACCCGTAACGACTGTCAAAGATCCACGAACGTGCTTTCCGAAGCACGGAGGAGTTTCGGTATGTAAAGATAGTCACTCATCCACGGACCAACCCCGGCAAGCGTAGCTTAACCTGATGGATCGACCCGCGCGGCTGTTATTACTTTTTAAATGAATTTAATTTCGAATTTTGTGCGGTCACTTCCCAACATCTCTACACAAGTTCCAAGTGTTTTAATCTTATATTTTGGATTGTTTTTGATTACTTTTCATTTGACATTGTTCTCACATATAGAAGCACCAAGAATACTGTACCCAGGATTTTGTAATATCTATATACATTTTTAAAAGAGTGTCCTTGGAGTTTCTTGCCCGTTCTTCTCCATAGAGATCTACGATTTGGAATGGGCAACTAGCTTCAACTTTTTGACTAACTGACCGACTCTTTGACAATTCAAAAGTGCCTGTAAATGGTTTAATTGAAATAAATGCTTTGAGTTTGAGTTTGAGTGAACTATTGTTTCTTCGACTGACCGACTTACTAACATATTTTATTAGTTTATGACTGTTTTTCTGTAGTTACAACACTACTACTACGTTCGTTATGATTGCAAATGCACTAGGTACTTCCTCATAGTCATTATGTCATTATTACCTGTTACATGTTCATGAGTCTCGACTGACTGAACTGCGTCGTTCGTTGATTGAGTGGTCGCAAGCTTATCTGCCACAGGGCTTATATTTACCCGGTTACGGAAGCAAAAAGAAGGGTAATGATGTTTTCGACCGGACCGCGTCGGACCGTTCGCGTATTGTATTTTTATACTCGTGATAACTTCGAAATTAAAGATCCGATTCGAATGAATTAATATTAAATTAAATAATTATTAAAGTATTCTACTGCTAAATGAATACCCTTGATGTTAAAACTATTTATTTGAATAAGAATTAATATTATGTTGATAAAACTCCTTCGCAAATAATGCATTAATTTCGAACAAATTTGATTACCTTTTTTAGAACCTTTAAAGAGGAACAATTCCATCATACATGATATTTACGTAACATAAACCGTTTACGCAGCGCACGCAACGAAAGCTCTCAAAAAGGAATATTTTTTCCCGTTTTTGCAACATATCTCATTTATGCTCCGCTCCTATTGGTCGTAGCGTGATGTTATATAGCCTGTAGCACAGATATTATAACTGTAGCCTTCCTCGATAAATGAATTTTTCAATTCCAACCAGTAGTTCCTGAGATTAGCGCGTTCAAACAAACAAACAAACTCTTCAGCTGTATAATATAATATTAGTATAGATAGATTTTTTTATTTTTATGTTCTATTACTATATCGCCCGTTCTTCTACATAGAGATTTACATTTTGGAATGGGCAACTAGCTCAACTTTCTGACTAACTGACCGACTCTTTGACAATTCAAAACTGACATACGGTACCTATTCCATCAGGAATTTCTAAGTTGCCTAGAGTCTGGATTTTTTCGGGGTTAATGGCTAGGCTTGTTAATCCTACAAGGAGGTGCATAATCAGCATAAATTATAATGTTCCCACTGCTGGGACACTGGCCTCGACACAGGCCTCTCTGTGAGAGGGAGTGGGCCGTAATTCACCACGCGGGCCCAGTGCGGGTTGGTAGATGTCACTTGTCTTCGAATTATTCAGAATGACAGTAAATGATAAATGATTTTATTTCTGTAAGTAGGTTTGTACAAACACTTTTACACGTCAATCACATTTTTAAAACTAGATGAGGTCGGCGTTTCCTATCTGACTACTCTGAGAAGAAAGGCCGAAACAAACTCAGAGGTCACAGTCTCTTTTAAAGTCCATACATAATCTTGGTCAGATTATGTGAAGACCATGTAGATTGGTATCTGAAATGGTCTTTTGAGGAAAGAACCACACAGAATGAGTGGACCTGTCCAGTCAGTGCACGCATTTGTCAGTAATCGTGCAGCTCAACTCCGAATTTAAGGAGCTCAACGATTTGACGAACAATACCAAAGAAAGGACATTTAAATGCATTCAAAGTCTTCTGGGACATGCCGGTTTCTTCACGATGTTTTCCTTTACCGTTTTGAGAGCAGTGGTAATGAAATGATTTACACACAGTAAGTAAAGCGCTTGCTAAAAGTTTTTTTTTAAAGGGTTTCACTGCTAGAGAAATAACCCCCGGCAGAGACAAACATGCCTTTGATAGAGCGGAAACCTACATCGCGCGCCTCCTCTTTCGGCGAAATAAACGCTTGTAAATTAATGCTTATAGGCGAGCAAGGTTCAAATGTATTGCTATTTCGAATTTTAATCGATGTTCATTTGTTATTCAAATCGGTGAATTCCTAATTCAGAAGTCAGAAATGAGTCAAACGATTGCTTTTGTTATTACGGTCGAAAAACCGTATTGAGGTAGTCGAGCACAATAATATTTATGTATTAAACTCTAACTACTTACTTACTAACAAAATAAATATTTGAAATAATTTGCCATTACACAAACTTAAGTAAGTAGGTATAACGTGCGAGTATAGGTAGGTACATAAGTTATTAATTAATTGATTTGGTAATTTTTATAAATTCGGAGGAGCTCGTGGCTAAGTAATAACAGCCGCTCGGGTCGATCCATCAGGTTAAGCTACGCTTGCCGGGGTTGGTCCGTGGATGGGTGACCATTTTCACATATCGAGACTCCTCCGTGCCTCGGAAAGCACGTTAAGCCGTTGGTCCCGGCTGTCATTTGTGGATCTTTGATAGTCGTTACGAGTCGTCAGAAGCACGAAAGTCTGACAACCAGTCTAACCAAGGGGTATTGTATTACCCAGTTACTGGCTTGTGGAGGTCAGATAGGCAGTCGCTCCATGTAAAATACTGGTATTCAGCTGCATCCGGTTAGACTGGAAGCCGACCCCAACATAGTTGGGAAAAGGCTAGGCAGATTGATTGGTAATTTTTATAAATCTTAATCATTATTTAATCATAAACGCGTAATACACGATCAATTACAATCTGTTTCATGTTGACAGTTATTCAACAACATTCATTGAGTTATTTATATGGTTTAGCAGAATTTATTTTCGAACATAAGTTATATATGAAGCAATGGATTAGCGATGTCCTTCAACATGATTCAGATTGTAAATTGGTCGTGTGTTACGCTATTAGGGCCCAGCACTCGTTTTGCGTTTCATCTCCCGTTAGTTCGCATTTATTTGTCCTAATCAAGCAAGACTAATGATAACTTGAATGGAGTGGAATGGTGCCTATGAAGTTAAAGTCAAATTATATAGCCACCATTAAAGGCACTTTTGAACGCCTTATGGAGAAGAATGGGCAAGAAACTCCACCGTTATTCTTGAAATGTTTTAGGTACAATATTTTGTATAAGTACATCAGTTATATAATTACTAGCTGATGCCCGCGGCTTCGTCCGCGTGGATGACGGCTATTATATACTAAAACCTTCCTCAAGAACTACTCTATCAATTAGTAAAAACAGCATGAAGATCGGTGTAGTAGTTTTTGAATTTATTGCCAACAGACAGACTGACGCGGCGGAGGACTTTGTTCTGTAATATTATAAGCATGTAAAGACGATGCACCTAAAATAAGATAAGCACCTAATATAATAATTATTTATTAGAAATAGGAACACAACCATCCAGTATTAGAAACAATACGTATTGTTTGTTTTAGACAAAACTGTTTTGTTTCTAGTGTGTACAGTCTGTCTGATAGAACGAACTGTTACAATAAGATCTTGATAAATCATCAACTACCTAAATATCGAGACGAGACTCCTCCGTGCCTCGGAAACCACGTTAAGCCGTTGGTCCCGGCCGTCATTCGTGGATCTTTGACAGTCGTTACGGTTCGTCAGAAGCCCGAAAGTCTGACAACCAGTCTTACCAAAGGGCATCGTATTAACCTGTGACTGGATTCTGGAGATGAGTTATGAGTCTCTTCTCTCCATGTAAAATACTGGTATTCAGCTGCATCCCGGGAGAAGCAGACCACAACATACTTAGTTGGGAAAAGGCTGATCAGATGATGATCTTCATAACTCGCCGTCCGATAAGGACCAGGCCCGGGTCGATGGCGCGTCGTGTTCCACGCGCGCCTCAAAGACATGTCAGCACAACTGGCGGGGCCCGCTAGTACCGATGCCTGCCAGGGTTGCGGGAAAGTCGGAAAGGGATACCACCGGGACCTTGGCAACAGGCAGCTGAAGGAACACGGGTGGGTTTTATTCAGTAAAAGTCTGACACGCCCTCCGCTCCGCCCAGAGCAGGAGAAGTCATTGGATGATTTCCCAATATCAAAAAAAAAAAAAGATATTATGCTATAGTTTTTGTTCTAACTAAGAGCCATATCTCACCGGGACGCCATGGCGGCGCAGCCAGGTCGTGTCGCCAGCAAAATTGGCTTGCCTCGGTTGGCTGCGTAACCAAACGGACGCCAGGTGAGCCACTCAATATATTCAGAGTGACCTGGCGCCGTCACCATGGCGCGTGGCGTCCCGGTGAGGCAAGTATGGCTCTCAACGTCTTTATAAGCCATCGTTTCCGCAGTATTGAATCTTTACCGGAAAATTCACAAAATAAAATACAATAGCCTGAGATTTCGCGAAGATTATTATACATTGTAATTAAATATAATGAATCACAAAAGGTAAACTCCATTGTTTCCTAATGCTTGAGAACGGAAGCCATTTTGAATTTCGTCTGACATTCGAGTTGACTACGAGTTTATTAGTTATTTAATTTTTTAAATACTTATAGGGACAAACTTGCGCTTTTAATCGTCTGAATTCATAAGCCAAACGCGCATTACATCTATATCTGCTACGCATTATTTATCGACTTTTATTTTTCGCTTTTTAGTTGTGGTACCTACCCCACACAAATACGTATACCGTTATCTGTTATGTAAATAAAGACTAAGATATCGTCTACATACGCAAAGTGGGAAAAATACGTAATTATTGAAGCTAACTCAAAAACTACGCAAGCAAAATAAATAAAAATTTATATGGGACCACTTCTGAAGCATTACCTACCAAACAAAAAAAGAATCATCAAAATCGATTCATCATTGGCAGAGTAATCGGGTAACATACATAAAAAAATAACATAAGACGAATTGAGAACCTCCTCCTTTTTGAAGAAGTCGGTTAAAAAAGGGAGGAGGTTCTCAATTCAGTTGGTTTTTGTTTTGTTTTCATAATTATATGAACCGATTTTAATAATACTTTTTTCGTTTGAAAGGGTACCTATTCTGCTGAGCTGGCCGCATAAAAAAATGTTCAAGTTCTGGTTTTTGGATTAATGTAGGAATTGGATGATGTTATTAGGATGATTAATAACTTATCCTGGCTGCTGGCTGGTATAATATATGGTACGAATTTGTCCTACAATGTGGCACCTACTTACTACAATTAAAACGTGAAAAATAATATAAGTATATGTATTTCACAAAAAACAAAAACAAACGGCCTTTTTCTTTTATTTTCGTTTTATCCACCGACTTCCGAAATTAAAGTAATTTTTCACTTTGTAACATTTTTTTTGGAAGGCGGTTAAAACAACCGCCTTTTTTAAATGCATACCATACTTTTCCTACGTTTTTAGCGACGTCACGATTCTGACAGTATCAAACAATGATATTAAATTAACAGATATCTAATAAGCGCGCAATCGTGAAGACTCGAAAACATTCCAATTGTAACGTTTTTACTTGTAGTGAAATGTAAAATGAATGAAACGTTGGTATGTGTGCCGCTGCTGCGCGGAACACTTTTTTCGGTTGTTTTGTGAGTGTATAACATATCTGTTAATATACTAACATTGGTATCAAAACTATTCCGTATATGCCTATCCTTTTTTGTTGGTCTGAGGCCTATTCATAATGCTGGCTACAAGTTGTCATCTGTAATACCTCTGTTAACATAATCTCATGTGCTACTTACTCTGCTAGTAACTTAAGCGATCTTCAGCACGGTCTGTTTAGCAGCCATACTTTAATGATATTATCTGTCGCTTTGTATCCGGAAGAGTTCGTTGACTCGAAGGAGCATTTCGAGAAGATTCTCACAACATCAAAGTCAAATCATTTATTTCAATTAGGCAAATAAAATGCACTTTTGAACGCCAATTTACAACAAAAAAAATAGAACTGATTCTAGTTGCCTCTTCCTAAAGTTAGTTTTCGTATGGTGAAGAATGGGCAAGAAACTCCACCGTTACTCTTTTATAATGTTTTACAATATTTTGTATAGGTAGGTACAGACGCCAGCACATCAAGCTACTACAATCTGTCAAATTTATTTAATAGATTTTCAACTTTATCGCTAAAGCATTAAGGTTCAAGGTTGATTGGGAAAGTCTGACAGTTTCGGGTAGCTTGACCTGCTGGCGTCTGTACTTAAATTTATAATTTTATGTGAAGACGATGCACCTAGAATACATTACTAAAGAAAGGTACCTACTACAATAGGTAAAAAGATTAAAAAAAAATGAAGCAGTGGCGAAAAAAATTAAGGGGGCGTATTTCCACCAGTGGTCATCTTCCAGCTGAATGACGATATTGATAATTAAAATAATAGGTAGGTACTCCTCCTTGTAGTTTGTTTTCTAATTTCGTAGACTAATTTGACATTTCAAGTGATTGTTTTTTGGGTTTTCAATTTAGAGTTTGACATTTGCACCTGTCAAATTAATGTATGAGATTAAAAAACAGACTTTAGACATTATCTTTTGGTCAGTCAAAAACAAGGTTCAAAATCCCATAGAACAAAGGATGAGAGAAGTTCGTGAAACACAAAATAAAAATAACAAAATAAAAAAGTGAAAATTAATGTTTTAGCAAAAATATAGTGTGTGCCTCACGGCTGCGCCAAAAAGGTTTATTATATAGATACTGTCTAAAGCTGGGTTTCACATCCCATCTAGTTAGGTACCGTTTCTCACGGAGGTAGATACCTCAGGTTTCATGGTAAGGTGAGCACAGATAAAGTATCTGTGACAAAGTACGGTCCCATGGCTGTAATATGAGTGAAAGACAAGTAAAGCTATAGAAAAATACAGACTAGGAATTAAGTATCTCATGTTGGCTGCTATTACCTACCACCATACGTCTATTTGAGCAGTGGTGGCTCAGTGAACATTGGTGGCTCAGTGAGCAGTGGTGGCCCAGAGAGCGGTGGTGGCTCAATGAGCAGTGGTGGCCCAGAGAGCAGTGGTGGCTCAGAGAGCAGTGGTGGCGCAGTGAGCAGTGGTGGCACAGTGAGCAGTCGTGGCCCCGTTAGCAGTGGTGGCTCAGTGAGCAGGGTGGTTCAGTGAGCAGTGGTGGCCCAGTGAGCAGTGGTGGCCCAGTGAGCAGTGGTGGCCCAGAGAGCAGTGGTGGCCCAGTGAGCAGTGGGGGCCCAGAGAGCAGTGGTGGCTCAATGAGCAGTGGTGGCCCAGAGAGCCGTGGTGGCCCAGAGAGCAGTGGTGGCCCAGTGAGCAGTGGGGGCCCAGAGAGCAGTGGTGGCTCAATGAGCAGTGGTGGCCCAGAGAGCCGTGGTGGCCCAGTGAGCCGTGGTGGCCAAGTGTGCAGTGGTGGCTCAGTGAGCAGTGGTGGCTCAGTGAGCAGTGGTGGCCCAGAGAGCCGTTGTGGCCCAGTGAGCAGTGGTGGTCCAGTGAGCAGTGGTGGCCGCAGTGGTAACGAGTTGTCTGTCGTGGGTTCGAACCCAGACAGGCGCTTTACTTTGTGTAAATCCTTACATCACCACAGGCTCTCAAAACGGTGAAGGAACACATCTTGAGGAACATGTGATGTGACATCTAGCAACCCGCACTGGGCCGATAATCCGATGTAACTAATCTAACAGAAATAATACTGATAGAATAATATGAACTAATGAAGTTCAAATTATACGGTGACATAATTATAATATACTCGCTGATGCCCGCGGCTGCACCCGCGTGGATGTTGGTTATTATATACTAAAACCTTCCTCGAGAACCACTATCCATGGGTGAAAACAGCATGAAAATACGGTGCAGTAGTTTTTGAGTTTATCGCGAATAGACAGACAGACGCGGCGGAGGACTTTGTTTTATTATGTTTAGTGATACAACCGCCGCGCGCCGTACCAGCGTTGAAATATAGACTCCGGAGCACTCCGGACTGAGAAATTCCCGCTGTCAAACCCAGGACCCCATAATCAGCAGGCGCGTTTACAACTACGATACAGTCTTATTAACTTCAAAAAGGAGGAGGTTCTCAATTCGTCTGTATGGTTTTTTAAATAATATTCCTTCTTCACTTGTTTCAGAAAATGTTTCAATACGAATACGAAAAGCGGCCGCCATCATCAACATCGTGTGACAGTCGCGCCACGATGACTACCGACTGGAGCCGAACGTACCCGAGCGTTCCCGAGCGCATGCCGAATGCGCGCCGACCTCTCCCGCCACGACCAACTGTCATACACCGAGTTCCTGATAAAACTACAGTAAGTTGCGAAAAAGATAATTGCTGATGCGTTGTGCATTAACTCGCGACAGTCGAATGCCGAGATCCGACGATCCGCGATTTTTCAGACGGACATGCACGGCAGGCGACCACAGACCGCCACGCAACCGCGCACCGAGGAACTTCCGTACTCTGCGATACCCCGCACGTACACCTTCCCACGGTCCGACGTCCGGGCTCGTCGATGTCCGTCCGCAAAATCGCGGATCGTGGGTTCGGTATAAGAAGTCCGTTTTGACGTTTCGTTCTCGTACAAAGCATTTTTATAGCTGTCAAAACGAACTTCTTAGATTGTCGTTGTCGTTGGCAAGGCGAGGCGCAGCGCATCGCATTCGTCACTGCCAAACAAATATCAACCTTGTATCACTTGAAATAAAGTTGATAATAAATAAACTTCCATCAGCTCGAGAGCGCGCCGTAAGCGGAAAGAGGCCCGCGTCTCAGGTTATCTATTCTCAACTTTATTTTTAGGCAGGCAACGTTGATATTTGTTTAACGGTGACAACGCGCCGCGCTGCGCCTTACCAGATGTGCGCCAGCCCTTAGAAGTAATAGTGTTTCTGGGTAGCCATGACATTCGGCGGCGAAATTGTGGTCGCAGTGATTTGGAGTAAGCCTGCATGTTGGGGTCTCGGGGCGGCAAAACTAAATGGGCTCCCCGATCCAGCCGGTTTATTCTGTAACAATCTCACCGTGAAAACTTAGGTGAAGTGAGCTTGGAGTGAACTGTCACTGCCTTAGCATCAGTAGGTATCGATGACAATGACAGCTCACTCCACGCTCACTTCACCTAAGTTTTCACGGTGAGATGGTTACAGAATAGCAATGCAGGAATGAATGTCGAATTATTAGGTTACTAGTTAGGTTTTTGATCAGCCGTGATGTAGTGAGTCAATAGTGTAAATCCCTGTGGAAATGGTAGAATGAAAGTTGTGCTATTCTGTAAAATCTCACCGTGAAAACTTAGCCTACCGTTGCTAAGTTACAGTTCACTTCAAGCTCAATTCAACTAAGTATTCACGGTGAGGCAATGCTGCATTGCTATTCTAGAACCATCTCACCGTGAAAACTTAGGTGAAGAGAACGTGGAGTGAGCTGTCATTGTCATCGATACCTACTGATGCTAAGGCAGTGACCGTTCAAGCTCACTTCACCTAAGTTTTCACGTTTAGGTGGTTACAGAATAGCAAATAGCAATGCTGCTCACTCTAAGCTCACTTCACCTCAGTTTCTACGGTGACAGTTTGCAGAATATACAGACATTTTATCTAAAACGTAGAATTTTCGTAAGAAAGGTTTCTGTCCAATGTGCTGCTTGTCGATTGCCTCAGCGATAGATAATTGCATGATACACGATTGTTCCGGGTTTGGTGTTTGTGCAAGTAATGTGTTGTAAGGCGTATGTCTGCACGCGATGTACGGGAGAAATTGCTAATGTATGGCAAAATTCACTTGTTCTAAAGATCACACATACCTACCCTGATACAAAAGTCATCATTTGCAGGGACCGATTGCTTATCTCACCTCAACAACCCATACTGGGTAACACGATACCCCTTGGTAAGACTGGTTGTCAGACTTTCGGGCTTCTGATGACCCGTAACGACTGTCATAGATCCACGAATGACAGCCGGGACCAATGCTTAACGTCCTCTCCGAGGCAAGGAGGAGTCTCGGTATGTAAAGATGGTCACCCATCCACGGACCAACCCCGGCAAGCGTAGCTTTACCACGAGCTCCTCAAGGGTTCCTTGTTGACTACGGAACCCTAAAACGTCCATTCTATCAGACAGGCGCACTAGAAACAATAACAGAACAGTACCTCATCATCTGCCTAGCCCTTTTCCTACTATGTGGTGCAGCTACCAGTCTAACCGGATGGAGCTGAATACCAATATTTTACATGGACCGACTGCCTATCAGCCCTCCACAACACTATATTATAAACTAGTTTTGGCGGATAATAAAATCAATACTGTGCATAGTGTGCATGCGTAAATATTCATCCCAACTTATTTGAAGTACCTATTTTTTGAATACCAGCGGTTTATAGTTCGTTTTAGGTAACTTTGGATTTTTTTCTATCGAGAAAATATGTAATCGTTTTTTCGCCAAACATAGGATCAAAATTAATGCTGCAGTATTTTCGGCATAACGGAGGATCATGCTAAGCAATTTGAGGTAGGGTAGGGCCTTAAAGGAATTTATATACACCCATGCTATAAATCCTCTCTAAAAGTTTCTGAAACAGTTAGCTTATATCCAACATTAAAACATCCAGTGTCATAGTAACCATAATATCATTCAAACGGGTGTTATAATGTTGTACTGAATTACATAATGCAACTCATTTAAAAAAAAGAACATTGTCATTCACGAGCCTTTCACTAACAAAGCACCGTAATTTAAAAACAAAACATACATTCGAATTCGAAAAATTCGAATTCACGTCGTACCGCGCCATTTTTGTTCGATATTGGTATTGCAAATAAACTTTTATAGAAGATTCATATCATGGGTGTAGATAAAATCTTGTATGCAACTGTAAATAATTAGGTAAAACACTCTTGTGATACTATTATAAACCCACATTCGTGTTTTAATACCCCTTAATAAATAGCAGTTGCATAAATAACCATTACTCTTAAATGGCTTTGCTTTATTTTTCAGGTACCTCTAAAGGTGTGGATCATCGCCAGCGCTTCGTGCTTCGCCGTGTGCGCCGCTCTGGTGCTCGCCACCGTGGTCATCACCAAGTGGGGAACGTCTGATGCCTTCACCACACGAGAAGTGTTTCAATCGCCGGTGATTATACATGGTCATAATGTGTATTTTCTCTTGCGCGCTGTTCTGGTTACACAGGGCCGGATTTAAGGCGGGGCAACAGGGGCCATTGCCCCGGGCCTCCACAGAATAGGGGCCTCCACAATAGGTTTTTTTTTAAATAAAAGACATTATTAATTCACAGGAAACCTTTTTAATTTTCTTTTCATGTTCTAGGTTGGTGGTCTTAAAAATGATACGTTGAATTACTTTGATATCGATAGCCGAATTAAATCTTTTTTTTTTCGTCTTTTCCATACTATTTTAGGGACCTCCATTTCTTGGTTGCCCAAGGGCCTCCACATCATTAAATCCGGCCCTGTGGTTACACACTTCCGTTGCTTTTCACTAAATCACTCCCACAGATTGCAGGAAAGTGAGAGGAAAGATGTTACACATAAAAAATGATAACTGTTTTGGTCCTACCGAACCGGCTGTTACTAAAGAGGTCCAGTTAAGCAGCCAGTACAGTCAAAAATAGGATATTGGTACCTATGCATACACAGATACATACAGTTTTCGGAGGAGCTCATGGCTAAGTACCTAATACCAGCCGCACGGGTCGATCCATCAGGTTAACCTACGTGTTTGCATTTAGTCCATTTAAATGTGCAAAAAATTACCTAATCAATTCTTATTTTTTTACAATGGTAACACTGTCTCTAAATGATCACTATAAAAACAACAACTGCCCTCTGTTCTCCCCTTTTTCTGTTGCTGAGCTTGGAGACAGACATAGAACCTTCCCTGTGAAACATCAGTAAATTAAAGTGAATATTATTTAAATCAAAAGTACTGCTTCTTAATTTCACGCCCTAAACCTGATTTCCCAAACTACGCTTGCCGAGGTTTGGTCCGTGGATGGGTGGCCATCTTTACATACCGATACTCCTCCGTGCTTCGGAAAGCACGTAAAGCCGTTGGTCCCGGCTGTCATTCGTGGATCTTTGACAGTCGTTATGGGTCGTCAGAAGCCCGAAAGTCTGACAACCAGTCTTACCAAGGGGCATCGTATTACCCAGTGTTGTGGAGGTCAGATAGGATAGTCGCTCCATTTAAAATACTGTTATTCAGCTGTATCCGGTTAGCCGGGAAGCCGACCCCAACATAGTTGGGAAAAGGCAGGCCGATTGAGATATATTCAGTTTTCGTAATTTTTTGTCTTTTATTACCGCAGTCTATTTCTAGAGCTGTCATGTGCCATAATGGGTAGAGTGATTGTATGACAATAATGATAATACACCCCTTTGCAAAAAAAACGGGCACCTTAACAGTCATTGGCTTTTGTATGGATAATATTAGTATTTTTACTATGTCATTAGCATAAATGACTAGTAATTAGTTATAATCAATAAGAATATAGTTTTTTGGCTACACCCCTCTTCCAGCAGCGCTACAATTTTACTAGCTCTTATTGCTTTTTCTGCCATTACAATCAACACATAGATATCACCTTTTTAAGTCATAATAAGGCATGGATTATGCGACAAACATAAATTATTCTACTAAAAATAACGAAAAGTTAGTTTTAGTTACCAGGATAACCTTCTAACCGCAAACCTGCAAAATGTTAGTAAAAGTCACAAACGGAAAACGGGATTATTATTGTTTTTAAACAAAAGTTTCGAATTTGGAATTAACTTTTTTTCATACCCAGACTCTTTATTAAGTGCCAGTAACATAGTTTGGCTATTAAAACCTCTTTACAACTAAATGATTACGAATAATGTACAAAAATCAAAACCGCCCGTTTTTTTTGCAAAGGGGGGTATATATCTTTTTATCTTTCCAGGAACCAATCCACTCGCCACAAAATCCAAAAACAACAGAATTCACCACAGAATCAGAGGAAACGGAAGAGAATGCAATTCTAGAAAAACTATCCATTTTCAAGAACATTGTCGCGAGCAGAGATCATAAAAACCTAATCTCTAAAACACAAATACACCCTGTACATGACGAAATACCACATGAGGAGAGGAATATAAAGAAAAAAGATAAAGCTATCATTGATAGTGTAAAAGATATAGAACATGAAGACTCTGTGGTAGAAAAACTTGATGCAAATGATACAAAGATGAAAATAGTTGAAGATTATGTTCCAAATTTTAAGCCAATTTTGCCGGCTTTTGGAAAGATCACGGATTTGGAAATACCTTACGGTTATATGGATGGTACGTATGAGATTTTTAGGGTTCCGTACCCAAAGGGTAAAATGGGACCCTGTTACTAAGACTCCGCTGTCAATCCGTCCGTTTGTCACCAGGCTGTATCTCATGAACCGTTATAGTTAGACAATTGAAATTTTCACAGATGATGTATTTCAGTTGCCGCTATAACAACAAACACTTAAAAATAGAATAAAATAAATATTTAAGGGGGCTCCCATACAATAGACATGATTTTTTTGCCGTTTTTATAGATAACTAGCAGCGCCCCGCGGTTTCACCCGCATAAGTCTAGATCCCGTCGGAATAATGGGATAAAAATTATCCGCCTGTATGTTTTTATTTAGTTACGCGATTACTCCGCCAATTATGAATCGATTTTGATGATTCTTTTTTTGTTTGGTAGGTCATGCTTCAGATCCCATATAAATTTTATTAATTTTGCTTGCGTAGTTTTTGAGTTAGCTTCAATAATTACGTATTTTTCCCACTTTGCTATGTAGACGATATAATTATTTCACTCCGTCACTGTTATTTACATAGCAGATAACGGTATACGAATTTGTGTGAGGTAGGTACCACAACTAAAAAGTGAAAAATAAAAACTTTTTACAAAAAAAAACCGATTTACAAAAAAAAAAACACAAAAAAGTGAAAAATAACTTTAATTTCGGAAGTCGGTGGCAAGAAACGAAAATTGAGAAGCAAAGACACCGACTTTTTCACTTTTTTAGTGTATATTTTGGAAGTCGGTTTTTCCTATTAACCGCCCGATTTCCATTGAAAAAGATGCCAAAGTGGCTGTTTTAACTTACCTACAGCAGCTATATTTCTATTACAGGTAAAGACGACTATTTTTACAATGACGACAACCTTTATGACGATTACATGCAGAGTAATACAATGACAAGTTACCTCATAGAAAAAGTCCAGGAGCTACACGAATGGGTCTCCTCCGACCCCGATCTTTCAGAAAAAGAAATTAAAAACGACAATGATTTTGGTTCCCTTCTCAAAGCACTAAACGAGAGCCTTGTCGAGGGAAATGTAACTATAGTCATGCATAAACTCAGAGATATGTATTTCGGAGAGAATTACACACATTTTAATACCAGCAGAAAAGTTATAGTTACAAATAGCACTGATTTGTTGTCGTTCGGAATCTTGACGCTAGATGTCATGTTGCTACATAATATTCAACTTATGGCGTGGGAGAATCAGGTATGTGACTTGTACAATGTGGAGACGACAATACAACAATAAATGAAAACACTGGCAATACTAATGCATACAGAGTATTTTGGAACTATCAAATAAATGTACTATGTGTAATGAACTGTCTGTCTGTCTGTCCGTCTGTCACCAGGCTGTATCGCATGAACCGTGATAGTTAGACATTTGAAATTTTTACAGATGATGTATTTCTGTTGCCGCTATAACAACAAATACTAAAAACAGAATAAAATAAATATTTAAGGGGGCTCCCATACAACAAACGTGATTATTTTGCTCGATATTGATAACGGCATAGGTAGACGCTTGAAATATTCACAGAATATTTAGTTACATATTAACTTTAAAAATAAATAATTAAATTAAAATAAAACAAATATTTAAGGGGGGCCTCCTATACAACAAACTTGTTTTTTTTGCCGTTTTTATAGATAATGGTACGGAACCCTTCGTGCGCGAGTTCGACTCGCACTCGGCCGGATTTTTCAAATAACTAAATAGTAGTGATGGGCTGACTATGGGGTTTGCCGATCTTGCACTAGCTATTGTAACTAAACTATTGGATATTAATTTGATTAATTATTTGTATGTAGAACGAGAACGTTATTAGATATACGGAGGTTTATTTTTTGTCGTATTGTCGTCTCCACCTTTTATAATAGAAAACTATTATTAGAAAAGTAAAATGTTCCATCTACAATATTCAAGGTACTTTCCCTCCATGTGGCATATCCGTGGGCCGCCCTGTATATCGCCTAAAAATATCGATATTTTGAACAAAAAATATCGATATACTTATCGTTTATTTTTTCTACAAGCCTACTCGTGACCTGAAACCATTTTATCCACCCTGTCATGGGGTCTCAACTCGAACAAATTATAATTAGTCTTGAAAAAAAATCATAGATGGCAGCATAAGTAACAATTTATGAAATTAACAATCACTGAAAAGCGTTATACGGCAAATTTTGGCTAAGGCAATTATTAGTAAAAATCAAAACTTCTTTGTTTAATGCTGATTTATGTATTTACACTCATAAATTTCGTATTTATTACAACAAAAAACTTAAATTAAGCCGTTTACTTCAATTAGAATGATAAAGTAACCATCTGTAAATCATTTTGTCGAGAGCGCTTTGCAATAGATAGCGTTTTACTCAAGTGATGACAGGGTCAATTTCAACTTGCGTTTAAGTCGTTTCATTAAGGAAAATCAAACAACATTTTTTTTAATCTAGTATTTTACTTAGAAATATAAAAATTGAACACCTAGGAAGAAAAAACGTAAAAAAGGAAGAAAAACATCGAGGAGTCTTGCGTAGTATCTAGGCAAGACTCCTAGATGGCGTTGTAAAACTACAGTCTCTGGCAATTAGTGAGTCGCTGATGCTGCCATCTGTTAAAAAAATGGAGAACGAAAAATAGCCAGCTCAATAGCCAGACTTAGGGCTGATTTTACCAAAGTCAGATATCTTTTATCCGTGGCATAAAAATGGCGTCTGACAGTTTTTGTATGGAAAAACTGTCAAAAATTCAAAATTTATTCGCAGGATAAGACTTATACTCGCTATAAAAGTTTGGTGAAATTCGCCCTAAGGTTTGTATCATTTCTTTGTATGGGATTGGGTATCTGTACGTAGTATTATAATATACGTAGTATTATAATATCTGTGACCCTGTGTTAATTCTCTGCTTTGAATTTGCAGGAGAAAGCCAGAACTAAAATGATGAAAGATCCAGACGTGTTTGCGTTCAACGCGCTGTTCTTGGACCCCAGCAAAGTGGAGACGAAACAAAATGAAGTGGTTCATGATGGATCTCTATTTTTGTAAGTAAAAATAACTTTTATTATCATCACGTCTGTATTTCTCGAAGGTTTTTGACTGTTCCTGTTTTTTTTTGGGGTTCCGTAGTCAACAAGGGACCCTTATAGATCCACCATGTCCGTCTGTCTGTCTGTCCGTTTGCGCGGCTTAGCTCAGAGACTGTTTGTCCTAGAAAGCTGTAATTTGGTATGCGTATACATATAAATCACGCCGACAAAGTGGGAAAAAAAATCATGAAACATTTTTTTTATGGTACCTCTAATCATCTGCCTAGCCTTTTCCCAACTATGTTGGGGTCGGCTTCCAGTCTAACCGGATGCAGCTGAATATCAGTATTTTACATGGAGCGACTGCCTATCTAACCTCCACGACCCAGTAACTGGGTAATACGATACCCCTTGGCAGGACTGGTTGTCAGACTTTCGGGCTTCTGACGACCCGTAACGACTGTCAAAGATCCACAAATGACAGCCGGGACCAACGGCTTAGCGTGCTTTCCGAGGCACGGAAGTTTTTGAGTAATCTTCTATAATAATAAAGTTTTCTCATGTAACGCAGTGAATTTTCTATTCTTTCAGAAAACGCTTGAGTCCTCGTCAAGATGATTTAGATATCGGGAAGAATCTGCTAGAAAACATTATGGAAGTCGGCATGAGTACCGCGCGCGCCGCCATACACCTTGGAAGGGCGTATAAGAATACCAAGTAAGTTTTGTTCGTTAAGCCTACCTCAAATTTTATCTCCCATTTTTTTTTTGTTTGAGTGTGGGATATCATCCAATGACTTCTCGCGCTCTGGGTGGAGCGGAAGGGTGTGTCAGACTTTTATTGACTAAATAAAACCCACCCGTATTCCTTCAGTTGCCTGTTGCCAAGGTCGCGGTATCCCTTTCGGACTAACCCGCAACCCTGGCAGGAAATTTTATCTTCCTAGCACCACACTCCTCGCGGCCTGAGTGAGAGCGAGACGGGGTGGGGTGCTGGCGGCTCTCCAAACCTCGAATAGTTTAAGTAGTTGCTTTTTACGGTGAAAATAATGGTAATTAAAAAAACATAAGACCTGCTTTATAGAATTCAGTTATGATGCAAACATTCATGATCTAATTTGAAGTATTTTTTGAATAACTGCGGTTTAAAGTTCGGTTTAGATTAGAGGTAACTTTGATTTTTATTCTATACAGAATTTTTTATGTAATCGTGTTTTCGCCAAACAGGACCTTGCATCAATCCTCAACTTTAGCATACCTTGCTTATCAAAGGGGCTTGTGGCTAAGTAATAACAGCCGCACGGATCGATAGATCAGGTTAAGCTACGCTTGTCACGGTTGGTCCGTGGATGGGTGACCATCTATACATACCATGCATACATTATTTATTAAAATCTCATTCTAAAGCTCGACAGTAATATTTTATATTTCTTTTTCAGAAATATCCTCAATCAAATCTCAAATAAAGAAGTGCAAGCTGCCAACATACAGAACCAACTGTCACGCAACCTTGATGCCAACACACACGCGCTAAATCACTTACAAACGTCATTTGACAGTACGCTCGGTGTTGCCAACAATGGTAGTTTTTACACAGAGTTGGATTGTGTTTGGTTGCTGTATTGTAGGAATCTGGTGGCTACTACTAAGTTAAGCCCACCTTACGGTACGATGGCTAGAATTAATGGGTTAGTAATTTTTTATTTATATTCTGTTATTAGCGACCCCCGACTCCTGCTTCGCATGATTTTTATGATTTGAAAAAACACCGAGATTTCTTAGTTTAAGTAACTTTAATAGACGAAAACCGCCCTAACTGCTTCAACATAAAGACGCTATCATTGTCAATGTGTTACCATGGAAATGCGATTGAATTTACACTCACATGACGCCAGTTATGTTTAAGTACCATAGTGGGCGAACCGGAAACAAATTCATACCCTCCCCCCTCCCCCTTCCCTCAAATTTGCGATGCCTGGAAAAGGCCGCTAAGTTGTAAGTACCTATTATAAACGAACACCAAAATTTACACTTAGTTTGCAAATAAATCTTTCAAATCAAAATGAAAACAAAAAAGGGCCTCTCAGCTCAGCAAAATGTCAGATGACAACACAGACTCTGATTTTTAGCTGCTTTTCAACCCACTACACGTTCATGCATAATCCATACTATTATAAATTCGAAAGTAACACTGTCTGTCTGTTACCTTTTCACGCCTAAACCACTGAACGGATTTCGATAAAATTTGGCAAGGAGATAGATTGCATCCCGGGGAAGGACATAGGCTACTTTTTATCTACATACCACGCGGGCGAAGCCGCGGGCGGATGCTAATTTACCATATTATATTAAATTAACATGTCTCATATAATTTCAGCGTGGCGCTAAGAATGCTGACTGGCGAGCTGGCAGCAAACAAGGCACTTGATACAATGCTATACGAACTACTGACTGGCTGGACTGAGCTTAAATGCAATGAAATGTTTCCTAGGTAAGTCTTGTTCAGTTGCATTTTTCGGTAGCTTTGAGAAAGACATTATTAAAATTTGTCCACTCTGAAATGATGCGCTCTACCACCGCATTTTACGTACACTACAACTTTTTTCTTAACGTCCGTCTGTCAGTTGTTACTGGCCGTCAGAAGCCCGAAAGTCTGACAAACTAGTCTTACCAAGGGGATCGTATTACCCAGTAACTGGGTTGTGGAGGTCAGATAGGCAGTCGCTCGGAAAACTGGAAGCTGACCTCAACATAGTTGGGAAAAGGCTTGGCAGATGATGAACGTAATTTAACATCACGCCTGGGTATTCTCTAAAGAGTAGGCAGGGATAGATCGTACAGGTACATCCATGGACCACGCTCCACGCCCAGGGACAGTTCCAGATCTGCTGCTGACAAAATACCCTGGGGGGCTCTTAGTAAGGCCCGGCGCACATTGGCGGCACGGCACGGTAGGGGATTTTTATGTGACAAATAGAAATGTACCTTAATAGTATGACAATAAAACTGAAAATTCAATGGTGATGCCTTAGGGCGTCGCGGAATTCCTAAGGATACCGCTGCATCGTTGCCGTTGAAATTTTGATTTTATTGTGCCGTGCCGCCAATGTGCGCCGGGCCTAAGACCCCCATAACATGCTTGCGACCACTAGACTACATATACCAACAAGGCAGTCGTTTATTTATTTACTTATATATATGAACATTATACACCCACAACCACTACAACCAACCAACACTGACAACCCAGTCTTACCTCGGAGTATCGTATTGCCCAGTTACTGGGTTATGGAGGTCAGATAGGCAGTTGCTCCATGTAAAATACTGGTATTCAGCTGCAACCGGTTAGACTGGAGCCGACCCCAATAAAGTTGGGAAAAGGCTAGGTAGATTGATATATGAACATTATTTTCCCCAGATGCAGTAAGGTGAACGCTGCGTCAGTAGTAATTGATACAATTCTCCAATCGCACCGAAAATCTCCAGCTTCTAACAGAGGATGATAAGAGCTCACAAAATAGTAAAATTAAATAAGTTTATTAAGAACGAAAACCCAGTTTAATGATAATGAACGAATTTCCCAGTAAACTAAGCCAGTAATTGAACTGCCTATCTTTAATTTCTCTCACGGATTTATAGACTCCGAGGATAGGAGAGTTTAAAAAAACCTACTCAAATAGTAGTATTTTTATTACACTAGCAACATTTTTGTTAATAGCGTTAAGTTGGTAGGTAATTGTTAAGTTTTAAGATTTTGAATTTTTACTTTGTAATTCTAGGTTTTATGATAATTTTCTCGTCATTATTAAGAAATTTTCTTTGAATAATGATAATTTCTTATTAATGCACAAATCCAGAGGCTTAAACTGAGACATTCCTATTGGGATACCCAGGACCTAATTATGTACCTACTTAATTTAAATATTACCTAGGTCCCCCACCTATGAAATCAGCGTTTTATATGGGGAATTTTAAAAAAGTTGCATTTTTCATACTAACATTTTCTTAATTTATATAACACCCATGAATACTAATGTTTTAAACTTTTATGCACTAATGTTTAAAAACTTAGATAACGTATGCCACTTAGTTTAAGCGACAAAAATAAGTTTTGGCTAATAAAAAAAAAAAATTTAAGGTATTTTTTATGTTTAGAAAACTATAAGTAATAAGGTTTTTTTACTATTCGTAGTTGTCTAAGGTGGCCATTATTCGATATAATACCAAGCAATTGATGAATATTTTAAATCATAGAAATGACGAGATTCTCTATTTGTGAGAAAAAAACGCCAATTTCATAGGTGGAAAATATTTAATAAGTATCTACAGAATTACTTATATTATTAAGTACAAACATTAAGTTATTATTTTTATTAAAATATAATAATGTTGAGGCTTCATGTTGTTAAATGATAGACTGATAATTTAAAATAAAAAGTATGATTTTAAAATAATTGTGTTTGTTTTTATTTTGTTTATCAGCCCAGCCCCTACTTCGCACGGGTGCAGTGGCGACATGTCAAATGACGAGACTTCTGGGGGCTTAAAACGGTCACTTTAGCATATTATGAATCGTCGTAAAATGTCACAAACTGACAATTCATAAAATGATCTGCGTGTAGGTAATTCTAATTACGAATAATTTCATTTTATAAGGATTCGTGAAATAGTCCACAAATTATGAATTGCTTTTAAGTCAAATTAGAGGAATTGCAAATGACAGCTGGGATTCAGAAAATGAACTGCTTTTAGAGGAATTGCTAATGTGGCCGGTTTAGGCCCCAATGAAATGTAATTGTTTATTCTGTAAATAGGTATCAGAATCACTTTTACACGTCATATTAAAAAGTTACCTACCTAGCTGACAACACGAGAAGAAAGGCCGAAACAAACTCAGAGGCCGCAAACTCAGACGCAGAGTGCTACGCTTGCCGGGGTTGGTCCGTGGATGGGTGACCATCTATACATATCGAGACTCCTCCGTGCCTCGGAAAGCACGTTAAGCCGTTGGTCCCGGCTGTCATTTGTGGATCTTTGACAGTCGTTACGGGTCGTCAGAAGCACGAAAGTCTGACAACCAGTCTTACCAAGGGGTATCGTAAGTATTACCCAGTTACTGGGTTGTGGAGGTCAGATAGGCAGTCGCTACACATGTACAATACTGGTATTCGACTGCATCCGGTTACACTGGAAGCCGATCCCAACATAGTTGGGAAAAGGCTACGCAGATTGATATCCAGGTACATAAATAATGAGAGGTAAACCACGCATATCAGCCAAGGGAAGAAAAAAGTCATTTAATTCAAAATAAGCTTTATTAATTAATTACAATTAAAATCTAACTTAATTCCTAGGTAAATACTTCTTCAATGATTCTATCAAGCTCGTCGCTACAGTATTAGTCGCTTTGATTCTGTCAAACAAGTCTAGAATCTTCTCGTCGTCCCAAAAATGTTGGTGCAAATTCATATCGTTCTTCAACTTTTTCAAATTAACTTCTAAAGTATCTATTGTCGCTATAATATAACCGATTCTGTAATGATCATCGTTGGATAACGCGATTTTGATATTCGTTAACGGTTTAATCTTTCTTTCAACTTCGTTAAAAGTATCTTCAAGATACGAAAGCAGTTTGTCTTTAACTCTCGAAGTAGTTGTGACAAACTCTGGTGGAGGTGCCATCATTGGAATCATTCGTCGCCCACTAAGAACGGACTCAGTATCGTTATTTGCACGCAGCAAAATTTCCGTTTTCACAGTTTCGTTTTTCGCTCTTAAGACTTCCACTTTATCAATAACCGTTGCAGGTATCTCAGTTGAAGTAGCGGTTACTGTAACATTTTTAACCGTTAACGTTGCATTCGTAACTGTATCGTTGGCAACATCTCTTTTATATCGTCTCTCATTTTTAGCAACTGGCAATTCGACTCCTAAGACGCCATCATTTTTGAATTTTATTAATTCTTCTTTGATTATGTCTAACGCGCCCGTGACTTCGGCGAGTACTTCATCAAATTCTTTCTTGTCGTCAGTATTATGGTTAAAGGTCAAATCATTATAATCATCAGTGCTCTTACTGTTATCATTGTTATCTACAGACCTTTTTTTGAATAAGGAATGCAGGTTGGATAGTATTTGATCGTACCTCTCCTGTTTTGATTGTCGGCCGTAGTTCATGAATTCTGATTGGTCGTCCAAGCCTCGTTCGTAACCATATTCCATGGCGCTGGTTGCTGTGTGCAAGAGGATGTCTGAAAAATATGGTCATATAAAAGCATTTTTTTTAGAAAATCTCGTATTACCTACATGTTATGCAAGCCGAGTGGCCACGCGTAACATGATCATCGTAGAAACGGGTTTTGCCGACGGAAGAAAAGACAAAATGACATAAGACAGTCCCCCGGCACGCCCGCCCTTCACCACTTCAAAGTGCTTTAGCTGGGAAGAATAAGTGGCGCAACAAACTCAAGCAAGTCAACAAATAACAATTTGCCAAAAAACGTGAGAACTTTGATTTTCGCATGCTACGTTACTGGGACCTCCGGGCGGCAATTATGCCATTGTTAGAACTGCCAACGACGGACGGGAACAACAGTGTCCCCGTTCCACGGGTAAAAATACCCAAAAAACACAATGTACCCCTTTTATTATTTTTGAAATATCCACAAGCATAAAGGTAAGTTATGTTATGAAAAAAAAAAAAACATTCAAAGGTTGTCGAAAACTCGCTTTATGGGAATCGAACCTGTATTTTTGGCCATAAATCGGAAATATAATCATAAGATTCTGCACTGTTTCCTTGCATTGTGTGTGCCTCGGTTTCGCCTCGGACCACATTTTCACGGTCGTCCGTCAATCCCCTTATTGCTGGTAGTAATGTGCTATACCTAACTATTTATTGGTGGCTTTTGTGGACAGGTTAATTCAGATTTGTTACAGTTGTAATGGCAACCATTTGGTTAAAATATTTAGGTTTTTATTTTTATTCTTTTACATATCCTATATATAGATTATTTTATAGTTTGTGAATGTGAGAATGTTTTAGGCTTGAATTATAAAATTGAAAATTGAAACGCAAAGACACCGACTTCCGAAAATAAAGTTATTTTTCACATTTTTGTGTTTTTTTTGGAAGTCGGTTGTTTTTTTTTTTGTAAAAAGTTTTTATGTTCTCGATAGATGGCCGCGAAAAAAATTAAAATTGCAACATTTTTGTTTATTCAATTTTCAGTACGTTGTCTATCAGTGAGTGAATTGAAGAAATTTATAAAATAGATATATATTACACTTACAGAATATAAACAGCTGCAGCATTCTCTCTCTATAATATCTAAAACTATCCATGTCTATTTACAAAAACTAAATGAAAGAAAATGCATTTGGTAAGTAGGCAATGTTGCCTATTTAGAAAAACATGAAGTAATCAAATTGGACGTGATGGAGTACAATCGCGGACACAGATTTTCGAGTAGAATATTTAAAAAACATTTGTTTCGTTTCGGATTTTATCCAGATTTGGATTAAAACTTTTGTAAAACATTAAAAATAATGTCTACTCGACTGTAGCGACCAGTTGTTTACACGTTGTTGTTACGGATACATTTGATTAATCGAGTAACACCATACTATGTCAAATTACTCTTTGCGCACAGTTACGCGAGGCATAACCCGCGTTCTAAGAGAAAGTGACTACGCGATCATCGCAAGTTCGCCCGAACGTTGTTCGCACGAACTTGCGATCAAACGTACCAGATTCGAACTGAGGCCTTAGTGCGAGTTTCTTTTAACTATCTTCACTTTCCGCATCGACCGCGTTCGGCGCTCCGATTGGCCCTTCACAAGTGAAGGCCAGTGAAGGGCCAATCGGAGCGCCGAACGCGGTTGATGCGTAAAGTGAAGATAGTTAAAAGAAACTCGCATTAAGGCCTCTGGTGTCCTAATTGATAGTCGCGCAGTGTATTCGTGCGAATAAAATTTTCGGTTTCTAATTTGCGCGAAGTTAGTTCGTACGAATGTGCGACGAAAAATACTGATAGCAAATGAGATGGCTTATCTGACGTTCGTGCGAGGGGAGGGGACAGCATACCTATTGAAGCGCAACCATCCATCCTCGACGATCGTTTTTAGTACACTCAATCCATCTGCCGAACTCGTACGATCGAACCATGCGCCTCATCCTAGCAAAAAAGATCGCGCGAATACGCGATCGTCGCGTTCATATGTCACTGATTTGTTCGGAAAACCGTAAGGCACCATCTGACGTCGCGCATGTTGATATTCGGATAGCTCATGACAGAAAGAGATGCCATAATACAGGCTGTAAGGGTAGACAGTCATTCAAACAATGGGTAGTTGACTTAAATATAAAAGACCGAGTAACAACAAAAAATAACGTTATTATTTTCATTAAAAAGATTTTAAAAAGTTTCTATGCGACACAGTGCTCGCTAGCGAAACAGCTGACTGTCTGAGAGAGGGGTCGCGCTCACGGCCGGTCAGGCCCCCCACCCGTGTTGAGACGCAAGTTCATTGCCCTAGCGCATAGGTGAAAGGGTGAAATAGGTACTCTACTGGAAAAAGTAATTTAAAAAAAAAGTCGTAATTTTTCATTGATCTTACGTTCTATAAATGACACCTAGACACTGGCTTCAAGGATAACGGTGTTTACCCTAACACCCAGTAGAATCGAAATTAAAAATCTCGACTGTAAACGCGTTTCGCGCGTATCCTGGTTTGACCATTATGTAGCTATTTAATACTTGGCTGTAGCGCAAGAGTTGAGGTCAGATAGGTAGTCCCTCCATGTTAAATATTGGTATTCAGCTGCATCCGGTTAGACTGGAAGCCGACTTCAATATAGCTAGGAAAAGGATTGGAATGAAAAAAAAAAAACGCATGATTTAGACTTTAGTAATTCGGAACTTATGTGATGATGACGTACGTACAGACGCCAGCAGGTCAAGCTACCCGAAACTGTCAGATTTTCCCAATCAACCTTGAACCTTAATGCTTTAACGATAAAGTTGAAAATCTATTAAAGAAATTTGACAGATTGTAGTAGCTTGATGTGCTGGCGTCTGTACATACCATGTTATACAATAAACGTGGAAATTTCCTCAAATTAACTTTACCATACAAACATGGAATTTTGATTGAACATTGAGACACGACTTTTCTTATCGGTAAATAACATAACGGTATTAATAATATGTTTGCGTTCATAATTCCGTTCGTTTCAAAAATCATTTGAAATGTCAAATTGGAGTTTGACATTTGCACCTGTCAAATTAGTCTACGGACTCTACGGGATTAAAAACCCGAACTATAATGGAAAACATAGTTAGGAATCAATCCGTTATATCTTCGAACCCATAGAATCAAACAATACGAAGATATACTACCACCACCAACCCGCACTATGCCCGCGTGGTGGATTACGGCCCACTCCCTCTCACAGGGAGGCGGCCTGTGTCCCAGCAGTCGGAACGTGGGACTGATTACGCAACCGCTCGTCCGAAAATTCCCTACGAAAACCACACATAAGTCAAACTGTTGCCATCGTTTGACTGTACACTAATAGATTTTAATCTGCCTAGCCTTTTCCCAACTATGTTGGAGTATTTTAGGTGGGTATAGTTGCCCGCGACTTCGCCTGCGATGCAGGATGAAAAGTAGCCTATGTCCTTCTCCGGGTCATGGTCTACCCATGTGCCAAATTTCATCCTAATTCGTTCAGCCGTTTTAGCGTGAAAGCGCCACAAACAAACTTACTTTCACATTTACTAGCTTCCGCCCGCGTGGTAGTTATGTCGATAAAAAGTAGCCTACGTCCTTCCCCGGGATGCCATCAATCTCCTTGCCAAATTTTGTCGAAATCCGCTCAGTGGTTTAGGGGTGAAAAGGTAACAGAGAGACAGAGTTACTTTCGAATTTATAATATTAGTATGGATGGAAGTATGGATTACTTAGGATATCAAAATCAATCTGCCTAGCCTTTTCCCAACTATGTTGGGGTAGCCTTCCAGTCTAACTGGATGCAGCTGAATACCAGTATTTTACATGGAGCGACTGCGTATCTGACCTCCACAACCCAATAACTGGGTAATACGATATCCCTTGGTAAGACTGGTTTTGTCAGACTTTCGGGTTTCTGAAGACCCGTAACGACTGTCAAAGATCCTCGAATCACAGCCGGGACCAACGGTTTAACGTGCTTTCCGAGGCACGGAGGATTCTCAATATGTAAAGATGGTCACCATTCTACGGACCAACCCCGGCAAGCGTAACTTAATCTGATCGACCCGTGCGGCTGTTATTACTTAGCCACGAGCACCTGGATTACTTAGGATTATGTTAGCAAATAAAAATCCATGAGCTGAATGAAATTTAATCAAGCTCTAATGTTAGAATCATATCCAGATTTTTAGAGACAATTCTCTGGTCGTTCTCGTCGAAGTTCTTAAGATTCGCCTTGACATGCCTCACCATAGCTGTCATTATTTCTAAGATGTCAAATCTTTTTCCTGCTGCAAACTGTTCAAAACTTTTCTTCATATCAGCCCATTCCAACGCATTTGATTCATTTCTCAAGATCTTTGTGTCCATCAAATCGATTGTTTCTAAAAGTGCCAGAGTTGAGTTCACGATGCGTTGTCGGGCACTGAAATTATTCACAATCATTGGCTTATTTCGATTCGTTATTGTATTTTTTAATATTACAACTATCGCTCTTAAGATTAAAATGTTTTGCTTTTCAATCTTATCGATTACTCGTTTCATTTTTTTGTCAGTATGCGACTCTAATACGTAACTGAAATCCATGTATTTTACTACCTCTGTAAAAGCGTCTATGCTCTGTTTGAATTTCTTGTCTTCGCATTTCAGTAATATAGTCAATATGTCGGTAAGGAACGCTGAAAAACCCGGTCCACTCCGACATATACCGAATTTCTTACACGCGTGGACTAATTGCAGTTGTTGTTCCATCTCTATAGCTTTTTGAAATATGTTAGCGCTAGCTGCATTATGTCTGAGCACTCCTTTTTTATCCAAATCACCGATCATGAAGTTCATTAGCCTTTTAAGAATTCGATTAGACATGTCAATCGTGTTTAGAATTACTTTTTGTGTTCCTAACCTTGTCTTGATTTTCTGGTTATTAGTATCTCTCAGGAATTCTTTGAATTTATCTTCATAGCTTCTTGCTAGAATATCGACCTGGGCCTTCAAATGGTCCTGGTTAGTCTTTTTTTTGACAAGATCAAAAACTTTTAATGTTTGTTTGTATAAATGGTTGGTGAATTCAGTTATCTTTGCGTCGTCTTTGACGTCGTGTGGGTCTGTGTAAATGTTTTCCGTCCTCACCGTTGTTATTTGTGTAGTTGTAGGTAATGTAGGTACAGTAGATACAGTAGGTACAGTAGATACAGTAGGTACAGTTTTATTAAACATACTGACATTTTCTATAGTTTTATTTAGAGTACCTTCCAGTATTTTACTGGCTATACCTCTCGGGGCTCTAGGATTTACATAATGATTTATAATATTTATATTGGAGTCATGACTCGATGATGTAGCATCATCATCTTCACTAACATGTCTAGTTTTATCGATCCAAGTTGCAGAACTCTCTGTAGATTCACGTGACTCTGTGGATTCTTCTGTTTCCGAATAATCTCGTTCTTTTGTAATAAATCTTAGTATTTTCTTGGTCTTTTTCGTTGTTTCGTCGTAAATCACAGCGGTGCCTAGTTTCTTTTCTGCGGAGTCACTGTCAGATGAACTGATTTCACTACTGGAGCTAGATTTTGTATTGTGTTTTTCGACATGTTCTGTTTTATGAATGGCTGAGTTTTTAGAAGCGTTGTCTTTAAGTTGTTTTTGGTGTTTATCGGTGCGTTCTACATCTTGCTGATATACTTCTTTGCGATGTTCCGCTGCCTCTTTACGCAGCCTTTCTTCAAACATGCGCAATTTTTCTTCATCTCCTTGCCGACCCGCTTTAGTATCATTCTGATGATGGGAATGTTTTGCACCGGATCTAAGGACGCGGTACTCATAGCTCCAGTTTTCGCCGAAGTTTATCAGCCCATCTATTTTTAGGCTAACTGCTTTTATTAATGGTATGATACCTGGAAAATGTAACAGGAATTAACTCCCTGTTGGATTTTCAACTTTCGGCGTTGAGCTGAGCGTTGAAAATTCAACAGCACGCTTTTATTTAGAACATGGGTTCCCAGCCGCTTGCACTCGCTCTTAAGAGTTTACGTTGAAAGTGGGGAACGTCGCAAATAGATGTCAAATATTTCGCTGTTTTGATTAATTTGGCAATATTACTGTATGGAAATATGAAATATGGCTCTACAACTGTCTAAAATATTAATTATGAAATGCAATAAATAATATCGTAACACCGAATATTTAGTTTTAGTTGTAGAAAAAGGATTTGGAAACTTTCCAAATGCCTTTTTTTACACCTAAAACCGGTTACAACTTAAATTCAGTGTTATAATTGCAATTCATAATCAATATTTTAGACAGTTGTCTAGCCATATCTCATATTTCCATAGTAATATTGCCAAAATAATCAAAACAGGTAAATATTTGACAGTTATTTGCGACGTTGCAAACTTTCAGCGTAAACACGTACATTCTTACGCTTTTCTGCATGTGACTCGGAACTTGGTGATTTTAATAGAAAATCGGCGCCTATGTTAAAGCATTGGGTGACCCATTTAGACCTTAATTTAGATGTGGCCTAGGCTTTTTATGTTAAACCCCCGGTTTCGCACGGGTGCAATGCTGATACTAAATTATGAGTGTTTCTCTACTATACTATGCATGTTTTATACATTAAACCTTCCACTTGAATCACTCTATCTATTAATAATAAAACGCATCAAAATCCGTTGCGTAGTTTTAAAGATCTAAGGGCCGGCGCACACCTGGTAAGGCGCAGTGCGGCGCGGTTGTCGCTGTTAAACAAATATCAACGTTGCGTGCCTAAAAATAAAGTTGAGAATAGATAACCTGAGACGCGCGCCTCTTGCCGCTTACGGCGCGCTCTCGAGGATGAAGTTTATTTATTATGATGGAAGTTTATTTATTATCAATTTTATTTCCATTGTTACAAGGTAGATATTTGTTTGGCAGTGACGAATGCGCTGCGGTGCGCCTTGTCAAATGTGCGCCGGTCCTAAGCATACATAGGGACAGACAGACAGCGGGACGACTTTGTTTTATACTATGTAGTGATAACATAACAATCTGCCAAACCTATCGAGTCAAAATGAATGGTTTCAAAAGTTGATTACAAAAATTTACACTAATTAAGTTTATGTTTAAATGTAATTTGGAATGAGAAATGATAAATATTTAAATAAATCCACTCACACAATATCAAACAGAACTTCGGTACACAGTACATTCCATAGCCTTATCGTTCCAGTTTGAAAGACTATTAAAATATTTTTTTACTGTTTTTTTTTATGACAACCAGTATATGCAATAACTTTCGTTGTGATTTGTGACACAGGGGATGTTGACTGGGTATAAAAAAAGAAGAAATATGATGTAGTCCATCAGTCAAATCCATACTAAACTCGCGACAATCTAAGAAGTCCGTTTTGACAGCTATAAAAATGCTTTGTGTAGCGATGAACAATAAAATTGGTTTCTTATAAACTGATTCTCGAGCCATATCGATTAACCATACTAAGAGAGTTTGTAATCGACGACTTATCTACATTGCTTAAAACTGATTTTCAAGGCTTAAAGTTTTATTAAATGAACGAGAACGAAACGTCAAAACGGACTTCTTAGATTGTCGCGAGTGTAATGTTATAAATTCGAAAGTACTCTGACTGTATGTTACCTACCTTTTCACGCCTAAACTACCGAACATTAAACCATTTTTTTTTTAAGTTCCTCACTTTATATCCTCTAGAGGGCGCCATTTTTAAACCCTATAACCAGCGGACAATCACGACGCTTCTAACGATACCTCATTAATTGTCAAATTGTGATAAATGGTTTGGAAGATAGGAGAGAACAGATGAACATACATACATACATCATACATACCGGTCAAAATCATAACCCTCCTTTTTTCTTCGCCGTAGTCGGGTCAAAACAGATTGTAGTTTAAGTAACAGTTTTCACAAAGTGGGTAGAATCGAATCTTTGACAATCAAGTGGGTGACGTGCTAAGGAGTAACAGTGCCGATCCCCTCCAATTGTATTACTACAATAACTATATATGTGATATGCATAGCTTAACTTTCGATCGACTCCTGCGACTACTATTTGCTCCTACGCCTCACCCACTATTAAAAGTTAACAAAACTGGAGAATTTCACACCCTGCCAACCCCTTCATAGTCATGAAGTCGTGTCACTGACTCTGGCAGGGCCACCATCAGGGAGTTCAATTTTTAAGGTAGAGTCCAAGACTCTTGGACTATACCTTAAAATTGAACTCCCTGATGAAGAGTTTACGCGTAATGATATCGTATTGAATTCATTATATCTTCTAGACTAAGACCCGAATAAATCTGTGACTTGGCGACTGATTCCGACTAATTAGCGAGAAAACAGATCTTCGCTAGGTGCCCTAGTTTTTGAGATACAAATGTGGCCCTGCTGGGGAGACTCTCTCCAGATCGGCCACCTATAAACCCTATATCTTTTATCTTTTGAACCAGTGAGTGACCGACAAATTCTGATATTTGGCGACAAATTTCGACTCATTAGCGACTTTTGTCTGAATTTATTGTGTAATCAAAATTAAAATCCCTGATGGTGGCCTGCCAGAGTCAGTGACACCATGAAGTCATGTTATTTTTTTACCCAACGGCGGCCAAGAAAAAATAAAAGGGTAAGTATGAAATAAAACAAAATTCTTTAGGAAACATTATAATTATTTTCATATTTACAAAAAATAGTAACACTAATATAGCCTTAAGCTAACTTACTAAATATTATATTAGCTTAGAGTCCCTAAGCCGATAGGGCCGATGCAGACCTGGAGAAGCGCAGGGGAATATCAACCTTGCACTAGTTAAAATAAAGTTGAAAATAGAAAATCTTCCATTTGTCCGAGAGAGCGTCAATGGTGCTATTTATTACCGACTTTATTTTATGAAATGCAAAGTTGATTTTTGTTTGGCGGAGAAACCCGCGCTATTTACCGCTTCGGCAGGTCTTCGCCGGCTAATAGAATTCTTACAATTATACCTTAATTATAGATACATATATCTCAAGACAGAGACAGAACTAAAAAAAAAAATCTTTATTTTTTATTTTTACGTTTTATATATTTTGTAAACTCGTTTCCTGTCACGTTTTTAATTCAATTCTGTTTTCAAATTCCATGTCAACTAACATTTTGATGAACAACAGCAGAGATAAATAACAAAAATATAATAATTATGTATTCTCATTTTTATAATCGAAAACATTATTAAATTCTGAATATATTCTTACGCTGGGGCTATGTAGCCTCAGGATTAGAAATAGCACGAATGATTTTGGTGTAGATATACAGCGTGTAAAAAAACCCCGTCCGATTCGTGAGGGTGTTGTTAATAATCATATTGAGAGTGTATTTAATAAAGTTTGTTAACGTACTGCTCTCAAAACGGTGAAGGAAAACATCGCGAGGAAACCGGCATGTCCTAGAACCAAAAATTCGAAGACATGTGACATCTACCAACCCGCACTGGGCCCGCGTGGTGGATTACGGCCCACTCCCTCTCACAGAGAGGAGGCCTGTGTCCCAGCAGTGGGAACATTATAGGCTGATTATGTTATGTAACGTACTGAATCAATATCGATCGTGATCTTCAACGTGTTCCAATTACGAAAAACTATGCATAGTTTATTGTTTGGGTTCCTACGAAGAGATATCGGTGAAATGTCCGATATTGCCATGCTAAAACGCCACAACTATACTAATTTTTAATAGTTAAGAGCGTTTACGCTGAAACGGGTCAACGGGCACCTTAACAGTCATTGGATTTTATATGGATAATATTAATTCAGCGGGTCAACGGGCACCTTAACAGTCATTGGATTTTATATGGATAATATTAATTCAGCGGGTCAACGGGCACCTTAACAGTCATTGGATTTTATATGGATAATATTAATTCAGCGGGTCAACGGGCACCTTAACAGTCATTGGATTTTATATGGATAATATTAATTCAGCGGGTCAACGGGCACCTTAACAGTCATTGGATTTTATATGGATAATATTAATATTTTTACTATGTCATTAGCATAAATGACTAGTCATTTGTTATAATCAATAAGAATATAGTTTTTTGGCTACACCCCTCTTCCAGCAGCGCTACAATTTTACTAGCTCTTATTGCTTTTTCTGCCATTACAATCGACACAAAGATATCACTTTTAAGTCACAATAAGAATCGATTATGCGACAAACATAAATTATCCTACTAAAAATAAAGAGAAGTTAGTTTTAGTTGCCAGGATAACCTAACCGCAAACCTGCAAAATGTTAGTAAAAGTCACAAACGGAAAACGGGATTATTATTGTTTTTAAACATAAGTTTCGAATTTGGAATTAACTTTTTTTCTTACCCAGACTCTTTATTAAGTGCCAGTAACATAGTTTGGCTATTAAAACCTCTTTACAACTAAATGATTACCAATAATGTACAAAAATCAAAACCACCCGTTTTTTTTTGCAAAGGGTGTATAAATTATGTCAAATATTTCGCTGTTTTGATTAATTTGGCAATATTACTGTATGGAAATATGAAAAATGGCTAACTAGCTGTCTAAAATATTGATTATGAAATGCAATAAATAATTATCGTAACACCGAATATTTAGTTTTAGTTAATGCCTTTTTTACACCTAAAACCGGTTACAACTTAAATTCAGTGTTATAATTGCAATTCATAATCAATATTTTAGACAGTTGTCTAGCCATATTTCATATTTTCATACAGTAATAATGCCAAATTAATCAAAACAGGTAAATATTTGACTGTTATTTGCGACGTTGCCAGCTTTCAGCGTAAACGCACTTAATTTGCTTTTTGTGACATATTGAATGAATGATAATTAGTACTTATATTGCGTTGATTCTGTCATTTTAACTAAACGTAATTTAGGCTATTTCCACCTTTTTCTCGCACATAAAACGAGAAAAAGACGAAAATGTATAATAGCTGTCGATTTAGAAAAGGAATAAACAAATTCATGGTATATTCGACACACACACAGTTTCTGAGACACTTAGAATGTATTTATACAAAATGCGGGGAACATAGTGAACTTAAAAATAAAGAATAACGAGAGATACAGTATGAGCGACAGAGAGAGTTATATGTTTCTTCTCTCTCACGCAGCGAATTGTGTGTAAAAGTGACGCGTGCTTGAAATTTCACTCTCAATTCTCGTCAATTTATCGAACCGCCGCCTTTTCGATTTAAAAAAGTAATAAGTAATAATAAAATGACTACTAAAAGGAAGACCAAAGAAACGATGACACGAGTACACGACAGACGAACGATGACATGATGGACTATGTGAAAGATGATATGGCTAGAAAGGGGGTGACTACCGAGATGACGACTAATAGAGAAGTCAATCAATCTGCCTAGCCTTTGCCCAACTATGTTGGGATCGGCTTCCAGTCTAACCGGATGCAGCTGAATACCAGTATTTTACATGGAGCGACTGCCTATCTGACCTCCACAACCCAGTGACTCGGTAATACGATACCCTTGGTAAGACTGGTTGTCAGACATTCGGGCTTCTGACGACCCGAAACAACTGCCAAGATCCACGAATGACAGCCGGGACCAACGGCTTAACGTGCTTTCCGAGGCACGGAGGAGTCTCGGTATGTAAAGATGGTCACCCAGCCACTGAACAACCCCGGCAAGCGTAGCTTAACCTGATATATCGACCCGTGTGGCTGAAGACGGCGACAACTAATAGAAAAGTATGGAAGAATAAGACATATTGCGCCGACCACAGATAAATTAGGATCAGAAGCAATTCTATAACGGTTTCGAAAGTTTTTTTTAAAGATTAGTTTGAAGACCCCAACTAAGACTGAATGACAATACGATTTGACAGTTGGCTAACCTGCAGGCGTAGCATGAGCACCGTTTTGTCGACGGAAGAGTAGACAAAAATGACGTTTCCTGTAGACAGTAGACAGAACGAGACGGCAGCGAAATAGAAAGAGTCAACTGCACTTTTTACGAAATTTACTCTTTTACATAATTCGACTCAGAATTCTTTGTTTTATCATAGGATTTATCGGTTGTCAGTGTGATTTTGACAGTAAGGATAGAAAACTTTCTTCCGAAATAGTCTACATATAAAAAGACCTAGACAAGGATCGTTAGAAATGAAAGACAAAATGACAGATTGTAGAAAGATTTCTACGGTGGATGTCAAAAATGAAGAAACGAACTGTCACTTTGTATAGAAAAAGCTATGTCTATTCTTCGTAGATATAGAAAGCGCCATGCTACCTGCAGGAACTAAAGTGGTCTATGAAACATTTTTGGCTAAATCCATCTATGAGCATCTTTGAAAATAATAGTTATTAATGCAACTGTTGTATAATAAAGGGTATTAAAACATGAATGAAGCCGAGTGTGATAATAATATCACATGAGTGTTTTAATACCTAATTATTTACAGTTGCATACAAGACTTTATCTACACCCATGATATGAATCTTCTATAAAAGTTTCTTTGCAATACCAATATCGAACAAAAATGGCGCGGTACGACGTGAATTCGAATTTTTTCGAATTCGAATGTGTTTTGTTTTTAAATTACGGTGCTTTGTTAGTGAAACGCTCGTGAATGACAATGTTCTTTTTTTGAAATGAGTTGCATTATGAAATTCAGTACAACGTTATAACACCCGTTTGGATGATATTATGGTTACTATAACACTGGATGTTTTAATGTTGGCTATAAGCTAACTGTTTCAGAAACTTTTAGAGAGGATTTATAGCATGGGTGTAGATAAAAACGATAAATAAATCACAAGAGAAGCACAGAACCGGTCGAAGTGGCGGTGCCTATGTCCAGCAATGGACGTCTTTCGGCTGAAATGACGATGAGGAGGATTCACTCCCGGAGTATCGAAATACTTTCGGACGGGCCCGTTTTCGTGAAGGACTTAGAGAGTAGGCTTCAAGGGCAGAAGAATAATGAAAAGAAATGACTGCACAAACAAATGTTTAACTTTTAGACTACTTTAACAGAAAAACTGTACTTTTTTAAGCGTTTAATGCTTATTTAGAGCACAAAAATAAACAAAAAAAAAATCATATATTTGCTCATATTTTTTTAAGCTCAAAAAAAAATTTTTTTTTTTTTGAGAATATCAATATTCTTCCCATTTTTCGGGGAAAAGCCAAATACTGGCCAACATTTACTCAGTAATTACTAACTTACGAACTTTTACTCAAGCATCAAAATTAAATTCCTCAGGAATCATATCCATATCACTATTTTTAGCCGAAATCAAATCTTCTAACGCAATTTTATCATTCAAACTATCATTAATCTGTCCTCGAGAATTATCATTAATCTGACCTCGAGAATTATCATTAATTTGTTCTCGAGAATTATCATTAATTTGTTCTCGAGAATTCTCATTACCCTCCCCGATTTGAGCGTCCAGGGCTTCCATGAGCCTAGAATCTTCCATTTCTTCGGATTCTGTAGAAGCTTTAGTCCTTCCACTGTTAACTATAACACTAATAGCATTTGTATAATCATTTTCATTGACATCCTCATTTTTCTGGCTGTCATTCGTTTTTGCGTCATCTAACGCTGAAACCTTAGTTAAATTATCGACTGAGAATTCATTGGACTGATATTTATTTTCATCGATATCAGTATTCTGTTCCGATTGTGATGTAGCGTTATCGTTAGCAACGTTATCGATAGTTTGTTTATCGCTTTCGTCTACGTTATTCTGTGTATCATCGTTGAGTAAGCTGTCGCTACCAGCACCAATAGAGTTAGAATCTTGATTACTTTCAAAATCAATTTTGCAATTAATTTCGTCACTTTTCGTTTCAATATCATCAATTTGATTGTCATCTCTACTAACTGATGACGAAAAATCATTAACTTTAGACTCACTTCCTTTTTTACTTAGAACTGTACCATCATCATAATCAAAGCTAAAATTATTAAGACTACTATTATTAACTGTATCATTATTATTACTACTTAAATTATTATTTGAACCTTCCGTATCATTGCACACACTATTAAAGTTTTTAGAAGCACTATTAATGTCTTTTTCATCTTGTTTAGAGACTTCATCTTCACAATTATCATTTTTCTCAGTATTACTATCATTCATATCACTTAATTTTACATCATTTTGTGCTTTTTGATCATTCTTCTCTGATTTATCATCATCATCAGCAGCTATACTAACACCGTCATTATTTTTCTCAGCAACTTTGTCATCAACATCAGTGTCATTGTCATCAACAACATTCTCAGTTACTTTTCCATCATCATTTCTGTCTTTATCACCTTTCTGACTTTCATCACCCGCATTCTGACTTCCATCACCCGCATTCTGACTCTGCCCATCAAACTCATCATCGTCCCCCAAATTTTCGATGATATTATTAATATCTCTCGTCACATCATCTTCTGTCTCACCCAGAAGGGAATCAAACATACCCTTCTCCTGTTTAACCCTTCTTTTCTTCTTAGGTACTTTACCCAAGCATTTTTTGGAGAAAAGAGTTTTTAGTGTTAGATTTGCGAGCGTATCAATCTTCTTCTTAGGATTAAGGACTGAACTGCAGGTTACTTCTTCGTCTGATTCGCTTTCTTCTGAGTCCCAGTGTACATAATCCTCTTGTACATAAAATTCGTCTTTTATCTCGTCTTTAATGTCCACCATGCGGTCGAGCCCATCTGGGTCAGATTTGATTCTGAGCCTTGAAACGGACGATATGTATGGGTACACACAGTTTTTATCCAAGCCGAAATCCTGTAGAAAAAGGAATTTTATTTATTTATATTTAATTAACAAGTAACAGGACTCAAAAAGTTAGTAACAATCTTTCTTATCAAGTATGTTAGTACACTTAAGGTTGATGCGCTAGGGTAGCCCGCGAAATTCAAATTTTCTTAAATTTTTTGCAATTTGCAGGTCAGTATCAGGTTGTATGTTGATCTAAATATTATTAGCGGTCGTAACAAATATGGATTTACATCTGTTAAAAAAATGGAGGATGAAAAATAGCCAGCTCAATAGCCAGACTTAGGGTGGTGCCATTTCTTTGTATGGGATTGGGTATCTGTACGTAGTATTATAATATCTGTGGCGTGGTGAAGCAATTACGAGGTCAACTGCACATAGTATTTACTGTGGTACTTACCGCCGTGACATTGGACACGTCATAGTGTTCTTGTTTGAGATTCGACAGTAACGGATCGCAGCGGGACACTCGAATCTGAATAGGCCTCAACTTGCCTAGTAGCATCGGGTCCACTATTAAGTCAGCTGTGAAATAATTAAGGATGATTTATTTATTCATTGATACATACAAATATTGGGTAACCTATGAAATTGGCGTTTTTTTCTCACAAATAGAAAACCTGATTTAAAATATTCATCAATTGCTTGGTATTATAATCGAATAATGACCATCATAGACAACTACCAATAGTAAAAAAACCTCATTACTTATAGTTTTCTACATAAAAAATACCTTAAAAATGACTCCTCATTTTGTTAGCAGAAATTACCACTATTTATTTTTTTTACTTTGCCAAAACTTATTTTTGTCGCTTAATCCAAGTGGCATACGTTATCTTAGTTTTTAAACATTAGTGTTCATGGTTGTTATATAAATTAAGAAAATATTAATATGAAAAATGCAACTTCTTTAAAATTCCCCATACAAAACGCTGATTTCATATGAAATGAAATTAAATTGTTTATTCTGTAAATAGGATATTGGAATCACTTTTACACGTCATATTAAAAAGTTGTAAAAATAAGCTAGATGAGGTCGGCGTTGCCTATCTAACTACTCTGAGAAGAAAGGCCGAAACAAACTCAGAAGTCGCAGTCTCTTTTAAAGTCCAGACATAATCTTGGTCAGGCCACATGAGGACCATGTAGATAAGAGTCTGAAATGGTCTTTTGAGGAAAGAACCTGAGTGGACCTGTCCAGTCAGTGCAAGCATTTGTCAGTAATAGTGGAGCTCAACTCAGAACTTAAGGAGCTCAAAGACATAGGTGGGGACCTAATATATAGAGGCATGAGGAACAGGGTGTAAAGTTCACTCATCCGCTATAGAAAAGGGCGGGCAACTGCCCAACGATTGATATTGGATACTTGTATATATGTCCATCGCGCGGTAAACTCTAATTGCGCGATGCAGGATTTATGTGTGACGTCAGATCTATGATGCGTAATTCACATGTAGCGATGGAGATACCGCTAAATTTACTGAAAAATATCATAAGTTTACCTTTTTTCTTTGCAGTGCAGCTTTTTTCATGCTTCTTTAGATTCTTTAGCAACGCGTAGCTTCTCTTGCATTTGCCGCATTTACCTGCACGAAATCACAGAGTGAAAAGAAAGAAAATATGTGGCAACATTAAAGAATTAAAATAAAAAAACTCATAAGGGGCGAGCCTATTGCCATCAACCGGGCAGAAATCCAGAATCCGGGCTGCTACCGAGAAATTGCCGTTGGGAAAACCCATTTCCCGACCTGCAGGCGTAGCATGGCGCTTTCTATCTCTACGAAGAATAGACATAGCTTTTTCTATACAAAGTGACAGTTCGTTTCTTCATTTTTGACATCCACCATAGAAATCTTTCTACAATCTGTGATTTTGTCTTTTATTTCTAACGATCCTTGTCTAGGTCTTTTTATATGTAGACTATTTCGGAAGAAAGTTTTCTATCCTTACTGTCAAAATCACACTGACAACTGATAAATCCTATGACAAAACAAAGAATTCTGAGTCGAATTATGTAAAAGAGTGAATTTCGTAAAAAGTGCAGTTGACTCTTTCTATTTTGCTGCCGTCTCGTACTGTCTACTATCTGCAGGAAACGTCATTTTTGTCTACTCTTCCGTCGACAAAACGGTGCTCATGCTACGCCTGCTGGGAATCAAACCCAAGAACTTATGCTCAGCAGTAGCGGTTGCGACCACTAGACCAACGAGGCAGTCATTACGCATTATTGTCTTTGGTCCCTGGCCTTGACATCAACCAATAAACAACATTGTCAAACTTTTTGTTGTTGAATACGAGGCTTTTGGCCACTTTTGTATGTGTGTATTTTAGTGTATTTTATGCCTTTTTAGGGTTCCGTACCCAAAGGGTAAAACGGGACCCTATTACTAAGACTCCGCTGTTTGTCTGTCCGTCTGTCACCAAGCTGTTCAAACTCAAACTCAAACTCAAAGCATTTATTTTAAATAAACCAATTACAGGCACTTTTGAATTTTCAAAGGGTCGGTCAGTCAGAAAATATGAAGCTAGTTGCCCATTCCAAAGCGTAGTAGGTTCCTATGGAGAAGAACGGGCAAGAAACTCCACGGACACTCTTTTAAATCATAATATTGTTACAATATGTTGTTTACATCATTCATGTTGGAAACATACATGTGAGTACAATGTAGTACAACGTGCAGGTTAAAAGCGTCCGTAAATAAAATATAAAAAGATACAAAACAATTAAAATAAATCAAAATAAGCCGTGGCAGCTAAGAGCACGACCAGTCCCTACTGATGGCGCCCGTTCACGAACATGACGCATGGATCAGCACCATTCAGCTCAACCATTTTGAAGGGAACTTAATGATCCAACACACACGCCACCACCAGCGAGACATTAAAGTGAGCATGACATACTCTCAGCCGCCAGGGCACATTCAAGTCAATGAAAGACGTACCTAGTAAATGGTAGCTTTAACGTACTTAGGTAAGTACATAGTGCTCACACACATGTGCTATATCTCATGAACCGTGATAGTTAGACGGTTGAAATTCACAGATGATGTATTTCTTTTGCCGCTATAACAACAAATACTAAAAAACAGAATACAATATATATTTAAGGGGGCCATACGACAATCGTGATATTTTTGCCCCTTTTATAGATAATAGTACGGAACCCTTCGTGCGCGAGTCTGACTCGCACACGGCCGGTTTTTTTAACGTGCGTTTTTTTAAATGAAGAATAAACAATTTTCTTTCTTTTTTTTACGCAATGACCCCACTGTACTCACCTCCAGGTCTATGGTCTTCTCCTAGACACCTGTGGTCGTCGAGTAAGTTGTTGGTCGCGAACAGACGCCAGCACACGTCACATTTGACGTCGGGCACCTCTTCAGATGGTATGCATTCATTATTGCCAAAGTGCCTAAAAAGAAAAATGTACCTGTTCTTAGACTCAGAAGGATTTAGCCCAAAATTAATAATTTATTTCAATAAGGCACATATATGGCACTTTTGAACGTCAAAAACAAAGAAATATAACTGACTAGCTGCGCCCCGCGGTTTCACCCGCGTAAGTCTCGATCCCGTGGGAATATCGGGATAAAAAGTATCCTATGTGTTAATCCAGGTTATAAGCTATCTGTTTGCCAAATTTCATCCAAATCCATTCAGCCGTTTTTGCCTGATTGAGTAACAAACATCCAAACACACAAACACACAAACTTTCACATTTATAATATTATATTATAGTAGGATAGTAGGATTCTAGTTGCCCCTTCCAAAAGGTAGTTTTCGTATGGAGAAGAATGGGCAAGAAACTCCACCGTTACTCTTTTAAAAATGTTTTACAATATTTTGTCTTATACATTAACCGCCTTACTAATAAACGTTGTATAGCGCCTGTATAGTTACACAACGTTTTGTCTTCTTCTCTCAAAAGTAATTTGACTTTTGAAAGAAGAAGACAAAGCGTTGTGTAACTATACAGGCGCTATACAACGTTTATTAGTAAGGCGGTAATTATATAATTATATGGGAGAGCAGTGGTGGCCCAGTGGTAACGGCCGCGACTTACGAGTTGTAGGTCGTACGTTCGAACCCAGGCAGGCGCGTTACTTTGTGTAAACTATTTCACCACCACTGCTCTCAAATCGGTGAAGGAAAACATCGTGAGGAAACCGACATGTCCTAGAACCAAAAATTCGAAGACATGTGACATCTACCAACCCGCACTGGGTCCGCGTGGTGGGTTACGGCCCACTCCCTCTCACTGAGGGCCTGTATCCCAGCAGTGGGAACATTATAGGCTGATTATGGCTGTACTGCGCCTGAGCTACAATGCGTCGCTCATTGGTCAGTCGCGGTCCTAAGGCGCGGAACAGCGGTCCTGGTGTGGCGCGGAACAGCGGTCCTGGTGTGGCGCGTAACAGCGGTCCTGGTGTGGCGCGGAACAGCGGTCCTGGTATGGTCGCGGAACAGCGGTCCTGGTATGGGCGCGGAACAGCGGTACCGGTCAGCCTATATTAAAATTCTCTACTTACTCATCATAAGCCGAGAGGTGTACAAAGTCTTCCTCACATCTTCTACACGTGTACGGATTCGATTTATTTTTGTGACGTTTGTGATGCGTCGTCGCTTCCTCTGCCGACACGAACCATAAGCCACAGGGGTTGCATGCCAACCTGAAGACAACATTTTTTTTTCATTGACATAAAGCTCATCAAGGGGTTGGTGTTTTGCAGGCCTTAAACGTTCAAGTAATTTGATCAAACAGGGCGCTGGTTCAAACACTTTGATCGAATAGAAAACGAAAATTCACATGCCATTTGACAACTCATTTTTTATCAAATTTCCCACACACATTCATGCCAATTTGATTAAACGTCTATGGGTCAATGCGAACCAAAGCCGTTCAAATTTTTTTCTGCCGTATTGTAACTGGGTTGTGGAGGTCAGATAGGCAGTCGCTCCATGTAAAATACTGGTATTCAGCTGCATCCGGTTAGACTGGAAGCCGACCCCAACATAATTTGGAAAAGGCTAAATGGTTGGTTTTGGATAAGTGAAAAAATTCAAGGCAGTAGTATAAATACATAACGAAATTAAAAGGAAAACCATCACAGCTAAGTAGGCTCTACAAGTTACCGAGTAATAATCGACCAATTTATATTTGCAGTTGCAAAAACATTATAGTTGAAAATCATGTTCTCCCAACACAGAACATGATTTTCAACTCAAACTCAAAGCATTTATTTCAATTAAACCATTTACAGGCACTTTTGAATCGTCAAGGAGTCGGTCAGTCAGAGAGATGAAGCTAGTTGCCCATTCCAAAGCGTAGTAGGTACCTATGGAGAAGAACGGGCAAGAAACTCCACGGACACTCTTTTAAATCAAAATATTGTTACAAAATATTGGTTACATCATTTATGTTGAAATTATACATGTGAGAACAATGTAGAAAGCACGTTAAAAGCGTCCGCAATTATAACATAAAAACAAATCAAAAATTATAATAAGCCATAGCAGCTAAGAGATGACCAGTCACAACTGACGGCGCCCGTTCACGAACATGACGCATGGATCAGCACCATTCAGCTCAACCATTTTGAAGGGAGCTAAATGATCCAACACACGCGCCACCATCAGCGAGACATTTGAGTGAGCATGACATTCCCAGCCGCCAGGGCACATTCAAGTCAATTAAAGACAAATTACCCGGTAAATGGCTCTATAGTACATAGTACTCACACCTGTGCTATGCAGTTATATAATACAAAGGAAATTGAGTTTATACAATGCAAAGATGGTCTTACAATCTTCAGCAGCTACAACTACAACGTTTAGTTCGTTCGTGGGATAAATTCATCCCAACTACGAAACCCTTCATTGTGCGTGGTCCGACATGCCAGAAAACCGGCCAAATGCTGGCTATTAACGGGCCACAGTATAGCCTCCGCGGGCGAGGGGCTGAAAGCCCCGACCCCCCGCTAGCCACACCCCCCTGACGGGGTGTAGCGACTTCCACTCGCGTGTGATTCACTCTGCGTCCAGCGCTCGGTGTGGTAACACGTCGCGTTCTGGTTTGCAATTGGTCAATCGTCATCCTGAGGATGCCTCGTTGAGAGGTGAAACACGTGTCGATTTCTTACAGGGTTTTTATGACTCTTGAAGAATAGTCAAGCGGAATAGGTTACTAAATATATCAGAGTCTATTGTATTTTAGTCTATATGGATGATGTTATAATAAGTTCCTGTCACTGTTATTTACATAGCAGGTATTCGAATTTATGTGGGGAAGGTAACACAACTAAAAAGTGAAAAAAAAAACTAAAAAAAAAAAAAAAAACTTTATTTCGAAAGTCAGTGGCAAGAAACGGACATTCAAAACCAAAGACACCAATCTGCCTAGCCTTTTCACAACTATGTTGGGGTCGGCTTCCAGTCTAACCGGATGCAGCTGAATACCAGTATTTTACATGGAGAACAAAACCAAAGACACCGTCTTCCGAAATAAAGTTATTTTTCAAGTGTTTTTTTTTTTGGAAGCCGGTTGTTTTTTTTTGTATTTTTTTTTTAATATCTAGTACTCACCTGGGACTGATAAATCCAACACAATGAACCTTCATATGGCTCATATTCCCCTGAGAGTTCTTGTTCACCTGCCCACATATGACACACTTGTACAAGCGAGGCGGTGACGGCGCCCGCTTCGGTGATATCTTTGGTGATTTCGACGGCACTGTGGTGACACGTGGTGATGATTTAGGTGATGATTTTGGTGTTTGCGGTGATGTCCTTGTTTGTATCCTGTAATATAGAAAGGAAAATTTTATACTACCCATAATGGACTCAATCAGCCTAGACTTTTCGCTACTATGTTGGGGTCGGCTTCCAGTCTAACCGAATGCCAGTAGTGTAGATCAACATACAACCTGATACTGACCTGCAAAAAACGTAAGAAAATTTAAATTTCGCGGGCTACCCTAGCGCATCAACCTTAAGAAGCTGGCACAGACAGACTGGATGCGGAAGGCGGAGGACAGGGTGTTGTGGCGCAGCCTGGGAGAGGCCTATGTCCAGCAGTGGACTGCGATAGGCTGAGGTACAACTAAATAGTACATACTTGACTCTCTTGTTGGGCGTTTCCAGTTTAACAGGCTCCTTATCTCTCGAACGCTTCAATCGCGGCGTTAGCAACGAATTATCTTCATTCTGTTGACAATCATCATAATATTATAAATGGTTAAATGGTCTAGTGGTCGCAAAGAAAGAAGGAAAGAAAAAAAAAATGGGACACGCACAGGAAATACAAACAGGAATAAAAAGTAAGTACATAATTAAAATAAAAAGTACAATTTAAAACTAACAAAATATTTAAATAACGATCTGTGCGAGCCCAAAAAGGCTCCTATATCAGCATAATGCTGCGAAATTAAAATAAAAAAAATACCGCAACCCTGTCAAAGTCAAAGTCAACGTCAAATAATTCAGGATGTAAGGGTAAACACTCTTGTCATTCAAACCATGGGTAGTTGACTTAAATATAAAAATAAATGACCGAACACAACAAAAAAAAAACTTTATTTTCATTAAAAGATTTTAAAAAGTTTCTATCTGACATCGTGCTTGCTAGCGAAACAGCTGACTGTCTAAGGGAGGGATCGCGCTCGCTGCCGGTCAGGTCACATCCCGTACACCCCGCCCGTGTTGAGACGCAAGTTCGTTGCCCTAGCGCATAGGGCAACGAACTTGCGTCTCCTGTGGTAAAATTTAGATCTAAAAAAAAAGTTGTAATTTTCCATTGATTTTACGTTCTATAAATGAAACCAAACCACTGGTTTGAATGACAAGAGTTGTAACGTTGTGGCTTCACACCTGAACTTAGTCGAGTACTATGTTACTAAGTGGTTGAGCACAACACTAAATTACATGCCCAACACTACCTACTTGACAGACTACTCATTCACTTCATCTGCAACCAGCCATACTAGCGGTTCATTATGTAGAACCCCTGGATTTACCATGTGCCCCGAGTCTAGGGTGAGTTCATCATTATTATCTTACCTATTATACTGTACTGTGTGCTCCTTGTGCCATCTGCAATGGTTATGCCCTTTAAGCCTGGCTTTTCACAACATAACCTAAAATCACCTGTCATTCTGCCACGCTGTGATTGCACTCTCTCTATCTCTGCCTGTAAGCCGCTGCGATGTATTATGCTTACCTATCCTGCTTCCCATACCGTTCTTGGTCGCTAAGGAGGCTGGCACATCGCACGCGGCTTACTGCCATCTGCACCGCATCTGACATGCGCTCCCTAACGCGCTTTCAGGGTTCTACATCTCGGTTCTACATCTCGGATTCTACATCCCGGTTCTACGTACCGGCTTCTACACGGCGATTCTACACCTCGGTACTACATCCCGGCTTCTACACCCCGGCTACTACTTCCCGGCTAAGGACAGGACGCGTTGGCATACTGCCAATGCCCGCTACCAAGTCCTTGCCGAGGCCTGGCCTACCTGCGGCCTACCGCCGCGATCTACCTGCGGCCTAACGCCGCGAGCTACCTGCGGCCTAACGCCGTCTACCACCTGCAGGCCTGTGCTGGCAGGCCTCCTCGTCGGCCACGTGTCTCCGACCCGTGCCGGCCCTACTGTTCCCGCTGAGCCTGCGCTGGCAGGCCCCTTCCTACTTCAACGGATGACCAAGGACGGTACCCTTCTACCTACCTAAGTGTGCGAGTGCTCGGAAAGATCAGTGACCTTACCCGCGACCTAGCTGTGGATCTTCTACTAACTATTATATGTATCAAACTACCCAGCTGGTTTCACTCCTCTCTCTACACTACCTACCTATCTATCCGTTAACGGCCTGCGCAGCCTACCTGCAAAGCCCTAGCCGTTACAGTGGCGCCCAACTCTTTTCCTACCACACCTAACGCTGATCTAACTGAGCCCTCGCACACATTCCTCGCTAATCATCGTAGCGGTATATTTTTAAGTTCTACTTTGCATTGTACTAACTGAATGTGACAACTACTTGTGTATCATACTAACTGTGTACATAATGGGAACTCACCTGATGTGTAATTATTCTACTTCTCATCTAAATCTAAAATCTTACTCAGTGCTGGCAGCGGTGAAATGCATTTTTTCTAAATATATAAATTGTGATTACTACACAAGGTACTGATAGCTGTAATACTCTTACATACCTAAAACTGATAATCTACTATAAACTTACTCTAATTACTAATATATTGACCTAACCTAACTTTAAACTTTGCTAAAAACTTACATTAAACTAAACTTAACCTACAAACTTACCTACACTTATCATTCAAATTAACTATAAGTAGAACATTACTTATTACAATCTAAATGACTAATCTACTGGCTCACAAATAATAAAACAACAATATAACTACTGTGACCAATGAAATTAAACACTAAATACAGCTATCACTCTAAAATACACTTACCTAAAAACTTCATTGCTAACATTCATGGAATATCTAAACACAAATTCATACCTACATCAATTACCTTCCTACAACTACTGCAATAAAATAAACCTACCTAAATATCTATACCTACAATTCTTAAATGCTGTCACAATTAAAACTATAATTGTAATTTTTCCTACTTTAACAATGAAAAACTACTACCTTCATTGACAAACGAAAACAATAACAATATTGCAGTACTTACTACTTTTTCCTATACATAATTATAATCTAAACAAACAATTTAACCTAACAAACTGATACTTAATGAATTGTTGTCATAGGTACCAAAAAATTAACATTATACCTACAACAATTATTTACCAAATCTAAACTAATCTAAATTAAATTCTCAACCTACCCACCTATGTCAACATAATAAACAGCTGACAACCACTACATAAAAATCTGATTTAAGTACCAAAACACTACACAACCTACCCCACAAACTACTAAAACTACTTGCACTCACCCTCTACAACTACCCACTATCTACATATAACCAACAATTATCATACTATTATCTAAACTTCCAACTATTTGGTAAATCCAAACAGTAACTTAGGATGATGGCCCTACCCCATTCATCTTAAACTTCTACCATGACTATTGGCCCTACAGCCATAGTCGAAATTGATGATGGCCCTACCCCATTCATCTTAAACTTCTACCATGACTATTGGCCCTACAGCCATAGTCGAAATTGATGATGGCCCTACCCCATTCATCTTAAACTCCTACCATGACTATTGGCCATACAGCCATAGTTATAATTGATGATGGCCCTACCCCATTCATCACCTACCTTCTATAACTGATCATGATGGTCTACCCCATTGATCAGTGGTTCTGCTTTATCAATTGGCCCTAAACCATTGGTAACCTAAGCAACCTAATCTATGTATATGTACTTACTATCTATTCTAAAGAGCGGTTGCAACTCTATAAATAAGCCCTTGCAGGAGCGGTCGGTTACTCCCTAAATAAGCCTAAACCAAATTTCCTATTTATTACATTATGTATACTCTAAAGAGCGGTGCAACTCTATAAATAAGCCCTTGCAGGAGCGGATGGTTACTCCCTAAATAAGCCTAAACCAAATGTATCTATTTATGTAAACTGTCTATCTATGTAATTGTTGGTATTCCTGTGTGGTTTAGGGTGACACTATGTATTCAATAAAACCTACATACTGGATACTAAGTACACTGGGCTGGACCCTAATTTTCTAGTCCTGTGTTTGCATTTTACTATTGGGACTTAGGTTGGACTACAACAGTAACTACCTACTGAAATCTGAGCTGTTGCTAGCTTAACTATTCTATTATCTGTGTTATTATGGGAATACTAATGACTACTAAATACAACATTAAACTAAAAGTACATCTAAATAAAACTTAAAATACACTATATCTATAACCTAAAATAAACTACATCTATAACCTGACATAAACTATACTATTGTTCACTGGCGCTATTTTAAGGAATGCTGCTGATCCCAAGGGATGACTATTTTTTTATTGCAGAGCAGTTCATTACTATAACTACCCTTAGCTTTTGTGTTGTCTATCTGTTACCTAAAACTATATAAAAAATAAAGCTATCTTTTAAAATAGCATTATGTTGCTCTGGCGCTATTCTAGCGGATGCTGCTGATCCCAAGGGATGTCTATTTATTATTGCAGAGCAGGTCACTATTATAACTACCCTTAACTGTTGTGTTGTTTATGTCATGTTCAAATGAACATCTTAAAGACGGCACCTACAAGTGAGGTGACCGCACCAATACACATCTTACAAACCTGACACTAAATAATTAAAACTAACCTACCCCACTACACACTACTCCACTAACCTAACCTACCCCCACTACATACTACCCCACTAACCTAACCTACCCCTACTAACACACTAACAGTAACGCATTCTAACTACATGTGCATACTTACCTAACTACACCTACAAGTACACACTGAACTCACTTACCTATATTTACCTAAAGCCAGTTAAGATCTAATTATCTAATACACCACATGTCTACTCACATGTAGGAATACTACTGAATACACTGGTACCAGCTACTACTAGAACACTACCTACTGAGATACACTTGCTGTTAATCTTGTGTATTTCTTTGCTTGCTGTCTGGAAATCTTGAGTGAACTATGACTAACTAGTTTCACTCATGGCTATAGAGTATGGTTCCAGTCTCTGCTCTGATTGGACTGGATTCAGACTTGTGCTAAAGATTAGACAGCGAGTGGGAAGTGGTAGTTCTAGCGGATTTTATATAGGTAAAATCCTCTCTCTGCAGCCGGGGTACTGTAACGTTGTGGCTTCACACCTGAACTTAGTCGAGTACTATGTTACTAAGTGGTTGAGCACAACACTAAATTACATGCCCAACACTACCTACTTGACAGACTACTCATTCACTTCATCTGCAACCAGCCATACTAGCGGTTCATTATGTAGAACCCCTGGATTTACCATGTGCCCCGAGTCTAGGGTGAGTTCATCATTATTATCTTACCTATTATACTGTACTGTGTGCTCCTTGTGCCATCTGCAATGGTTATGCCCTTTAAGCCTGGCTTTTCACAACATAACCTAAAATCACCTGTCATTCTGCCACGCTGTGATTGCACTCTCTCTATCTCTGCCTGTAAGCCGCTGCGATGTATTATGCTTACCTATCCTGCTTCCCATACCGTTCTTGGTCGCTAAGGAGGCTGGCACATCGCACGCGGCTTACTGCCATCTGCACCGCATCTGACATGCGCTCCCTAACGCGCTTTCAGGGTTCTACATCTCGGTTCTACATCTCGGATTCTACATCCCGGTTCTACGTACCGGCTTCTACACGGCGATTCTACACCTCGGTACTACATCCCGGCTTCTACACCCCGGCTACTACTTCCCGGCTAAGGACAGGACGCGTTGGCATACTGCCAATGCCCGCTACCAAGTCCTTGCCGAGGCCTGGCCTACCTGCGGCCTACCGCCGCGATCTACCTGCGGCCTAACGCCGCGAGCTACCTGCGGCCTAACGCCGTCTACCACCTGCAGGCCTGTGCTGGCAGGCCTCCTCGTCGGCCACGTGTCTCCGACCCGTGCCGGCCCTACTGTTCCCGCTGAGCCTGCGCTGGCAGGCCCCTTCCTACTTCAACGGATGACCAAGGACGGTACCCTTCTACCTACCTAAGTGTGCGAGTGCTCGGAAAGATCAGTGACCTTACCCGCGACCTAGCTGTGGATCTTCTACTAACTATTATATGTATCAAACTACCCAGCTGGTTTCACTCCTCTCTCTACACTACCTACCTATCTATCCGTTAACGGCCTGCGCAGCCTACCTGCAAAGCCCTAGCCGTTACAGAGTGTTTACCCTAACACCCTGTTTATTTCAAGTAGGCACATTAAAGGCACTTTTGAACGTCAAATACATAGAGATAGAACTGATTCTAGTCGCCCCTTCCAAAAGGTAGTTTTCGTATGGGGAAGAATGTCCACCGTTACTCTTAAAAAAAAATGTTTTACAATATTTGGTATACATCAATTATATAATTACATGTGAAGACGATGCACCGAGAGTACAATTACAATAGGTAAAAAAACAAATAAATATAGTATGTGATAGATACATGGTGCTCACATATTTGGTATTCTGATAGGGCTGCCACGGACACGCCTACGTTCATAGATAGATACCACTACAGATTACAAAATAAATAAAACAAAAAAAAATAAAAGTTATAAATTTGACCTTCAATATCTCCATAACCAGAAGGATCCCAGGTATGGACAATAAAATGATCACATTGACGGGAATAACAAGTGACTTTTGGTTTCGTTAAACGTCTTTTTACACCCGTTATTGCGTTATTTTACGTGAAAGCGTAAAAAACAAACGAACTCACTTTCGCATTTATAATATTAAGTTAGGATTATGTGCCAGAAGTTTAATCTAATCTAATCTAACTACTATTATAAACGCGAAAGTTTGTAAGTATGGATGGATGGATGGATGGATGGATGTTACTCTTTCACGTAAAAACTACTGAATGGATTTGGATGTGGCAAACAGATAGTTTATAACATGGATTAACACATAGGATACTTTTTATCCCGATATTCCCACGGGATCGAGACTTACGCGGGTCAAACCGCGGGGCGCAGCTAGTTATATAAATAAATAAATGCAATTTTACTAAATAAAAAAACAAAATGTAGTATTTGAATAATACTAGCCTTTGTTTGCTTCTTCAAGATCGACTTTGGAGTAACCTTCTGTGATGTCGGTTTATCCTGTAAGAAATATAGTGACATATTTCTAAAACTGATATTTGAAGTAACTATACCCCATTTGAAATAAGATTAGACATTTAAATACACCTTTTTTACAGTCCGTTCAACTGATTTTGACTTCTATTGCGTGGGCAGCAAGACAAATGGCAGCTGCAGTAGACAGTTGGTATTGTGTAACTTTTTTTGCTTTTAATGCCATCCTTATGCCTGCGGTATAGAAGTCAAAATCGGTTGAACGGACTGTATAAAGGTTTGTTTGAATGTCTAATCTTATTACATATGGAGTATAGGTACAGTACGACAACTTCAGACGAAGCATAAATTCGAGAATTATTAATTTATTAAATAATTTCAATTTTACAAATGTATGTGGTGAATGTTCGGATGGTGATCGGTTTTAGAGCCTGGTGACAGACGGACAGACAGACAGACAGCGGAGCCTTAGTAATAGGGTCCCGTTTTACACTTTGGGTACGGGAACCCTAACCACAAGACTGTTTATCCCTGTACATATTTTATCAACACGTGTTATCGCACTATGTACAGGGATAACTTGTTTTTTTTTTTATTTGAGCGTTTCCAGGATCAACTTACGTTGGTTTTTTGCCGATGCGAGTATCTTGACTATTTGTTTCTGACGAGGGTCCCCCGACCGCACACGTTTCTTTTTTAATCATGTTTAGTTATACCCATCACGTTGGGTTTCGATATCTATTTTATCTACACCCATGCTATAAATCCTCTATAAAAGTTTCTGAAACAGTTAGCTTATTGCCAATATTAAAACATCCAGTGTCATAGTAACCATAATATCATCCAAACGGGTGTTATAATGTTGTACTGAATTTCATAAAGCAACTCATTTAAAAAAAAAGAACATTGTCATTCACGAGAATTTCACTAACAAAGCACCGTAATTTAAAAACAAAACACATTCGAATTCGAAAAATTTGAATTCACGTCGTACCGCGCCATTTTTGTTCGATATTGGTATTGCAAAGAAACTTTTATAGAAGATTCATATCATGGGTGTAGATAAAGTCTTGTATGCAACTGTAAATAATTAGGTATTAAAACACTCATGTGATACTATCAATCTGCCTAGCCTTTTCCCAACTATGTTGGGGTCGGCTTCCAGTCTAACCGAATGCTGCTGAATACCAGTATTTTACATGGAGCGACTGCCTATCTGACCTCCACAACCCAGTAACTGGGTAAGACGGTAGTACGGTACCCCTTGGCAAGACTGGTTGTCAGACTTTCGTGCTTCTGACGACTCGTAACGACTATCAAAGATCCACAAATGACATCCGGGACCAACGGCTTAACGTGCTTTCCGAGGCACGGAGGAGTCTCGATATGTGAAAATGGTCACCCATCCACGGACCAACCCCGGCAAGCGTAGCTTAACCTGATGGATCGACCCGAGCGGCTGTTATTACTTAGCCACGAGCTCCTCCTACTCACTACGTACTCATGTGATACTATATGATTGATAAACCCACATTCGTGTTTTAATAACCCTTATTATATTACAGTTGCATAAATAACTATTAATCTGACCCTGTATACTATCTTACCTTCAAGCGACTGAGAGACATATTGTCATCTTTAGAGCTGGTCCGATGGCGCGTCACTCTGGGTGGCGTGGGCTCCCGCTTGCTGAAGCGGCTGGACCTAGAGTCTGTAAGTATCCTGTTTTCCAGCTGTCGGGAAAAAAACATGCATTTTATAACATACTAGCTGCCGCCAGCGGCTTCGCCCGCGTGTAATATTAATAAATTATAGCCTATGTTACTCAGGGTGAATGTAGCTTTCTAATGGTGAAATAATTTCTGAAATCGGCGCAGGAGCTTTTGAGTTTATTCATTACAAACATACACGCAAAAATACAAATCTTTCCTCTTTATAATATTAGTGTAGACTAGAGACGCGCTCCTGCATCGCAAGATTTTTAAAATTTGACAATACATTGAGATTTCTTAGTTATACAGGGTGTTAGGGTAAACGCCAGTATCCTTGAAACCAGTGGTTTGGTGTCATTTACAGAACGTAAAATCAATGGAAAATTAAGACTTTTTTTTAAATTACTTTTTACCACTAGAGTATTTCACTCTTTCACCTATGCGCTAGGGCAACGAACTTGCGTCTCAACACGGGTGGGGGGCGTGGGACGCGACCCGACCGGCCGTGAGCGCGACCCCTCTCTCAGTCAGTCAGCTGTTTCGCTAGTGAGCACGGTATCGCATAGAAACTTTAAAAAATCTTTTAATGAAAATAACGTTTTTTTTTGACTCAGTCACATGGTTTGAATGACAAGAGGGTTTACCTTTACACCCTGTATGTAACTTTACTATTAACTTATTATATACAAAAACCTTTCGGAATAAATTCTCTAACTGATGCTGAAAACCTCATCAAAAACCTGTTGCGTGGATTAGAAGAACAACACGGACATACAGACAAACACGCGAGAATTCTCTAGAAAAGGTGCGACCTGTTATTTGGGTCGCATCTAGTTTGTACGTTACACTATTGAGATAAAGTTCATTATGCTTTGTACACACGGCTACACATCAAGCTATACATTTCCAGTTTATGCTGATCTCGCATTGTATAGGATTTCCGGGTCAATGCCAGGTCAGCTTATACTGGAAATGTATAGCTTGATGTGTAGTTGTGTGTACAAAAAAAATCACTACCATTTCCGTTCTGCGGCGATCTAAATTGAGCCAACCAAAGAGAACTTAAAACAAATCTTTATAGATGCCTTTTTTTTTTTTGATGCTGGGAAATCATCCAATGACTTCTCCCGCTCTGGGTGGAGCGGAAGGACGTGTCAGATTTTTACTGACTATAACCCACCCGTGTTCCTTCAGTTGCCTGTTGCCAAGGTCCCGGTATCCCTTTCGGACTTTCCCGCAACCCTGGCAGGTTTATAGATGCCTTAAGGTTACTTTTCCTTAAATTGTGAAAACAGATTGATACCTTGACTTTCAACTCTGGCTCCCTCTTGACTTTGACTTTGGGATTCAGTTTCTTCTGCTTGGACAGCGGCTCCCCATCCGAATCTTCATTCACATACACCGGCTCCGTAAGTCCAAGGATGCATTCACCGGCGTCCGGCTGTAAGATTATATTTCCCAGATATGAGATGTAGATAGATGGATTTTTCGCCCCCCTAAACCACTTTATTACAACTCTTATCGAAATCTTTAAAGCTGTTTTCGAGAACGTAATTCCAAATATATCATTACATATCGTAAACGTCCTTCGCGTCTTCTGTCTGTTCGCGCTAAACTCAAAAACTACTGCACCGATTTTCATGCTGTTTTCGGTGCAGTAGTTTTTGAGTTTATCGCGAACAGGACGACAGACAGACGCGGCGGAGGACTTTGTTTTATAATATGTAAGGATGTATACAAATATTGCTCATTTCATCATCTGCCTAGCCTTTTCCCAACTATGTTGGGGTCGGCTTCCAGTCTAACCGGATGCAGCTGAATACCAGTATTTTACATGGAGCGACTGCCTATCTGACCTCCACAACCCAGTAACTGGGTAATACGATACCCCTTGGTTAGACTAGTTGTCAGCCTTTCGTGCTTCTGACGACTCGTAACGACTGTCAAAGATCCACAAATGACAGCCGGGACCGACGGCTTAACGTGCTTTCCGAGGCACGGAGGAGTGTCGATATGTGAAAATGGTCACCCATTCACGGACCAACCCCGGCAAGCGTAGCTTAACCTGATGGATCGGCCCGAGCGGTTGTTATTACTTAGCCACGAGCTCCTCCTCGAATATTGCTCATTTATGATCTAAATTAAATGATGTTGTAAACCGACTTTTATTTATAATATGTATATAAATAGATATAGATAAGCACTTTATATAGTCTTGTACTAAGAACAATGTATGCCAGTATTTACTGTCTAGTGGTGTTCTTATGTTTTATCAGACAAGAAGATATAAATCTCCCTATTTTTACCCGACTACGGCGAAGAAAAAGGAGGGTTATGATTTTGACCAGTATGTATGTATGTATGTATGTATGTATGTATGTATGTATGTATGTTCATCTGTTCCCTCCTATCTTCCAAACCACTTATCACAATTTGACAAATGAGGTATCGTTAGAAGCGTCGTGATTGTCCGCTGGTTATAGGCTATGTGAAGTCACATTAAATTAAAAATAGCGCCCTCTAGAGGACATAAAGTGAGGAACTTAAAAAAAAACATGGTTTAATCGTACCATGTTGGGTATCAAATGAAAGGCCTTAATGAGCACATTTCAAAAATATATATATTATAACCCCAAAAGAATTTAAAAAAATATAGTAATAAAAACTAAAACCCAACTACGACTTAAAAGGTATAAACAAGACACCACAGACAGACAAATTAACAATCCGGAGTCACACGTACTCTGTTCGATTTATGCCCTAACACGTGTGACTCCGGATTTTTAATTTGTCTGTCTGTGGTGTCTTGTTTATACCTTTTAAGTCGTAGTTGGGTTTTAGTTTTTATTACTATATTTTTTAAGCATAGAAATATGAATAAATTAAAGAGTCAACTAGTCTGCGTTATTTGCAGACTGTTACTGACCGCAGGGCGCAGACTACAAACTTGGCCGGATCGTCGGCTTCCCCTACCAGCCCGACATCTCTACTTAACTAAAGTAAATAAGACCCATTTTGATAAATTTTAGGGAGTGCCGGCGCTGGCTCCCAAAAATAACGCCATAGGGAACCAGCAATGATATAACTGCCGGCAGTCGAGATTAAAAACATCGGCTGCCGGCACCGCCAGCTCCCATAATGGACACCGGACGGCGGCGCGGCGTTTAGACCAGTTTCCAGTATTCAGAACCCCAACTAACTAACCCTAACTAAAATATTTTTTTCTGTATAATCTAGTCGTTTTTGCCACTCGCCAGCCGCGGCCGTGGCACCGCTCGCTTCGCTCGCTCGGCTCGTGTGTCATTGTCGGGCGGTGTACGTGTGTTAGGCATCAGCGGATTGAATAGAGGCGATGAGACATGAGACCGCCTACCGCGGCGGTGCGCGGTGCCGTGTGTTAATAGCCTAAGAGCGGGGGCACACGATGCGTTGCGGCGCCGCACCGCATCGTGTGCCCCCGCTCTAAGTTCGGTTCCGGGTATATTACTTGTCATATAAAGAAATGATTGATTATGAAAAAGTATATGCTCTATTAAATGTTTTTTTTTTTAATATGTCATCCCCGATCTACTACTCCATATGCCAAATTGACAACCAAAGAATCTGGCAGCCGATTCAACAAGGTAGCGGAGGCATTTCCAAAATTTTAAGCTTACCGCTCCTCTAGGCATGGATTGCGGGGGCAGGCCGAGCCGCAGTCGCGTCCTCTTGTTGGTCTGCCGACACATCTCCAAGAACTCGTAGAAATCATTCACTTTGTCCACACAGAGCTCACATATGAGGGGAGGCATTTTATCGTCTTGGTGTACCTGGTAGAAAGAGTGAAAATATCTGAGATACATACTAGAATAAAACAAGTCGCTTTTTGTGTGTATGTGACCTCTCAGCCTATAATGTTCCCACTGCTGGGACACAGGCCTCCTCTCTGTGAAACGGGTGATAGACGTGCGTGCAAGTACGCGTACTTATGGCTCGGCGAGCTTACTCGCCCGTCTGTCATCGCCACGAGCCAATTTAACAATGAAATTCTGAGCAAGCTTCACATGTGTCACCGACGGCGAGCCGAGTAAGTTCGCGAACTTAAAGACCGCGTACATTAAGTACGCACGTTTATCACCCACTTCAGAGAGGGTGATCCGCCATAATAATAATAATCCACCACCCGGGGCGGTGCGCATTGATAAATGTCACAAGTTTTCGTATTTTTGGTCTAGGACATGCCGGTTTCCTCACGATGTTTTCCTTCACCGTTTTGAGAGCAGTGGTGATGAAATAATTTACACAAAGTAAAGCGCTTGTCTGTGTTCGAACCTACGACCTACAGCTCGTAAGTCGGGCTATTAAAACTTCATACTATCACTGCTATCTGTGACGGACAAAAATAAAAAAATAAACAGACTTCCATAAAGACAGACTGCAGTTGGTGGCAAAAACCTATCAATTGAACAATTTTAATTAATAGAAAAATCTTTGTTAATGAGATTTTACTGTGTTTTGTTGTTTCATTCTTTGTACCTATTGTGGTACAGTTATCGTATTCTAGGTGCATTGTCTTCACATATAATTACATAATTGATTTATACAAAATCTTGTAACACATTTTTAAAAGAGTAACGGTGGAGTTTCTTGCCCATTCTTCTCCATACGAAAACTACCTTTTGGAAGGAGCAAATAGAATCAGTTCTAGGTTTTTGTTTTTGACGTTCAAAAGTGCCTTTTACGTGCCTATTTGAAATAAATTATTTGACTTTGACATTTTTTTTCAATTTTTATTATTCAATTAGTCAGAGATGACATGGTTCATGGTTCATATGCCATATGGGGAACTACACCCAGTGGAGTCTGCCACATCTTTAGGATTGGTTGTTTCATTTTAGCACAGCAGTAGCAGTGATTAGATGCTGCCCGTGGCTTCATCTGCGGGCCCCTAAATCTTTTTTCAAAATAAAAGTAGTTTAAGTTACTCCTTATAACATCCGCTATCTGCCAGTGAAAGTCCTGTCAAAATCGGTCCAGTCATTTCAGAGATTATTTTTATTTTATTTTATTTTTTTATTTTATTTTATTTTATTTTATTGGGACATAAAACAGTTACACGTTACAATTTTAGTAGATAACAAACTATATAGGGTAGTAGAGGTAAACATGTAACCCACACCAATGTCCGCGGAATAAACTATTGTGGAGAAATTAAACAAAACAAAAGACGCATCTACTGGAGGCGAAATAGGTTAGGAGGAATTCATAAATTATTGTGCAAGCAATTGAACAGCCATTCTTTTAAATTTTGTTTGGGATAGTGAAAATATATCAAGATCGAAAAAGTGTGTTATATATTTCTAAGAGACAACGGAGGGGCGCCCTTGCGCCAGCATTGGTTCTGCACTGTACAGTGTGGAAAAGCCGGGGCAAGCGCGCCTCTCGCCGTAATACAGTTCCGGGTACGATGTAACAAAGTTTATTGGTGATATCAGAGCAGTCAAAGTTGTTATTACATATGCCAGAACCAACATACAAAATTGTAAAACATAGTACCGTGTAAGTAAAATACTTACTTTTACATTTATTTAGCCAAAATGTTGAAATTACAAACATACACTTCAATTTTATTTATTTGTATAGAAAATCCACGTGGACGAACCAGCGGGCAGCAATTAGTCTACAAGTATATTTAAAAAATAAGGGAAAAGTTCATTTGACATCCAAAAATTTGTCCAATTCACTGTCAATGGAAAAAGTGCCCAGAAGTCTGGCAGCATTGCCACGTTGGATGGCAATGCTGATGGGCAAGCCTTCTGGTCACGTGAAGAGTCATTTCAATGAGAAAATTGAATATGCAAGCCCAAGATAACCTATTTCAAAATTAGATTTTAAAGCGAAACAAAATGAAGCATTACGCGATATATATCAAATCTATACATTTTCTGAGCGCCATAATAGTATTTTACTGTAATTTAATAACGCTTTGAATAGTTTATAATCAATTTTATCCTACTTTCACTCATTTGTTTGACAACAAACAATATATTTTCAAATGCTTTTATTTACAGGAAGATATGAGTGGGAAAGCTTGAATTAGGTTCCAAATGGTTGGAAATATAAGCACAATTGTTATTAATTATGTATTTTTGTTTTAATTACCTCAATTTGTACACAATCGCGAACTTTTTGCCTCAGTTCCACATCGGTGTCATCCATGTCGACTACATTTTGAATTATCGGCATTTTGTAGCCGGCACCGGCTCCACACAGGCGACATGCTCTGTATATCTCATAAATCGTCTCCTTGTCCTTTTTAGAATTCAACTGGCGATCCATTTTCGACATTGTAGCATTTCTATGTAATTTAACAACTATGACGACGATTGCCGCTTTTCCGCCATTAGAAATGATACCACAAACGAAAAATAGGAATATCACAGCTTAAAATCAATTTTTAAAAAACTGTTTATTTATGATAATCGACTAAACAGTTGAAGTCCCACAAATCAACCAGGCCGGTGATAGTGTTAATGAGAGGTTTTGTCTTTTTCCGAGCATTTTTACAGTTCCGTAGTAAAACTAGAAACCCCTATAGTTTCGCCATGGGTTTGTCTGTTCCTGTCTTGGAACTAAAAATCTGTAATTAATTTGGCATGGCTTTAGATAGTAATAATGACGTTTCACGCATATAAAGTTGTGAAATAAAACCTGACGTGCATTTGAATCAGGAAACCGTACTTATACGGCCAGCCTTCAGGTCTCCGAATTAGGAGTCCTTATCAGGAAACCGTAAAAACGTACGGCCTAAATAGTTGAGTTTTTATGTCTCACCACTATTTCTCCCATAGACCTTACCTTTATAACCTTTTTCTTCTGTATAACTTATTGTACGCAATTACGCATACTATACTCTATGATTGTGCGTTATCTGTGGGTAGTTTGTCAATGTGCAGTGGTTTTGCGTGGTGTTTATTCGCTGAATTTTGCAGAAAAGTGCTAAAATAACCGCGTTTCCATATTATTTCATCAAGAAAGTGTCGGCGTATGCCGATTTTGCGTTTTTCAGTGTATTGTTTCTTGTAAGTATAGCGTTTTTCAACTGAAAACTGCGTCTGTTTATATAAACCTACCGATTTGAACAGTGTAACCGCCTTTCGGGTTGCACACATTTTTTCTTGTCATGACTGCACTATTTACTTTATTTTCAATGATCTTGTGGGTATTACAAGAAAGATTCGCCTCCTACAGGTATTTTTGGGATAAAAAATATTTTTATAACCTTACAACTTGAATAAAATGCGACTTTTTACGATTTCCTATAAAATATTCATCTGACCTACCCTGTGTTGAATTTGGTCGCATAATACGTCATAATTTGGAATGTCTAATTAAATTTTAGTGATAATTTATCAAAATTAATAAATATAAACAATTTGGCACATAAAATTGCAGTGATAATTTCTTCAATTAAAATTTTATAAAAATTGGAATAGTTTAAAACTTCATAAACTAAGGTTATATATAGTAGAAACATACTTACTTGGCTGTCCTTGGCCTAATGAAACTCAAATTCCTTTAGTTCTGTGTAGTTTCGTTTTCGCGCTAAAACTACCCGGCTTGCTGCTTGTCTTAAAACTCTAAGAACAATAGTCACATATTACTTTTACTCAGCATAGGTACTTATTTTACTTGTGAGGAAAGTATCGATTTTGAATGTGGACAGCTATAAGAGTAGGGGAATACCAAAGAAACTATGTATGCTAGGGCAGACCCAGGAGGGGGAGGCATAGGGCTGTTTGTCGGGACTCCAAACGGTCTAAACTACAATAAACGCATCGCTATTTGTTAAAATTAAGACTGCATCTTTGACAATGAAGTAAAAACCTTATGGCTTTGCATAGTAGACCCAGGGTCGGATTTAAGGCTGGGCAACAGGGGTCATGGCCTCGGGCCTCCACAAAATAGGGACCTCACAATATGATTTTTTTTAATAAAAAACAGTATTAATTCACAAGGAACCTTTTTTAATTTTCTTTTCATGTCCTGGGTTGGTGGGCTCAAAAATGATACGTTGAATTACTTTGATAGGTACCGATAGCCAAATTATTATTTTTTTTATCGTTTTTTCCATAAAATTATAGGGGCCTCCACTTCTTGGTTGCCCCAGGGCCTCCGCAGTAGAAGAAGTAGATATAACAGGTAAAATTAGTTTACTTATTAGAATTTATTTATTTGCCCAGTTTGGCAATAAAAAATGCTACCATTGGTAAACAAAACAATTCGTTTTTGTTTATAGGAATGGAGCATAAGTTAAATAAAATCGAACTATCTGAATGGACTGGTCTGAATGCACTCTCAATCAATCAATCAATACAATATTATTAGATCCCATGGAAATATTGGGATAAAAGGTATCCTATGTCCTTTTCCAGTTCATGGTCTACCTATGTGCCAAATTTCATGCGGGAAAGTCCGAAAGGGATACCGGGACTCTTGGCAACAGGCAACTGAAGAAACACGGGTGGGTTTTAGTCAGTAAAAGTCTGACACGCCCGCCCTCCCGCTCCGCCCAGTGCGGGAGAAATCATGCCAAACCTCAAAAAAAAAAAAAAAGGCTGCCACTGTGAAATTCCAGATGGAAAAACCCAATAACAATTTGCCCAACATGGGAACCCAGTAGTGCTTTGCAACCACTAGTCCGACGAGGCAGTCAATCCCAAAACTATCACAGATTTTTTTTTTTTTTCGTTTTATCGTTTTCACATATCGATATCCATCACGTCTGCGGAGTTTCGCTGGGTATTTTTATTTGACCCTGTATACAAAAACTTATTAAAATAAAGTGACAATATGACTGTATGACTATGACCAGCCATCGGATAATCGGATGCATATACCTAAAGTTATTTTTTGGCTAAGAAATTACGGAAGCAACTTTTTAAGAAAAAAATCTTAAAACGGGATTCCAAAAAAATACCGGGAATGCACAAATAATCGGATACGGTGGTATGGTATGGAAACTGCTTATCAACCCTGTTATGAAGGTTACTTTCGCGGTGTTCCGTGTTAACATAAAAATTAATATACTTTAAACATGTTTTAACGAACTCGAGGTACCGAGTGGTTTGTCACTATGTGCTATGCCAGTTTGGAAACCTACTTTACAACACTAGCTAGCATTTCTTTTGTCAAAAATTCCTAAATTTATCAATTCCGGAATCGCGGGATTTTTGCGATAGATACAAAAGTGCATTCCATATTGGGCAACACCTGAACGTAAGTAAATATACATTCGATTCTATAATCAGAACTCTAAAGTCGATCCTGGAATCCCGGGATTTTTTCAATACAAAAGTGCATTCCATAATAGCCAACCCCTCAACTTTAGGTTAATATGCATCCGATTATCCGATCTCTAACTATGACACACTTTAAATCATTAGAAATCTCTGTCTGCCACTTCAGCCACTTCAGAAAACCCAGGCATGATGTTCATCACATTTTAGTCAAGAAAAATCTTGAAGAGAATTTGAATTTCGCGCGCGAACTTGATGCATTCACCATAGGCAGGTTACCTTAGATTAGACAAGCTAAAATAAAATGTTTATAAACGTAAATAGTATAATTATACTATTTATGTTTATAAACATTTTGTTTCATAATAATAAAGCATTTTAAGTAGGTATATAAAATTCTCAGAAACTTATTGCACAATATTTACAAAACATTGCGAAATAATAACACAACCTTTCGAATTTCAAACTCTGTTTGTTTCATTTGAAAACCTATAATCCTAAGTCTATGGCTCTTTGCATTTGTCATTATCAACAAAAGAGGTTTAGTCATTAAATTCTCATTGATTTCATATCAAAATATTATAGTCTTTGTCTCATGTTTTATCATTTTGCACACCTCCCCGTGGTATGTTGCATAACATTTCATTATAAGGAAAACTGAGCAGTATAAATAATCTCTCTGCTACAAATTTTATTCAGTACGACCAAATCACTCTGTGATGCTGGTTGATTTTGAACAAAACACGTTGTATGAGGTTGAAATTATACGCACTATATTTCGACATACACGCAACACACTTAAAAAAATATTTAAAAAAACCCAGTATTGATAAAAAAAAATTAGAAAGTTTAAAAAAATTGTTGACTAATAAAAAAGTATAAGTTGATAAAAAAAAAACATTACTTAAGTAAAGAAAAAAGTTAAAATAAATTTCAATAATTTTGTTCAGTTCTAAAATCATAACTTCGATTGTTATGTAATCTACAAGTAAGTCATTTTTATCACTCTTCATAGTATATTTTAGTTTAATTATTTTATATTTATCATATCTTCTTTATTATATTTAATTGTATTTCACAAATGACTACACAAAACTTGTCATATTTCGACAAAATGTTTTGTTAAACAAAAAAACATCTTGTTCAACAGTAAGTGAAATAGAGCTTTTTCAACCCTATTTGACCAGCTTTGAACAAGAATTACTAGAATAACCTGAATTTAATTATGGTTATTTAAACAAAGAATAACGCCTGTAATTCCCAAAGGGTTAGACAGAGGTGTAGCTATAGTACTGGGAAATCTGGGTGTACACCCACATTTCGACATTTCATGTTTAAGACTCATGTAATAGGGGGCGAGCCTATTGCCATCAACCGGGCACAAATCCAGACTATTTTGGACATTTTAAGTCCTTGTTGGTGCATTTTGTTTATGGGTCACTAGCTTCCGCCCCCGGCTTCGCCCGCGTGGTATGTCGATAAAAAGTATAGCCTATGTCCTTGCTCAGGGTGCCATCTATCTCCTTGTCAAATTTTGTCGAAATCCGGTCAGTGGTTTAGGGGTGAAAAGGTCAGACAGACAGGGTTACTTTCGGATTTTATAATATTACTAACTGATGCGCGCGGCTTCGCCCGCTTGGATGTCGGTTATTATATACTAAAACCTTCCTCGAGAACCACTCTATCCATTAGTGAAAACCGCATCAAAATCCATTGTGTAGTTTTAAAGATTTAAGCATACAAAGGGACATAGGGACAGAGAAAGCGACTTTGTTTTATACTATGTAGTGAAATATGGATTTTCTTGCACCCAATATTACAAAATTACCTTAATATTATCAAATCATTTTGTAAGGTAGAATTTAAGTTAGAGACTGCCTCGTTGGCAAACTGGTTGAATGCACGATTGCTTAGCCTGGCCACCTGGGTTAGATCCCCAGGTATGGAAAATGTTATTGTCAGTCCTAACAAGGGGACGGGTCGGGACGACTAGGAAGGGGGTCAGATAGGCAGTTGCTCCATGTATAGTACTGGTATTCAGCTGCATCCGGTTAGACTGGAAGCTGACCCTCGAATTTATAATATCAGTATGGATAGCTAATCTTTTTCCAACTATGTTGTAGTTGGAAAAAGATTAGCTATCCATACTGATATTATAAATTCGAAAGTAACTCTGTTTGTCTGTCTGTCGCGCTTTCACGCCAAAACTACTGAACTGGCTTAAATGAAGTTTGGTACAGAGATAGTTGTTAAATAAATCGTACAGAAAATACATTAACAAAAAAAGAAAAACATATATAAAATCGAACATAGAACCTCCAAACCATTTAGGAAGTCGGTAATAAAAGTCGAAAGTCGCTAATAATCTGCCTTTAATAATAAAACATTTCTTTTGTTACAGAGAATGATGGTGAAAGTCTAGCATAGATTAAGTATAACAGAAGTGAAAAGTGGATTATAAGCAAAACTAGTGAGAAGAAGTCGTGAAAATGTTTCAAAAACCGGCTTTTGGGTCTACGACCGCCAACTTCGGTAAGTACTGATATAGTTATTTATGCAACTGTTATATAATAACACGAACGTGTTTTATAGTATCACATGAGTGTTTTAATACCTAATTATATACAGTTGCATACAAGATTTTATCTACACCCATGATATGAATCTTCTATAAAAGTTTATTTTCAATACCAATATCGAACAAAAATGGCGCGGTACGATGTGACTTCGAATTTTTCGAATTCGAATGTGTTTTGTTTTGAAATTACGGTGCTTTGTTAGTGAAACGATCCTGAATAACAATGCTCTTTTTTAAAATGAGTTGCATAATGAAATTCAGTACAACATTATAACACCCGTTTGGATGATGTTATGGTTACTATGACACTGGATGTTTTAATGTTGGCTATAAGGTAACTGTTTCAGAAACTTTTAGAGACGATTTATAGCATTGGTGTAGATAAAATTATTTTTAGTCTTTGGTGAGAATAAAAGAGGAGTTCGTGGCTAAGTAATAACAGCCGCACGGATCGATCCCTCAGGTAGATAAAATTATTTTTAGTCTTTGGTGAGAATAAAAGAGGAGTTCGTGGTTAAGTAATAACAGCCGCACGGATCGATCCATCAGGTTAAGCTACACTTGCCGGGGTTGGTCCGTGTATGGGTGACCATCTTTACATATTGAAACTCCTCCGTGCCTCGGAAAGCACGTTAAGCCGTTGGTCGCTGTATTTTTACCCGACTACGGCGGAGGGTTCTGATTTTTACGGGTATGTATGTATGTTCCCGCATAGCTTCTATACTCCTCATCATAATAATTGACAAATGAGGTATCGTTGGAAGCGATCTTGAGTTTGAGTTTGCGCTAGTTATATGCTGTGGACATAAAGTCATGAACAAAAAAAAAAATTTGCAGAGGCAATTGTTTTCCTAATATTTGCCTAGAGATGGGTTGAAGTCTGGACTTAGAGCTTGAATTTAGATGCAATTTATATTTGCGCAATATTAGAAAATATTCCATGACGTATTGTATGACAACATTGGTGATTCATACATGCAAATATTTGTATGTATGAATCATCTCTGTTGACTTATGACTTGTGATGTAGCGGCGGGAAATCCATACTGCAGTATACAAGTTCGATTATACTTTTGAGGAACATATTTTTGATTATTGGTTTGTGCTACTTGAGGAGCTCGTGGCTAAGTAATAACAGCCACACGGGTTGATCCATCAGGATAAGCTACGCTTGCCGGGGTTGGTCCGTGGATGGGTGACCATCTTTACATACCGAGACTCCTCAGTGCCTAGGAAAGCACGTTAAGCCGTTGGTCTCGGCTGTCATTCGTGGATCTTTGACAATCGTTACGGGTCGTCAGAAGCCCGAAAGTCTGACAACCAGTCTTACCAAGGCGTATCGTATTACTCAGTTACTGGGTTGTGGAGGTCAGATAGGCCGTCGCTCCATGTAAAATACTTGTATTCAGCTGCATCCGGTTAGACTGGAAGCCGACTCCAACATAGTTGGGAAAAGGCTAGGCAGATTGATAGAACATTATAGATTATGCTGAAACTTCCTCTAATTTCCACAGGTTCCTTCAATTCGGGTACTTCGACGGCTTCGCCATTTGGGGGCTTTAAGCCGACGACTGGTACAAGTGCCTTTGGCGCTCCGCCCGCGTTCGGGGCAGCTACCTCTACACAACCTGCTACTGGAGGAGGTATGTACATCATCTTCAGTAATAGTGTTCACACGGTTCGGCTCGGCACGGCGCGGCGCGCTAATATGGAGGGCGTTTAAATATCCCGTGTCGATTGGATATTTTTCTGCTCTCTCTCACAGAGAGGAGGCCTGTGTCCCGGCAGTGGCAACATTATTTATTTATTTTACAGTTTTTGGAAAACACAGCTACACACTTTTGCACGATAAAGAATAACAAACATAAGGCCAATTAAAAGTTTTCACAGATAGAAGAGAGCATATAAACAAAAAATTATAGGCTGATTATGCTATGGTTGGATATTTTTAACATTTAAAAAAATTAAATATGTGGCGATGTAAACTATCGAATAAAAATATATAAAAAATACATGCATATTCCCTATTAATAATATCGCAAATCTCGGCGATTGTGGTCAACTGTGTATGACGTCTTGCCCATACCAAAATTGTATAGAAATTTCCAAGAAGTGTGCAATTTTTAATTGCCCAGGTAAATGCACCATATTGCAGACATATATTTCATTAAAAAAACACAATTCTACCACCCCTCAGGTCTTTTCGGCACCACTAACACAACCGGAGGCCTGTTTGGGGGCTCTACAGCCTCAACGTCAACCGCAGGCTTCGGCGCCAGCACCTCGGGCTTCGGCTTTGGGGCTGCGCAGCCGGCTACGGGAGGCCTGTTTGGAAATACTTCTACAGTCGGTGGAGGGCTGTTTGGGGCTACGCATAATCAGACCGCTTTTGGAGCTAAGCCTACGGGTGAGTTATGATTTTTAGTCTAGCGACACAGTGGCCAGTAAATTCCATTAATTTCAGTGCGCGAGGTCAAAGTCAAAGTCAAATAATTTATTTCAAAAGGCACTTTTGAACGTCTTAAAATAGAAGTAGAACTGATTCTAGTTGCCTCTTCCAAAAGGTAGTTTTCGTATGGAGAAGAATGGGCAAGAAACTCCACCGTTACTCTTTAAAAAAATGTTTTACAATATTTGTTATACATCAATTATACGAGTATAATTACAAATGAAGACGAATGACAAGTAAAGTTTTTTCTCTTTAATCCAACATTGTAATATAGAAGTGGAAGCTTGTAATTAGCGATTGTCAGCTGTTTACTAATTCGTTACCATTTACGTGTCTGTAAGCTTTTTTAAAATTGAAAAAATAGATAAATAAAATAAAATAAATTATCTTCTCCAGGTTTCGGTTTCGGTGGAACCACCACGACTGGCGCTACAACCGGAAGTCTGTTCGGATCCACTCCATCCACCGGAACTGGCCTGTTCGGACAACAGACCAACACCCTCGGCGGTGGAGGCCTGTTCTCCACGAATACTGGTAAGTGGGGAGATTCATCATCATCTTTATCTGCCTTTTCCATGCAGCTGACTGTCAGTATCCTACTTCCTAATCTACTAATATTATAAACGCGAAAGATTGTGAGTATGGATGGATGGATGTTTGTAACACTTTCACGCAAAAACTAGAGAACGGATTTGGATGAAATTTGGCACACAAATAGTTTATAACCTGGATTACACTTAGGATACTTTTTATCCTGAAATTCCCACGAGATCAGGACTTATGCGGGTGAAACCGCGGGGCGCTGGTAGTCTTACATGAAGTGACCTGCTTATCTGACCTCCACAACCCAGTTACTGGGTAACAAAATACCGGTTGGTAAAATTGGTTGTCAGACTTTCGGGCTTCAGCTATCACTAGCATTTTTCGCAGACAACGGGCCGATTTAAAAGCAACATAAGATAATTCTTTTACCCAAGGACAATTTAATTCAATTTAATCGTGGTTTAAAGGACAGCATGTAATACAGACCTTGTCTGATCCGAAAGGGGGCGCCTAGGTACCGCAATATCATTACAAAAAAGTTTTTTTTTTTGTGAAAATAAGAAAGTTATTACTAAACGTGATTTTTTTGCTCGTTTTTGCTCTATATTGATAACGGCCACAGATAGACGGTTGAATTATTCACAGAATATTTAGTTATACAACGTGCCGCTACAATGGCGACATTAATTTAACACACGGGTAGGGCTAGTGGCCAGTAAACATAAAAATTATAATAAAATAAAATAATTAGTAAATTGAAAAAAAGACATTTTTCAAACAAACTAAATAATAAAAACATAACCAAAATTGAGATCACTCTGTGTAAAAGATTCATTCATGTAGGTCCTTTGTCGGCATAATTTCTAGGAAATTGCGCGGCTTTCGTTTTATTCGCCTACATATGATCCGTGACCCCGGCAAATGACCTCTTCGCTACAGTTCTTTAAGTACAGGTTGCTTCAGGATGGTAATTTAGAAAATTATAAATAAATCAATAAATAATAACATTTAATGAAATTAAAATATTTTCATAAAACGAATACGCGAAATCGGATACATGTGTTAAATTAATGTCGTCATGGTAGCGTCACGTTGTATATTCACTTTAAAAATAAATAATTAAAGTAAAATAAAACAAATATTTAAGGGGGGCTTACAACAGACATGATTTTTTTTGTCGTTTTTATAGATAATGGTAAGGAACCCTTCGTGCGCGAGTCCGACTCGCATTTGGCCGGTTTTGTTGTTACACGCTGTATGTCGTTGGTGACATCGGCCCTAAGGCGACTGATCTGTTGTAAATGTTGTTATTCAAATTTTATTTTTATTTTATTTGTTCCAGCCGGTGCATTCGGCCAACAACAACAGCAGCAAACAGGCACAGGCCACGTCAAATACAACCCCGTGGTGGGCACAGATGTGGTCGTGAAGTCGGGCACCTCGCAGAGCGTGAACATCAAACACCATTGTATTACATGCATGAAGGTACGCCGTCACCATCATCTGACTAGCTTTTTTTACCCAACTGACTGAGGGTAATGTTTTTCGAGAGTATGTATGTATGTTTGTATGTATGGAATTAGGAATTTCTCAGTAGCAGGCCGGAGTCTGGATTTGTGCCCGGTTGTTGGCAATAGGCTGGCCCCCTATTAAAAAATACAATCGACGTCTTCGATCAACAATGTACTAGATTTCCGATGAGCGCATCAAAAACGGCCGGAAAAATTATTTTGCAACATAGTTTTTTCAACCATACTGTTTAGAAATTATGATTTATATTTCCATAAATATTTCTATTCTTATTTTAAAAATTTATTTAATTTTCAATCGAAGTAGTAAATATATTGCAAACTATAATAAACTTTATGGTTTTAGAGTTAAGGTTTATAGTCAAGTTTTAGGCAATCGCGGCCACTTGAGCGATGTGTTTTTGTTCCTAATCCCTAATCTAGTGTTATTGTTGATCGAAGATAGACGTAGATATATTCAGTAACCTATTCCGCTTAACTATTCTTCAAGAGTCATAAAGAACCCTGTAAGAAATCGACACGTGTTTCACATCTCAACGAGGCATCCTCAGGATGACGATTGACCAGTCGCAAACCAGAACACGACCTGTTGCCATACCGAGCGCTGGACGCAGAGTGAATCTAATCGCCCGGATTGTCGTGTTACGTTATGTTATGTTATTTACACATTATAATGAATGATTATATTTGTATTGCCAGGAATATGAGAACAAGTCGTTAGAAGAGCTTCGTCTTGAAGACTACGTGGCCGGCAGGAAGGGCAACACTAGCGGCGTGTTCGGAGGGTTCCAGCAGCAGACGGAGAACAAACCGCTGTTTGGGAACACTTGTGAGTTCACATTCTTTTTACCCGACTACGACGAAGCAAAGAGGGTTATGATTTTGACCGATATTTATGTATGTATGTTCATCTGTTCCCTCATATTATCTTCTGGAAGTACTCATCACAATTTGACATGGCGTGAATATGGCGCCCTCTAGATGATCAAGTTATCAACTGACTGATATTTATATGATTACTTTTATTTGTAAAGTATTGTATTATTTTAATTATTGCGAATGTGAGGATTAAGTGGATTTTTATTTGGATGAAATTTAACATAAATGGGTAGACCATGGCTTGTAGACATGGATACTTTTCATCCCGACATTCCCACGGGCTCAAAACTTATGCGGGTGAGACCGCGCGGCGCAGCTAGTAATGTATACACGAAATCTATTATGGGGTTATTAGCCTTTTATTCCAAATAGTCACTACAAAAAAAAACATCAAAAGAAGTGAAAAATAACTTTAATTTCGGAATTCGGTGTCTTTGCTTTTCAATTTTCGTTTTTGCCACCGTTTTTTTTTCACCTTATAATGTCCGGCCGCAGCGTTCGGCCAGCCCGCGGCGACGAGCGCGGGGCCCGTGTTCGGCGGCGGCTCGCTGGGCGGCGCGGGCTTCGCGCAGCAACCCTCGTCCTTCTCCTTCGCCAACAACGCGCAGACTGCTACCAACACGACGGGACTGTTTGGGGCTAATAAACCGGCCTTCGGGGCTGCGCCTACCACCGGTAAGTTTACGCAACCTTCAAAGATTTAAAAAAAATCCAACCCATCCTAAACCCGACCTCAGAGAATTGAGGTTAAGCAAATTTTCTCAGGACATGTTTTTTGCAAGGTACAGTACAACTTTTTTCTAAATGTCTCTCGGGAATAGGGAATATGCATGTGATTCAAATGTGGGTCAAATATTTTTTTTATAAACTATGTCACTTCAGAATTATGCCTCGCAACTATATTTTTGAATAAAATTTCTTGTTGAGCGAGAAATTATTATTTTTTTAAGTCCCAGAATACTGTGGGTAATACAGATACTTGAAAAGCTAAGAGCGGATGTGACGTAACAATCCGGGATAACAATCAAAATGTCAATGTCAAGTCAATCAACAAGTGTCAAGTCAATGTCAAATGCTCCTACAAAAAGGAGCGTTTGATGTTGACTTGACAATTGCTTGTTTGTTATCATGGAATGAGACGTCACCACACCAAGCGCGCCAAAAAGAATACAAACGAATGCTAATTTCCATGTCCATCAATTATTAGATTTATTTAAATTCAGAACTGCGGAATTTATTGTTGTTTTGTTTTGATTTCCGTGTGAACTATATAGAGCTGTAAAACTAATTTCCTTAAACTATTTTCTTACATTTTTAAAATAAATTAAATTAACGTGCTTTCCGAGGCACGAAGGAGTCTCGATATTATGTAATTAAATTATACACGATGATAATGTTGCATGTTCATAATGGTACTTCTTGTTGCAGGTGGTACGGGACTATTTGGTGCCACTACCACTCAAGCGCCTAGCTTTGGTACCAACACCTCCACATTTGGGTTTGGTGCTACCACACAAAATCAGGTGAGTTTTTATTTACTCTTTTATGATTTATAATATTTTATTGGTTAAGGCGAAAGCTTCAGGGTAGGTCTCAAAATTCAAATTTTCTTACGTTTTTTGCAATTTTCAGGTCAGTATCAGGTTGTATGTTGATCTAAATATGATCCGCGGCCGTTACAAATATTTATTTATAGAATGGGACACAGGCCTCCTCTCAGTGAGAGGGAGTGGGTTGTAACCCACCACGCGGACCCAATGCGGGTTGGTAGATGTCACATGTCTTCGCATTTTTGGTTCTAGGACATGCCGGTTTCCTCACGATGTTTTCCTTCACCGTTTTGAGAGCAGTGGTGATGAAATAATTTACAGAAAGTAAAGCGCCTGTCAGGGTTCGAACCTACGAACTACAACTCGTTAGTCGCGGCCGCTACCACTGGGCCACCACTACTCTCATTATTTGTCTTGTTTTCAAAGAATTCGTACAGGGGGCCTACCACCACCGCCTACAGGTATTATTTTAATACTAGCTGCGCCCCGCAGTTTCACCCGCGTAAGTCCGTAGATGCGCGCGTTCCTTGTGTGTTTACATTTTAGCCGAGTTAAAATTATTGGCGATTACCCTACTATTAGAATGTTTTGTGTGTACAATTGTTTTCTTTCTTTTGACAAACTGAACGTTAAATCATAGTGTTTTTTTTTTAGAATAAGTTAAATATTCTCATGTAAGTGAATTTTCTTATGGGAAATAAAGATATCTTTAACCCGAAGTCTCGATCCCGTGTGGGAATATCGGGATAAAAAGTATTATATGTGTTAATCCAGGTTATAAACTATCTGTTTACCAAATCCATTCAGTAGTTTTTACGTGAAAGAATAACAAACATCCATCCATCCATACTTACAAACTTTCGCGTTTATAATATTAGTTAGATTACTTCAGTGAAGGAAAGAGATGAAGCACTACAGGACGTATAGCTCCATCTCTTTCCCCCACGAAGTAAGATTAAAATATTACTGCTGTAAGCTGTGGTGGTACGCGCCCAGCAGGCGTAGCATGAGCACCGTTTTGTCGACGGAAGAGTAGACAAAAATGACGTTTCGTGTAGACAGTAGACAGAACGAGACGGCAGCAAAATAGAAAGAGACAACTGCACTTTTTACGAAATTCACTCTTCTACATAATTCTACACAGAATTCTTTGTTTTGTCATAGAATATTTTTTTCTGATGGTGATTTTGACAGTTGGGATAGAAAACTTTCTTCCGAAATGGTCTACATATAAAAAGACCCAGACAAAGATCGTTAGAAACGAAAGACAAAATGACAGATTGTAGAAGGATTTCTACGGTGCGATGTCAAAAATGAAGAAACGAAATGTCACTTTGTATAGAAAAAGCTATGTCTATTCTTCGTAGAAATAGAAAGCGTCATGCTACGCCTGCAGGTTTGCCTACCCCTTCGAAGAATACTGCCGTGAGGTGTCTCTGAATTTTATTTATTTATTTATTTATTAAGGTTCACCAACAGTTGTTACAGATATTATACAGATAGGAACATTTATTTAATTGTGTCTTAAATCTAACTGCACAACCAATTACAGGCTAACACCACATGCAAAATGCTCTTTGTAAATATAAATTAATTTAATTTTAAAGACTGATTTTAAAGATTTCGGTTACTTAATTTTAAAGATTTAATTATGAGGACTTATGTACTTAAATTAGTTTTGAATAATGTACTTAAATTCTAGATAATTATATTAAATACTTATACTAGTTACGTTTGATAAACGTTGAAATTGAGTCTTCGTGGACGTCAACCAGGTCGCTGCGTTCGTTTATGAGTTTGCACATGCGGGGTATAGGAGAATTAGCACCAAACACTGTACGGCGGACAGATGGAGCTAAGGGTGTTATAGGTTTGCGAGGTGGTCTGCGGGGTACTCTGAAATTGAACCTAGATACCAATTGTGGGCAGTCAATGATATTATTGAGCAGTTTATATGCGAATCTCAAGTCCAAGAGCTCTCTTCGAGCTTCCAGGGTACTCATTTTGTAGCAGCCTAGTTTATCAAGGTAGGAGAGATATATATATAACTTACCTAACTGATGACCGTCCCACAGCAACAGCCCGGCGGACTCCTGTTCGGCGGCGCGAAGCCTGCTACGACAGGCTTCGGTGCAGCACCCGCCAGCTCGGGCTTCGGCGCCTTCGGCTCTAGTGGAGTGTTCGGCGCCAAGACGCAGGCGCCTAGCTTCGGCACACAGGCTCCCGGTGAGTTCATAATCATATTTGCGTTCTTCCCGGAATCATCGTCTGCCTAGCCTTTTCCCAACCAAGTTGGGTTGGTGGTTGTTTTTTTTTTTTGGAATTCGGTTGTGGTCAGTAGGAGACTGACACGCCCTCCCGCTCCGCCCAGAGGATTGACTATGAAGTTTTAATGCCATCATTATTCCACTGCGAAAAAAGGATGGTGCTAGCGGCCTTGTATAGCTCCGCCTCTCTCTCACACTGGTACGTCGTGGTATAGGTGCTGAGCGGACTAGTAGGCAGTTAAAGATAACTTCCCAGCCAAAAAAAAAAAAGGTTTACTTACAAGATAATAACACACAGTATTATTTCCTATAGCTTTCGGCTCGATGACGACCGGAGCCTTCGGCACCACGACGTCGAGTGCGGGCGGCCTGTTCGGAGGACATCAGAGCTTCGGCAAGCCGACCACAGCTCCTACCTTCGGATTTAACACACAACAACCTGGTCTGGGTAAGTCATCATCTGCGTAGCGTTGATGGGGTCAGCTTCCAGTCTAACCCGATGCAGCTGAATACCAGTATTTTACATGAAGCGACCGTCTGTTGGACCTCCACAACCCAGTAACTGCTGCAGTACGCTGGCCGGGGTTGGTCCGTGGCATGTCCATACCCCAGTAAGTGGGTAATACGATACCCCTTGGTAAGACTGGTTGTCAGACTTTCGGGCTTCTGACGACCCGTAGCGACTGTCAAATATCCACGAATGACAGCCGGGACCAACGGCTTAACGTGCTTTCCGAGGCACGCAGGAGTCTCGGTATTTAAAGATCGTCACCAATCTACGGACCAACCCCGGCCAGCGTAGCTTAACCTGATGGATTGACCCATGCGGCTGTTATTAGATTTTTTTTATATGAAAACTTCTTTATGCGCCTTGAGCACTTTTTGGGTGAACAAACATCACGGAACTCGCGTCATCGTCACGCTTGAAGTGATTTGTTTTTTTTTAGCGCCATCTACCGTTTGAATAACGTTGAGGTTACGCATTGTTGCTTAGTTTTCACTTCTATCGGCAGTCCCTAAAGACTACCCCGCATGTATTTTTAACCGACTTCTTCAAAAAGGAGGAGGTTCTCAATTCGTATGTTTTTTTTTTTTTGTATGTATTTTATGCCATTACTTCGCCAATTATGAATCGATTTTGATGATTCTTTATTTGTTTGGTAGGTCATGCTTCAGAGGTGGTCCCATATAAATTTTATTAATTTTACTTGCGTAGTTTTTGAGTTAGCTTCAATAATTACGTATTTTTCCCACTTAGCACGAATTTCGGAAGTCGGTTGCAAAAAACGAAAATTGAAAAGCAAAGGCACCGACTTCCGAAATTAAAGTTATTTTTCACTTTTTTTGTGTTTTTTTTGGAAGTCGGTTGTTTTTTTTTTTTTGAAAAAGTTTTTTTAATTAAAGTTCGTTTCCCTATAATTAATTTCATATCATTCACAGGTACAGGTCTCGGTGGTGGTCTAGGTTCAAATCAGTTCCAAGCCAAGCCTGCCGCGCCAGCCTTCGGCCAACTGGGTGCCACCATGTTCCCGCAACAAACTCAGAACAACACCTTTAAGACTGGTGAGTTTTTGTAGCCAATATTATTCTAACACCCAGTGTACATAGACAAATACAGGGTCCGCCAAATAACTTTTTTTTTGTTGAAAATGCTATAAAAAAAAACTACTGAATATTTTCTCAAATTTCTTTTTTTATTTGAAAGTACAATCCTTCCGGTTAATAATGGAAAATAATTTCATTCAAATGGCTGCCTCGGCTGGCCATGCAGTAGCCTACACGAAGTAGCCTAAATGGCCCAATTATGCCTCTGGACCAAAATCCGCACCAAACAGTGACTCGACTCGTTTTGGGTGTATCGGCTTTTCAATGTATGCGTGCGGATTTTCTGTGCCCCAAATGCGACAATTTTGCTTGTTTACATACCCGCCAATATGAAAATGAGCGTCATCTGAAAAGATCGATTTTTTTGGCAAATGAAAATGAATGATGAAAAATGAATGACCATGATTTTCAAAGTAATGTCGCAATATTTCCCAGCGTTGTTGAAGCGTATACACAACCATATTCGTTCAGCGGAAGGATAAAACTAATTATCTGTCAAATCAGACATGAGCTAAGTGTTTAATGTGAAAAGTTAATTAAGTTAATGTGAAAAGCTAAAAGTTTAATGTGAAAAAAAAAATGATTTCTTATAAACTGATTCTCGAGACATCTCGATTGAACATAGAGAGTTTGTAATCGACGACTTATCTACATTGCTTAAAACTGATTCTCAAGGCTTAACGTTTTATTACAAGTACGAGAACGAAACGTCAAAACGGACTTCTTAGATTGTCGCGAGTGTAATGATATGTGAGCTTTTATTTAGGATGCAAAAAAGATGTGTCAGAGCAATGTGTAATATAAAAACAACGGATAGCTGTAGAGCTAAGTCTTTAAAAATACTGACCCTTCCAGCATTATACATTTTGGAAACTGCGTTATTTGTGAAAATGTGGCGGTATCTACATCGCCACATGCAAACTACGCATCAAAGACCTGACGTCACACAAAAATCCTTACGTCACATAAATCCTGCATCGCGCAATTAGAGTTTACCGTGCAGTGGACATAAATATACAAAAACCCAATATCAATCATTGGGCAGTTGCCCGCCAGACACAACACCCGTCTGGTCGGAGGATCCTCCCATTTCTATGGTGGATGAGTGAACTTTACACCCTGTTCCTCATACACCTACAAAAAGGAACACACAATTATTTGAAAAAATATCATCGACTAGACAAACTCCATTACGTGCCCAATACTATGTCATCAAAAATGTAAGACCGCATTGATGCGAAAAAGTTTTTTTGGTATGGCACCTAAAGTGTTTAATAAAATTCCTGATGACATCAAAAACTTCTTCTGTCTAGCCTTTTCCCAACTATGTTGGGGTCGGCTTCCAGTCTAACCGGATGCAGCTGAGTACCAGTATTTTACATGGAGCGACTGCCTATCTGACCTCCACAACCCAGTAACTGGGTAATACGATACCCTTTGGTTAGACTGGTTGTCCGACTTTCGTGCTTCTGACGACTCGTAACGACTGCCAAAGATCCACAAATGACAGCCGGGACCAACGGCTTAACGTGCTTTCCGAGGCACGGAGGAGTCTCGATATGTGAAAATGGTCACCCATCCACGGACCAACCCCGGCAAGCGTAGCTTAACCTGATGGATCGACCCGAGCGGCTGTTATTACTTAGCCACGAGCTCCTCCATGACATTAAATAAGTTTAAAAAAGCTCTGACTAAATTATTAATTGACAAATGTTATTATGCTGTAGATGAATTTTTGAATGACCAATTATAATAAAAAAGAATTTTGATATTAAGTACTATTACTAATTATTGATTTTATTTTGTGTGATGTTCTTTTCTTTTCTGTTCATTTATTTAATTAATTTAAAATATTATTTCTTTATAGAACAATAATTTAATGACACCTAATGTGTCAATTTATATGTCTTAAATTATGACAAAACATAGCGCACCCCTATTCATGTAAACACCTCAATCTGCCTAGCCTGTTCCCAACTATGTTGGGGTCGGCTTCCAGTCTAACCGGATGCAGCTGAATACCAGTATTTTACATGGACCGACTGCCTATCTAACCTCCACAACCCAGTAACTGGGTAATACGATACCCCTTGGTAAGACTGGTTGTCAGACTTTCGTGCTTCTGACGACTCGTAACGACTGTCAAAGATCCACAAATGACAGCCGGGACCAACGGCTTAACGTGCTTTCCGAGGCACGGAGGAGTCTCGATATGTGAAAATGGTCACCCATCCACGGACCAACCCCGGCAAGCGTAGCTTAACCTGATGGATCGACCCGAGCGGCTGTTATTACTTAGCCACAAGCTCCTCCACACGATTCATGTAAACACCTATGTTTCACAAATAAACAGATTGATTGATTGATTGATATTATTTTGTTAACAGGTCTGGACAGCGGCCTCGGCGGTGGGATGTTCGGCAACAACAGTTCGTTAGGCGGCATGGGTATGAGCATGGGAGGTATGCTCAACAACCCTGCTGCGGGGATGAAGTAAGTATTCATATATTTTTAACCGATTTCAAGAAGGAGGAGGTTCTCAATTCATCTGTTTTTTTTTTTTTATGTTACATTATTATTTATTAATTCATGATTAAAATTATTGGAGGAGCCCGTGGCTACGTAATAACAGCCGCACGGGTCGATCCATGAGGTTAAGCTACGCTTGCCGGGGTTGGTCCGTAGATGGGTGACCATCTTTACATACCGAGACTCCTCCGTGCCTCGGAAAGCACGTCAAGCCGTTGGTCCCGGCTGTCATTTGTGGATCTTTGACAGTCGTTACGGGTCGTCAAGCACGAAAGTCTGACAACCAGTCTTACCAAGGGGTATCGTATTACCCAGTTACTGGTTGTGGAGGTCAGATAGGCAGTCGCTCCATGTAAAATACTGGTACTTAGCTGCATCCGGTTAGACTGGAAGCCGATCCCAAAATATTTGGGAAAAGGCTAGGCAGATGATGAGTTGTCTAGCAATATTTCCTATTTCCATACAGTAATATTGCCAAATTAATCAAAACAGCGAAATATTTGTCAGTTATTTGCGACGTTGCCAACTTTCAGCGTAAACGCTCTTAAGGCGAAAGCGTCAGTTTTTTTTTTTGGAAGTCGCTTGAATTTTTTTTTTGTTAAAAGTTTTTATTTTTCACTTCTTACTTGTGTTACTTACCCCACTTTAGAACATAAACATGTATGTACTAACACAACTTTCCTGTTACAGCAACAGTCTCTCCGGTTCTTCAGCCGGCGGCAACGTTCACGAACAGATATTAACGTTAGCAGCTCGGCCGTACGGCGACTCGCCGCTCTTCAAGGATTTATTACCGGATTCATGTAAGTACATCAACTAAAATACAATAGACGTAGAAATATTTAGTAACAGCTGTGCCCCGCGGTTTCACTCGCGTAAGACTCGATCCCGCGGGAATATCGGGATAAAAAGTATCCTATGTCCTATCATGGTCATGGTCTACCCCTGTGCCAAATTTCATCCAAATCTGTTCAGCCGTTTTAGCGTGAAAGCGTAACAAACAAACTCAGTTTTGCATTTATAATATTAGTTTGGATGCCGTTTAATTATTCTTCAAGAGTCATTAAAAACCCTGTAAGAAATTGACACGTGTTTCACCTCTCAACGAGGCATCCTCAGGACGACGATTGACCAGTCGCAAACCAGAACACGACGCGTTGCCACACCGAGTGCACTCACACAAACTTTGCATCCAACGCTCGGTGTGGTAACGCGTCGGGTTGTGGTTTGCAATTGGTCAATCGTACGTAGTCGCAATCTACGCGGACGAAGATGCGGGTAAAGCGCTAGTAATAATATAAAATGGTCGCGCGTGAGGTTCGCGACATGAGAAAAAATCAAACGTCAGAAGTAGGTGGGAGATGCTCTGCGATGATTGGCCGACATGCTTGACGCTTATTGGAAGATGTCATTTCGCAAACACACCGTCAGCGGCCACTTTAGGTCGCCATCTTGGTTCTTCATGCCGATAGATGGCGCAGGCGTTAAGCCGTTGGTCCCGGCTGTCATTCGTGGATCTTTGACAGTCGTTACGGGTCGTCAGAAGCCCGAAAGTCTGACAACCAGTCTTACCAAGGGGTATCGTATTACCCAGTTACTGTGTTGTGGAGGTCAAATAGGCAGTCGCTCCATGTAAAATACTAGTATTCAGCTGCATCCGGTTAGACTGGAAGCCGACCCCAATATAGTTGGGAAAAGGCTAGGCAGATGACCACTCTTTGCCAATACCACCTCATTAATTCTGGCAATATTTCCCCACAATTTTAGGCAATATCCATTTATTTCTATTATTCTCCTTTTTTTCTCACGTTATTATCTCTTTATTTCATTTTCTACACACATAAATTATATTTTTAAATATTAGAATAATATTAGCATGTATGCTGGAAGAGATTTCTTTAGAAATAAGCATTGCCTTTGTACGAATTTTTCTGTTCCTTTCTTCTTTTCTGTATTTATATGTGTGTGCATAAATGGTTAAATAAATAAATAAATAAATAAAAAATATATAAAAACATTTAAAAATCGCGTCTGAAATGGTCTTTTGAGGAAAGAACCACACAGATTTGAGTGGATTGATTGACTTATCCAAGTTTTATGTTCTACAGCGACCACAGCCGAGGACGTGTTAAAGCCAACCAACCCGGCGGCCGTGCAGGCCGTGCTGGACAGCTCCAGCAGCGCCGCCTACCGCGTGTCGTCGCCCAACGCGCTGCGCCTCACCGTCACGCCGCGCGCCGCGCGCGACGACAAGGTATCATACAGCATGAAACAAACCGATGTCCGATAACTGCCAAGTGTCATTATTTCATGAAGTAGTCATTCAATACACTTATAGGGTAATAATCTCACGTCTCACCGAGGCATCCTCAGAATGACGATTGACCAGTCGCAAACCAGAACACGACGTGTTACCACACCGAGCGCTGGACGCAAAGAACTTTGGACTTTGCGTCCAGCGCTCGGTGGAGGAATAGTTAAGCGGAATGGGTTACTAAATATATCTTTTTTTTTTTTCCTTTATAAAGTTTCACGGTTGGTTATAATAATATTATATTCACATTACAATCTAGCCTATTAGCTAATAAGTAATTTAAATATAACTTAAACTGCTAAGTAACTATAAAATTAAGAAATCGTCCAATAACGTCTTTCTTATTCACTATAAATATAGGAGAAGACACTTGATTCACGTGTTCTTTATACTAAATACAGTATGTTCACTAACAAAGGGCGTTCCCGTTAACCTGCAATAGTATAGCGTCTATACATGCTAAAAAAAATATTACCAGTCAAAAAAAAAAAAATTTTTTTTTTTTGGTGTCCTGATATGTTCACAAAATGATTAAATTTAAACGTAAAAGAAACACTCTGTACACGCACACTTGTATTTCAACGTAGAAAAACAAGTGTGACAAGTGGGCGTGTATAGAGAGTTTATTTTCCGTAACAATTTAATATTTTTTGTGAATATTTTACTATACAACAACAACAAAAAATTTTTTTTTTTTTGACTGGTAATATTTTTTTTTGCATGTATAGACGCTATACTGTTGCAGGTTAACGGGAACGCCCTTTGTTAGTTAACATACTGTATATCTACGTCTATTGTATTTAATATATTTTCTTTACAGAAATCCCTGTTCGACGGTTTAGAAGAATCGGACGCAAGTTTAGAAGACAAGCTGTGTCTGAAGCCGTCTCGCAAGCGTCTCGTACTGCGACCTAACCAGAGAGGGAATGATAGCCATCTCGACTCGGTGGACCATACTAATGATACCGGCAGGTGAGTAGGCTAGATGTAGGTTCGAACCCAGGCAGGCGGAATATTGCCGAAAGTCATCCTACTAATATTATAAACGCGAAAGTTTATAAGTATGGATGGATGGATGTTTGTTACTCTTTCACGTAAAAACTACTGAATGGATTTGGATGAAATTTGGCAAACAGATAGTTTATAACCTGGATTAGAAAGAAAGAAAGAAAAATAGGTTTATTTGTCACAGAAACACGTGCATACAAAAAGATCAGCAATTTTAACCAAAATAGATCTAAATACAATAAAAAATAAAAAATAAAAAAAACATATGAGATCAGGAGTATACAGATAAATAATCGGCAGCTGCACGTCATGACTGTGACAAGAAGGCTTCCACTCAGCATGATGCTGCGCTATGGGGACCCACAGCACGGCGCTGATTTTCAGTGGTCACCCGAAAAAAGACGATAACACATAGGATACTTTTTATCCCGATATTCCCACGAGATCGAGACTTACGCGGGTGAAACCGCGGGGCGCAGCTAGTAGAGAATATTAAAACAAAAAAATGTATAAGAAAAAAATTATAATAACATGAGAAAAAACAATGAGAATATTAAGAATAAATAAATATTGCCTAAAAGTGTAGGGAAATATTCCCAGAATTAATGAGGTAGTACTGGCAAAGAGTGGTCATCTGCCTAGCCTCTCCCCAACTATATTGAGGTAGGCTTCCAGTCTAAATGAATGCAGCTGAATCCCAGTATTTTACATAGAGCGGCTGCCTATCTGACCTCCACAACCCGGAAACTGGGGAACACGATACCCCTTGGTAAGACTGGTTGTCTTTTGGGCATCTGACTACCCGTAACGACAGAATTACAGCCTAGACCGACGGTTCTACATGCTTTTCGAGGCACCGAGGGGTCTCTCTTTGAAGTGGGTTATCATCTATAAACGGACCGACCAACCTCTGGGGCTATTAATTCAAAATAAAAAAAAATAAAAAAAAAATATTTCACATAAACCTACTTGGGCACTTATGAAACGTCAGAAGCTAGGTGCACGGTTCCAATTGGTCGTTTCCTATGGAGAAGAGCCGGCAAGAAACTCCACGGTTACTCTTTTAAAAATAATTGGCTTTTACAATACTTTCAAATTACAGTGTTGGTAGGCATGGGAGGACAATGTAGGCCTTCCAACAAGTAAGTACCAGGTACTTAATAAAAATAGAAGAAGTTCATTAAATCTACAGTCCAATAAGCCTACAACGTTCTCACATTCACAAAATAGAAAATGATCTATCTAAAAGACTAATAATAATAAAATTGATTAATGAATATATACACTGCTTTGCAAAAAAAACGGGCACCTTAACAGTCATTGGCTTTTGTATGGATAATATTAATATTTTTACTATGTCATTAGCATTAATGACTAGTAATTTGTTAAAATCAATAAGAATATAGTTTTTTGGCTACACCCCTCTTGCAGCAGCGCTACAATTTTACTAGCTCTTATTGCTTTTTCTGCCATTACAATCGACACAAAGATATCACTTTTAAGTCACAATAAGGCTGGATTATGCGACAAACATAAATTATTCTACTAAAAATAACGAGAAGTTAGTTTTAGTTGCCAGGATAACCTTCTAACCGCAAATCTGCAAAATGTTAGTAAAAGTCACAAACGGAAAACGGGATTATTATTGTTTTTAAACAAAAGTTTCGAATTTGGAATTAACTTTTTTTCATACCCAGACTCTTTATTAAGTACCAGTAACATAGTTTGGCTATGAAAACCTCTTTGCAACTAAATTATTACCGATAATGTACAAAAATCAAAACCGCCCATTTTTTTTTGCGAAGGGGTGTATTATCAAAATAATTTTATATGTATGAAAAATGAAATAAAGATAAAATTAAAATTAAAATAAAAACCTATTTAAACCATTTGAAGTGATTGCTATTACAACTGTAACAAATTGAATAATTATAAACCTGTTCACGAAAGCCACTAAGAGTTGAAATTAATTGGAGGTATATAATGTCAAATACAATGATTATTATTTTTATTATTAATTAGCCATGTGCCCCTCAACAACCATACAACATCATTTTTAACCCCCGACGAGGGGTGTCATAAGTTTAACGTGTGTATCTGTGGGTCTGTCTGCACCATCGTAGCTGCCAAACGGCTGAACCGATTTTGATTTTTTTGGTTTTTTTTGAAAGGCGAGTTCATCGAGAGTGTTCCTGCAATAAAAAAAATAAATCTTAAGAGTTAATTCAATCTAACAGTCCTCTCCTGGACATCAGGCTTCTCACATCCCAAATATAACCTAGCTTCTAAAATCCATTGAACTACCTGTAAATCCACAACCACATACGCACTAAAACTAAATACTGTCACCGCAAGAGTTATCAATTTCGCGGTTTAAAAACAGAAAATTCATCATTTTTCGGAGCCAATGTCTCAATATCCTTAAGATATCTGTTTTGTTTTTAAATGCAAAATTATTCATCACCTATTTAACTAGTAAGTTGACTAATAAAATTAAAACTAACTACTCAATTTAAATTACGAAAAATAAAAATCTAACACACGTTTTTACGTAAGCGTGAAACACCTGGTTTTTCAATTGCTTTCATAGCTTACTGGTAGCAAATATCAATCTGAGAAAAATCCTAAATACTGGGCATATAGTATATTAGTAAGGCGACTGATCATTTTTCCAAAGTTTATTGAATTAGTTCTTGAAAAAAAATGTGATGTGTGACACGCTGAAAAAACGCAAGAATCACACACAGCACAGCGCATACTACGACTGTCAGCGATACGTCGACCGCACACAGACACACTGCGCTCCGATAGCAGGGCTTGAAATACCGTTAAAATATGGTATCGTTACAGCATTCTGATGCGGGTATCGTTAACTAATAAATAACGTTTTATTATTTAACGTTATATCTGGCACATTTTACCGTTAAACATACGTAACGTTAAAATCTAAGATAACGATAATTTTATCGTTATAATTAGTTTTGTTACCGTCGCTCTCGTCCAATCGCAAAAGAATGTCAGATTGCATCGACGCTAAGACTGCCGTACGACTATTTGCGCGTTTAATAGATATTATCTTATCATTGCTATTCTGTGTTGTGCTTGTACTTGAAAATAACAAAATAATACCGATAATTTTTTACCGCTATTTTTACAATAACATTAAAAATACCGGTAATTTTTACCAAAAATTTTAACGTTATTATTATGTTATGCTACTAAGTAACGCTACCAAATTGTACCGATATCGAAGTAACTCTACGGAAATACCGTTACTTAACGTTACTTTTAATGTGAATTGGTATCGTTTTCAAGCCCTGTCCGATAGTTACCTAAACTCGTAGCGCGCCGAAATTGATAGGGACTCTTAACAATTTAACTTGTAAGACAATGTACCTAACAAAATATGGACATAATAGTCTGAAATAAACATTATTTTTTAATTTTTATAAAAAGATATATTCTCTATTCGCAGATCTCTAGAAGAACATCGGGAATCAAACGGTGGACTGCCTTCAAGAGAGATGGCGTCCGAGCAGCCGAACATGGACGAAGTTGACCGAAGACAGGACGAATATGTTTCGTTGAAGAATGCTTCTGCTGGAAGGCGTTAGTGCTTTTTTAATATCTATTCATAGGGCCACAGCACACCTGACGAGGCACAGGGCGGCGAGGTTGTCAGGGTCAAACGAATATCAACTTTGTGTGCCTAAAAATAAAGTTGAGAATAAATAACAATGCCAAACTACAATGTTATTTTCTTTTCTTTCTAGAAGCTGACATCAGCTCTGGCTCTGATAGACATGGCAGTTGGTAAGTTTTATATCATTTGTTTGCGTTTAACTTGTACACATATTTAAACTATGGCGGCATGCACTTACTTCGCCACATGCGAATTACGCATCAAAATCCTGAGGTCACATAAAATCCTGCATCGCGCAATTAGAGTTTACCGCGCGATCGACATCAATCTGCCTAGCCTTTTCCCAACTATGTTGGGGTCGGCTTCCAGTCTAACCGGATGCAGCTGAGTACCAGTATTTTACATGGAGCGACTGCCTATCTGACCTCCACAACCCAGTAACTGGGTAATACGATACCCCTTACACGTATCCTACGATACCCCCGCATACCGCGCGTTCGACATATATACAAGATTCCGACGTCGTTGGATAGTTGCCCGCCAGACACAACACCCGTCTGGTCGGAGGATCCTCCCTTTTAACCGACTTCTTCAAAAAGGAGGAGGTTCTCAATTCGTCTGTATTTTGTATGTTACGCTATTAATCCGCCAATTATGAATCGATTTTGATGATTCTCTTTTTGTTTGGTAGGTCATGCTTCAGAGGTGGTCCCATATAAATTTTATTAATTTTGCTTGCGTAGGTTTTGAGTTAGCTTCAATCATTACGTATTTTTCCCACTTTGCGTATGTAGACGATATCTTAGTCTTTATTTACATAGCTGATAACGGTATACGAATTTGTGTGGGTTTGGTACCACAACAAAAAAGTTAAAAATAAAAAAAAAAACAACCGACTTCACAAAAAAACACTAGAAAAGTGAAAAATAACTTTTATTTCGGAAGTCGGTGGCAAAAAACGAAAATTGAAAAGCAAAGACTTCACATTTAATTTAATTATTCATATTGTTGCTTTATGTGTTTATGCTTTATGTGTGTATGTATTTATTGTATATGTAAACGGTACACCACTGACTACCTGCAGTATTTTCTCTCCTTACTTTAATCCATCCAAAGGTTGTCTGTAAAAGATCGCTTTTAGCGATAAGACCGCCCATTGTGTCACCTTATGTAAAATTTCTAATTTATGTCTGTAATTTTTATGGTGTACATAATAAAGAGTATTCTATCTATCTATCTATTGTTACTCTTTCAGGCTTAGCTCTTCTAAACTGCCGTGGAATGACAAAGAGAAACCTATTGACGGAGAGCCAACACCGCGGCTTTATCCTAACTTAGGTTAGTATCAAAACGTGTTATGTTTACAGTAGTACCCAACTGATATGGCTTACCGATGTACCTGCGCAGAAGATGAATTTTCAAAGCGCGGGAAATGCTATTGACCAATCGGCGCGCTCCACGCACCGCGCTTCTTTTTTCCTGGACCGCTATTGGTCGGCAGCTGTCGCCATGTTAGCGCGCGCCGCGTGGCATGTTAGTCAGCCGCCATACTTGCGAGTGAGACGGGAACTAACAGCTGCAGTGTATTATGAACCTTATAGTATTGATCTAAGGTTGATTGTAAGTTTTAAGTTCTTTCGTTACTCTTCGGGGCCATACTTTCTTTTCTGCGCAAACGATGATTCACGATGCGCCTTATCAGTTGGGTACCACTGTGCGTATGTGTTCCTGGACGGGCAGAGGACACATCATCTGCCTAGCCTTTTCCCAACTATGTCGGGGTCGGCTTCCAGTGTAACCGGATGCAGCTGAATACCAGTATTTTACATGGAGCGACTACCTGTCTAACCTCCATAGGTAATACTGGGTAATACGATACCCCTTGGTAAGACTGGTTGTCAGACTTTCGTGCTTCTGACGACCCGTAACGACTGTCAAAGATCCACAAATAACAGCCGGGACCAACGGCTTAACGTGCTTTCCGAGGCACGGAGGAGTCTCGGTATGTGAAAATGGTCACCCATCCAACCACGGCAAGCGTAGCTTAACCTGATGGATCGACCCGAGCGGCTGTTATTACTTAGCCACCAGCTCCTGTCTCTTAAAGTGTCATGTTGTCTCTTAAAATAAATAGGGAATATGAATGTGATTCAAATATTTGTAAAATATTTTTTTTTATAAACTATCTTACTTCAGAAAAAAATTATGCCTCCATCAATATTTTTGAATAAAATTTCTTTTTGAGTGAGAAATTAATTTTTAAAAAGTCCCAAAAAACTGTGGGTAATTCAAATACTTGAAAAGCTAAGAGCGGATGTGACGTAACAATCCGGGATAACAATCAAAATGTCAATGTCAAGTCAATCAACAAGTGTCAAACGCTCATAGAAAAAGGAGTGTTTGACGTTGACTTGACAGTCGCTTGTCTGTTTTCACGGACTGTGACGTCACCACACCAAGCGCGCCAAATGGAGGGCGTTTAAATAGCCCGGATCGGTTGGATATTTTTAAACATTTTTTTTAACTACTTTAAATTGCTTTTTTGCCGTCGAATTTTTTTAAACTATTATTTGACGATGTGAACTATCGAATAAAAATATTAAGAAAATACATGCATATTCCCTATTGCGAAATCTATACATATAGTTAACGGTAGCGGAAAAAGTATATGTTAATCTTGAACATATTTCTCAGAACTTGGTGGTAACCATAACAAATTTTGAAAATAAAATCTCGATACAAATTAACGGGAAACTGACCTTTTGTTCCTTGAGTTCCAATGCAAAATCCTAACTAATATTATAAATGCAAAAGTCAGTTTGTTACGCTTTCACGCTAAAACGGCTGAACGGATTTGGATGAAATTTGGCATATGGGTAGATCATGACCCGGAGAAGGACATAGGATACTTTTCATCCTAGATCGTAGACAGCCGCGGCGGTTGTGTTACTGAGAAATTCCTGATGTAAAAACCGGAGACGCCCCTGGCAGAAGCTAATAAGCAATATTTTGTTTCTCTTTCAGACAAGGACATCCAAGTGCAAGCCTCTGAGCGTCGCGCCAGCTGGCTTACCACGAAGCCTCTTCGGCCGCCACTCGTGAGCAATCCGGAGTCAGCTGAGAACTCGGTCAGGGAGCTGGCTGTGAGGTCAGACCGCTCTCACGACAAGGAAAATATTGATACGCTGTCCAGTAAGTAGATATTGTTAGAAATATACAGATAAATAGAAGCTCCGTCCAGCGAGTTTGTCAAAAAATCTTAATACAATAGGGAATATGCATGTGATTAAAAATATAGTAATAAAAACTAAAACCTAACTACGACTTAAAAGGTATAAACAAGACACCACAGACAGACAAATTAAAAATCCGGAGTCACACGTGTTAGGGCATAAATCAATCAGAGTACGTGTGACTCCGGATTGTTAATTTGTCTGTCTGTGGTGTCTTGTTTATACCTTTTAAGTCGTAGTTGGGTTTTAGTTTTTATTACTATATTTTTTTAAATTCTTTTGGGGTTATAATATATATATTTTTGAAATGTGCTCATTAAGGCCTTTCATTTGATACCCAACATGGTACAATTAAACCATTTTTTTTTTTAAGTTCCTCACTTTATGTCCTCTAGAGGGCGCCATTTTTAATTTAATGTGACTTCACATAGCCTATAACCAGCGGACAATCACGACGCTTCTAACGATACCTCATTTCTCAAATTGTGATAAGTGGTTTGGAGGATAGGAGGGAACAGATGAACATACATACATACATACATACCGGTCAAAATCATAACCCTCCTTTTTTCTTCGCCGTAGTCGGGTAAAAATAAGGGTCAAGTACTTTTTTTATAAACTAAAAAGTGCCAAAAAACTGGGAAATTCAAATACTTGAAAAGCGACGCTATTGGTCAGAGCGGATGTGACGTAAGAGTCTATGACAACAATCAAAATTTAAATGAGTTTTGTAGGAGTGTTTGACATTGATTTGACACTTGTTTGTTTGTTGTCATAGACTGTCACGTCACCACAACAAGGGCGTTTAAATAGCCCGGGTCAATTGGATATTTTTAACATTTTTTAAAGTACTTTAAATTGCTTATTTGGCGTCGTTTTTTTTTTTCCTATTATTTGTCGTACTATCGAATAAAAAATACATGCATATTCCCCGTTTACGAAGTCATTTATATATAAGGTGTATCTATTCATACACGAAATCTCTCAAGAGGCCATTGTACTCGTCATTATGAACAACTGTTTATGGGACAAACGTTGAAATCGCGAAAAAAAACACATTTATGTTTGCATAGCTCGTCAAAATGTAGGTAACAGCTTATTTTTTTCGCGATTTCGGGATTGGTAGTTGACGTTGTTCATAATGACGACTACAATGACCCCTTAAAATATTTCGTGTATGAAAAGATTTGACGAGCTATGCGAACATAAATTTAGGGAACAGCTGATCTTTTTTAACATTAATACAGTTTTAACTTATAAATGTGAATGTGAACTGAACGGATTTGGATGAAATTTGGCTCATGGGTAGACCTTGACCTGCACGCGTAGCATGGCGCTTTCTATCTCTACGAAGAATAGACATAGCTTTTTCTATACAAAGTGACAGTTCGTTTCTTCATTTTTGACATCCACCGTAGAAATCTTTCTACAATCTCTCATTTTGTCTTTCATTTCTAACGATCTTTGTCTCGGTCTTTTTGTAGGTAGACTATTTCGGAAGAAAGTTTTCTATCCTTACTGTCAAAATCACACTGACAACCGATAAATCCTATGACAAAACAAAGAATTCTGAGTCGAATTATGTAAAAGAGTGAATTTCGTAAAAAGTGCAGTTGACTCTTTTCACTTTGCTGCCGTCTCGTACTGTCTACACGAAACGTCAGTTTTGTCTACTCTTCCGTCGACAAAACGGTGCTCATGCTACGCCTGCTGGAGTAAGACATAGGCTACTTTTCATACTGGGTCGCAGACGAAGTCGCGAGCAACAGCTAGTAATAAATAAGTTTTGAATTGCATATTCCCTATTCACCATTCAAGAAGACAATTTTCCCTCATTCCTTCCTATACTCCATTTAAAATAAGATAAGACATTTAAATAAACGTTTTTTACAGTCCGTTCAACCGATTTTGACTTCTATTGCGTTGGTGGCATGACACATGACAGCTGCAGTAGACAGTTGGTATTGTGTAAACTTTTTTGCTTTAAATGCCATCCTTATGCCTGCGGTATACAGGGCGTAAGGGTAAACACCGTTGTCACTCAAACCATGGGTAGTTGCCTTAAATATAAAATAAATGACCGAGTCACAACAAAAAAAAACATTATTTTCATTAAAAGATTTTGAAAAGTTTCATCTGACACCGTCCGCAAATTCATGGATATACGCCCGAGGTCGCCGCCCCTCCTACCTACCTACAAAACACATAAATAAATACACAATAGGGGTCGCGCTCGCGGCCGGTCAGGTCACGTCCCGCGCCCCCCGCCTGTCTTGAGACGTAAGTTCGTTGCCCTAGCGGGGAAGGTGAAATACTCTTGTGGGAAAAGGAAGATTTTCTTTAAAAATAAATTGTAATTTTCCATTGATTTTACGTTCTATAAATGAAACCAAACCACTGGTTTCGAGGATAACGGTGTTTACCCTCTAACACCCTGTAGAAGTAAAAATCCTTTGAACGGACTGTTAAAAAAGTTTGTTTAAGAGCGTTTATTCTGAAAGTTGGCAACGTCGCAAATAACTGTCAAATATTTAACTGTTGTGATTAATGTGGCAATATTACTTACTGTATGGAAATATAAAATATGGCTAATAGACAACTATCTAAAATATTGATTATGAAATGCATTAAATAATATCGTAACATCGAATATTTAGTTTTAGTTGTAAAAAAAGGATTTGGAACTTTCCAAATGCCTTTTTTACATCTAAAACCGGTTACAACTTAAATTCAGTGTTATAATTGCAATTCATAATCAATATTTTAGACAGTTGTCTAGCCATAATATGGCTAGACAACTGTCTAAAATATTGATATTGATATTAAAATATTAATATTTCCATACAGTAATATTGCCAAATTAATCAAAACAGCGAAATATTAGACATCTATTTGCGACGTTGCCAGCTGCGGAGGAGCTCGCAGCTAAGTAATAACAGCCGCACGGGTCGATCCATCAGGTTAAGCTACGCTTGCCGAGGTTGGTCCGTGGATGGGTGACCATCTTTACATACCGAGACTCCTCCGTGCCTCGGAAAGCACGTTAAGCCGTTGGTCCCGGCTGTCATTTGTGGATCTTTGGACAGTCGTTACGGGTCGTCAGAAGCACGAAAGTCTGACAAACAGTCTTACCAAGGTGTATCGTATCACCCAGTCACTGGGTTGTGGAGGTCAGATAGGCAGTCGCTCCATGTAAAATACTGGTATTCAGCTGCATCCGGTTAGACCGGAAGCCGATCCCAACATAGTTGGGAAAAGGCTAGGCAGATGATATTTGCGACGTTGCCAACTTTCGGAATAAACGCTCTTAGATGTCTAGTCTTATTTTAAATGGGGTATAAATCCCCATCCCTCCCCTACCAGTTACATCGCTATGTGCGGGCAGCGGCGACCGGCTACAGTTCTGCCGACACCGCTGGGGTGAACAAGCGGGGTGTTCTAGATGTGAAAAGATAGCGCATCAGATTGGTGGACTCTATGGTTACTTTTCGTTTTTTTTTTTGTAGTTGTTTGTCTAAAGGCTCGCGCATTTTCACAGCTGTTTGGGTCCGCATCACACGGTCTCACAATGATGAGTTTTTGACAGATACGCCATACAAAATCTGTCAAAAACTCATCATTGTGAGACCACTGACACGTTTGTAAATAAGTAGACTTGGTCCCCTGGTTGGGTGGGTAGTGTGTACTTATTTCGAGTCACTAATCGTATGAAATGATATGTGATAGAGAAGGATGTGCGCTATCCTTTGTCTTTCTAAGTAGTTTAATTAGTTAAATCTCCATTTTCTAGTGTCAAATACTGTATACAATATAGTTAATTGATTCAACGGAAATTCATTATAAAATACAATAGACGTAGATATATTTAGTAACCTATTCCGCTTAACTATTCCTAAAGAGTCATAAAAAACCCCGTAAGAAATCGACACGTGTTTCACCTCTCAACGAGGCCGAGGTATCCTCAGGATGACGATTGACCTGTCGCGAACCCGAACACGACGTGTTGCCACGCCGGACGCCATACGCAGAGACTGACAGCTCACGAACGCGGTTTAAGGCCTACGCAGACCAGGACGGCATGGCAAGGGATTTAAATTTTTACCAATGGACATTCAAACGTATCGATATAGAAATACGACATAAATTGCTATGCTTTAAAATGATGCCACGGCATCGAAAGAGATTTCATTGCACGGCATTGAAAGACGCGCCAAGGGCTCCCGCGGCGGGATGCCGTTGCGTACTGCGGTAGGCAACGGCATGCCGAGGACGCTGGCGCTGGTTGTGACATACCGCGGGGCGCGCGCGCCGTGGCAAGGCGCTGGAATGCCGCGGGATCTAAGCGGCTAGTGTGCGCTGACTGACAGCAAAAATCTTTTGCCATCCCGTCCCGGTCTGCGTTGGCCTTTAGATGTGCTAATCGCGATCGGCGTCATTGGTCAAATTCGCTTTTAGTAAAAGATTTGTCAAGAGTGGGTTGTGTAGAGGTATCTTTAGTTTGTAGATTACTTTAGTCCAGGATCCTTTATAATTGATTTATTACTTGTACATCACACATTTAGAGCGGATATGCATGCAGATATTAACTAACGAAGGCGTTCCTGCTAAACAGATCATTTTTTTTTTTTTTTAAATATATGTAGTGAAATGTTCACAAAACTATTAAATTGATACGGAAAAGAAACACTCTGTACACGCACACTTGTATTTCAATGTAGAATGACAAGTGTGCGTGTACAGGGTGTTTCTTTTCCGTATCGAAAACTACCTTTTGGAAGGGGCAACTAGAATCAGTTCTATTTCTTTGCTTTTGACGTTCGAAAGTGCCTTTAATGTGCCTAATTGAAATAAATTATTTGACTTTGACTTTGTATCAATTTAATAATTATTTTTTTGTGAAAATTTTGTTATAAAAATTAAAAAAAACTTTTTTATGGTAATATTTTTTTAGCATGTATCGACGCTATACTATTGCAGGTTAACGGGAACGCCCTTTGATATATAACATACTGTAATTTCAAAAAATGTGGGCCATCTTGCGACTCGCGATAGACAGAGTGATCGCACATAATTTTTACGTTCTAACTTCTTTATTTGTCATACAGTGTCGGAAGAAGAACACGTGTCGCCTCGCGAGGCGCCGCCTCACCCGACCGGTGTGAAACTAACGCGTCCAGGATATTACACCATACCTAGCTTGGATGAGATGGTTGGTGAGTACTAGCATACGAACTATCGACTCAGTGCTAAAATATATGGTTTGTGACACAATTATCTGATTAAAATTTTAAACAAATTGATCATAAAATGAACCTGTGAATGCCAATTTCTAGTGACAAATCCCAATTTGTAGTGTGACAAATGCCAATTTGTAGTGTCACAAACGCCGATTTGTAGTGTCACAAACGTCAATAAGTAGTGTCAAAAATGCCAATTTGTAGTGTCACAAATGCCAATTTGTAGTGTCAAAAATGCCAATTTGTAGTGTCACAAATGCCAATTTGTAGTATCAAAAATGCCAATTAGTAGTGTGACAAATGCCAATTTGTAGTGTCACAAATGCCAATTTGTAGTGTGATAAATACCAATTTATAGTGTCACATAATTTGTAGTGTCCCACAATATGTAGTGTCAAAAATGCCAATTCGTAGTGTCACAAATGCCAATTTGTAGTGTCCCACAATATGTAGTGTCAAAAATGCCAATTCGTAGTGTCACAAATGCCAATTTGTAGTGTCACATAATTTAATTTTGTAGTGTCCCACAATATGTAGTATCTAAACTGCCAATTCGTAGTGTCACAAATGCCAATTTATAGTGTCACATAAGTTGTAACAATTTGTTAACAAATGTCTAATCCATAGCTAAATAAGCTCGAAAAAAAAAATACTCATCAGCGTAAATAACGCAATGAATGGTGTTGAACTGTCAAAATGAAACAAATTAGTGTTAATCGGTCACGAAAATAAGTTACGCAATTAGATAGCTAAACAGACAATATATCAAATAACAACGGCATTCAATAATGCCATCACAACATATTATAAATATAAAACAAAGTCCTCCGCCGCGTCTGTCTGTTCGCGATAAACTCAAAAACGACTGCACCGATTTTCATGCTGTTTTCACCAATGGATAGAGTGGTTCTCGAGGAAGATTGTAGTATATAATAACTGACATCCACGCGGGCAAAGCCGCGGGCATAAGCTAGTACTAATATATGATGCAACCAATATATTGTAACAATATTCTGATTTAAAAGAGTGTCCTTGGAGTTTCTTGCCCGTTCTTCTCCATAGGAACCTACTACGCTTTGGAATGGGCAACTAGCTTCATCTTTCTGACTGACCGACCCCTTGACAATTCAAAAGTGCATATAATTGGTTTATCTAATCTAACTAATATTATAAACGCGAAAGTTGGATGGATGTTTGTTACTCTTTCACGTAAAAACTACTGAATGGATTTGGATGAAATTTGGCAAACAGATAGTTTATAACCTGGATTAACACATAGAATACTTTTAATGCCGATATTCCCACGGGATCGAGACTTACGCGGGTGAAACCGCGGGGCGTAGCTAGTTTGAAATAAATGCTTTGAATTTTAGTTTGATATAATCCTCTCTTCCACAGCTTACATACGTCCGGACGGCTCGTGTGTGTTACCTCATCTGACCATAGGTCGTAAAAACTATGGAAATGTTTACTACGACTGTGAGATAGATGTCGCTGGCATGGACTTAGATAGCTTGGGTAAGTGTAATATTGATTATAGATCTCTGCTTCCATACATCGCAATAAAGGGTGTAAGGGTAAACACCGTTGTCACTCAAACCATGGGTAGTTAACTTAAATATACAAATTAATGACCGAGTCACAACAAAAAAACAAAACATCATTTTCATTAAAAGATTTTTAAAAGTTTCTATCCGACACCGTCCGCAAATTCATGGATATGCGCCCGAGGTCGCCGCCTCGCCTACCTACCTACACAACATATGAATAAATACACAATAGGGGTCGCGCTCGTGACCGGTCAGGTCACGTCCCGCGTCCCCCGCCCGTGTTGAGACGTAAGTTCGATGCCGTAGCTCGTATGGTGAAATATTCTTGTGGTAAAATGTAGATTTTCTTTAAAAATAAAAAGTTCTAATTTTCCATTGATTTTACGTTCTATAAATGAAACCAAACCACTGGTTTCGAGGATAACGGTGTTTACCCTAACAAAATAAAGGAATACAGGGTCCTTTATTTAATCACGAGAAAGAATCTCGGCACATATACGGCGTAAAATAAAAATAAAAATCGGCGTATTACCCTGCAATACAACATACAGTAAAAACCGTTTATAACTACTTCGTATTAAACAAATTACCGGTTATTACGATGAAATAATATTGACCGGACCTTTTTTTTTATGTCTGGGAAATCATCAAATGACTTCTCCCGCTCTGGGCGGAGCGGGAGGGCGTGTCAGACTTTTACTGACTAAAACCCACCCGTGTTCCTTCACTTGCCTTTTGCCAAGGACTCCGGTATCCCTTTCGGACTTTCCCGCAGCCCTGACAGGCTGCAAACATTTTTTTTGATGGAGTGTAGTCCTCAATTGACTTCTTCCGCTCTGAGCGGAGTGGGAGGGCGTGTCAGATTTTTAATGACTAAAACCCAACCGTGTTCCTTCACTTGCCTTTTGCCAAGGACTCCGGTAGACAAATAAAGAATATCTTA